>JBBMOI010000001.1:18407500-18525000 GCA_038088405.1 Porites divaricata
CTTAGTAGTAGAGCATCCGGACAAGTAACCAGAAGGCCTTAGGTTTGACAGCTATTGGGAGTACTTGGGTTTTTTCTTCTGAGCTGCTTATGTCACTGACTGAAAAATCATCTTTCTCATCTTTAAAATCCTTGGCAAAAAATGTAATTATTATTGAAACTTTCATTCAGTAAAAAATGCAGCTACCAGACAGTATTTCTCACCTTTTCATCTGTAAGTTTGTACAGGATGACCATCTAGAAACAGTGATGTCATATTAAAACTACAGTATATTTGGTGGTGTTATCAATGGTAAACATTCCATGAGATATGCTGTATAATTTATGGGATTTTTTTTCTATGGAAACAAACTGTTGAAGTAACTGGCCTTACTGGACTGGAAAGCAAGATTTTAGCAGTCTCTAGTCTACCGACAATGAAAATTGCCAATCTTAATACTCTTACTTATTAGTTGATGTTATTTTTTGTTATTGTTATTTTGCTTTAAATAGGATGAACTGGACTTGAAGGTTCTACAGTTTCAAAATAAAAAGCTTGGTGAAAGACTAGAGGAATTAAAGGTAGAGGAAGAGAAGTTAAAAGATCAAGTGGAAAAACTTAAGAAACAACAAGAGTCTGATATGAACATCATCTCTGTTATCAACAGACACTGGATGCAGGTATAAGTTCCTTTTTAAAAGATTAATGAATTTTGTGAAGGATCAAAATAACTACTACATCTTGCTATAATAAAACATTAACAAATAAGAGCATCATATAATTTGCATTTTAAATACGTTCAAGCAAGTGATTGCATCATATCCTATTAACATACCAGTACTCAAAAGACTAGTACATTGTAAGCTAACTGCATTAAAGTAGATGACCTTAAGGGTTACAAAGCAAAATCCTTGAAGATTGGTTTCCATATCAGAGAATTCAGGAAGATTTGAAGTACTGGCTAATAATTCCCTTTTTGAGGGGTTGCTGTATTGGTAAATAAATAAATAAATAAATAGATGCAGACATTTTGTTTTAGTATAGACTGTATGTGCAATGCTGGGAGGAATCTTTCTTTAGTTACCTCACTTAAGGAAAAGAAGTACATGTAGCTAGGACTGCTGTGAGCAAGGATGGTGATGCCTTTCATCATCTGCTTTTTGAATGCACTGTACGGCCATTGTGATAGTTGTTTCATTTACTTTACTGATTTTACATGTTGGTTTGACAGATATTATGCCTTTTTTTCAGCTTGATGAAGACATTAAAACTATACTACAAAGATATGAAGGAATTGGTGAAGAGGACTCTGAACAGACTTCCAACGAGGCTACTCTGTCATATTTAGACTACCTTGCAAATCTGGACTCAGACCAAGTTAGAGAAGAAGTGGCCAAGAGATCTACTGCAACAAAAGAACACACCAGGAAACTGTTAAGCTATGTAGAAAAGTCTGGACCTTTCGTAAGTACACATGCACCGAAAGTGATCAAAGAGCTGTCAAATGATGAGATTGATGTGGTAGGAGAAGAGAGCAAAGGTAATGTAAATGTTACAGTCTTAGTCATTCGCTGAGCATGCATGATGTTGGTGTTCTTAAGATGGAAGTTGTGCCTATCCCAGAGATGCCAATGTCTGGAGACCTATCAAGGCTGTGCTTTAATTGGTGGGAGCCCAGTGTTTGGAACCTGTGAAATTCAGGGAGCCCAGCATATGTTGCGGTTTTTTGAAAGGGCTAAGATTTCCAAGAAACCCAAGAACAGAATCTTAGTCACTGGGGGCACAGCTCTTTCTACAGTAAAATCAAAAGATTGTCTCTTTTGCAGTAGCCACCCCCATTATCAACCCAATGTACCCTTGATCCACACAGATGGACCCAGTTAGCTTTAAATCATAATGTGGATGTGGCTGAGGATATTATACATGGCCTTACATGGAGTGCAGACCAACAGTCACTTCCAAGGATATAATGACAGAAATAATCAAAAGTCACTTTCATGTCAAATTTTTTCATGTCTATAATGACAAAACTAGTCCTTGTTAGTTATTAAAGGCATTAGAAAGTGCCCTCAGAAACCATACATTGTTGGGGCTAATTTCCAGACTATAGCACAGACGAACTAAAGAAAACATTTTCACCTGGGAGATGTAATGATCAACATGGAAGACCAAGAGATTCAGAGCCACTTTGAACACCTAATTTTTTACATCCCTTCAATGATCGTCAGTGTTACAGTTTTGGTATTGTTGTTAGATTCATTAGTTTCGAAAATCTCTTGTTGTCTTTTTGGGGCTATAACCAAAATTCATCTCCTAATAGAAGAGGAACAACAGCAACCAGAACTTACTCAAAAAACAAGTGCTGATCTAGAAGCTGACAATAAACAACTTAGAGAGCTTGTCACTTCACTTCATCAAAAACAGCAAACCACATCTCTTGAGGTAATCTGTAACTGAATCCTCATTTACACCCCCACCACTTTTATTTTATTCTTCATTGTAGGTATGATTGTTGTAGTCTCTAATTTTAAAGTTTCTAGATTAAAATACACTGCCTGTAACAGTAATTTCTGTCAAAAAAAAGCACATCCTAACTTTTTATGTAACTAAAGGTTTGGTTTGGATTTGTTATTCTGATACTCAGGTATGGTCAGATATTGTCTGTGATTTAATAATAGCCAAGTCTGTAAGAGTACACAGTATGAAATTAATAGAGCTTGTGACTGAATTATGTACCATATGTACACGTGTAGGAAAGATCCAGCATGCATGGTAGCTCCACTAAGGGTTGTGTGTGTATTTTACAGAAATTTCTAAAGTTTTCATTCCACTAGATATTTTTGCGTTATGAATTAAGTTACATTACATTTTGGTAATAACGACTACCATTTACATGACTGTGTTTCTAGTTTTCAGAAATCCGAGACAAATATGCTTTAGCACAAAAGGAGATTTCCCAGCTAAACACTGAACTTCAAGATGCTTTATATGAGCTTCAAAAAGCCAATCACCGGGTTGACAATTTGGTGAAGAGGCTTAATGAACTGGAAGACGTGAATAAGAGACTACGTGATGGAAATACAGCACCAGGAGAACAAGGAGACAGTGGGCCAGCTCAGGTAAAGTCAAAATGGTGTATGGTACCAAAACAAACCTTGCCTTTGCCTACCTACTGCTGCCTACAGCACGTACAGTCAACTCTTGCCTTGTGGAAACCCCAATAATACAGACAGCACCTAAAATCCCAAGCAAAAATAAATTGCAGACATTTGACTGTAATAAACTCCCACTGTTACGCACTGTCATGAATAGGGACACCAACTCACATCCCTACAGTGTCCGCTATAAAGAGAGTTGACTGTACATTTTGTAAAGTTAGGTTTATGCTGGTGTTGAATATAACAAAGTGGACAGCATGAGGGTGTCAGCACATGTATGTTTTAGTCCAATCCAGAAGTGTCAGCAGTGTTTTCTCAATTTAACACTACAGCAGCTGCATGTCTCACATCTGTACACGTATTTGCAGGGATGAGAAGGTGCCATCCTTACATGGCCAATTCACATGGCCCCCAAAATACATGTAGTAAATGTCATACAATTTTGTCCTGTCTAACACAGGGATCTCTGTAATGTGAACACATGGCTTTGTCCCTGAAGTGTTTTTAATTTGACATTACTTGGGGTAGACTTGTGTTCTTGATCTTTCCTCCTTTTGTTTAATATTAGTATTACAGGGTTCACACACACCTTGAAAGTCCTTAAAAATCCTTGAATTTTAAAATAAAAATTCAAGGCCTTGAAAGTCCTTGAAAATTGTGGTCAGTGCTGGAAAGTCCTTGAATTTCGGTGCTAAATTTATAATTTAAGTAGAACTCCAAAGGAAAAGGAGCAAACACAGAAAGACCTTCGAGATAAAATTACCTATGTTGTGGAAAAACTAAAAAAAGACAGAATTAAGGCTTCTTTTGAATTGAATAGAGTCCTTGAAATATGGGAAATGTGTCCTTGAAAGTCCTTGAAAAGTCCTTGAATTTTTTGTTCAAAAACGTGTACGAACCCTGTTATTATTGTTGGTGTGCACTTGACTGGGGCCTTTCATGTCTCTTGTTCCACTGCCATCACCATGTGCTGTAAATGTGTATCCACTTTTCTCATCACATCTATAATTATCATGTCCTGTTTAAAAAGTGTTGATGATTAAAAGTTACCGGTGTTTTTTTAACCCATATAACACCTCTTGCTTATAACCCTAACCACAGAATGATGAAGCATCGACTGAACTGGAGGACTTACAAGAATTATCCAAGACGAGGTTGGAAGAGTTGGAAAAACTCAATAACAATTATATCACTTCCCAACAGGAGCTGGAAAAGCTCAAGCTTGAGGTCAGTATAAGCAACGTGTTATGTGTGTTTTCAAACTGATTTTTTTGATTTGGTTGATTTTTCATGGCAAAAAATGTCTTGTTGTCACTGATTGCTTAAAACCTGCATGGTTAGAGTTGTAGTGTGGGTTGTTAAAGGGCATTCAGGGCTGACAGTTAGGGCCTGGGGCTAGGATTGTCCCCTAACTATACCTAACTACTGTAAATTTACACTTAGAAAATTGTCTTTCTTCCCCCAAGGGGGTTTCAATGAAAAATTGGTACAAAAAGGGGATACAAAATATTATCCCGTGGTAAATTTTTGTCTCTGAAATTTTCTTACATGGAAATAGGAGGGGGGCATTGGAGGACTGTCAACACTGCAACACCACAGAAAAAAATAGCAAACACCACATCACCGGAAAAAAGGTTGACAAAACACCAACATGGCAATTTGATTTTTATCCTATGATTAATCTGTTCTATTAATCTCCATGTAATTGGGGAAGGAGGATCTCAGAGCTGGATTTTATTTAGTAGAGTCTCAAATTGACTTCAAGATTCTAAGAACTCTGTATCAGTAATGGAGATATAGAAAGCATATTGGCATGTTGTGAACTTACAAACTAGAATTTGTTTTTGTTAGGGCAGTTTCAGATCCCCGCCCTTTTTGTCTCTTCATAAAAAAGCGACACAGCCACTTATGCACTCTGTTGTAGGCTCAATGACCTCAATGTTGCAGCCATTGACAGCATGTTTACAAGATGAACTAACCATTAAAAACATAAAGTAAAAGGGAGTTTTTAATTCAACTCTCAATATTCTTAATGTTCCTCATTTCAAATAATAAACCACAACACTGCAACGGGTCTGCAAGATATGTCGTTTCACTGAGTACCATTTGGTTTAAAATCAGAAACACCGCACACTGGTTTGAGATCACTGCAACACTGCAAGGTGGGATTTTATTCACTGTAACTCTGCAGAAAAGAATTGGTGACACTGCAACACTGCAAGGTGGGATTTTATTCACCGTAACTCTGCAGAAAAGAATTGGTGACACTGCAACACTGCAAGATGGGATTTTATTCACCGTAACTCTGCAGAAAAGAATTGGTGACACTGCAACACTGCAAGATGGGATTTTATTCACCGTAACTCTGCAGAAAAGAATTGGTGACACTGCAACACTGCAAGATGGGATTTTATTCACCGTAACTCTGCAGAAAAGAATTGGTGACACTGCAACACTGCAAGATGGGATTTTATTCACCGTAACTCTGCAGAAAAGAATTGGTGACACTGCAACACTGCAAGATGGGATTTTATTCACTGTAACTCTGCAGAAAAGAATTGGTGACACTGCAACACTGCAAATCCCCATGTCCCCTCAAATAGTCACCATGCAACATATGTGTAGTGAAAAAACTTAAATGTCTGTGTTGCAGGCAAGATGTCTGAGAACTAGCTGTTAATAAGTCTGATTTTCACGTTTTAACTTTTACAAGCGTGTACTTGTCACAAATGCTCAAGCATGCCTATCAACTGATTTTACTAACTGAAGAAAAGTACCAGTGGCAACCATAGATGCGAATTTTAACCAGAGATAGAAATACTGCAATATGTACAGGATATGCCGGAATAATAATGTGATTGTTTTTTCTGTTCTTCATCAGATAGCGAACATTCCTGAAAGTGCAGTTCTTCAATCCGCTCCTTACAAATGCTTACAGTCGCAATTCTCTGTTTTGTATGGAGAAGTTACCCAGGTTGGTCAGAAGAATTATTAAATGAACTGATGCTTCTATGCAGAAGGACCCAACTGAATTTTCTATTTTGCTTCCCCTTCGCACCCCCCCCCCCCCCCCCAAAAAAAAAAAACAAAACAAGCACAAATATGCTGTAGCAGACAGGGTCATCAAAATATCAATTACATGTACCAATATTACAGGAGTGCTGTCTTTAGGTTTGCCTACAGTTTTCAATGTATGATGTTAAATCAGCAAGAGTGCCAAGTTTGCCAGACTGCTCCAGGTCTCTTCATTCTTTCTATAATCCTTTGGGGTTTGAATAATTTGAAAAAGAGAATATTATAACTAGTAATTTTGGAATGTTTTCTTCTTTTCTGGTTTTAAGACTCTCATAAAGTTTATTACTTGCAGTGTGCAAAGAAAGTAGTGTCTGATAGCCCAGAACTAGTGGATTTTGTTATCAAGCTAGTGAATTCTGTTCTTAACTTGCCCAATGGGCAAGTGGTGAAGTTTTTTTAGGGATTCAAATTACACAAGAACTGTTTAATCAATCCTGCTCATCAAAAAGTTTTTGGAGCTAGTGAAATGAATTCTGGGCTAGTACATCTTGCTAGCTACAGTTTGCCCAAATGGCAAGCTGTAAAAGGCTGACTTTCTTTGCACCCTGATATGAGTATATTTTTCTTGATTTATTGTGTTTATGTTTCTGTAGCTTCGCCAACAGCTTGATGACACTCGGCGTGCTCTCAACTCAACTAAAACACAGCATGTCCTACAGCTGGAGCAAATTGAGGTACCTTTATTAACAATTGTTTATCTCTTTTTTCTTGTAAGATCACTGATCCATACTACAGTTGTTAAAAGAATTCATACATGTAAGTTCAACAAGTTTCCTCATGCCCCGGGGCTGAAACAATAAAGTCCAGTGATCCCTAGGCGATATACCAGTCCACTGACTTTACCAACTCCACTGAAACTTTTAAAGTGACGTTAGGTAATTTATTGGCCTCTCCTCAAATATCTGACAAGAAGTAATCCACATCAAAAGATCTATGGATTGTCACCCAAGCAACCATTTTCATAGGTCAGTTTGAACATGAGACTAGCCTACTGAGGGATGCTTTATTGAGTCAAAATCGTGGAGCGGCATGACGATTGGAGGAAACTCTTTGTTCAACATGCTCAGTGAAACCTGTATTAAGAGTATGCCCATGTCACCCTTGCTGGTGTCTCCCTAAAGTGAGTGCTAATATTTCCTTTCTGGAGGAAAGTCAAGGACTCATTGACACTATGTCTGCTTTATATGAGTAAGGTCTGTATTCGAGCCAAGTGGCTCATCACGTCGGAGCTTAACTCAGTTTCTCTACAATGAACTGACTAGGGATTTTTCCCTTCTGCCCTGGACGTGTGTTGGTTAGTCCAGGACTAGTAGATTTTCTTCAGACCATATTTTCACTATGTCATAAACTAAGACAAGCGAGCAATGGTCCCAGGCAAACTATTTCTTTTTTTTCAGCTTTGGGTTAACCCCTGCACTAGATTCGACGGTACCTATTTTTAAACCTGTGTGGTGTGGGGTGCTTATTATACAGGTTTTAACGTAACCTCGCCTTGAGGTTTTTCATATCCCCACCTCACAGACCACTGATTTTTTTGTTAGTCAAACACTGTTACAATGCAAAAGAAATACAAAGCAGAGATAAGTGAACTCCATGATGCCCTGCTACAAGTGAAAAGAGACTACGACCTGCTTCGAATGGAGTTTGAACAAAATCTCAAAGCAAATGAACAAACAGGTTTGTGTCTTTTCATTTAACTATTGAAATTTACATTGCTTTTTTGATGGAGAGCCATTAAATTCGGAAATAAGCCCCTGGACTATTGTCTTTGTAGCTGGCTTTATTTAGGGGCTTTGATATTTTCGAAGGGGCCTTATAACAGGAGGTAAATTGTCTTTCAAAATTGGGCTGGTCTAAACGTGGAGGAAAGTTTGAGTAAAAAAGTCCTTTATGTACAAAATGTGGTAATATTTCTATGTACATGTATTAAGGTTCCAATGTTATACAAACCACGAAGAACCGTATTTAAAATGCAATACCGCACATATCGGAGATGTCTGGCTATTAAGAAGTCATAGTTTTTACTGGTTTACTTTGCACTTGAGGGTTATTTCCAAACATGAGACCCTGGGGTGTGATATTTGGATGGGTATTAGAGGGGTGGGGATGAGTCATAGTTTTTACTGGCTTACTTTGCACTTGAGGGTTATTTCCAAACATGAGACCCTGGGGTGTGATATTTGGAGAGTTATTAGAGGGGTGGGGGTGAGTTTATGCAGAGTAGGTTGTTAATGGAGGACCTATTTCCCGCAATTTGCAGCAATTAAATCTTCGTAATCCCTCCTAATGTCAATAAAAGGCCGGGGGCACAAAGAGCTTAAATTTCAAGATGAATTTTCGTACGTGGATTCTAGCACTACATGTGACTGTCAGTTCACTCAAATAACTAACGCATTGGTAAGAGTAGGGGGGTTGAGTTGCATTCATAGCTGCATGTTTTTTGGTTACAGGTCCAATGACGAAAGAGATGAGCCACATGCTCAGCAGCTTACAAGTACGTTCTTGCTGGGAAACAAAAATGTCGGTCGTTTCGATACAAGTCGTTTCGTTACGAACTAAAGCAGTGAAATTGCACAAGAATTTTTACCAGTTCAGGTATAGTTTGCGCGTGAACAAGAAAAAACATTTGGGGCGTATATTCTTCCTTCTTAAAGCCAAGTACTTGAAACTATTAATTTACATCTCGACTGAATAAACTTGTATCGAAACGACCGGTAACAAAAATCTACAGTGCAAAAGGGTTATCACTAAGATTTCAAGTTGACATATGGAATTAGTAGGCGGGGAATTTAAGAGCTGGGAAGTTCTCAGCCTGTGCCTGAACTTCTGGTTAAGTCCGTCTGCAAAACAGCACCGAAATCCTTGTTCTCGGCCACCACCTGTAAGCCAGGATTTGAGTACGCGCTATGATTGGCCTGTTTAAAGTGCCATTGTCCATGTGCCAATCAGGATGAAAGGACATTCGAAACGCTCTTCCGGTAATTCATTGAATCCGTTGGGGACCCAGAACAAGGATATCGGCGCTGCTTCGCAGACGTTACTAACCGTCCGGTTAAATTACGTCTGAGACGCAGGCTAGGAAGCTCTCTTCGGTTCTATTCTCCTTTTGTTTCCAACGAAACCACCCAGGGTTATGCTCATAGTACTGGTGAGTACGTGAATACAAGACCACGACTTCTCTTTTAAAACTTGGGCCCATGAAGGCTTTAGGATTGAAAAATTCACCAACATTTGACAAAACGGAACGACGTGGAATGAGAGTGATGAATTTTTAAACAGCGTGAACTCACTTTTTTTAATAGCAGATTCTTCCACGGCTCGTATTCTTATATCATCTCTAGAATTTGGAATCAGTTACCGCCGGCAGCAAAAAATGCAGCAAACGTTCCAGCTTTTATCAATCATCTTAATACAACAAACTTTGGTGGCTGCCAATGCAGTTCTTGTCTTAAATGATTCCTTTATAGGCATGTTGTATCTTTATCGTTTTTTAATATTGTATTTTTAACGCATATTTTTAGGATATTCAATAGTATAATAATATTGTATTTTTTAATATATAGTTTTTAAATCTTTTTTTCTTTTTTTTTTTTTCTTTTAATATGTATGTCAAACACTTCTATCATGAGCCCCTGGCTCGGGAGACTTGGGCAACCACTCCCCGTGTTTTTGACGTAAAATAAATTACCTTACCTTACCTTACGTTTTGGCCATCGTCGTCGTCGTCGCCCCCGGGGGGCGGTACTTGGGTTAATTTTTGCTGGGTATGTGCAGCTGGCATCTCAGAGCTCCTACCCTATTATAGTCTATTCTGTGGCCAATTATAGACGCCTTCTTTGTCACGTTTGGCCAAATGTAATTTTTGCGATCCCAACTTAGTAACTTTCTATTTATGTATCTACCTTATCAATCCTTTAAATAGGTCATCCTAAAATGAATTGACCCATTATGTTTTAAATTAAATGAAGAACACTTTACTTTTCACCTACAATACAAAAATCCTGGTACATGTGCTAACCGTAAATGTGAAGAACTTTCTTACCCCAAAAATCCGAAAATGTGCGACCCCATTCTAGTAACTCTATTAAAAATGCAACCCCATCATAGTCAATCCAGTCGTGAAAATGCGACCCCATCTAGCGGCACATTCCCATTAGCCTTTTGTAAGGAAATACCCCCCCCCCGGGGGGCGTAGTCGCCGTTGTTGAAGCTCCCCAATTCTTAACGACGATAACGATAACTTCAAAAAACAATTGGTTTTATGAGAAAAACAACAGCTCTGCACGTGCTTTACGCCTTTTTAGTACATTTCTTTGTCGTCCACTGCACGATTACTAGGTGAAACCTCCTAATGCGACGTTTAATGCAGGAGGTGAACGTACGACGACGAATTTTCCTTTCTCTTCTAGCACCTGGATAAGTCCTTAATTCATTTTGGTAGCGACGTTTTCTGTGCCGTCTTCGTCGTCGTTGCTTAAGCTCCCTATGTTACGCTGAAAGTTGCTGAAAAGTGGTTCGAAATATTCATCCCCAAACAGTCCCACGGTGCAATTCAAGACAAGTCTGGCTCGAGCCAGTCTCTCACATGGAAGACCTCAGATAATAATGACCTCAACAAGGTTGGGCGTCCAGCGGTGTTAGTAAAAACAAGGGTTTGGGTGGGATTCTCAGTCTCGCAGGCTCATAAAACCTGGTCTCGGTCATTCTTATTTAAGGATTTTCCTCTCACACAACCTCAAAATGACTAACAGGCCATTTCTGAGTTGCCTCAAGCCTCTGTTTCAAATCGAGGCTAAGTGCGAAGCTACTGATATGAAATGATTTTTTATTCTTAGGCAAATGAAACTCATTTTCACAAAAAGGGTTTCGCACTTAGCCTCGTTTTAAACGTGAGAGTTGTTGGACTGACTCGGAAATGGCCAATTAAATCTTTCTCATTCACTACCGAGCTTAAAATTTGTCATCTTTCTCTATTGTTCGCTTTATCTGATTGATATTTTTCAGAGTCACAATCAGCAACTTAAGACTGAAGTGTCGAGATATAAAAGAAAATTCAGTGAAGCCCAGGTTCAAGCCACTAAGGTGAAGATAACTAGAGAGTGGTCTTGTTTTTCCTTTTTAGGTAAAACAAAGATTTGCCTATATCAAGCTATTAAAGGCAAGATTTAAAATGCTCCTGCTCAAAACAGAAATGTTACCCTGTTAAGGCGCGCGAAGGCAACACGCGATTGGGAGAGGAGGCCCCCTTTTCTTTTGTTCCCTCGTGCGTGCGTCCTCAAAATTTCTCTCTTGCACGGCCCCTGGTACGCAACAACCACGTAGAGGCTATGGAACGATTCTCTGAGGTCATGGCCAAAAATCAGTGTTTCTGATCTGTGGGTTTTACTGTATATGTTTTAGCTATCCGAAGAGCTAAAACTGGCGAAAGAATCGCCGAAACCGTCATCTGAGGCTGAGAAGCAGGAAGAAGGTGAACAGGCTAAAGACCAAACAGAGACAAATGCAACTGCTAAACCAGAAGAAGAGGGCGAGATAGAGGATGGTGAAGAAACAGCACCATCAAGCAGTAAATCCTCTGAAGCAGAGCTAAAGGAACTACGAGCTAGTTTGAAGTGAGTTCCGTTAGTCTACTGGGGGAGCAGGGGTAAGAGTGGTGCAGTAGTCAGAGCACTCGCCTCCCACCAATGTAGTCTGGGTTCTAATCCCGGCGTCGCGCCACTTGTGGGTTGAGTTTGTAATTGGTTCTCTCTCTTGCTCCGAGACGTTTTTCTCCGGGTATGCCTGTTTTCCACTCCTCAAATATCATAAGAGTATAATTTTTCATTAATTTTTAACCTGGTAAGCGACCAGTTCCCGTAGGTTCCCAGTTCCCAGTTCCCAGTTCCCGTTCCCGCCTTTTGGGTGGTCGTCTACGGAAGGTTCGGCCGTATCAGAAGCATATGCTTGTATATATATATATGGGGGTTATATGCTTCTGGCCGTGTTTATATGTAGACTGAGAAAGGTTTGAACCCAGACTTATAACCAAAATTTTGCAGTAGAAGAACTGGAGATTACTCGAGGGCGAAGATTTATATTGAGCTCGCGTTTCACCTGGTTTTACCCCTAAAAATTTCTATAACATAAGTTCCCTGTTAAAAACAATGTGTGGCAGTAAGAGCTACATTTGAAAAGTTATTTATTTATTTTTATTTTGGGAAAACTTTGACAGAAAATCTGAAGAAAACCAAAAAGAGATGAAGATTTTGTTAGACGTGTATAAAGGCGCTGCAAAAGATCTCCGGGATAAAGTTGAGGTAAAGATCAGATAGGTGAATTGTGGTAAGTTTTCATGAACAAAGTCACGATTTTCTCTTCTTTTTTTTTCTTTTGTGTGCAATTTAGCTGATATCCGCAGAGAAAAAGCTGAAAGAAGAAATAGAAGAGCAGAAGGTTCGAATAGAGAATCTTGAAAAGGAGTTGGAAAAGTATAAAGGTGCTTTAGCTGACGAAGAGGCCATAAAGAGGCTGAAGATGGCTGATGAAACAATTGAGCAACTACAAAAAAATTTGGCGGCAACGAAACAGGTGACATATGACCACTTGTTTTCTTTCAAGGAAAATTAATTTTCCTTTCAACTCGTCGCACCGTACGATGACACGGTCAAATGGTCTTGTCGCGTGAGTGCTTCTTTGTCCGAACTTTCAAATTGAAGTTGTTGGAGTTGTTAGCGCGTAGGACGTCTTTTGGTTCGCTGTTAGACCGTGTCATCGCGCTGTGACCTGAGCCGTAGTCCGAGTCAACTTTGGTATGCCCCAAGAGCAGAAACTTTGCTTTAACTTCTATTTCTTCACTCAAGGGTATCATAAAGTACCGCCAAATAGTACTTGGACTGACCCTTTGATGTACTCGCATTTCATCCGAGGGGATTGGTAATAATCTTAGGTGCCTTATGCTTCTTAGCCTCCCACGCAGACTTTCCTAGGAGTTTGTCACGCGTTCCTTGTGGGTCAGGAATGCGTGACGAACCCCTAAGAACGTCTGCTTGGGAGGCTATATGCTACTTTAACTGTTAAACTATGTGTCCGTGTGGCGCACGGGTCTCTTGGCTCCTAGTGTTCCTTTAGCACACAATTTAGCACACAACATATTTAGAGTCTTGAAAGGAAAACCCTAACTGCAAGATCTTTTGCCGACACAGTGCACGTATCACCCTCACCATGACTGCGTGGAAGATAGAAGTATGAGTGCAGGCTTAGCCTACCAGCAAGCTATCCATTTGGGGGAGTCGCGAGAAGTCACGCGAGTGCCTAGCGCAGGCTGTACATTTGTCACTAGACATGTTGTGGTCAAGATGATGGTTTTGTCATCCAAACAGTGAATTTTTTTTGAGTAATCTAGAAACACTGCAGCTAACTGAATGGTGAATAACAATAGAGTTGCTGTTTCCTTCTACAGGAAGAAGATGCCGTGTTGGCGGAAATGGAGTTTACAGGTCAGGCGTTTGAGGAGATGCAAGAACAGAACGTTCGGCTTCTACAGCAGCTACGAGAAAAAGACGACGCCAACTTGAAACTCATGTCTGAGGTAAGATGAACACGTCGCCAACCTGAACTTTTCGTTTAAGGTAATTCTAAGCGAATAATAATAATGATTCTAATCATATCGATTACTTGGAATTGCCCGAAGAGAAACCAATATTTCTTTTGCATGTGATTTGTTGTGCTAACAACTATCTTGACTAGCTACGCAAGCTAAATCCCGTCTAGCAGTCAGGGCCCATTTGTTCACGCTAAAACGAGGTTAAATTTTATTCTCTTGTTCAGCAGTATTTTCTGGGATAGTTTTCCCTATTCTTTTTAGAACATCTAATCATCAAATTGTATACAAAAAGAATGAAATTGAATTTGCTATGTCAGCTTTCATATCTGAATTCAAATTTCGCGCTGTCCCTGGTTTAGCATTTTATCTTAACCCAGCTTTGAACAATCCGCGGTTCAGATGTTGTTTTTTTTCCGTCTCACGCAAGTGGCATGACAAAATTTTCCCATTTTCAGCTTCCTTGTTGTTTACTTTCTTTCAGCGAATAAAAGGGAATCAGATCCAAAAGCAACTGCGCGAGGAGATGGACGTGTTATCTGATCACGTGACCTCTCTTAACGCACACCGTGAGACGCAGACTCAGTTAGTGAGGAAACTGGAGGAAAGAGAAAAGGCATTACAAAATGCAGTGGTAAGGAGTTATGCGTAAAAGATTAACTGGACTATGTCTCAAGAATACCGTATTTTCTCGATTAAACGCCCCCGGCGTCTATTTATTCAAGGCAGGCGTTTAATCGGAGTCCCGCATTTAATCGAGAAAATACGGCATTGCTGTTTTTGGTCAATTCTGTGCTGAAGTCATAAATACCCATACACTAAATGCTCCTGTAGAAGAAGGATATCAAACAAATTTCATTCAAGCAGCACCGACCATGATTTTTGGACGCATATCATTAAAACTTGCAAAAGTTTCAATGCACGTCCATCCTTGCGATTTTTAGCAACACTGAGACGGCACCAAACAACCACACTGGACCACTGGAGTTAAAATTGATGCGAAGGCACTTTATTATGGCTTAAAGGTAGCAACTAGTGTGACATTTTAAGCTCTTTTAAGCGATGAGGGTAATAGTATTCAACAACAACAGCACAATAGACTTATTATAACTCAAAGACACGTTGCTTTGGCGTATTTGTGCCAATGAATCCATTGCATCACGGGTTTTCACGAGTACTATCTGCAATGTAAACCCGATTGAATTCTCCTTTGTTTCCGTTACTAGACGTCACTGGAGAAAGAACTCAACTTGAGGCAGCAAGCAATGGAGCTGCACAAACGAAAGGTCTGTAATAGCATTGGTTGTGTGTTGTATAATGAGCTGAATATTTTAACAGTTTGTCGGCCAATACATGACCAACTGTCCTACCATTTCAACATTTGTTGTCAGTTTATAACGAATCTCTTGTTTGTTACAGGCGATAGAAAGTGCACAGGCAGCCCAGGACATCAAAATCCGGTTCGACTCGTTTCAACAGCAGTTTCAAGAGGTGAGATGCGTGCAATGAATTTTTTTTCCGCCACTACGACGTGGATACCCTTTTCAACACGACACTGATGTTAGCCATTTTTTTTTAGACTCATTTTGCGTTTTGTTGCATCATGGGATTCTTTTGTGGCTGGAGTTTTGACACAGTTGCCCTCGCCTTAGGCCCCAGGCCCCAGTTGTTCAAAAGCTATCCACCGAATAAATACTATTCCACTGTATAACAATGCAATAGGATAGTATGTTATCAGGGGCTAGTTGTTCAAAAGGTGGATAGTGCTATCCATTGGATAAATCTCTATCCAGTGGATAACGCAATTGGTTTCTCAAATACGTATCCGCTGGATAGTGATTTTTCCTTGGATAGCGCTATCTGACGCTTGAACAACCGGGACCTGATGGATAGCGCTACCCAACTTTTGAACAACTGGGGCCTCGGACAATAGATTCGTATTTTCGAAAATAACTCACTGAAGAAATCCTTTCGGCAAACTTACAAATAAATTCAATGTATCACAACTGATACCAGATTCCCGATAAACAAAGAACCTAGAAAAAAAACTGAGTTCCAAGTGGGATCGAAATCACGGCCCTCCCCGCTCTAGTCGGATGTTCTATTTTCTGCTGGACCGTCTGTGGTGATCTGTTTTGCTTTGCAAAGTGATTCTTCCTTTTGGTTGCACATGACTTCAAGAAGAAATCGCCCGCCTTGAATTTCCCTCAGATTATGTCGCTTTTGTTTCAGGCTCAAGAAAGCTTATCGGAGCAAACCCGTGCATCGGAGGAGGAAGCATTCAAATCCCGCCGAGTTCAGGTTATATTGAGTGTCAGCTTCTTTTCTTGTTTAATGTCTGTAATCACGTTTGGGGCTCCTCTGCCTTATATCTTTTTAACGCTCTTTATTTAATCTTCTATTTTAGGAGGAATGCGCAAGCCTCAGGCGCAAATTGGAAAAGGAGAAGAAAAATGTTTTGTATGGTGCGGCAGATGAAATTCTTTTGGAGGAAATTAAACAATATAAGGTAATGAGAAATGATTTATCTCTCTTCATGCCCTGTTACAACACCTACAGGTTCGACCCAGTAAAGTTCAAGAAGGAATGTAGAGGCGCTATCCATCAGTTAAAAGTAATAGTCTTATTTTGCTCGCTTAGTGATTCGCTGAAAAGAACTCGCACCTCTTTCTCTAAACAAACTAAACTTAATCCTAAAAAAGACAATTGCCAAACGAGCATTTTTCCTGTAAATTTGTGTTCAATTTTTGCAGCGGTTTTCAGATGAGTTTCGAAAGTTATACTACTACATCAGAAATTTCTGCAATTTGATTGGCTTCGAGCAGTGGCATTTCAGCTTAATTTAAAATTACGAAATTTGAAATTTGAAATTACGTATAACAATTTCGAAATATCACTCGTGGTAGTTATGCCAAAGATCACAACAAATCATGCTATTACCTATACTAATAGTCTTATGTTGCTCTCGTTGTGGCTTCGCTGAAAGACCTCACGCCTCTTTCTCTAAACCAATCAAAATGATTGATCTTAAAAAAGACAATTGTCATTTCTCGCGAGCATTTTTCCCGTAAATGTGTTTTCAATTTTTGCAGGTGTTCAGATGAGTTTAAAAAGTAATAGTCTTATGTTGCAAGCTTTGTGATTTTCTGAAAGACCTTGCCCCTCTTTGTCTCAACCAATTAAATTAAAAAGCATTTTTCCTGCGCTTAGAGCCGGCCAGCCCACATTGTGCTTGACATGACATCTGACTGGTTTATGCGAATGTCTACACGTATCGCAATTGGCCACACTGGTTACCATGGTTCTGGGTTGGCAACTAATTCTGAATGTTGCCCGAAAGGGTTCTAATCACCTCATTTTGTTTTTACACTTCCAGGCAAAACTGACTTGTCCGTGCTGCAACACACGGAAGAAGGA
Source organism: Porites divaricata (assembly GCA_038088405.1). Classification (NCBI taxonomy): domain Eukaryota; kingdom Metazoa; phylum Cnidaria; class Anthozoa; order Scleractinia; family Poritidae; genus Porites; species Porites divaricata. The sequence goes on from JBBMOI010000001.1 coordinate 18,424,709, forward strand.
CGCCATCTTGACTAAGTGTTTTCACGTGTTTTGTTTTGAGTGTCTAAAGACCAGATACGACACGAGGCAAAGGAAATGTCCCAAGTGTAACGCCACTTTTGGCAACAATGACTTTCATAAGATATACCTCTAAAGTAGTAGAAGCCGGCAAAAAAGTTATGGGAGGCTAGCTAAATTTAGCCTCATTGGCAGGTTACTCGGCGACAAGCTTGGAGAAGGACTGGGAAGAGAAAGACGAGGAGCACTGGGAAAAGAAAGTGCGGAAAAAGCTCGGCTAGACACTTCATGTGGCTTGCATAATATAGTATTTTGTATCGTTTTTATGCAGCACTGAGCTACACCAAAAAAGAAATTCATTTGTAAGGTAGAGAAGAGATAGGGAATAGAACTCTTGATATTTTAAAGAATGGCCATTTGAGGACTAGCAATGTAGTTAACCTCTCGATCGGCCTTCGTTATCGTAGATAACGTAACCTTGTGACTTTCTAAGAGTTTTCCCTTACTATTTAGACCCTCCATTACACTGAGAAGTGTTATTAAGCTTGAATAGCAGCAACGGCTTGCGAGCTCGTGTAAAGCAACAGAGTTCAAGAAGTACCGAATGAATATGTTTGTAAATAAATAAGTCTTTCTGAATTAGCAGCTTGTAAAATAATGTGCCAATGGCCAGTGTAATCACCAACTTCCTTGTCCCTGTATGGCGTCTTCCCAGGCCTTCTCGGTCAATGCATTTTGGTCACGTAATTGAAACGAACGGCAGTGAGACACAAACTCGCTAGGAACACCTGACCCGAAACTTTCAGTGAGGTTAGGACGAGTCCCCAGGGTCCCCCCCCCCCCCCCCCCCCCCTTACTCGGTCGCTGGAGTGAGCCCCATCTCTCGCTCCTGGCGCCGAGTAGGAGATCAAAGGACCCTGGGATCGAACCCTAAAACAATCGCTACACTTGTAAAAGTTTTATTAAATTGGCGCTAGGACTCCTGCCTACGAACTGGAGAAGACCGGTTATTTCGATTGCGACCTTGCATTTTTATCGGTTAAAAAAAAGAGGAATCCTCTCTTGCCCCAATATCAGTTCTGTATTTCCGCTTAAACTTCACTTGAAAATACTATTAAATTTTCCCTTACACGGAGTGAATACCCTAATTGTGAAGAATTTTTTTCTCCGACGACTTCCTGATCGCTGAGCAAAAGGTCGTCAGAAGGCTTGGCGGTTCAACAATTCTGGAAGTTTAGCGATTGTATTCACAATGAGGTCACTAATAATTCTAGCTTGGGACCAGGGGCCCGTTTCTCGAAAGTCCCGGTAACTTTTCGGGCCCGAAATCAAATATTCAAATCGAAATATAAAGAATAAAAGCACCGGTCCTGGCTAGCAAACTACTCCATTTTGTTTCACTAACTGATAGTTTTATCATGTTAGTTGCAAAACTATTGAAACCTACATCTTCCATGTAAACAACAACAGCTTAACGGGCCCGTTAATTATCGGGGCTTTTGAGAAACGGGCCCCAGGCTCCGCATTGGGGGAAATAAGGAGAAAAACATCGGCGTGAGCGAGAAAAATAAAATCGGCGAGCGAAGCGAGTCGAGAGGTAGTCTTGTGAGGTAGTCTTTCCCCCTCTTCAACTGCACTGTTTTTCCTATTTGACCCCGTTTTTTGACTTTTTTCCCCCACTGCGGTGACTGGTCCCAGGGTATAATAATCCTATATGATAGATCGGGAGCTAAAAGAAGTGGAAAATATTGAATCGCGTTTCATCAAGAAATAATGACTTTGTGGTTACGTAAGGTGACTGAAAATTGAGCAGATGTAAATAATCTCTGTTCGCCTACCGCGAATGGTCAACCTCTTTTCCTGTTGTTTCCCTTTTTACCGCACCCTTGACAGAGAAATGGCTTTGTCGGAAATTCCTCGGCTGACAGGAAGCCACCCGAACGGAAACCGAACTTTAAAGAGCAAAAGGGATGCCCAGTGCGCATGTCTAATTCTGGCAACTGACCGTTGTTACGCGGGCGTAGTATTGTAGAAAGAGCTGAAGAAAGAGAGAAGTCGGAAATGTGAGGGATTTGTTTGCATCCATGGGACAATATTTGTTGAGTTAGCAAGGCTGCATAGTTTCTGGCACCTTTATGGCTTGAATTATGTCTTCGAGGATGAAGCTACGTCCAACGACAGATTTTTGCGCAGATTGTAGCGCTCCAGGTGAGAAAGTTAGTTAGATATTGAGTCGAGTCATAACCCGCCATAGCGCGGTAACATGACAGTAACTTTTTGTTGATGACAGGTAGCATGGATCCTCGAAGAAATCTGCCTTTAATGAGTTTAGAACTAACTGTTGATCACTGGTCTCTGAATAGGTCCAGAATGGGCATCGGTGAATCGCGGAGTATTGATTTGCGATGAATGTTGCAGTGTACATCGAAGTCTGGGCCGGCATATTTCTCAAGTGAAGCATCTTCGACATTCGTCTTGGAGTCCAACTTTACAAGCGGTACGTATATGTAATGATAAAAATATCGTTATTCTTCTTGCTGCTGTCTTAAGGTACAATCCGACCTCGTGATCTTATTTAGATGTTGGATGTTGGAGCGTGTACAGTGTATTGTTATTATTATTGACGCGGGAGTTTCGAGAGAAAATGGTTTCGATCAAGTAAGATGGACATCATTGCAAACAGACACGTCTGTAATTGATTTATTGTAAAGTTCGATTTGAAGGTTACTTACCATAGAAAACTATACTGGTTAAAGTAACTAAGCTTTTCTCCAAAGTGTACTATCCCGATTATTGTTTGTTGACTGAGGGATTCAGTTCTGAAGTGTCAAAATAATGTTCCGTTTACACATCCCCCTTGTAAATACAATAACACAACCTATCATCCTCACCGTGTGGAAATTAATCACTGCTGGAATTCCTAAATATTTCCTAACAATGAACAATACATAGCGAAATTTACTCTTCTGTAGGATTTCTTTTGTTTCTCTTTGAACTACTAATACCCTTCTAAGAGCATTAAGAGCATACAAAAAAAAAGTTCATTAAACTACTAGATCATTGGAAAACAGATCTTAGTAAATTCTGCCAAGAAGATAACGCATACCAACCATCCCTAAACTCGAAAGCAAATGGTCACAATTATATTCAAGTTTTGCTTAACATGAAATTAAAGTGACAAAAACTGGTTCCTGTTCCTTTGTAGCCATTAATTTCATAGCGTTTTAATGGTTCAGTGGACACAGCTTATCATAGTTCAGAATTACTATAGCAAAAATGAACATCTGAAAGGTTTCATATCCTGTATGAATGTAAGCTTGTTGTTGGCAGGTGTTTTGTGTTTTAATTAAAACAAAATCTTTCAGAAAACCTGAAGCATGTTTCCTTGTTATTAAAGTTATTTTTGTTTACAATTGACATGGATTTCAAAATTAAATTCTACTATTGGAAATTAGACTTTTCTCTATTAAAATTTTAAGTGAGTCTCCTGCCTTTTTTGTTATTCCATAATAACATTGGAAGGTATAATTATGTTATACTGAGTACTTCCTAGAGCTTCCTTAGTTTTTTGGGGGCTTTCAATAAAAAGTGAGGATTTGATGGAGAAAGGTGTAGGATAATATATGCATAGAATGCTGATTGATGCTAAAAATACAAAAACAGATAACTATTCTTTGTCATAAATTGAATGATCTTTCAATTAATGCAATTGAAAGTATTGTAAAATTATATAGATATGATGCGAAAAGGCAGCAAGGTTTCAGTAGGGAACAAACAATATTTATTTTGAAATACAGCTCTTTTTTGCAAATGTGTGGCATCATTACATTATCTCACGTGATTGTATGGTATATTGGTACATTGTATCTGCCAGGGGCTTCATTTAAGTGGAGGTTTAAGGTCGCAGGGGACACCTTGGGCTCATTGTTATGCATTTATTTAAAGCATATGCACAAAGAACACACAGACTGCTTTCGACATAACTGGAAAAAAGACGAGTGCATAATTTAAAGTGTTCGCGTACACGTGTGGCATGCAGACTGTGAACAAAACCTTTATCCAAAAGTAAAAAACGGGCTCTAAGTCAAACCTTGTTTCAGTGATTTTTATGGAAATATAAATAAGGAAATCTTTAGAAATTTCAACCAAATTTAAGACCAAAACTCTTTGTACTTTTTTTCCCACGTCAAAATCCTTGAAAACGTTGCCTGAAATGTAATTTACCATAACTACCATAAGTACATATCTTGCTTGGAACTCGTGCTTTAGTCAGGACTCCTTCAGAAGTCTCAAAATTTGACTTTTCTGACAATTTTGTCTCCAAGAATTCAGTGCAGATACAAAACTTCACGAGCTGGCACTGCAGAGGGGTAAACTTGGTAGACTGTAGTGTGGTACGTATTGAGCGGAATTCTAAAAAAAGCACTTTTATAAAAAGATATAAGGTGTTAATTTCAGGGATGACAGGTTTTGCTCATTTAAACGATTATATCTTGCTGGTAAACTGCTCAATTCATGACAAACCAGAGGTTTTGACCGATCCTTTTTTAATAAAATCACAGAGTGCTGTCTTCTATTCTTTCCGCAAACTTGGACACAAAATAACGATTTCCCAATTTTGTACAACTGTTGCTTAAAGCATCACCGTACATGTAAAGCGTGATCTACCAAACTAGAAGTTCTTGTTGAGAATGGAAGTGCTGCCGTTAGTTGCGATGCTGATAGGACAAAGATAGTATGTAGAACAGTTGAACCGATGAATTTTATTAAAGGTAATAACTTAGACTTGTTGGAATTATGAAACACTCAGAGCGAAATATAAAAAAAGGACTGATCACAAAGACAAATATGCTTACATATTCAGATAACTCGCTAAAGTTTCAATATGATTTTGTAATTTATTTAATAATTCAATAAATTCAAAAACAATTAACAGCAGTGCTAATAGACTGTTTCTTCATTGAACAATCATTGTACACATGACAAAAAGAGTTGCGAACGAATAACGTAAAGGCCAAAACTTGTTTAATCACAGGTCAGGTAGACGTACAGCACATGCCGTTCACTTATGTAACTTAATACAATCCTGATTCCTAGATAACAATCTGTGTGACGAAAGAATACTCTCTATAACTAATCTCGAAAACTAGAATAAAACAAATAAACCGAAAAAAAAGTTCTGTACAATATCTCACGGATCGTTCTTACCGTTTGGGTCGTTTAAAAAGACAAAAACATCTGATGGACTATGATTTCTGCACAGATTTTACATGAGAACAAAACAAAATGGTGGGTTGCTGCTGAGAGAAAAACAGGCGCGGTAGCCAAGCATTTGCTTAAACAAACCGCTGACTGCACAGCGCTGCAGTCACAGATTGATTGAACCATCGAACCATGGAACCATCAAACCAAAAATCTCAAATCGCTCAAGAATGTGGTCTGCTGCCGGCTGATGCCCGGCAGCAATAAAAAAACAACCCTCCTAAACTTCCATCATTTCACAACGTCTCTGTAAAATTTTATCTAAATCGCCTCTAAAACAGCCGAGACATACTCTAAGACAAGTGTTTTAAAAATGTAGCACAAGCAAAATTTTACCTGTTGAATTTATTCATAGGTGTCCATCGCAGCCTTAAGTCATCAAGGTTTGAGTTATCCAAGGGTGTGGGTGTCTGGTGGGTGTCCAGTGTTTGTTGAGACTCTTTGGTGATTAGCAAACAATTACCCTAGAAATGCCTGCTAGTGACAGAAAAATCAAAATATTTTAAAGAAAGTTTTACAACGCAATTGTAAAACGCAGTTAATGGAGCGTGACGCCCTCAATCAGCAACATGTAATGCAGTGCAATGCTATAGCCCCTATCAAATATCGTAGAAGTTTACTCGTAGTGGGTAAAAGTACTGGGTAGTACGTAAAATCACTTCTATAGCTGGGAAACTACTGATACAATAGCAATCCTTGTTTTTGTTGCAGTTAGGGCTAGGTTCTGATGTATCGCTCCTTGTGTATGGCGAGTAAAAATAATTTTCCTCATGCATATCTCGTGGAGCTCTTTAGGTGCACGTTCTATTCTGTAGTACAGTATTTTTCATTGGCTTACCTTGGGATAGCACTCGGACTATAAAAGGCCTAGTTAAAGTCCTCTGTCTCATTCCGAGCTGTATTGCTAACTTAGAATACTTCAACCGTCCTAAAGTTTTGTAATTCCCACCCTTCCCTCCCTTTGGAGGCTTTGTTGTTGTTCCTAATAAACATGGGTCACCGCTTTCTTTTTCGCCTTCGGTTTAAGTCTCACGGCGACTTCCCCAAGCTTTGATTTTAACGCAACTTTCATATTTGATTGTATTCCAGCACATGCCGGCGGAGTCGGCTCGTAGTGCTGATAAGATAAAGTTCCTAGAACAAAATATTTGCCTACACCATTCCATTAAGTTGCACGATGCTGGCCGGAGGTTTCAGCTCGTAGTGCCGTGGAGTGTTAGGCCGTATTAAGTTTGTTTCTTTTGGACCTACCTGAACTTGTCCGATCCGGCACGCGTAAATTAGCGCCGGGGAGATAAGTAGGGCTTTATGGTCATGCTATGGAAGTCGTCCACCACGCCGATCGCGGAGCGGTGTTCCCCCCATTACGCCATATGCTTGTTGTCTTATTTTATTACACTTAATTGTAAAGCCTAGCCAAAGGAACTGCGACATTAAGGAGGATATTAACTGTGTCATATTGGTTTCTCAATACTTTATTGGATGGAAACAAACTAATGCTACAACCTGTAATAGTGCTAAAATTCTTTACTTGGTCACTCAAAGTTTTTCAGGGTCCCTGAAATTAAAATTTTCCCCAGGGAAACCACCCTGACTCCTCTTCTAGCAGGATAACCCACTTCCAAACCTAGCCCCACTTGCGATTGCCTTAAGTAATCTAATATTGTTTTGCTTGCTTAAATTTTTTCCCTCTTAAAAGTTTCTGGATAATCCTGGGGTCATCAGGTACTTGAGTAGTCGAGGATTTTTTGTTTCACTGACAGAGAGTGTGACACTTTTTCTCCTTTATTACTACCTTTGTGCACCAGATGGTTAGGCAGCTTGTTACAAATGGAGCAAACTCAATATGGGAACATTCACTGTTAGATCCAAATCAAATGAAGAGTGGATTAAGGAAACCAAACCAAAAAGATCGTGTACAGTGAGTATACTTCTTTTATTAAAACTACCGAAATCACCTAAGTGAGACAGCAATCCATTTACAGCCTGTAACTTACTGAAAAGAAATAAATTGTTTCTTGAGATACTTCAAACCCCCATTATAAAGTCAGCAAGGCAGCAGAACCACGTGTTGGCTTTACAGAGGTGTCAAGGAGGGTATTTTACTTTTTGATGTCTTTGTACTTGTATCACCAGAGGAGTTGTTTAGGACAGATTATGCTGTAGTAATAATCTATTGTTTAGACTTAGTATATGTCTTGTTAACTCATCAAAAATTTCTTTGGTTTTGCAAAATATTATTTTGTAAAAGCAATCAAACAACTTATCTATTGGTTTACCAATGTAATAAGCCCACATGGACTGGTTTGGAGAAGGCTTGAAAAACTTGTAAATCACGAAGATTTGTCTTCTGTGTAATACACCCTTTCATGGTTTTTCTCAAGTTTTGATTTTATAAAGACCAGTTAAAGAATATCCATTAGCACTCCAGGAAAAAGCGCCTTAAAATAAGGAAACATACCAATTTTAAAGGTGATACATTAAAAGTGAGCAAAGATATTGCTCCACAAAATTAATACCAAAATTTTATAGTTGTTTGTATTGGTGGGGGACACAAAAATACCTCCTACCATACAAACATCTTTAAAATTGGCGACTTTGCGAAGCTATATCTTCAATAGTTTTCAACAAATCACGTTCAAACTTGGTACATCTTTACTTAACATTAAGGCATTCATTTTAACCATGTTGATGGATTTTTGCTAGCTGATCCCAGACAAAAGTCGGAAAAACCATGGAAGAGTCTATTATTACATGTATTATTCTTTGATTATGATTGTTGTCCTTTGAAAAGATCCACTTATAGGCATTTCACACAGAAAAATATTTTTTTGGAAATGGCCATAAGAAATGACTTTAGAAGCCAATACATATCTACGTACATACATAACTTTATTTAACTTCAGGTTTTAGAGTAGCGTAAAGGCTAGTAAGTCCAATGAATTACACATGCAACTTCACACATAAAAAACATATTAACATGAAAACACAAACTGGTGGTAATAGTAAACGTCCAGTTTATGAAACTGTTGTAAAATGTTGTGGATGTCTTTCATTCTTCATTATTGTCAAATTTTTAGTCCCACTAAAGCAACCTTTATTAAAGCCAAGTACCAAAGACTTGCATTTGTTCCTCGTCTTCCATGTAAAGATGATGATACAATCACAGTTGCAGACCTCAGCCAGGTAGATCTTGATTTTTTTTCTTTATTATAATGAATAGAACATTACAGTTACATGGCTGCTTGGAGATACAAAATTTCTCCCAATTCTTGTGTTGAAAATACATTTATTTCACTTGTTTGTTGTGCTTACTTGCATGTATGCTTGTGAACTATATTTTTGGCACTACTGGAATAGAAATTTCATATCTCTGCACAGCTATGCACAGGTAAATGGAGTCTTAAAAACAAAGGCTGCTCAGCACCCAACCTTGAAAACCGAAAGAGCCCCAGGCAGAAAGCTCAGAAACTTCAGATAATTATCATTTGAAAGTTTTAGAAGCCATAACTAATGGTGAGAAGCAGTGAAAGAAATAGTGTGGATTCTTCTAAGACAGCCAAGGTCAAGGTTCAGCTACTGGGGCAACAAGCAAAGTCCAATATTGATTTTTTTTGCAACATAAACTACCTCAGATTACTTTTTTTGTGATAACCTCTATATGAGACGAATAAGGCCAGATTAAACCTAGCATGTCTTCCTTCTTTTGTATAAGTACACAGTAGTGGAAGCCAATAACAAACAATGAGCCAGTTTTTATTAGAAATACAGTTAGCAGACCCATATGGGACAGACTGCTTCATACAGGTTTCATTGCATGTGACGATATTTGTTGATAAGTTATCTCTTTTATGTTTCCATTTTAGCAACTTCACTCGAGTGTAAGGACTGGAAATCTTGAGACATGTTTGAGACTTCTCTCTTTAGGTGCAAGAGCAAACTACTTTCATCCTGTAAGTGATAAGAAATCTTGTTAGATGAGTCAAGAGTTGAGAATGCCAATGTTGGAATGTGGAAGATGTTTAATGTGATGAAAATGAGGCCAGTGGCTTGCTTGAATTTGTGAGTCGTAGCAGAAAGTGGCCACCATTCTCGATTTTTATCCCCAGTATTCTCAGGATACCCAACAAGAAACAAAATTACGAAGTGATCTGTTGACCAATTTTACTGTGTTGAGCTGCTAGCTTCTTTTTGGCTTTTTATGTTGACAGCATTGTTGATTGCTTATTCACCATTTTTTTTATTCAAAATTCTGTTCAGAATAAAAATTTTCGAATCAAAAACACTAATAATTAATAGTAAATAGATGAATAAATCAGGTAACCATTACTATAAGGTAATTTATACAATGAATTGTACATGTAAGACAGTTGGACTTGCCAGTTATTTACTGTTAAGATTACTTAGTACTGAAGTCACTTTGATGATGTCTTGACTGTTGTTTTCTGCCAGGAAAGAAATAATACTCCTCTTCATGTAGCAGCTAATGCAGGGCAAGCGCTTCAAGTTGAACTTCTGATCGTACATGGTGCTGATCCCAACAAACCAGACCTGAATGGAAAAACCCCTGTGGACTGTGCTATGTAAGTGATCAACTTTAAATCCTCAGTAAAGGTCATCTTTATCATGCATGACTTGGATGGGCTTTGAGATCCAGGGCTAACATTAGTAGTGGGCAGCCAGTTTTTTGTAGCAGGCTACTGCAGTAAAATCAGCCGGCTACTCTAAGTTTGAAAATGAGTCAATAAGTTATACATGTATTATGTTGCAGTTAAATTTTGTCCTTGGTGTAATTTTAATTTTTTTTGTATCAAACTCATCAGAATACATTATCATACCCAAAGACAAATAAAATAAAATTTAAACTAAGGACAAAATTTTTAAACCACAACATATACACAATGTAGGAAGAATTCTAGGCTGTTCTCTAAGAAAAATTAAAGGGAGACCAGTGCTCTGACTCAATGAATTCCAGGGTGCCCAGTTTGTGATTTCTATGAAAAAACTTAGATTTCCTGGTCACCTTAAAGCAAACGTAACGCACCGTGGGTCACTAAGTACTGCTACGTGTAGTGCACAGCCCTTGATCTGTGGGATAAGGAAATGGCTACTTTCCCTGAAAAACCCACTACTTAAAATCTGAATGACAGCCCTGAAGATCTATGCATTATTTTCAGTACTTTGCACAATTTTAAGATTTCCAAATTCATGTGAGAATATTCTTTGCGAATTTTGTCCTAAAGAAAATATTACAATATACCTTTTCAGTAAAAGCACATGTACGTGTGTTGCATACATGAATACAAGTTGAAAAATTTTAACTGTCTTAGAGACCTCCATTCTCCATAGAAAGGTGAAAAGTTGCAAACTACATCTACAGTGTAAGAGGACTTGAAGAAAATAATTTCATTCTCAGATCATGCAAAAAGCTGGTCACGCTTGATGTAAATTTATTGTAAATTTCTTAGTTTCTTTTTTTAAATAAAATTCCATGCATGTAGCTTATGAAGTTATCTATTAATAATAATAATAATAACAATAAAAACATCAAAGAGAGTATGACTGTGTAAGTCTATTTTCCTGAACATTGCAGACTTATAATCTCATGTGAGCAATGTTATTTCTGCAGGGAGGCTGGCTATACAAATATTGCCCAGCGACTTATTGAAGTTCAGTTTGAACTTACAGACAGACTTACTTATTATTTATGTGGCAGACGGCCTGGTAAGTGCTCTTTTCCGCTTTCTTTCATAAGTCATCTAAGTGTACAGTGTACAACATCAGTGCCGTCAACAGTGTCATCATTGTCACAATCACTGTAGCTTATATCATCATTATCATTATGTTTTTTTATGGAGAGTTTGGCTGCTTATGTATTTTGTCATTGTTGAAATTTTTATTGTCTTGAGAGAATTTAAACCAGTTAATTTTTGTAACTAGAGGTAATCCTTGATTACCAATCCATGTTCATCACTTAAGGAAACAAAATCGAGTTGAAAGGAGTCCAGGTTTTCCAGCTGAGATGCCCCTGATAAAATTAATAGGGGTGGCTAATTTGCAGTCACTCAAGATAGCTCGAAAATTTCTCCCTTAGTGCCACAGGAACACCAGATTAAGATACGTTCTGACGAATGTGGTGAATGATTAAATGAATGAATGAATGTTTCCTAAAATTGTCTTGGACTATGGTAATGGTCTGAAACAAAGCAAAATTACCCAATGAAAATCAGTACATGGTTAAATGCGCATAACTTGTAATCTTCTGGGTATTTTGAAGGTACAATGTGCATGAAAGTCATTGTTTAAATCACGTCTCTAAATTTGTAATTTCAGACCATCAAAATGGAGTTCACTACCTTATTCCCACCATGGCAGAAAGGTACATCATTTTTGTTTCACAGAAGGACGCCTTAACCGTGTTGTACAAGCATGACTTTCAGTACCAGTTCAAGTACAGTCTTGTCTGCTCTCATCTCTTTGTGGTTATTATTTTTTCCCTTTGTGGCCCAATATCTACATACAAATTCCTCCAGATTAATCTTCGTATTCGATCATGTTATTAATTTTCATAATCTTTGGTCTTGATTGTGTCTTGGTATTGCTAAGAGAAAATTTATGTTGGTCACTCTTGGACTTACTACATTTGTAGTTATCTGAAATGAACACCAGTTCGAGAATTTAAAAGTATTAATTTTTTTTTATTAATAATAATAACTAAACTACAACACAAACAATAACAAACTAAAAAAAAGATAAAAGAAAGTACAGTTCGACTACCTAAAAAAGACAGGAGCAATAAACGAACATTGATTGTATACCATCAGTCAGATATATCTAGTTAAATACAAGATTTACAATTCTTTCAAAATATTTTTTGGTATTTTGAAGAATATTTATTCCATAACTGTGTTATGTTTTAACCATGAAATGTTTTGCTTTGCTTTCAGTTGTCTGGATTTATCAGATGATGCACAAAAAGCTAAACTAAAGCTACAAGCTGTAAGTTGTTTGAGGAGTATTTTTATGCTGTTTAATGTGCATCCAGTAATTATTATTAGTCTCGCTTGCTTTAGCCACAAGACTTTAAAAATGCAAGCATTTTTTTTTTGTGCTTGCACACCAAAAGGGGGGGGGGGGGAGGGGGGGGGGGGTCTCAGGTAATCCTAGCAGAGTACCGTGGAACCTGGGGATAAGAATGATGATATTTTTGCAGGATGAATCACTACGCAATTCAAAATTAGAGGGGTAGTATGAGCCCCAATGACTTAAGAAGGACATTAAGGATAAGAGAAAAGAAAGTAGGCAGTGTATGAGAGGAAGGGTGCCAAAATTGCTGTTTTATTCTTTTTTCGTGAGGAAAGCCATGCATAGAGAGCTTAGGAAATATTAATGTCAAAGATGTCAAGCTTTTCCGGAATGGGTCGGTTCATGATTTCTGTCGCTTGAAAGCATTGATTACTTTGGAACAAGTGATTCCTTCAGTGGTTGAAAAAAAGAAGAATCATAATGAGAAAAACGTTTTTCACCTCATGCTTTCTTAACTTGTCAAGACAACACTTGTAATACTTGTTGACTTCTTCTTTATGTACAGTTGAGTCACCATCTGTTTGAAGAATTAGCTTCTGATGTGTATGATGAAGTAGATAGAAGAGAGTGTGATTCAGGTACACTTTACATGTACTACATTTCCTCAGATAATAGCTGTCCCTTGATTAATTGCCTCCCACAAATAATTCCCCCCTTTTATGGAAATATTTAAAGTAATCGCCTCCCTCAAATAGTCAACCCCCCCCCCCCCCCCACCCCTCTCATCACTTAAAAGCTGGTCTTGCACGCACCTTGAAAGTCCTTGAATTTCGGTGCTTACTTTATCCAACCCAGCAAACACAGAAAGACCTTCAGGACAATATTGCTCACGTTGCGGAGGAAGTAAGAAAGACGTAGACTCGAGGCTCTTTTTGCACTGAATGGAGTCCTTGAAAAATGTGAAAAATGGGAGATGTGTCCTTGAAAGTCCTTGAGATTTTTGTTCAAAAACGGTTATGAATCCTGTAAAAAGCCCATCGTGGGCTATGGGTGAGTTACAGTAAGCTTTAAGTGGACTGATAGCGGCTACCAGTGGTGCCTTTGTATGCTCACGTCCAAACTTACTGTTAACATGTTATTATAATAATGTAAAGAGGGTGTGTCTTGTTGTCTACTAATTGACAACATTCCACATTCCATTCCTTGTTTAGTTTATTTGATGTGATCATTTTTGATTTAATGGGATAATGAAATAAAATATTTAGGGCACAACTTTCAGTCAGGAGCATAGCGTCAATATTTTCATACAGCTGAAATCTTTAAAATATATATAATATATATTTTTATTTCCTGAAAGCACTTTTAGCTTTAAATTGAGATGAATGATGTATATTGGTGTCTCTGTGTTACCCTGAAGGGTAGAAGTCTTGCCCTTTGCTTGTAACCTACTTGATGGTATTCCATAAACACTGCACTTTTAGACAAAACTGAATGCAAGAAACCGCTTTGACACATAATTTACACAGGATTATTCTCAATCTGAAGTGGAACTTTTTACTAATACCCTCTGGAAGATGCCCCTAAAAATTACACAATGTACAGTGTTGTAAACAAGTTATCCCCCCTCTGAAATTTTTGATTTGTTTACTCTGGATCAAGATCAGAGTGACCCTGTAAAAATGGATAGTCAGTGCCTTTATCCAGAACAGTGCTGTTGATAGGTATTGCAATCTTCCCTCAGACTTGCAAGCTGCAAGATGCCTGAGTTTGTCCCCTTTCATGAGCTCATACTTATTCTTCATGTACTTCCAGTTCCGTCCTCTTAGTCTTTTTGCAGATCTTGTTTTAGCAGAGCTTGAATAAATTTTAAAATTGCCTGTATGTGCATGTTGCTTGATGAAAACAAGGTTATTTTGTTGTTGTTTTTTTTAAGCTTGCTAATTTGTCTTCTTTATGTTCATTTGTCATTAGTCTGGCTAGCAACACAGAATCAAAGTGCTCTGTTAAGTGACACAACTACAGTTCCCTTCCTTCCAGTTAATCCATCATTTTCTTCAACAAGAAATCAGGTAGGGAACCTATTGCAATTTCCTATTGCAACTATTATTACCGCCGCCTGGTTAGCTTAGTGGGATAGGCACCAGTCTGCTGAGCGGGAGGCCGTAGGTTCAGACCCCAGCCAGACCAATACTCAGGGTCTTTAAATAAATGAGGAGAAAGTGCTGCCTTTGTAATAATATCTGCAAATGGTTAGACTTTCTAGTCTTTTTGGATAAGGATGATAAACCATAGGCCCCATCTCACAAGCCCTTGCACATGTAATAAATCTGTGGGACGTTAAAGAACCCACACACTCTTCATAAACAGTAGGGTGTGTAGTGCCCAGTGTAGTGGTCTATCTCACTTTCACACTCATGTATGGCGGCATCATTACTCATTCCTTCATTACTTGTAAACTGCACCTTAAGCAATCTGGCAAAGTCCCCAACCAGTGTTGTAAATTATTGCTGAAAAGCCCTGAGAGGAGTGGGCAATAAGATATATACAATATATAGGTCATATACTATACAATTATATGATTATTATTAACAAGAGTTTATTTTAAGTGTTAACTTAGTCCAGCATTGTTGAGCATTGCTGACACTGCAAGAATTTATTAGAACATGGTGACCAAACAAGGGAGCAGTTAGTCTTACAGATGTCTTAATGTTTCCAAAAAGGAACTATCGGCTTTCATTTAGAAGGTGCGGTACATCACCAGGACACAGGGTTAATTACTTTTACTGAAAAAGATGCATTAGAAGATCATTTTGATAATTATCTAAAGTAGGGGATTGTACACATGACTTGCCGTTATGTCATATTGGTGTACGTACTTTCTATGTTTATATATTATTTCTTTTCATTGACAGGGTAGACAGAAGTTAGCATTGTTTAATGCCAAGGAGTTTGCAACATTAATTGTTGATATATTGAATGATGCAAGGCGGCGGGAACAAGACTCTAATCCTGATCTTACACAAGGTATGGCAATCTTACTTTCTTAATGATAACTGTCCATTGTACTACACAGCAGAGGTTGTTATTTTTTATGGTGGTTTGCCTCTAATAAAAAGCCTATCTCCCACCTCATAGAGTTGTTCTGCTATATTAGAGGGCAGTACATTAACATTAGTATTGTCTTGTCTCATCTTGTTGGCAAATAATAGTGAGGGAAAATGGTTGGTGCATGGCACTTGATGGTGTGATTTTTGTCAGTTAAACATTAAACAATGTTGTATGGGTTGATGTTATGACCCATTGCCCAGCAGGGCTCAAAAACCACAAACAACTCGTTGGGACCTTGGAAAAGGTGACCTTAACTGCTTAAAAGTAGTAAATAGACCTTTTTACTGATACGTGGCCACATTGAATATATTAGATGCACAGGGGGCATGAGCACAATCCAATATAATCATTCAGTATTTAAGCGCACTTTTGGGGCCAATTTTTCTTTACGTTTTCCTTAGAAAAAGATTGTAATGGGAAAAAATATTGTCATGCTGTGTTTGGATGTAATGATGATTGCCTTTGTCCCGAGAAAATTAATAGACAGTGAAGTTTTAATTTGTGCCTGAAAAGCACGCATACAATGTAAATACTGAGCAAGTGTCCCTTGGGCATCCCATCATACTCCTTAAATCTAATAAATTCAATATGGCCGCCATATTGGTAAAAAGGTCTATTAAGGGAAATTATGTTTGGGACTTTGGTAGAGTAACCTCTTAATACAGGTTTGACTGTGTACTTTCTATTGACCTATTTCTGTTGACTTATTCTTACTTTTATTGGCTGTATTCTTAACTAAAAAAATGGAAATAGACTAATTTTTATCTCCTTTATAAAATTGTAAATAATTAAGTAATTCAATTATTGCAATTTGATTATTTTAATAAAACTATTTATCTGTCCATGTACCTTTACAGGTTTTGTTGAATCACATTCACATATTTTCCCTATTGAAGAAGGTGAATATGACCATGAATATGATGAAGTACCATCAGATGAGGAAACTGCAGACAAAGATTCAACACCAGAGGTTTAGTGAATTCTGTTGTTTATTTTATGACTTGCAATTTTTATGATTTCATTAAGTTTGTGCTTTATTTTGTCCTATTTTTAATCAAAAATAGTGATTTGCTCAATTGTAAACAATAGTGGATTCATGTGTCTCTCTCTTACAGTCAAGGCAGGTCAAGCATACCCCCCAAAATTCTATTGATGAATTGATTATTTGAAAAATGAATCCATTAGTTGTTCCCATAACTGTTGACAAATTCAAATCAGCATTCCAGCATGAGTAATGGGCAGTGAATATTTTATGAGAACTTCTCTGTATTTGGTCAGATTGAAAATCTTCGGTGGTTTGGAAAAATGATGCTTTCCCTCCCCCCACATTCTCCAAGCAATGTTGTGCCTCTGTTTGGGCCACCTGTTGAAAACAACAAATGCCTAACTGTGAATGGAAAGAAAGTTTATAGAAGGGTGAAAATCATTTTGTTCTCCAAAGTATCGTAGTTGAAGACAGTGTTGCAACAATTTGTAGCTGGTTGTGACGTATGCACCTCACATATGAATTCAATACTCATTTTGTATGCAAGAATGTAGGAATGAATCTGACATTGGCAATGAGTAATGGATTCAATTTTCAGATGTTGTTTAAATCCATTGAAAGAATCTTTCGCAGTAATACCCTTGACCTGGCTTGACTGTAAAAGGACTTACGATTTGTTTAACTAGTATTGGGTATAATTCTATTTTTTAGACCCCATCTCAAATAACATCGAAAATTCAGATTGAAAAGGTGAGTATGGCTGCATTCATGTTGTGCGAAAATCTAGGACTTTTTTGTATAAAAGTTGCCTTGCCATTGTTCTTAATTAAGTAATAATAAATTATTTAATATTATATTTTGATGATTCTCTGCACAATGAGGTACTTTTTCCTTTGCAAGTAATGTACAAAAATCAAGTACATTATTTGTCATATTATCCTGACGTGTACTAAAGAGCAAGGATTTGTTGGTATTTTCTTCGTTTTGTTTTTGTTGTTGTTATTGTTTTTTCAGCTTTTGATTAGATGCAGACATTGTTCTAAATACGTGAATTCAACCGAAATATTTTTGGAAATGAATAATAACTCTCAAACATCCTCTGTGCAAATTTACTTCTCTCTGCTTCAGGGAACCACCACAAGCTTTCTAGAGGAAGACTCCGTACCCATGGAGCATTATATGAAAGTGGAAACTGCCTTAGCTACGGCTAATGTAAGTGTAATGATGATTCCTGTTGACAGCAATTGATTGCAGATGTTTCAGGTGGGAGGGGCACGATTTTTGGGGCTGTTTTTTTTAAACGAAATGTGGATGAAAGGAAATTTGAAATATGATTGTATGTAGAGTGCATTGTTTTGATAAAGTCTTTGTTCTCTTCACAGGCACGTGTACAGCAGCTCCTTCAGATCAATGCTAATCAAATCAATGAAATTCAGAATCTTCAATCAGTGGTTAGTAGCAACTTCCACGCAGCGTTGCTGGTCACTATTCACTTTCACTATTTTGTGCAAACGGCAATGATTTTCCGTGTCAGTCTTGTTCAGGATGTCGCTCACTTGGACCCTGTTGTTTGAAGGCTGGTTGTAACTTGCCTACCAGTTGTTTCCATTACCTTTTAGCCAAGCAGAAGAGGCGCGAGAGATGTGCGAAGGCATGGAAGGAAAAGGAGTCTTACGCGTCTCCTCGCGCGTCTCCTGTTTCCATTACCTTTTAGTCAAGCGGCTTACACGAGGGTTATCTTATTCCGGCTTTGAACAACTGGGCCCTAGACGATCATACTCAACTATAGCTTGTGACGGTGCCCCAGGTTCAAACCTTTATTTCATATGACTGAAAATTATAGAGTCAACAAGGCATTCAGTTAATTAAAATAAGCGACGGAGGAAAGGTTTGTTAGCAATTCACGACACTGTAGAAAATATATCAAAAAGTGTCGGAAATGTTTCTTAAAACAGTCATTTCGGGCACGTAAATCTTCTTCTTTTGAAAAGGTGTCTTTGCTAGCTGTTATGTGAGCCAGGTGATCTGTGACGTCATAGCGGGGGCCTGGGGAAAGAAATTTTAATGTCGTATCCCATAAACCAACGCGCGCACCAATTCAATTCAATTCAATCTGCTCCCGTCAGCTTTGGTTTATGGGATACGGCATTAAAATTTCTTTCCCCAGGCCCCCGCAGTGACGTCACAGATCACCTGGAGAAGTAACCAATGAGAGCGCTCACTGTGGGGGATAGGTGAGCCTATTTTAGTTTCTGTTTGTCAGGAAGTGTGCTTAACTGAGACCCTGAAACAGTTTATGTTAAATGTACTACAAAGTGAAATTTCGTTGTGTTATTGACAACAAGTCTTATGGCTTAAAACACAATTACTTTGTAGGTCAGTACTTCTTATCGTACCGAAAACGTGATAAAAATAATGAAGAAGATACAAAAGAATGACTCAGCAAAAATACATTTCATAACATGTCATTTCATTACAGTCTCTGAGCATTTATTATGTGGACATTCCAGTGTGGTTTATAACACGTGGAAATGCTGTCAAAATATAACTATTAAGTGATCCAAATTTGAAAACACTTGTCTCATTTGTCAACTTAGCACTTTGTCCTTGTTTTTTGTTCTTTTAGTCATAAGTGCGTGATTGTTTCTTAATTTTTGGTTAGGTTCATAAGCTACAGGATGAAAATAAGGCACTGAAAAGTCAGCTGGGAATTCCAAATGGCGGAAGTCTCACTGCCATCAGTGATGATAATGTATTCACCCCTAAGGTACGTTAATACAGTTACTGCTGAGGGAATGACTTTTAGTAAAATCCAACTAGTGGTCTATCATCAATGCTGCGTTCTGATTGGTTGAGCTACTGCTAGGCTATATGTTATAGCCCACTAGTAGCGAAAAGCGCGGGCTTTTTGGCGGCAAAAAAGGATTAAAGTCTAGCTAGCTAGTCTGTGCTATCGTCATTAATTAGTACCTTTACCCATACACAAAATGCTGCTGTCGAGTTATGAAGAAGGTTTCAAACAAATTTCATCAGGGCCGAGCAATGTCCATAATAACTTTTTGGTGATTTTGCTGACATGGCATTAAAACTTGAAAAACTTTGCCCTGTAGGCCATTTTCGAGTACCAAAAACTCTCACTTTCAAGACGAGGCTAAGTTCCAAACCTTTCTTGGGAAAATAAGTTTTATTTGCATGAGAATAAAAATTCACTTTCATATCATTGACTTTGCATTTTGCCTTGCTTTAAAACAAAAGCTTTGGGTAACTCAGAAATTGCCTTCTTTGCTCCCTGAGAATTCATCTTCTGGAAACTTCGCCTGCATTTGACATGTTAAACACGATGAAGGTAAAACAATGCCAAGCATTTCAGTGTGTAAAGAAAGTAGTGTCTGATAGCCTGGGGCTAGAAGAATTTGCTATCAGGCTAGTGAATTCTGTCCTTCACTTGCCCGATGGACGAGTGTAGTTTTTTGGGGAATTCAAATTACACAAGAACTGTATTCAATCTTGTCATCATAAATTCTTTCGGGCTACAGTGGTACCTCTATTCAGGGGACACCCTTGGGACCGAGGCGAGTGTCCCTAAACAGCTGGGCTGGGGTTTTGTTAACAATTAACCAGCAAATCAAAGAACTTTTTAAAAATTTTCCTTCGGAATCTTCTTCGGTCATTATTTATTATTTTTTCTGCGACATTGTGTGTTGGGTTTCCACAAGTACAGTCCATCGATTTAAGTGAGATAGTTCAGAATGTGAAAGTTCACATTATTGTGATAAGTGTACACGTAAAGTTATCAACCCTCTTTATGGTCAGTCACGTTTTATGTGTACGGGTGTCCCCTGAATGGAGGTTAAACCCAGGTTTTGGGACCCAGAAAAAGTGTCCTTTCCGGTGAATAGAGGTGTCTCTTTAGTACGGGTGACAGATTCAGAGATTATGTGGACGTTTTTCAGGGATCAAATTCTGTATCCCCTGAATGGAGGTTTCTCTTGAATAGAGGTGTTCCAAAGGAGGGTTTCCACTGTAGTTGAAATGTAGTTGAGCCAATACATGATAGCTAACGTTTGCCCGAATGGCAAGCTGTAAAACTGACTTTCTTTGCACCCTTCGCCTTTGTGATGGCTCTAACTCCCTAATGCTCAGCACCACAGAACCTTGTTGCAAATGGCAGAGGGTCGACTGCGTGGAAAATTCGTAGTTTTATGATTTAATCTGCTTATTACAGGAAGACAGTGATGACGAAGATGATAAAGTGGATATCGCGGAAATTACACCATATGAAGCCCCGGGCTCTCTGCTAAGAAAACGCACCACTCAGCCCACCCCCACGGGGCATTCTCACAACACAACTAGAAACAAAATTGTCAATCCTTACGACAATGTGGCAGACTCGCCAGAAGAACAAGAAGAACGGAGATATCTTAATGTTGATGAGATGCGAGAACACGAGCGAATGAGTTCCTGTAAGTTGAGTTAGTTGGGTCGTTTACTATACTCTGAGCCGGAACACATCTTTAAGGGGATAACATGGTTCGTACCAACCTCGTTCCCAGGGTTCTCTCCTATCCGCCCCTATGGAGCGAGAGAGAGAGGTAGGAGAGAGAACCTGGGAACGAGGTTGGGCTCGTACAAAATTGAAAAAGTCTTAAATTTTATTAGTCATCTTGAAAAGTCCTTGAATTCGGTTAAGGTCCTTGAAAAGTACTTGATTTCTTTATAAGGTCTTGAAAAGTCCTTGAATTCTCTACTTTCTTATTTCTGTGTCTTTATTTTAAATGGTATTTCTGTATTTCAGATACAACTGCAGGTAATACCCAGTGACTGCTGTCATTTTGCAAAGTGTCGTTACGGAAAGTAGTATAAAAATAATGGCTGAGAAAGGAAAAATCAGAAATGACTCCGCTGAGTGTTTTAGCCAGTAAGGTGTTCAAAAGGGGGTCAAAGAAAGTCGAGTTTTTGAAGGAATCTGAGACCTTGAAAACTGTAATTTGCGCTTGAAAACTCCTAAAAAGTCCTTGAATTTTGTTTGTCTGAAATTGTACGAACCACAAGGCCGAGCATTATTCCTGGGTTAACTGCAAACAGGATCCACGAGTTCTCTTGGTCACAAACGTTGTTTCTTCTAACCGTCCCTCAATTAACACTGCCCATGAATTAAAATTGACAAAGCAACAGTCTTGTGTAGGCAGTGACAATATATGTATGAATGTATATGTAGCAAACACCAATTTGTACCACATAACCTAGTGTTCATTTGCGTTTTATTAACTAGCCTGCGTAGCAAGCGTTTCTAATCGAGTTATTAGCCGTGGGTAGTTGTAAACTGTTCATTAAATCCATACCAAAATAAGAAGTGTCATGTTCTTTTCTTTCACAAAAATATTTTTTGGACATTTTTTATCGTAATTTAGGACATCCAACTTGAATTAACTCTCAAAGACTGTTTATTTTCTATTCGATTTTCTAGCGGACAGTGCTTTTGATGATCCGCTAGATCAGAAAGCTGTAAAACTGATTCATGCAGTCGATGACTTGGTAAATCAAGCAACGCAAAATTCCAGACAGCCATCACAAGAGGATGTAGTGCGGTGTACAGAACAGATCACCAAGAAAATTCAAGAACTATTGCTGTCCGCACAAGCTGGGAGACATAGCTGGTAAACACACTGCTAAGTTAAAAGACGCTTCCGCCGCCATGGGTTGAAGTTTAGTTCATGAACGCTCCCGGAGGGAAGTTGCTTAAACGGGGAAAAGGGGCTGGGGAACGATCGCGGGGAACGGGAAAGTAAAAATGGGAACAAAACCGCGCATTGGAAATGAAGTTACTGAGAGGGCTAGGGTTCAAGTTAGGTTTTGTTCCCGATTTCCATTTTTCCGTTCCCCGCCCCGCATTCCTCATTCCCCGTTCTCCCCCATTCCCAGTTCCCCGTTCGTCGTAACATCCCTCCCGGAATGTCTTTAGCTCCAGGCTTGTCGCTTAAACTTTCTGTCCATGCCCCGCAAAAGTAACTGTTACTTGATTACAGTATGCAAGACGCCCACAGTGGTTTTTTATTAGTGTGCAAGGAATAGACCTCTTTAGCTTGTATATTTTATATCCCCAATGAAAGTCTCATGGGAATTTGACCCCCAGTCTTCCATATGCACGTGAGTAAGACAAAATTTGAAAGAAACATTTTTCTGGAATATTATCACATCACCTTCATTGGGAAAACAAACACAAGCTAAAGAGGTCTATTGTCGCTTTATCTTAATAGTGTTACGCTTTGCGATTGGCTAAAAGATCTCGCGCCACTTTCTAAATAAACTAAGGATGTCAATCAAAGACAGTAACGTTTTCCCGCGCCACATTAAAGAGCTGCAAGTTCTGATTGGTTCATTAGATTGACTTTCTCGTTTATATGGGAGTAGCTGCCTTCGTTCTGTATTCCGTTTTTAGGATCGCTAATTGACTTTGTTTTTCTTTTAGTTTTATTCCATGTTCCAGTAATATTTTCACTGCTGTTAATGATATGGCAACCTTATTTCCGGAGGTAAAGACATGATTTATTTGGAATGTACATTTAGTTTGAATTTTATGAATCGCTAAAATTGGGCGAACCCTCGCGTTATATGTGTGTTTTATAGTTATCTGTAGTTGTTTGATTTTCTCAGTCTGCAAATAAAGACTTTCTCGCCGTATGTAAGGTCATCCAAGACAGTCCGCGCCGCGGATTCTTAATCCAGGTACTGGATTCCAGTCTTTGTCAGTAAAAATTGGGTCTGGATTTCAATCGTTATTTTTTTTATTATTGTTTTTTGTAAAGGCTTGTTTATAGTGGAAAGTGCACTTACTTTATCCAGCTAGTTTACATGGACTCCACTCAAATATTTAGAAACAAATAATTCAAATACAACATT
Source organism: Porites divaricata (assembly GCA_038088405.1). Lineage (NCBI taxonomy): Eukaryota > Metazoa > Cnidaria > Anthozoa > Scleractinia > Poritidae > Porites > Porites divaricata. The sequence continues at coordinate 18,447,987 of JBBMOI010000001.1, forward strand.
ACAGGATTAAAAACCCCAACTAGCAGGAGGCAACCAGGTGGCTATTTACAAGCGTGACCGAGGTTTTGAACTCGGGACGACCGAGAACAAATCCTGCAAAAGGCCAGAGCGGGACTCGAACCCAGGACCATCGGATTGCGAGTCCGACACGCTGACCACTCTGCCACGCTGCCTCCTTGGGATTTCTGATTCCTTGAGTTATATTGCGGATTCCAAAGCTCAGGATCCAAGATTCTACGAACAAAATTTTTCCGGATTCCCGAATCCAGATTCCCTTTCATGAGGCGAATGTAAGGTTAAACGCACACATTTGCGAATTATGTGTGAAATTGCATGAGGTCAAGTTTCTAATCGAACCGCTATTCATTGTCTCCATGTGCGCTGAATAAGTACCCTCGTTTGTTCATACTAAATCATCTACCCGGTTATCACCTTTAAATGTATGAACTACCTCTGACCTGGCTGTTCTTGAATGTCTTGAATAGACATCTAGCCTGTGTTAGGAGCTCAAAACCCAGAGTTGGCAACTTTCATGTACTTGTGTCACGGCGTTTTCACCGACCAGTTTATTTTTAGAACGATTCTGGCGCGAATTAAGAATATCTTTCAAGTCCCACAAACATGCAGCAAAAACTACAGACCTAAAGTTGTTTTTGTTTGTTTGTTTTTTATTTTCTTACCTTTTAATCACATTTAGTTTTGTTTGGTATTTTACACTTGGAGTACGCTCATAAACGGAGCGAAACGTCCATTTTGTTGGGAAAAAGTGCTCTGAATTGTATCTAAAAATAAAGCGGTCCGAAAAAACTTCGTGACATAGACCTAGTATGGGAGTTGTTCGCTACTGCCTGTATGCAGACGTCTCCCATTTCCATTGTTGTATACGTAATAGTGTGCGGCAAAGGAAATAAGGGACGTCTGCACGCAGACTAAGCGACATCTTGTTTCCAGCAGCTGGCACAGCATACCCAGGATTTTCTAACACAATTCATTGTTTTAGGACCCGGATGTGGACAGTATGCGCGTGTCACTTCAGCTGATGAAGAGCAGCGCTGCCAGGCTTCAGGTGGAATGCAAGAGTGCTGTACTACCCGGCAAAACTGTAGACATGGCATTTCTTACCCAACAGGTCATACAATGCGCTTATGACATCGCAAAAGCTGCTAAACAACTTGTTACTACATTTTCAGTTGAATAGAAACTGCTCCAGATCATTTTTCGAGCCTTGAAGAGCGAATAGTACTTTTTTACGGCAGGGCTGCAAATAATTTTTCGGTTTTAAAAGGACACTTGTCCGACCAAGTGTACGTGTTGGTCCCACAAACCAGAAACGTTGTCGAACAAACATTGTTTTGAAGGGGCTGTGTCCGGCTTCCAGTTCACTTGTTTTGTTAATAATGCCAATAGAGAGGAGAAGTGTGACGTCACGTTAATATTTTAGCAAAATTTCTTGATCACAAAAATAGGGAGTTTTTGCGTCAGCAAAAAAGCAATAGGTTTAGATTAGCAAAAGAAGAACTTTGAACGTGTATCACGCAATTTTGTACATTTCGTAGCTGTTATTGCGACATGAAACTTCCTAACTTCACTCGTCCGCTTTATCGAGTAGGTGAGCACTACACAAATTTTTTTTTTCTTTTTCTAAACTTAGATACGGTCCTTTCGGATTCAACCCAGAAAATTTCGCAAATGTTTGGCAAATTAAATGAAATTAAATAAGATCGGTAAAGTTTGAAACAGTGCAAATCCACCTTTTAAGTGACGTTTTGATTTGTTGCCATCCAGAAATTTTGCCACCATGGCAATGTGACGTAGCGACTTGTCCCCTCTATTATGCGTGCTTCAAGTGTTCACTTGAGAAATTACTTGTGAATGACAAAATCACAGCATCGTGTTAAACAAATAATTATGTCCTCAAGCGTTATATTGAACGTTACAAATAACAAGTTTTAAAAAAACTATGTTTCGCTTAATTTGGTGGCAGTTCCCACTGTTAAAATTTTGATAGATTCTGTGACACAACTCCTTTAATTTCTCCAAGTCTTCAGCTTCAAAATGATAGTCTCTATTGTGTGAACTCTCCGGTCATCACGCCGTAGCGCAGGCGGGACAGTTTCTTCGGACATGGCCAAATTTTTGTTGGACTCTGTCTGATGACCGACTGTCATTTGCAGCTCTGTCTTGCGGCGTTTCTCGCTGGCCTTTTTATAACTGGTTATTACAGTTGAACCGTGCGGTCGAATGTTCTTTCGTTAGAAAAAAAGACATGCAAACCGGGAAAAGGAGCTACGTCGTGGTTTAGGTATCCTCAAAGTAATTCATGTTGATCACCTCCATCCTAAACCATTCTTAATCGTTTATAGAATAGTGTACTATTTCCTCTTTGATGCCGGTTTTTGTGTTTTAACAATTTTTAATATTTTGAGGGTTCCTTTATTGCAAGATAATTTTGTCCGTTGTAATGTCATGGAATCGCTCAAAATATCATTACAGAGCCTCAACTCTTACGCCTCGTTGTGAAAACCGCTATTAACTGTAATAACGTGTAATTTTTCTCTTAACTGTATGGCACTTCATTCGTTGCTTTATTTCGGATATGGGAGAGAATAGCCTGCGAGCAAGCTCGCTATTTAGGGTATTCGCGAGAATTCGCGCGAGAGCCGCACGCGAAAGGAGACACGAGTGCTTGTCATAATCACGTGGAAGCTTGCTTGCTGGCTAATGCAAGTAGAGCCCCGAGAGGAACGGTGTTATGGGAAAGATAAACAGAACGAAGATTATTTTTAAAACCTGCTTTAGACCCGTCACACGTTAAAACAAAAATGCCCAACTCCAAATAACCTACAAGATTAGCTCCGTTATATTAAATGTGTTCCAGGTGATCTGTGACGTCACTGCGGGGGCCTGGGGAAAGAAATTTTAATGCCGTATCCCATAAACCAAAGCTGACGGGAACAGATTGAATTGAATTGAATTGGTGCGCGCGTTGGTTTATGGGATACGGCATTAAAATTTCTTTCCCCAGGCCCCCGCTATGACGTCACAGATCACCTGGTTAGGTTGCTCCATGAAAAACGTAGTATTTTATTGGTAGATATGAAAAGTATCGTTGAAGCAAGTGTTCGGTTTTACAGTGGAACCTCGATATGGCAAAGGGCCAAGGGACTGTAACGCGTTTGTGTTATATCGAAGTTCTTTTCCATATATTTTGCTAGTACTGGGTGAAGAAAATTGTTAGTTATACCGAGGAACTCGTTATGCAGAGGTTCCACTGTACAAAGTATTAGTTATTTTACATCACCTGTGTTTCAAATTACGTCTTGCCGGAGAGACCGTGGAAAGCATTACTAGGTGATGTACGTTTTATAGGTTTATCCGCATTGAGTGTCAAACCACAAGATAGGGTAGTCTACTAGCTTTCATTAAAAAAATCAACATAATTCAGAATTTATACTGTAAAGTTAAGAGTCATTGCAGCCACCGTCATTAGAAACCACTGAGTTTCATTTCTACAAAATGTCACATATGTCAATGATTCGCGAAAGGTTTTTTTTTTGTAAATTTTTAAATATTATGTCAGTCTCTTTTCTTTTCATTCAGTATTTGCCATTGATCCAGAAAGAAAATCAAATTTATAGACTATAAATTATAGATATATTATATAAACATTCTTAAAATATATAATTGTAGCAATACTAGGTTCAAAAGTCTGATAAATGTTCTTAAAATGTATGCGCCGTTGTTCAATGCGTGTTTTAGGTAATGGAGTGCTGTTTGTGTGGCCTTTAACGAAGAAATTTGATTGATTTAGTGGGTAAATCAACCCCGTCTTCAAGTCCTTTCGCTAAGCGCTGGGGAGGTTAATAAGAAAATAGAACAATAGCCTTACAAAAGATATTTTTAGCGGGAAAATAAGCGCAGCGCGTTTTATTCAATTCTGCTAAACTGACAGATGACATGAACCAATATTCAGGGAGTCAGGCCAAACAAACATCACTTAAACGAGTTTTACATGTTATTTTCTTCTTATGCTAGTATCCGTGCTTCAAGGGGAAAAGTGCAGTCTACCCTGATAACTCGAACCTTCAGGGGAAATCGAAAAAAGTCCGAGTTATCGGGAGCTCGAAGAAAATAACCGGGAGTAAGGAAAAGAACAGTTTTTACAGCAAAGTGAACATTTTAATCACATTTAATTGTAGAAATGTTAAGTGAAAATTAAAAGATACTTCCAGATTATAAATCAAGAACGTAACGTAACTAAACAATGCCTAAATAGAGCATTTGTTTTACTGTTTTGAGAAGTAAAGCAGTTTCACGTTAGATTTGTGATAGTCAATATCAGCCTCCACTATATGCTAGGTAAAAACAATTCAATAGTGTTTTTATATTATTATTTAATTTACAGTGAAAATTTTTCTACTGTAAAATTTCTTGTATGCCTTACTTATTCACCCGCTTCTTAAAAATTAATAGTGAAACAAACAAACAAACGAGCAAAGGCGCTTTCACCTACCTGAAAGGATTTCGTTTATTTTGTGCATTGTTATATCAGCGTTATTTACTTGCAACAATGGGCTCTCCTTGATTCCTCAGAGAAGTGCTTTATCTGCCCTAGCACCAGTTTTTTTTGTCAGTGAGTTGAGCCGGCGAAGCGATCAGCTTAGCTGAAAAGACGTCTGCGCTTCCAGACAGTGATAGAACTTTGATTCTTGTCGTCGCTTTAAAATTTCAAGGCAACGTCCACACCATAAACCTGTTCAAATGACCCGGGGGTACTCCCTACAATGGCCTATACCGGGAGGCTCCGCCCGAAAGGGGTACCTTTTTCATGCCAAAGGTACATGAAAGGATAGGGATTTCACTAGTTGAAGAATATTGAAGGGTAGGGACATCTGTCATTTGGGTCTGTGAAAGGGTCCAAAAGGGCTAACAGATGAATTTTATGGCTTTATAAAGTCAAGAAAACGTTTTATGTTTGTAATTTATTCCTAAGTAAAAGATAGTGTATTTACAGCGGTTAAAAAGGATGCAAAGTTCTAAACAAGGTATGTGAAAGGGGTAGCATTTGTCACTAGAAGGTATACGAAAGGGGTATATGTGTGGTTGGATCTCGCGGCGGAGCCTCTCGTATCAACATATTTGTCGACTACACCCCCCCCCCCCCCCCCCCCCCACCCCTTTGGTCAAATGACTGCCCCCAGCAGTGATGGGCTCCTGCCGCCACGAAGAGCAGCATAGAGAGCTGTCGGATATGTGACGATCCACTTTCAAGATCGGCGCGGCGCAGCCTCTGTCTTTTAAAGACACTGCTGCAAGATCACTGTTGTTAAGTGTCAAGAGAAGCTCTACCCGGTATGATTCTCGTGCCGGAGCAAAAGCAGACTTCCGTACCCGGAAACAGATGGCTCTTTTTGAGGACTGGAACTACCAATTGTGGTCAGCGGATACGCAAAAAATGACAACAGCGCGAAAATGGCGGCCAGTGGAGGGAAGGACATTTTGGCCGCATCTCCTCCCAAAATCAGTAGAGATAAAATCCTGTCAGATTTCCCGTTACACTGGCACATTTGGCATAAAGATTCTGCTTCGCTTGAGGAGGAACTTGCATTAAATAAGGTTGGTTTTGCGACTTTGAAACCGTAAGAGAAAATATGTACGTGAATTAAAAGTAGCGGTGTGTCGTTTTTTTTAAATGCATCGTCGTAGACAGTTATTTATTTGCTTGCGGTTTATCTACAGCATAATAAAGACTTGGTAGATCCTCGCGGTAGAACACCCCTTCATTTAGCGGTAACTCTGGGGTATTTGGACTGCGTGAAGAGTCTACTTCGAAGCGGGTGTGATGCAAACGTCATCAACAAAGATGGGTGGAATGGTAAGGTTTCTAAGCTCATGTCTCTTCGACATGTTACATGACCATTTTTCTTTTAAGTGTTCTGCGTGCAGATTTGCTTGAGGTATGACAAACGTTGGTAATAATCTTACGTATTCTGCGTCTTTCGCAAGGGAAGTTAACAGTGATAAAGAAGTGAAATTTCGTCAGTTGGGTGCAGTTTGATTTTTTAAGCAAGCATGTTCAGTTGCTTTTATTTTAAAGTTAAAAACTCTTGTGTGGCTATCACAGTTTTTTTTTAATTTATCAGCTTCAATGAGTAGCTTTCCACTTAATGACATCCTATAAATGTCCTGCAGAAGAAAACTTTGCAAATTATATTCTATTACAGTTGAAAGGCTTCAGGAATATTGCCTTTATTTGCCTTTACAATATTAAACCTGGCTTGCTTAGTTCCTCTATTCATAGAAATATATAAACAAGGATGTTTAAAGTTTCAGTCAGGGTTTCCACACACCTTGAAAGTCCGTGAGAGAACAAAAATCCTGAAAAAAAGTCTTGAAAATTGCAGTTCGTGCTGGGAAGTCCTTGAATTTCGGTGCTAACTTTATAGTTAAGGAGAACTGCAAAGGAAAAGGAGCAGTCACAAAAGACCTTCAGGATACAATATTGCTCATGCTGTGAATGAACTAAAACAGACCTAGACTCAAGGCTCTTTTTTGCACTGAATGAAGTCCTTGAAAAATGGGAAATGTGTCCTTGAAAGTCAGTGAAAAGTCCTTAAATTTTTTGTTCAAAAAAGGGTACGAACCCTGTAGAGTATATTTTGTACATAAGGCAGCATCACAGGTGGGATTCCTCATCCTTGAAAGGAAAAAAATGGTACAGTTTAAAGAAAAGGAGAACTACATTGTATACTTGCCAACTTTTTCTGAGATATAAGCGTGAGATTTTTATCCTGGGAGTGCTGGGATTTTTGAAGACGACACGATCATTTCCGAAGATTCCCGAAGAAGTCTTCTGAAGACGTCTGAAGTCTGCCAAAGGCAAAGTTATCGAGAAAATGCTTATCCACAAAATCGGAGATTGCGAGGAAGGTATTGTCATTTACTCATTTTACACATGGTTTTCGTTCCTTACATGGGTCTGAGTAAACATATTTTTGGAAATTGTGTTAAGCAAGACAGCAACAACTCACATTTTTCCATCAGGCGTGAGAAATTGGCCCGCAAGCGTGAGCCGCCATGAGATCGAAGTTTTCAACCCGCAGGCATGAGAGTTGGCAGGTATAACATTGCATTGTCCATGCTTTGTTCCATGGGTTACTCTCAGCTGTCTAAACAAAAATTGCGCTAGATAGATGTTATAAGTAAAATTTATTTTTTCTATCTCTTAGTATGTCATGAGGCAATCAGTACAGGAAATCCTGAAATTTTATCACTTGTCCTGCAACATCGTGATTTTCAAAGAGGAAGTCAAAGGCTTGCTGGGATTCCAGATTTACTAGATGAACTCAATGCAGTAAGAAAGTCAAAATTTCCCTTGCTCATCTTTTTTGCATATCATTCATAATATTCTGATTACTGACAGCTTATTTATGGCAGTACATTTCTATCAACTACAGCATCTACATACAGTCAATTATACATGTATGTTGTAGTTAATGTCCCTGCTCCTTTATGGTGCATGTTATATGCAAAGTGACTTGAATATAAAACAAATAATGACAAGTTGGCGATAATGGAGGAGCACTGCCTTGCACTAGGTTAGCCTGTGCGACTTCCGGCGATGGCGTGAGCAAAGAAGCTCACTTATCTCCCCAGCACTACGAGCTGAATGCAATACAGCATGTGCTGGATCGGACAATAGTATCGGTTTGCAGGCGATATTAAACGGCAATGCGGCCAGCAAGCTTGGGGGAAGTCACTGCGCAGACTTAACCGCACTGCGAGGAGTGTCCCTAGTTTATTTGATGGCATAGCACAAAACAAAGCCCAAACCCCGTCTCCAAAGGGAGGGAGGGAGGGAAAAATTTTACAAGAATAGTATACTGAGCGCTTAAACCTTGCTGAACACTGGAACCCAAGTGAACTCTGAACAGTTGTTCTAGGCTTTTATAGCTAGACAAATGTCTGCTAGCATAGTCAGTAGAAAAGGCTGTACTACAAGACAGCTCAGCATTGCATGTGCAAACTCTTAGCCATGAATAGTGCTTTGAAAATATTGGCCAGTGCTGTGGCTCGTACTAGCCTGCTTAAGACAACAAGGCTGTAAAGTTCTACGCTAGAATACAATGCATCTTAGAGCTCGCCGACCTTGACAACCTGACTATACAATAATTGCTTTGTTGAAAAAGAACCACCATGAATGGGTTACTGATAGCTGGCGTCACGTTCCATTAACTACATTTTACTGGCGTGACAGTAAAATTGCTTTTAATTTTTTACCTCAGGGAATTTTTCTTTTTCTTTTGTTTCAACGTCATAAGCATACATTACCATACCCAAAAACACAAGAAAAAGAAAAATTGCCCAAAATAAAAAATTAACTCTAACATGCATGTATAACCTTTTGCCCGATGGCCAGTGAAGTTTTTTGAGGAAGGAATTGTGAAAACAATTCTGACCATCAAAACAATTTTGGGACTAGTTGAAATGACGTTTGGGCTAGTACAGGTAAATGCTAGCTTCAGCTTGCCTGAATGGCAAGCTGTAAAACTGACTTTCTTTGCACTCTGCACATAGGGTTTTAACTATGTATTGTTTATGTAACTGACCTGTACCTGCAATTCAGCTCTAAGCTGCAAAAGGTGTCGATCAACAAGCCATGCATTCATTCATCATTTATTCAATCATTCATTCATTCGTTTATTCCGGAGAATTCATTTAATATATCAATACACAGTAAAGAGAAAAGTGTACAAGAATCAGTAAAACGATCCTCAAAAGGGAAATATTTTGATCTTTTACCAACAAATTCTCTTAACAAATTCTTTGAGGAAAGGTATGGAGGTCAGTCTGGAGAATCTGCAAGTGGATATTTAACAATTAGTCGCCGAAGGCGACGTGAATATCGGCGAATAGTCACTGAGACGAAGTCGAGGTGACTATTCGCCAATATTCACATCGCCTGAGGCAACTAATTGTTTTAGTATAATTACATTGATGATTATTCGAGAAAATAAAATTATTGATCAATTTCCGACCCCGAAACATCAAAAAATCTGGCTGCCATTTTGAAAACTGCTAGCCTTCAATGCTATAATCACCGCACGGTGATTATAGCGGGATAGTGCCAAGCTCCTAGCCAATCACAGTGCTCTATTTTCGATAGTCATTGATGTAATTATACTAAGGGGTCTTAAAGGGTTAATTTGCAGGTTCAGATCATTGTAGTTGCAACTGAAGCGTTAGGACTTTTAACACAGAACATTAATTTTTGTCACACCTGCATGCTTGCAAATCAAACCCTCTGTAATAGTTTACTTTTTACCTTGTAATCTACAGACACCAGATTTCTATGTTGAAATGAAGTGGGAGTTCACTAGTTGGGGTAAGACAACATTAAGAGATTGTTAATAAGTTTTGAATGTAACTTTCTTGTAGTTGTGGGTGTAGTGCGCATTATAGTATCTTTGGTTAAATAAGTTCATCCAGAGAGTGATGCAGTTAGTTGTGTTGTTGTTTATCTTTTTTGGTCTTGTGGGAGCTACATCACACTTTTTTGGTATTACTTTATGAAACCCTTAAAACACATTAATTCAAGGAAACCATGTAATGATGCATAAGTTTTGTAAATAAATCAGGATTTGTACAGGTCATGGTAAACCTGGAGAGTCATGGAATATAAGAATTTTATTTTCAAGGCCTGGAAACTAAGTCATGGAATTTAATTTTTGATCCTTGAAGGTCATGGAAAATTTAAGTTTTGTTTGGTAGATTAGTTACTGTAGATGACAAAGCAGGGATGTAAAGAGGAGTAATAAGACAGCGTGAAACAACATACATTTTGGTGGATACCAGAGGATGTTTCTGTTGCACTAGGTAAAAAATATGTTAAAACAAGTAGAGTGGTAGCTAAACCTAAGGCATGGCGATGTCTTTGGCTTTCAATGGTCAGAATGGAAAGTGACTGCAGCCAGGTATTGTGATACCAGTTTTTCATCATCTTTGCAGTACCCTTCATGTCAAGAATGTGCCCAAGTGATACATATAAAATATACAAGTGTGGTAAGCAATGAAGTTTGGGAATAATTATTTAATAATAATTGATATCATTTATCATGAATGTTCCATACCTAGTTTAAGTCTGTCGTTTTTACAGACATTTCATGTCCTTAAAATGGAGGTATTTTTGGTAGCAAAGCTTTAAGTATATGGAGGGAAAATCTTCCAGTATTATCTGTGTCTGCCTATCTGTCTGTAAGAAATGTACATGAATTTGAATAAACCTTGTGAGTATCTTCACGTAATGTGAAATCATTTATTAAGTTTACTGATCATAAGTTTGTAAAAGATACTGTATCTTCCAAAAGTTCAGTAGTGAGGTTAATTTATCACTTCTTAATGCCAAGACTACAACTAGTAAATTTAATTAATTAACAGTATAACATATGGGTGTACAGTTAATGCTGTTGACTGTTATGACATGCAGGTGCAAATGTCAGAGCAGACACTACATTGATTGGATTTGACCAGAATGACTGGCAAAGGGGAAACAGGAGTTATGTTTTCAAGGGTGGAGGTAAAGCATACTATCCAAGCTCTTAAGTAGAAAGTTCTAGAACAACCTCTTTGATTTCACATTAAATTTTACATGTTCATGAATCATCCTAATACACCCTGTACAAAGGTGACCAGGTCTGCTTACAATGTTGTTGGAGACACTTCTTCTTCTTCCTGCTCAAAGAGGCCTGCATAAGAGAGGTTCAACCATACTGTGAAGGAGCATAAGTTGTTACTTTTACAGTCCATGCAAGTGTTTTTGCCTAATTATTATGTATCATTAAAGGCCTTCAAATTGAAAGGTTGATAGAAGACTGCCTGTTATTACAAAAACATCAATGCAGTCATTGCCAAACATTGTTTTTTTGTTAGTTGATGGAGGAGAATTTTTAGAAATAGACCATGATAAGAAGAGATATTTCAAGGAAACCCTTCGCATCAGGTAAATATTGATATTTAATACCTGATAATCTTATTTCACGGGCATCACTAAATGATTGTTAAAAAGTTTTTTAGTGAATGGTTATGAATATTTTGATTCGCTTAATTTTTGCACATAACATTAATTTTGATTTTAATATTTATGTTTTAACAAATGCCACTAAATCGTAGTCAGCAGTTACGGGCACCAGGCAAATGACTTATTGACAGACTAACTCGGAGACAATGACAGGACAACTGATAATTTGACAAGCAGTGAACAACTGTTTTACTGTGACACACCAATGACATTTCGAGTCTCCATAGTCAATAACCACAGTTAAGCAGCTGCCTCGCTTAAGTGGAAGGTGGATGCCTGGGATACCCAGGGGCTTCCACTGTGGCCAGCCAGCCCCTAGGATAGATAGAATACTGCCCCCATGGCTGGCAAATCCCTGCAACCCAGCCATCATTCCAGGCACCCGTCACACTGATGAAACAGTGGAAGGAAGAAAAATGGGGATGGCAGGGGGGGGGAAGATGCTAAATAAACTGCTCCACAGACCATTGCACAAACGAATTGACGAAGAACTCGCAGATCCTAGCAATGGACAAAGCTACCACATACCATGTGAGCCTGCACTTATGGGATTGGCCGCTGGATGCCCGCTAAGCTTGTAGGCCGCTTGATGGCTAAGCTTGTGGACTGCTTGACCGCTTAACTTGTGGACTGCTAAACTTGTGGACTGCTTAACCGCTATGCTTGTGAACCACTTGATCGCTAAGCTTATGAACCGCTTGACCACTAAGCTTGTGGTGGTTAACTTAGTTAAATTACATTTAACTAAATTTAAATACCATCAACTGACATGATACAACTCACTTTGACACCGAAGATGACTACCCACACAGGTTGTCAAAATGTCAGTCACTGTCAATAACAGTCCTATTCAGGGCTACATTCACCCAGACGATCATGCTCAACTTACTTATGAAATGACTCCTGGGTTCAAAACTTTTACAGTATCTTCTTTGATCAACCAAAAAATAAAGTTTACTTTGTCAAAAATATGACTTGTACTTGTATTAAGTGTACTAGTGAAGAATACCGTTGTGGTAATTAGAGGTTACCTTGTTTTATTATAAGGGATGATTTCCGCGATCTGGAAGCTCTCAAGCCTAGTGATGATGCCGTGAATGTCAGACTCACAACACCATCTGTAGCAACGATGCTTAACACAGATAATATAGCATTTACAAGGTATAAATCCTTCTTAGTTCATGTTTTTTTTTTTATTTTGAAGCCCTCTGCAAGTTTTCTTAGCATCCTGTATGGCTGATGATGCTGGTAAACTTGAGGAAAATTCAGTCTCATTACCTACTTTTACTTCTCAGTCTTACCTACTGTTAACAGTTACATGTAAAATACTTGGTCCATTCTGCTGTATCGTGTGCAAGGAAATGACTCTCATTGATTGGGAACAGAGTGTTTATTATTTGAATCAGAAATTTAATGGAGAATTATTGAAATTTCCAATGGTTTCCTCATTCAGAAGGACAAATTTCCTGTTGCTTGGATTCTCAATGACGTCAGTCAAAACTTTACTTGAATCACTTTTTCAAATGTTTATAATGCATTGTAACTTCACAGTCAAACAACATGAGTTTGAAGGAGAAATTACGTTGTATGGTAGAAAAACAAGAAGTTGTTTATCAGAAATTTCAAAACACCACAATGGATGATTTCCTTTGCCTTTACTTTTGAATATTATTATAATGACTTTGAGAATGTTTTACTTCAGGCACAAGACCATGTGGGGGTGGGGTGGGGACAAGACAGAAGTGGTGAATGGGTTTGAGTGTAAAGTGTTCACAGCTACTGGAGTGGAAGTACTCACTAAAACAAGAGTAGAACATCTGAATGCTGATGATAAACAAACTGCCCAGAGTAAGTTGTAACATCTTGATATTTTTAGTCATAAACAACAGGTGCCAGATGGTGTAGTGCAGTATTATGACCTTACTGCATGGAAAGAACTCTCTTGTCACTCTTTCTCTTGATCTTCATCCAGTCATGATAGACTGTGCAATAAATGGAATTTAATTCAATTCACGATAAGGAATGCCATCTTTAGTTAAAAGTCATTGGTCATTTTGGTGGCACAGATGCAGTCACCCTTGCTTTCATCATCTCTATGTGTTTAGTACAGGGTTTCTTAGCAGCCACTGGCGTCATTAGGCATTTAGATCTTACATTAATGGCTGTACCCCTACCCTCCCTCTCTCTATTTTCCTTTTCATGATATTTCCCTGTCTGGACTGGCAGCCATAATCAGGAATTTGAAATGAAATAAATAAAACTGCTCTTCTTGTTTGTTGAGGAGACTATGCGAGTTATTTACTGCTATCCAATGTTTATAAAGTCATCCTTGTGTATCTGCATGTATGTGTAAATATCTCTTCACTCACTATTTGTTATAGTCTGTCATCTTATAGTTTGGAAAATGCAAACGTACCAGCTGGTATAAGACCTCAAATGAACATATGTCTCGTCTTATTTGTCCTTGAAAAGCAGGTTAATTTATTTTGCTTGAATTAGCACGATTAACAACTCTGTCGGTTAGTGGTGGTGGGTGCCCAGGATGTTCAGGGGCTTCCACCTTTGGCAAAGCTAGTGCCTCAGAGACATGGCCTTCCAGCCATGAGCCCCTGTGCCAATGGAACCAGGGACCTGTCAAACTGATTTAAAAGGGGAAGGGTGGGTGGGGGTAAAATTAATGCACAATCCAAAGGCTAAAGGAAGCCAGCGGCCACCAGGAAAGGCTGTATCAAGCACATGGAGCTGATGTAAGCAAGGATGAGTGAGCTTGAACCACAGTGGTTGGTTAGTGGCATTCATTTGGAATCTTACGGCTAAGTGTAGTCAAACATACCCTAAGCTCATGGATTTTATTCACCCATTGATCAATCATTAAAAGATTGAATTAGTCAGTCGTTGCTGCATTCCTGTATACATATAATGACCAGTGGAACTTCACCAATAACTGAAAGATTGTAATCTCTAGTAAACCCTCTCCTGTCTAATCCACTGATTTGTTGCAATCATTCAATTTTCCTTCCATAGACACAAATGACACTTTTGCTGCAAACGGTCTTCAGACCCTACTGGGAATTGAGGAGGAGAATTTTTCAGCTAATGTAGAGGTGACATACTGAGATCATAATTATATATTATGACAGATATAATTGTTATTTTGAGATATGAAACTGGGCTGGGCTGGGTTGTTCAAAGCTGGGTTAAGATAATTAACCCAGGGTTAGTGTTAAATTTGAATTCAGGTAGGAAATTAAAGCTTGAAAAGGAAATTCAGTTTAGTCCTTTTTGTCTTCAATTTGATGATTGGCTGATCATCCAAAAAGAAAAGAGAAAAAATGCATTTGGACAAAAGGAAGAAACTCAGATTAAAATCTAACCCAGGGTTAGCACTAATCAGCATTCGAACAACTAGGCCCTGGGCTTAATATTAACAGTTGTGCTTTTTTTAAGGAATGACATGATTCACATTGTCCCACTATGGTTTGTGTAGGAGCGCTTACCATTTGTATGGAAATTTCGGTGAAAAATTTCTGGCAAATGGTACTGGTATTTTTTTTGGCACTGAAAACAGGAACAGGATTGAGTTGTACCATTTACAAAATACCGGTAAATCTTTCACTTTCTCTCGACTTGGAGCCTGGCACTGGTAATGCAAACAAATGGTACACAAAATTTCAGTCTTTTTGGTAAAAAGGGGGAGGGATATTACCTTTTTGCTGGAAAATTTTCACCGGGATGAACAGTTCCATATTAATTCTATCTGGAATTTCCGGGTTTCCATACAAATGGTAAGCACTTTAGTTTTATTTCTTGTTGTTTTATCATCAGGAGGAACAGACTGGAGCTATTGTAGATCCTTCATCTTCTAACCCTTATCTTATGAGTATTGAGGAATACTTTAACCCCACTTTGGAACAAAGTACAAGAGGTATGTGTGCACAATTGTTATTGACACCAATGGTATAAAAATATACAAAAGCAGCAAAATGCAGGGCTTGAAATTGCGACTGATACGGTCGCCAATGCAACTAACATTTTCTCCTCGCTGACTTAAAATTCTGGTTTAGTCGCCACTTTGGCCACTTTGGGAACCGGATTTCTCTATGATTTAGATCTAAATTAAAAGAGTAAAGTTAAAACAAACATATTGTTACGCGGGTAATCTTTTAGAGGATGGGTAGCTTGCAAACTAAACTGAACGCAGGGTTGTCGGAACAGCAACAAGAAGATTTATTCCAAAAATGAACGTAGTTTCCACGAAGTAAAACTCCACAACAGCACTTAACTCGATAAACTTACACGGCCACCGCCAACTTCAATAAATTCACACGGCCTCTGCCAACTTGATAAACACTGCTTCAGTCACACTTGACTACACACGGCTGATCGTCAAACTCTCTTCGCTTGTGGTAAACTAGTTAAAACTTCGCTCGAAATCGCTTACTTATATACGTTTACAATAATATTCTAGAAGTTTCTAAATAGTCTAATTATAGAAAGATTACAAAAAGATTACAAAATATACCGTTTTAGAAACGCTGACACAAGATCCTAAAATAACCAAACTATGAACTCTCGCGAAGCTTCTAGAAAGTCACGCTAGTCACGCAACAGAGTTTTTCGTAACACATATCATCTTATCTTGCTTTGCTTTCATCATAAAAAGTGTGCCAATTCACACAAACAAAGCCAGTTTACCTCCAAATCTATACTGACTTCTGTCCACGATATTTTCAAAGGATCAAATCTGATGGATCACGCCATACTATGAGCTGCATCGTTTACATTATACAATCTGGAGTACTCTCCAATTCCCTCATTATGGTTATTTCTGTTTCTAAATGTTTTGATGTTTGCTCCTGTATTGCTGTAATTTATCATTTATTATTATTAGTTTTAATATTTTATTCTTGAAGAAAAATTAATTAGAACCTTTGAAAATATTGTTACAAATACTGCACAGTGTAACTAACCAATATTTTTATTGATGAACTTGTTTCTATTGACAAAGCAGATATTGGCAAGTTGAAGGAATTGTCAGTTAAGAAGCAAAAGTTCAAAGCCACCATTTCAATGGCTGATAAACACCCTTTGTCTCTTCGAGATCAAGTGCTTCCTATTGTTAAATTATTGGTGAGTAATGGACATGAAACAGAGTAGGTCTAGTCCCATGACCTACAACTGTAGTGACTCTACAAAAAATATAAATTAATTAAACAAAGTAAAAACATTTATATTATTCAGTGGTAGTGCATCCACTTATAGTGATTCTCCATTTCCCATATGTTTCTGATTAAATTGCAATTTGAAAACACTGATTGTTGACAGTAGCTTCTGGGTAAAGTAGAGTACTGGGAAGAAAAAGGAAAAGAAATAGCAACAATAATAATATTTAACCTTTATAAACAGGTTATTATCTAACTTGATTATATAGACATGAGTGTTTTACTGGAAAATATACCACTCGTAAAATTCATAAAAACTACATCCGGGACCCAAGTGGTTTATTTTCCATAATCTCACTCGTGAGTTTATTGATGACGTAGTTTCGGTCATTTCCCTCTATTACTTTATCGATGTCTTTTTGTCTATATAATAAAAAGAACATTACATGGCGGCTTGAAGATATGAATTTTATTTTCTCATGGCAAAAACAATATTTTACGAACGAGCGCAGCGAGTGAGTAAAATATTGTTTTGCCACTCGAAAATAAAATTCATATCTTCGCGCCACCGTGTAATATCCTCTCTGTAATCACCTCCAGAATTGAAACCCAGGGCCTCCTCCCCCCCCCCCCCCCCCCTCCAGGATACAGGTATAAAATTAATGCAAAAATTCATTGGACTTCAATTGTGAACACTTACAAACTTAAGCAAATTCCTGTTGATACCTTTTGCATACCCTGTGCTCTCATTGATGACTATTGTCAAAATGAACAAAAGAGGAACACGTATTTAAGTTTAATCCCTGGTTAGTGATAATTGATATTGGTCTTGGAACAACCACTGTTTTGACCCTGCTGAGCATAATAATTATTACAGGTATTATTTCATTTTAATTGTCAACAATTATGTGTTAATGCATTGTTTAACAGGCTATCAGCAACACTCATTTTGCAAAGCTGAGGGATTTTATTGCTCTTCATTTACCAGCTGGATTCCCAGTTAAAATAGGTAAGTATAGTATAGTATGGTATGGTATAGTATAATTAACAATTATTCCACGAGGGCGCGTTGAATATGAAATGGTAAATAGCCAACGAGGCGCGTAGCGCCAAGTTGGCTATAACCGTCTCATATCCAACAAGCGCAAGTGCCCACAAAATCTCATTGAACAAACTGGAAAAGACAAGGGACTTCCGCTGTTCACATGTTACACGCTTATCAAAACTGTCAACGTGTGAACGGACTCGCCTGGACTGGATGAATGAAAAATCAAAACATTGTAGCGATGATCACTTTTAAAAACTCATCAGGATTCTAGGATTTTACACAGCAGGACAGCTAAAAAAACCTGGCAGATAATGTGAAGAAAAAGAATTTTTAAGCAACGACGGTTGAAATTACTGTGAATTTGGATTTTCGGTGCAGTTACAAAAGTAAGAACAATGAAGAAAAACTATTCCCTCGGTCACTTGTCATGAAGTTGTTTGAAGCCACCAGCTGGTTTTGCTGAACGAGAAAAGAAGCTATACTAACACCTCAATTGCTGTAGTGAATGGCTGCATGGCCTGTATTTGTAGCTGGTTGCTTGTGATTTATAGTCTTCATGTCGGATAAACAAGCCGCAGTTATCTATACGGCGAGTGGCTTCGCAATCATGAAGAAACAACACTTGTCTTCTTTCGTAGCTGGTCAAGGTACTTTAGTTCCATGTATTTTCATGCGTTCTTCGATAAACTTTCAAACAAGCTCTTGTGGCTTTTTTGTTTGGTTGGTTTTTTTTTTCCCAATGGAATTGCTTTTTCTACTTTTGTAAGAAATGAATTAAAACGATTTGCTTTGGGTGCCATTCTATCCTTCGCAAAAAAAAATCTCAGCTAGCTTCCAACACCGACCATAAATGGAGAGCATGGTATAATGGCTCATATACCATAATGGCTAAGCCAATCAAAACACTAGAATTGCATTATCCAATGATTCAGTTTTTAATAATATAGTATATCTATTTAAATGTTCTCAAAACATAGCCAAGAAAATTCTTAATGATGCTGACAGTTTTGATAACATAGATATTAGCTTCACTAGCCTGATGAATTTCTGCAAGAACAAGGATAGTATGGTATGGTATGGTATGATGTTATCCAATGTTTGAACAAATGGGCCAGCATTCAAGCGAGTCAACTCTGCCACAACCAATGCTATAGGTCTCTAATGAATACCTTGCTCTCTACATTTATTTAGATTCCTCTTGAGGGTAAAGATGCTCTTTCTTTGACTTTTTATTTTATAGCTACTGTAAAGAGAAATTTGTGTGTACTTCCATATTGTAACAGTCAACTATTAAATTTTCTACTTATTTATTTAGAAATTCCACTGTTTCATGTCCTCAATGCCAAGGTAACATTTGGTAATATTGGTGGAGGGGAATCCCCAGTGTCTGGGGTGCATGCCATAAAAGTTGATATCAAGGAGATTGATGAGAACAATAGGACCTTTGCTGCAGAGCAGGATGAAGCAGAAGCAGCCGCTGTTTCAGGAATGGCTTCAAGATGTGTCATAGAGACAACTTGTTTTGATGCCCCAGCAGGGTACCGAGAGGTTAATCTGGATCAGCATCCTACAGGTAAGTTATTAAAGTTAACAACTGCATGGCTAGATGGAGGTTGGGTACCTGGAGTATCCACTGGGGCTTTGACTTGTGGAAGCCCCATAGATTGAATATTGCCCCCATGGCTGGCAAAACAGTGCACCCAGCCATGAGCCCCCAGAAAAAGGAAACAAAACAGGTAGCTGTCACAGTGAAAAAATAAGTGGATAAAGAATAGTACAGGGAGGGAAGAGGCAGGGGGGAACTACGTGAAAGAAACCTTGTGGCAAGAAAACACTGCAGGAAAAAAACTCTGACCATATGCCATCAAATCATGTGAAAGGTGACAGTTGTAGTGAACTACCGTAAACCACTACCACTGAAGGTACTCTTGCGGTGTGGTTGTTAACTCATTTAAATTGCATCTGAATACTTTATATTCCATACACAGCCTCAGTTGATGTTTTAACCTCACCTGGAAGACACTCATTCTTACAGTAATGGCCTTAAATTATTAATTAATATTAATATGCTATTTCTTACTGATGATCACCTGATCTTGGCAGCTCCTCTCAGGGATGAGGAAGATGAGATGCTTCAGCTAGCAATACAGCAGAGTTTATTGGAATACCAGCAGAATCCTGAACAGAGAGTGACGCTACAGGCCTTAACAGACAGTCAACAGGAAACAGAGGATGACCTTCAACGGTAAATAATAGGCCTACACTGTAGTAAAGTGTTATGTACATGTAATAATTATTAAATATCACTTTTAATTATTAAAAGTGTCACCTCCTGGTATAAGTGTTCTAACCTGAACTTATTTATTTATTTAACAACTTTCACCATGGTTGAAATACTAAGGTAAGACGGATAAAATACACATTTGAACAAATTACAAGAACAAGACTGACGATGGTGCGGGACACACAACAGAGTGACGCTCCAAATTAAGTGTGCCCTTAAGAAAAATACACATTCAAATACTAAAATGTAAATATTTAAAACATTATAAGAAGTATAAAAATCCTATTTCCAAGTACTATGAGAACAGTTCACTCCCGCAGCCGTCAAAAGTGTCAGTAGTAGCAGTTGCCAGCTAATACAAGATTATGTGACATGCTGCATTTGCAGCAGGTTGACCTTCAGGTGTTAAAGTTAGTGATGTCATAGTTTGTACAAAAATCAGCAGAATAGCATTGGAGTAAGTGAGAATTAAACTGGTTAAGAGAAGTAAGAGTACAAATGGATTCAGGTAAAGTATTCCAGATTTTAGCAATACAGTGAAAGTAACTAAATTGAAAGAGCTTTCTGCACCACTTAGGAATTAGTACGTCTTGATAAGAGCTGTGTTGAGTGGGAAGAGTGCCTTTACATGTAGGCTTGACTTAATCATCTATGGGTAAGGAGTAGTAGCCAGCGAAATTAGGTCTTTCATTTCATCCCAGTATGTTAACAGCAGCAGATTGAGGCAAGAAAGGTGTTCATGATAGTCAAATAATAATCCTCCTCCAGTGCGTGTTCAAGATGAATTTTGTTGCCCTGTGTTGAAGACTCTCTATTTTTGTTATACTACCTATCGTTCTGGGAGCCAATACCTCACTAGCATAGCCAATATATGATCCTACAAATGAGAGGTATAGTATGGTCTGTAGTTGGTGACATAACACTATTGTGGTGCAAAAATGCAAGCATCCTATTTGCCTTTACTCCAAGATAGTGTTAATGTGAGTGTCCCTGTGAGCTCTGGCGAGATAGTCACTCTGAGGTCATTTACACTGTACTTCAGTGACATTTTTAAGTGAGTTGTTCGATATGTAACTGTAGCAAAATGGGTGGCACTTACATGTGACGATTAGTACCTCACATTTAGAGGTGTTAAAGTTTAGGTGCCAAACATTGCTCCAGCAATGCAGACTGTCAATGAAGGTCTTCTTGGAGTGACTCACCGTCTTGTAGACTTTCAATGATGCTAGAACATTTTGAGTCATCTGCGAAGAGCATGATATGATTCTAAATCACCAGCAGATCATTCACATGAGCTAAAAACAGCAGAGGACCAAGGATGCTGCCCTGAGGAACTCCTGATGGAACTGGAGAATGGCTTGATGCGAAACCGTGGACCAAGCACCGCCGACTGCGTCCACCTAGTTAAGTCTCAAATCACTGCAGAAGTTTGCTGTTGACTCCACACCATGAGAGTTTAACAAGCAGCCTTTGGTCGCAGACACTGTCAAAGATCCAAATACACAGCGTCAGACTGCAAGCCCTTATCTACGTAGAGACTGGTCAATTTCATGATAAAATGCCAGCAGCTGTGTGACCATTGAGCGCCCCTTTAGAAACCCATGTTGTGCATTATCAAACAAAAGACAAAGAAACTCCTTGAAGTGCTTGAATATGCAGATCCTTCTAATAATACTTTGGATATGATGCACAAAAAGATAGATAAGTCACACAACAGAGAGATGGCTACACAACATTGTTTTGTGTAAAATGATTGTACCAAGCAGAGTTACCAATCAAATTTGTTGGTCATTATTCAGTCTGGTTGTTACTATCACTGTCATTGTCACTTGAATATTTCTGAACTCTCAGTAATGACAGCAGTAGTGCATAGCCAAAAGTCTGTTTTATCAATGGTTATGCATGACACCTAGAAAGTGATGATATTTTAAGTGCTTTTCTCAGTAGTTTTATTTCACTTAACATCCTGATGTGATGCACACGATGTTCACAGTTTACATGTAGAAGATTTGTAAGGTCAAAAATGGTAAATACTCAGACATTTCCTAGATGGATCCTAGCTGCTTCCTGTGATATGTGACTTAAGGGAAACTGTTCTTTACAGTACTACATGCATCAGTGCACTGATATTGATGCAATCAAAGTAAATGAAAAAGCCATCATCATACACCATACATCATTGTACATGTGTCAAAAAATGTGTCAAGTTTTTGATATTTTTATTTGAAATTTTTAAATCTAGCTAAAAAAATAAAAAAAATTGTTCTATTTCTGAGGCATGAGCCCAGTGTTCAGTTTTCATGCTAGCTTTCATTTCACTTCTTTTGTTGACAGGGCCATAAGGGAGAGCATGAGGGAAAGTGGTATTGAAGGGAATGATCAACCAACACAAAATCTGTCTGAAAATAGACAAGATGGTGATGGAGCTGTCAGTTATGATGAAGACTTACAGTTGGCCATGGCATTGTCAGAACAACAGCTGCAAGAAGATGAGCAACTAAGAAAACAAGAGGAAGAGGAACTTGAGAAAATCATCCAGCTTTCTCTTCTAGATAAGTAAAGTAAGCATCTACACTGGAGATTCTCTTGTCTGTATTGATAGGTGTTTTTAAACTCTTTTTGAGAGAATTTTGATTTAAATCCTGCTTCTATATCATTCTTTTACTTCTTCTTTGAATTGTTGAAGGGTTGGGGAAGGTGGAAGTACCTCCTTCCAGTCAACTTGTTGGAAGGGTAAATTTGGTATCTTTATGGATATTAATTTTAAATTTTTATTTGCCCTCTGGATTGTCATAATCAACAATTTTCCAATAATTGTACATTTTATGGTGTCATTTTGAACAACAATATTATGAGAGAGAGAGAGAGAGAGAGAGAGAGAGAGAGAGAGAGAGAGAGAGATTATAAACACAGTCATATTTTTGTTTGCTTAATTAGATATATTTATTTGGGTCTACATGGTTAAGTAAACCTTTACATGGAACCCAGAAACACATGCAGCTGACTACATGTAGGAAAAACAATTTGTCAGAATACATGACACTTTAAACCAGTCATGAATTGAATCAATTTAACAAGAGATATTATTGTTAAAATTTGCTGTTCTTGAAAAATTCTAAATTCAGTTAAACCAGCAGTCAAGGAGTAGCATGCCTGTTTAGTAACTTACAGTAACACTATACTGTAAATTTTTGCTGCAAAACTTTTAAACTTCCATGTAATTCATTTTATAATCTCTGATTGTTGGTGTAAAGAAGTATAATTAATTTTGACTTAAGCTCAAACAGAATATTTGAAGCTCCAGCTTTATCTCCCTATGAGGTTCAAGTAATACTCAAAATCCATTTTCCTTTTAAATTGCAAAAGCAAAATATTCAATATTAAGGCTTTTTAAAAATAGTTGAATTTCAGTGTACATTGTGTTTTTTGTATTAAGTTATTGGTATCTTGAGCTGTCTTTAGAGATGAGGTAAATGCTCTATAAATTCAGAGATGGTAGAAGCATTTCACTTCATTTTAATATTTATTGTGGTCAGCCGAAGTGAGATTCTAATAAAAATTGTGCAACACCAGACCAAATAGTTTCCAGCTTCAGTGTTATCAAGCATGTTCTAAGGTTAAGTTGGCGCAAGAAATTGGCAATAACTATTAAACTCTTTTGACATTCTCCTCATTGAATGACTGATTTTTAGCCCACCTCAACCACTTCAACAACCGGAGATGCAACTACATGGTTGTGAGGGTAGGAAGGTACTGTTTTGTTGCTGTTGTTAATTTATAAATCTTGTTCAAAACTTCCACCGAAGTTAATTATCTGTTAGCAAACCCTACCCACCTTGACCTAGATATACCAGTACTTTTACAAATTCCCTTTTAGTAGTGTTTATAAGAAAACTTAAACTGTCACAAGTTCCATAGTATCAGGATGACTACTTCATTTCACATCAAGTTAACCTGTTAACATGGGTTTGAACTGCTCAGCCCCTCTCAAACACACCCATATGGGATTAACAAAAGTGGAAAATAGCCTTGAGTGACTGTGACAATAAAATTCAACTCCTTTTCAAGTTTATTTCCATACATGTACACTCTGATGATGAAAAGGTGCATAATTATTATTAATAAAAATTAACAATTTTCACATGGCCTATCTCACGTAAATATTAGACCTATTGTCAGCTAAGGTTACAAATGCAAATGTTGTAATGTACTTCCATTCTTTCTCTAAACTATCATGTAATAATAATTAAACTTACGGTGGTAAACATCTGCTAGAATTATTTTTAAATAGCCTAAAACTATATTGTTTATATCTGATTTCCTTAAGATGGTTTAGTAGGGTTCATTTAGCAAAACAAATGCTATTACTAAATCATTAGTGAAAAGCAAAAAAGCTCTCACTGATACTAAATCATTTGTGAAATGCAAAAATTTGTTTTATGGATGTACTTTAGACAGAGAAAAAACACTGTGCCCCCGTAGGTTTTCCAATGTCATGTTAAAATGTTCCAAATGAACAACATAAGATCCATTTGAATTTTGCCAACAGTATACTTTAACAACAGTGGGAATAATGCAGAACTCTAAGCTCATACTCTCATGAGTTGTAAAGTCTTTTCAGGTTGGAAAACTACTACAATAGTGATAAAATTAACGCACTCTTGATTAAGCTTGTGCTTTAGCTTACTCTTGAATTAGACCTACACCTAAACAAGCCAATAAGGCCAGTGTACATCTGTAGATGAATCATTCAATAACAGTCATTAAATTAATGATCCTTTAACTCTCAAAAGTCTGCAATGAAAATTAAGGAAAAACACCAAATTTCTGTTTGAAAATACTTCAAAGTAGTACCACCATAAGACAGTACCAAAGTGTTTCATTCACTGAATAGCACGAAATCTTTATCACAAGATGTTATTATTTAACCTCAAAAATGTTTTTGGGGTTTTGACATGAACAATCCACTATCAGTTCTTATATATTTCCATAACGTCCCTTATTATGGGCCTGTGGTTGGTTAATTCCAGAAGGCTGTAAACACATTCTGGTGTTCATATTGTCAGTGAGAATAAAAAAATTGTGCAACACTTCATGGCAAAAATGTTCAATATGTGTTCAGTTCCCTTGTTGAAATTTCACCTATAGTTTTTTTTTTTTCACACCTACTGTTAAAATGTGTTAGCATTATTAGATACTAAGACTTAAAAAAACAACTGTTTTGTCAATGTGTGTCACTTTCAACTGAAAAGTGAATCACACTAATCTATAATCTGTGTTCGCAATAATGAACAACTTTAAATCCAAAAGGATCGTTGGTTATGGAAAGAACTGTTTCTGTGAGATAAATAGTGAACTTATGCAACAGCATGGGAGAGGAAAGAAGATGGCACACCTTGTGTGACAAGCGTGACGATAATTTTCTTTGAAATAACTTTTGGCCAAACTTCACTTTTTTTTAAACAGATCTTTTTGTAAAAGACCAGAAACATTGATGTTAGTGAAGATCGCCACTAAACATGCAAGAAATAGCCTTTTCAATGATGTTCATCAAGCACAAGTGATTTGCCGTCCTCTTCTTCCTACCATCTTGTTGCGTAAACTCACTAATATTATTATGTGTAGGGAGGTTGCATCTGTGAACATTGCATACTTTAAGGGATGGCCTTCAATAATATTATTGGCTTTAAATTAGTTCTAAAAAAATGACATCAAGGACAGATTTAGGATTGTGAGAGTTTTCCCAAGACGGACAAAGGAGGGTGTGCATGTATTTGTGCTTAAGGATCACCCAAGATCCCACAGTGTACAGTTCATGTTAGGCTATGTAAAATGTACCGGAATTTTCTTTAGTTACAAAGTAAAGCTGTACCTTGATGTAATAAATTAAACCCATCCCTCCAACTATACTACAATGATGCTATTATAGCTATGTTATAGCTTATAATAAGTTTTTACATCTTTTAATGTTACATGTATGAACAATATAGCTCTACTTCAGACACTTAAATACCATTCAGTGTTACTTATCTAGGGTATTATACAAGTTCTCATTGAAACTACAAAAGAATTCTTACAAATTCAAGAAACTGTAAAATCAAATATATAATTTCTTTTGCTATTATACAATCTCTATGATTAACAATATTATTGATTTTTGGTAATGGCTTATGTACATTGTGCATTGATAGATTTGGTCACAAAACACTCTGCTCTGAAATTTTTAAATACTTTCTTCATTGTGCATAATTATGTTGGGTTGACCCCATTAGTCATGGTTGAAGTGAAAGTATTTTTACAAACTTGACATAAGTCTTTGTCTGATCCAGGGTACAAAGAAAGTCAGTTTTACAGCTCGCCATTCAGGCAAGCTGCACAACTAGCATGTACCAACCCAAGAGTCATTTTAATTACAGTTTTTCCGTAATGTCAATTTCCTGAAATATAAAATTTATTTGCCTTTTGGGCAAGTTGACAACAGAATTCACAAGCCTGATGAGAAATCCACTAGTCCCGTGCTATCGGACATGACTTCCTTTGCACGCTGGTCTGATCTGAAACTCTTGAGTATGTACCAACTCCTGTTTGCACTCGACATGTTTAAAACAGCATTTTTCGACAATGCTGTTGGAACAAGAAACTTTGAAAACGAATTATCGAAAAACCTTGTAAATTTTGTTTCAGTAAATTATTTTCAGATACAATCATTTTTAAAATATTTTTAGCAATGTCTTGCATACTTTGCAACCCAAGGAAGGCTATTTTTTCCTTAATTTTCTATCTCAGTTCAACTTACAGGGCTTTCTAATAATTTAAAGGTGCAATTTTAATCTATGCTAAAGTTTAATAATTTCTCTTAAAACCAAAACTGACTGCAGGCAGTAAGAATTAATACTACTAGATACCCCTGTAGTTCATCAATACTATTTATCCTGTTTCTTGGGGCTCTCTCAGATGAGTTTGGTGCCATCTTTTCTTTATTTTAATTATACATGTTCCTCTGCTTGGCTTGTATGTCCATTCTTGGTTTCCTTCTCTGCACAGCACTTTCCATTACTTTGTGATACAGTGATGTGTGCCTCACCTTAATAAATAAAAACCAAAATTAACCTATTCACTATGTGCAGACTATCAGCAATTATTTTCTAAATAGCGAAAGAACAGTCTTATGCTTTCACCCTTGTGTCTAAAATTAATGTACACTGTCTGTCATAGTGACTCCTCTCACCTCTGTTGCCATCAACGTGATCCGTAAGGCAGCATTTTTCCCTAACTTTATATATCACACCCTGCCCTTTGGCACACATGATCATGTCCAGCACTAGCACACACAGGGCAAACAAGCCTAGGACTACTAAGCCAATCTGATAGGGGCGGACATCCACTAGAGAAAAAAAGAACAAAATTATAAATTACTAGCCACATGATCATCTCCTTTACTAAAAAGGATTTTAAAAAGTTTATTTCTATTTTTTAGTGTCTGTAATATACACTGTAGTATAAACAAAAGGGTTGCTCAGTACTGTAACCTCTATGATAAGCCCCAGAGGGGCATTTTTCCTCAGCCATTTTTAAGGGTTGGTTTATCACAGGGTGCCACCCATGATAGCAGTAATTCATTTTTTTAGGTTCATAAGAGGTGTTGCCGACAAGACAGCAATATTATTGCCTTCTTTGTTGGCTGGTCATGCTTCTACATGCAAATAATTGTTTCATCAGTCAGTTGTTTTGCATCAAACCTTTGCATTTGTGCTGATAATCACTAAATGAATGTGTGATGTACCAAGGCAGATCATGGCAATTATAGGTACAGGTATAGCTTATATGAGAGAGGAAGGTCTTTATAAATTCTGGCTATTCAAAATGGGGTTCATGGAGAGCAGGGGTTACTAATGTTATTTTTTACTTGTAGTTATCTCAATTTAACAGAGCTACAACCTGTAGGAAAAACACTTTCCAACATGCAAACTTAAGCACACAAACCTTTTTCATTGTCACTTCCTTGACTTTGGGGAGTTGGTTCAGGAATGCATCTACAGTTCTCTTCATCTGGCATTTCTCCTTTATCCAAATTACAATGTTTTATTGCTTCGCAATCACATCCACAACTCGTGTGATTAACCACAGTGATGACTTTCTCTTGTTTACTCTCAGAAGTAAGATCTGTTAAATCCAAGCTTATTGTCTCTATCGAAGCTGCTATGCATGGCCTTTGACTGGGCAGTGAGTCGCGACACGTTCCTTGGCAACGATGCAGTTCTATATGGTGTGGTTTGAAACCCCTTTTTTCTACTGGAATTATTGTTGGTCTTAATTTGCAGGGCTGTTCTACCAGTTTTAATGATGACACACATGCTGAAAAAAGAATATCCTAGAGTTAACATGAATCATTGTTGACAGGCCTATAATTGGGGGGGTCACAAGATAATCCAACAGACATAAGATTTGGAAACCCTAGGCACAAGCAAATATTTTAAAGTGTTTTCTTATTGTTGACTGAGGTAGTAAGTGTTAGCAAGTTTAACAAGCTCTTGTACAAGCATTTAAGCAATAGTCAGTGATCACATAATGCAATGACTCTGTACATACCACATTTGTAACTTTATATCTAGTTCTAAAGTGTATTTAATATTATATCTTTAGGGAGGGGGTCAGCCTTGTATGAAGATTCAGTTGTTCTCTGTTGGCACCCTTAATGCATCCATGCTTCTTTCTACCACCTTTTTTATGCTTACAAAGTTGTTATGAATTATGAGTGAATCATTCTGCTCCACCCTTTTAACCAGGTAAATTATTCATGGTGTGATCTTTTGACCATAACTATGCTACTTTTTGTCACTAATTTTATGCTTCACAGTGGGGTTCCTGTGGCACACTGACACCCTCCCTTCCGAGAGAAAAGAACTTTGGTGTAAAATTTTTCCTCATTTTCCAAACTATTCCAGTGATTATTGTACCTCTCGTTTCTTTAGAGTTCAGGCTGTTGATTTCATTAACATATTGCTCAAAGAACAGGTTTATCTCTGTACAGTTGACTTCCTGCGAGCTTTCTTTAATCAATGTGGTCCTATGACTAGTGCATTATCTAATGGAGTTAATTAAATGCATTCAAAATTTGTTTTGGAATAATCTTTTCTCTTCTTAGGGAAACTTAATTAGGTCTTAACTTGGATGGAATCCTTCTAAGAATATAACTTGTCTACTACCTTTAAGTGATTAAAAGTTGAGCTAATTCTTGTAGCTACAGTGGCTATATGGCCGGTAACTGGTCAAGGTTTTCAAAACACTAAATGACCGGCAGTCCCATATTCTCAGTAAATTTCACAAAATCGAAAAATTTCAGCGTATCTAAATTATCATGTGTCGATTAAGAAGAGTCAAGCGATCCTGAAACGCTTGGTTTACGCTGTGCTCAGAATACGAAACCTTGTTTTGTGACACTTGGAACCTTTTTCAGGTCGACTGCCGGTCAAGATTGTCAAAACACTAAATGACCGGCAGTCTAGATAAGTCGGGAGATGGGAAAAGAGGAAAGAGGAAGCCGAAAAAAGTTCTAAGTGTCACAAAACATGGTTTCGTCTTCTGAGCCCAGCGTAAACAAAACGCTAGACTTGAGATCTATAAAGCATTTCAGGATCGCTTGACTTTTCTTAATCGACATATGATAATTTAGATAAGCTGGAGTTAATTTACTGAGAATATAGGACTGCCGGTCATTTAGTGTTTTGAAAACCTTGACGGGTTACCGACCATAAAGCCACAGCGTAGATTTTTTAATGCAAATACTCAAGATATCTTGTACACTGGCTGCAGCATACTATTCAAGCGTGTGGCAAACGTGGTATTTTCATGTCTCATAAAATATTTATAACACTACGCCCACAAAGTAATGTTTGAGTGGGAATGAACAAACAAAGTCTTTACTTTAGTAAACTGTTTTAGTAAATTTAAAATTGATATCGTCAAAGTGAAACTGTTTTCTTTGATCAGACCTTTCAACGCGTCAAAACATCGAAATTTACGGGGGTATTTTAACATATTTACGGACGCAAGAATTCTTTCACGTTGAGTTGTAAATCATCAGAGGATATAATCTGTCGGTTCGAAGGAACTAATGAAACGATAACAAACATTAACTAAAGGTCTATATTTTTACATGCCAAGTCGTAAATTTGTTTGGCAAAAGATGGTGGCAAATTCCACGCATTTTTTCCCATGTTTGTACATAAATGCATTATCATTTCGTAGGCACACTATCAGGAAAGCTGCGAAAACCAGCCTACATAGCGACACTGTTTGCTTAGCTGATCAAAACAATCTACAGCACGAGGTAATTTTGTTCATTTACGTGGAATAATTTCGCGACAACTTTCACGCCAAAGCTTTTAAACTGAAATCAATACCAATCGCTTTATTTAATACGAGTACACGTCTCCAGAGTTTAAAAGCAACAAAACTTGATTCAAACGTACTACGTTTTGGGGTGCTTTGGTCGGAAAAGAGCTTAATAAAGACGAATGACTTCAAATTGTAGGACTTTGCATTTAAATGTTAAACATGATTATACAATTCGAAGAAATGGGTCTTAAATACTATGGTGAGCGGGTTTCTCACGAGCATCGCCATCTTGATCTCGACCTGATCTCTGGCGTTTGGCTAGTTGATTTCTGCTAGGCCGGCGTTTCATGGAAATCAAAGCAGAAAATCTCTCCACCCACCAAAACGATTGTTTCTAAAAAAAAATTGCCGTCTGGAGCCATTCAGAAATCACTTACTTTGTTGAAAAACGAGCGAGGCCATGATCACTGCAATTAGCAAGAATATCCTTGACATCGTTCTACAAATGCTGCACATGCCTGACTTCATGTTTCTTCTGTTTTTATGTATTACCGGGTAGATTTGGTTTCTTGACTCCTTCAAGATACTGCAATAAGAATCGGAGATAACAAATGAATGAACTGCAACGCGATCAAGGAACTCATAGTATGTGTCGTTTACGTTGATTCCCTCCCTCTGGCCTAACAACCAATCAACGAAAAGCTTGATTAAGCTAACTTCCGCTTCATAGCACATTGCACGACAAATTAAAACTCCGGAAATGGTGAGTTGCATGCGTATTTTCCTAATTTATATTTCAATTTTTTCAGTAATTCCCCTTAACTCTGGCCCTAACAGTTAGTTTTCAGTTGTAATGATTATGAGCGGCTTGAAATCCAACACCTTTCTCAGTTGCAAATTTTAAAATGTTTGGGTTAAATCCCATGACCTTTGTTTGCCACACCTGTGACCTCCCAGAACAAAATTTTATCAGATTCATTAATCCATGTACGTGAAAACCCAGCCCGTTCATTTTATTTTCCTGTATTGATTTACTCGTATTGCTTACACCGAGGCCAGGAAGTTTTTAACAAATTAAGAGGTTATCGATGTAGTTTACAGTGGTCTGTTTTCCCCAAGTAAAGCTACTTATCTTGGTCTTAGTTCATCGTCTTACTTCTTTTTGTAAATAAGTAAAGTGGTTATATCTCCATTTTGAAAACGTCGTTAAAGTTTTTTACATCACATTTGCAGCGTACTAACAGCAGTGTAAACGAAGACAACATGTCCGCTTTTGCTTTAATATTGCGGTATTTGTGCTGCGTTTGTTTCCTGTCATTCATTTTAATTTTTTTTTATCTTTCGCGACTGGAAGTTTGCAAAAAAATAACTTTTAATACAGAAAAAGGAGAGAGCTGCGATTCACAAGACCGAACGCCGCCAAAACCCGAAGTAAACATTTTATGGAAGGATGGTCGTGTGTGTTGGCTTGCGTGACTGATTGGTAGTGGTTACACCACTAGATAATTACAAGTACATGGAATACGGTGTGAAACGCCTGTGTTTTTAGAGCAAAAATAATTTGTACTTTTCTTTAGCGAACTAGTGGGACTCGACGGAAAAGCATGACACCTGGAGATATAAGATAACTTAATTTTGTCGACTTCCTGTCGTATAATTGTCTCTCAGTCAGGTCAGTCAGCATCCTTGCGTTGTTCAGCTGTGGTGAAAAGCACGTGTCTACCGGTAAACTACGACCATACCTTCCTTCTTCCTTTTTTTCTCTGAAAACTACTTAAGCTCTTCCTTTTACATCCTAATTACATCCTAATCCATTTCAATTTTATCTTCATTTTACTGTCCTCCTTTATTGTAGAATTCCATCATTAAAATTTTTTAACGAAGATGTTTTAAGAGATATTGGTTTTGCAACAAAGGAAACAATCGAGAAGCAGTAACTTGTGATTGCTTTCCCTCAGTATTTTAGCACTTGCAGCTTACGCTGAAATTGTCCAACCTTTTTTCTTTCTTTTGAAGTTCTCAATTTTTAAACAAAAATATGTTTTTCATAAGACTGAAAATTAACAACCCCCAGTGATGCGTGGTGTAATTATGTTGAAAGCAATTTGTCACCCTACATGAAGTGTGACGTGACGTCATAGCATGCCAAGACGTCATTCGGAGACCGGAATAATGAGAGATTTTTCCTATTTCGTCCATCGCGCTACAAACATGTGTTTTTTGAATTGCGACCAGTTCAATATAAATTAAAAGAAAGTGGCATTTTATCATGGCGTGATGACGCAAAAAAAATGTACTTAGATTTAAACCACGAGGCATATGTTCAACGTGGGGGCACTCTTGATTAGGTGATAAATAATTGCCAATTCTATATATTTTACATAAAAAAAAACTAATTATTGAATAGTTCAGGCATGCATGGTCAACCATTCAAATCAAAGAGCAGTTTTCATGGCTATAAAAGGCAATAGATAAACATGTTAAGTTGTTATGATGCGTCAGTTTTAGGATGTTTTTCTAAACGTAAGTGAGCTCTATCGTTACCATTTTTATTTACCTCAGAATGCCAATTTTGTTTTTCAAAACGCTGCTAATTTGCTATTTCCGAATCAATCATTTTGTAAAAGTTATTAAGCTTTTCTAACAAGGGTAATAATCTTCGAAAATTGGGCTTGAAAACCAGATGAAATAAACACCGACAGTCATAAATATCGCTTTAACACAACGTGTTAATAGAAGGTATCTCTATCATTGTTTATATGTATTGTGTATCACTTTTATCGGCAGCAAAGATTACTTTCTTACCTTCTGAAAAGAATTTCTTCTTAGATCTTGATCAACGGGGTCGTATTTTTCCCAACAGCTTTCCTGGTGGTAAACAAATCTCTATCGACTTTCACTGGTACATTATAAACGAGTGCTTTCGTTCTAATAATAAGTTATCGATATCTTTCACGCAAGTTTTATGTCTTTCGGTCAGGAGATGGAATTCTATTTATGTCCGTTGTTCCGTTACGCCTAAATACTTTAGGCTTAAATTAGAACGCATGTTGACAAAGTTAGGAGTGGTATTAACGAACCTTTTTGGTCTCGGAACTCTAGAAAAGACGACAGTAAAACAAAAATGTAACCCGTTACATTCCAAAACCTGGTACAGTAATCTTTAAGTATAACGCGTTTACTTTTATAGTAATCAGTACTAATGACGATAAAAATCATTTATTATACAAATATCGATTAAAATGACTCTTCACCTTAATGATCATTCAATGCTGTCAGTCTAACATGATTAAAATTACACCAAAAATTTCTCATATTGATCAGTGACTTTTTGACAAAGAAATTATCATTAGAGTCTACAGTGCCTGTTTGGGCTCAGTGTAATCCCTGGTGATATCGCGGTAACTATAAGGCTTACGAGCTAATCCCGGCTATCTTTCTTCTATCTTCAAAATACCCTAGAAGCTAGTCAAAAAAGATTACCGACAATCTTTAGCTACACAATTGTTCAGCCATTGAATTCCTTCTGGTTTTTTCTTTATACTTTTTTGGGAAAATTTCTGTCTTAGGTTTGCTTTGTTTACTGTGTACCTTAGCTTGATGGTTTTTTCCTGTGTATATTAGAGGTGATAGAAGAAAAACAAACCAGAAACCTCATGCGCATATCAAAACCACCCACACCTTTAAACCGCGTGGGCTTATTTTCGTGTCGAACAAACTCAAATTAGATCCAGCGATGTTCATAGCTTCCGTCTCCTCTGAACCACACGCAGCAACAGACGTCATCAAAAATGTTTGCGATTCCGAGTCGAAGAAAAACTCCGAAACGACGTCGAGCTTTTCATAAAAGGTGTAAAGTCAAGGTGATGCATCTTCGGAAGATTTCGACAATTTCCGAACGAGTCGGCGACTCTTGGTTCAACAAATAAGGTAATTGTCGGAATTCAACAAGGTTAATTGTTTGGAAACTAGGGGTAGGGCAATATATTTCTCTACATTTCCGTTAAGGAAACGCTTGAACAAAAAAAGTTTGTGTGCCTGGAATGATTATATAACTTCACATATTGTTTGATTTTATAAACACACACCCAACAAACGCACATTCCCTGAAAAATATTCTTTTTCTGCATGAGTAGCTATAAACTGCACTCCCTAATAGGGCAAGCCGCAAAGTAACAATTTTATGATTAAACCCTGCCACCTATTGATCCCAGGGGAAAACGCGAAACATTTTTTTGGGGGACGAATCAAGGTCTTTCCAATCTATGTGTGTTGTATATTGGTGCTTTTTTTTTTAAGTCATCCCTGAGCACATTGTACACCTGATTTAAAATAAAGCTCTTAAACCACAAAACATTCCTATGCACAGTATCAAAGGTTTGCTGGACTGATTACATTATTTTGTATAAGAAAAGAGAAAGAGAGTGATAGCAGTTTGTTCAGCATAGGAGAGAAGGAAACAGTTCACAGTCAATTATAGATGGCTTCGATCTTCATTCTCAGTTTACGTGCGTCTCAATGAAGGACTTCTTGCTAATCAGTTAATATCTTGTCGCACTCGTCGACTTTCACAAACTCCACAAACTGGCCAACAAATTTGATCTCATGAAATTGGTCAGTTTTCTCAATATCCCTCGCACAAAATCTTCACGCCCAGGCAAGTATCTATTTTTTGGCAATAACGAAGTATATTTTGCATGACTACTTAGTTTTTAAGAAGCATTTGCCAAAAAGGGAACCGGAATAACAAGCATGGGGAATTATTCGCATTACGTTTTCGTGTTAGTCTTTGAGTTGAGAACCCAAACACGTAGTTTGAAGGGTAGAAATACCCCTGGCTGGTTGCATATGCCATGCATATTTCCATGCGAACCTCCGAAACCAAGCCAATACTAAAATTTGGATGATGGTACCGGTAGCTGGATATTTGATCGGCAGCGAATTGTTCTGCTCTCTAACTAAAATCCAGGTGGAGCACGCGCGGAAGCAGCTTGTGGCAGTGTTCTTAGCAGTGTTCGGCAGCGCTGCGCCGGACCGGATTCATATTCCACACTAAACGTGCTCTCCCGGTCGCCCACGCTCGCGTAACTGTCGTAAAGTGGCCTTCTGGTCTGCTCTCTGCATGTCTGTTGAGCTTTTTGTAAATTATGTTATGTTTACATTTTCTACTTAAATTATTTGTTTTTGTCATGTTTGATCCGTCCCACATGTCTTTGTGCTATATAATACTGCCCTGGATATTAATGGTCGTTTATTTCGTTGTTTAGTTATTTTTATGGCATATCCAAGCAATATTTTCAAAGGTTAATCAAGCAGAAAAGTCGTGTAAAACTGCCGGCGATGAGTTGCTCCGTCCCACATGTCTTTGTGCTATATAATACTGCCCGTTGTTTCGTTCTTTATTTCTTTTTTATGGCATATCCAAGCAACATTCTGAAAGGTTCCTGGCAGAAAATTCGTGTAAAACGGGCAGGTTTTCTATCGTTTGAGGTGCTCGTATATAGCACTTTGTGTAAGTCCTAAAGTAATAAAATAAATACGAATTTTGTGACGCTTTATCACATAGTATCAAAAAAGGACCCGAAAAGTTTATTTTTAGCTACTTCAACATAACAAGGCAAAAAAGAGTTTTAATTCATACATCATGATTATCTCCATTTAAAAAGCTGTTAAAATCTCGTTTAAGTTATCTCTAGCTACCTGCATATGTCAGCTTGGATTATCCCAGATGATTCCGGCTTTGACAGGAAAATCCCCCGCAAGAGGAAATCCTCGGCCAGACAGTGGTGAAATCGTAATTGTTTTCCAATCTTATCTATAATGGCCAGCGGCTGTGTTTTTCATTAACTCTTTTTCTCCAAAAATACCCAAAATCATTCCTCCATGAATTGTTTTGTCAGTTTTCAAAGATACTATCTGTACCTTGAAAAAAGTACGCAATAAGGTCATAACCCTGAATTTTGTCAAATGACACGTTAGGATATAAGGCCCAATTCGGTCAGCAGACACAAAAGCTTTAACTCACTGCACTCTTAGCTCGGCTCACAAGATGCCTTTATTTTAATGTGAAGAATGCATACTGTAGATGATTATTTCACCTTTAATCGCTTGTTCAATTGTTTTTACTTCGGCGAACTGAATTAATTTTGGTGTCTGAAACAACAGGTGACTGTGCTTTTGGTACTTTGGGTCGGCAAATGTACTAAATAAATTTCAGCGTCTTATCCAGGCCTATTACTAGCTTAAAACGTATCTCTATAATCCGCCAATTCAGTAGGGGGCAGCGGGATTTTAAGTGAAGTACTTCGCAGCACTAGCAAAGTATTTCGGAAGTTGTCTTTTGGATACAAAGGGAGCTTAAATACCACGAACGACCACGTGCACTGCAGTTAAAAACATCACCAAAAGAGTGAATTAGCCTTCTTTCAAACTTTATCGGGTTTTATATTTAGCCTCGTTCAATTTGCCAAATTCACGCGAATTTTCCAAAAAAAGGAAAAAAATTTGTCGTCGTGTGTGTCCCACGGTGTGTGTCTATGTTCTCCATAAAACGTGTCTTGCTGCGGTCGTCCAAGAAATGCAGCAGCGTCATGCACGTGCAGAACCGTTGTTTTGCTATATAAAATCAAATGTTTTTTGACGGTCTCCTCGCCGTCATCGTGGTTGCGTAAGCTTTCTAACCCTAAGCTATGCATTGTCCTGATTTTTGTCTCTTGCCATAGCTTGTTGTCTGGTTGTGGTCTTTTTATCATCCTAATACCAGTAAAATACTCGCTAAGCCGGTCTAATTTTTTCATGGAGAAACATTGCGATTAAGGATCATGAACCATGGCGACTATATTCACCTAGCTTTGTGACTGTGTACTGAAATATCTGAGCTCGTATGCAACAAAGTAAAAAGGAAACGTCTGCATTCCGGCAAATTTTTAGAAATCATTGTTCTTTAAATCCATCGTAAGAGGAAGAACTGATAACTATGGTCAACCATGATTAAAATAAAATATAGTCACTTCTCCCGCAAGCGACCACCCAGGTGGTGGTCGCTCACGAGAACGAGAATCGACAAACTCGGGCAGTCTCTTCCGAAAAGAAGTCCTGACACGTCTAATTTTAGAAGATAATTTATCGCTGGCAATTTCTAAGTTATTTATAAGTATATATCCCTGTTTGCCATTTCTTAATACGGTACTCAAAGTTCTGAGCTCAATGCTCCAAGCGGCTTACATTACATACAGCGAACAGAGACCACATCAGAATCACATCATGCGTGAAGTGGTCGCTTACATACAAGAGGTTAAAAAAAACGGGAA
Source organism: Porites divaricata (assembly GCA_038088405.1). Classification (NCBI taxonomy): domain Eukaryota; kingdom Metazoa; phylum Cnidaria; class Anthozoa; order Scleractinia; family Poritidae; genus Porites; species Porites divaricata. The sequence goes on from JBBMOI010000001.1 coordinate 18,485,206, forward strand.
ATCATAAAACCGTTAGGCCAGTAAAGTGGTCGCGGTCGCTTATGACAGGTGGTCGCTTACGGGAGGTCCTGATTAAAGGGATTTGACTGGGAAAATTTTGGCGTCTTGGATAAGGGGTCGGTTATGTTAGTAGTCGCTTACGAGTGGTGGTCGCACATGGAGGTTCGACTCTATTACTACGAATTGATAGTTCTGTTTTGGTTTTTTTGTGAAATGATAACCAAATTATGGTTCTGACTTGAGCAAAAGTTGTTTTTGATTAACATAAACGTTTAACTCCAGATTACAGTGCAGTCGAACCTCTATTAAACTATTCAGTGTCCACTCTGTATTAAGCAACCAGTCACCAGAGGAGTGGAAAAAATGTTAATACCGCAAATTCTCTATTAAGTGCCCCCCCCCCCCCTCCCCCCCACATTTGAAGGGAAAAAAGTTAATGATAAGCCTTCCCTTACCGCCCCTAATTATTCTTCACTAGTAAATGATAGACGTCCTAATCAATCACGACTGTAAAACTTCGTGTGACCTGATCTGGGGTGGTTTATTTGTCAACTGGAAGTTCGGATTTGAATCTGATCCTCGGCTGCATGACCTAAAACTTCTCGTACTTGCGCTTTTCCACTTTGTATTCTAGTTTTTTCGAAGAACTGTTACCGTGATCGTTTCTAAATTAAATAAGGCCCCCTCAAATGGGCTCGAAATTCATAAGCCCCCCCCCCCCCCCTGGGGGGCTTGGTAAATCACGACAAGGAGAACCCCTATGAAACGGCCACCTTCGTGCCATCCCCGCCCAGAACTGATTTATTATGTATTGTTTTATAACTCTTTCAAATGACGGGCTTGGAGTTTCTATTTTGCCATTTTAGGATGTTGATGACAGTGAAATGCAAAATTAAGTGAAAAACAGAAAGTTTCAGTATATTTGAAACAAAATTATTAAAATTTGGGGTGAAAGGCAATAATTATGTTACTATTACGTCGGTTTTGTTTTCGGTCACGTTCCATTGGGCGCCAGTTTTTTACTTCCCTTAGGCTGAAAGCAATTTGAGGATTTATATTAAGCTTACCTTGTTGAAAATCCTTCGAGCAAACGATGTAAAGCACAACGGGGAGGGCAGGACCGAAACTTGAACGGATGTTAAAAAGATTTAAAAAATTTGGTCGCAACTACAGCTTTATACTTTTTCAATTTCCTAGTATTTTAAGCCTGCATTACGTTATGCGGAACTTCAAAGTTTCAGTGCCTCACTTGAACTTGAATTGCCAGCCAAATATGTAAGGTCTGATCCTTCCTTGTTAACAACCTTATTTGGCATTGTTTAGGCGGGTTGTGGTAGGAAAAGAAAGTGGCCACCGCATCTTAACCTCAAAATAGCCAAGAGAAGTGTACGAATCCAGCTCAGTTTTGATGTCCACAATACTTCGAATATTTTCATTAGTAAAAGCATAACACCACGATTCAAGAAACGTGCTGTAGATGTAATCCGTACAGTTACTTCTTTTTTCTTCTTTTTCCATTTGTTTTTCCAGTTGGTTTTGTTTCCCTTGTTACCTACCTTAACACGTTAACAGTTAATGATATACGTTAATCACTGTTTACTTTACGTCACCCTCAATAGTATTTACTTGTCAAGTTCGTACCAATTACCTGTTAATTAGTACTTTTCCACAGAGACGGAGCTAAATCCATCATAATGTAGGGTAAAAGATGTTCATCTTCTCCACATTTATCCAAATAACTATCTATATAACTTTAGTCGCTTACCAAAAACATCCCGGGAATGTGGGGAATGCATCGTATTTTTAATAACAAATAATAATAATAATAATAATAATAAAACAAAACTTAATGCAGGGCTGGCACTACGGCAAAGGGCTGATATATTTTAGGCTTGAGCTATACCGAGAGAAAATATCTTTCGTTTAACGTCTCCTAAAATTTGAATTTACAATATAAGGTGTACGGTGACACAATCTATTCGGACGCATTTTTGTGCCAAGTAAGGGGAACAAGATCAAGAAATCAAGGATGAAGGGTATGAATGAGGTACATTTCCGTTCCAAATCGCTCGTGATCGATAATCACTTAGGCCGCCTAGCTTAATAAGTATTCGTCGAGAACTAAACGGATAAATGAGGTCTTGAAATAAAAACACCAACAAAATTCTGCGTTTTAAACCTTTTGATAGGTAGAGAAATGCAAATGTATCCAGTAATTTTCTGGCCCAGGTGTATCCCCGTTAAGAGAGTTTATCCCTCAATAATTATAAATTGAACCTCTTTACCGTGAAGGGGAGGGGATGTGATTTTTTTCACCCTAAACACCAAATGGCCCGGTTTCTTGTACGCCATTTTAGTACGTCAAGGCCAGGAGCGGCCAGGAGCCTAGAGGCCGTTGTAGGCAAGAAATTTCGTAATTTGGTGGGAAATGCTTTTGATATAAAGACGAAGCCAAATGCAAGATACAAGATAGCTTATTAAATTGCAGAAAATGTTTTAGAGGGAATGATCGATTATAAGTTGTGAAGAAATTATTTTTTTTACTTTTGGGTCAGACAAATAGGGTTTATCTATTATATTTTGGACGTTATGGAATTTTCTACGCAAAGGAGTACAGATACAGTCCAAGATCGGCTTACAGTATAAAATAAAGTTACATGCGACAACTTCGCAAATGCAGCCACGTCGTCACCGCAGCATTTCTTGATCACGAAACAGTCCAGAAAACAGATCTTAAACCACTACAACTTGTAAAAAGTGAATGAAGTCTTCCATTACAATAGCTGCCAGTTCCGTTTGTAAGCACGAAATTACGGATCGACTTAAGGCCATCCCCTTTTTTTCTTTCGTTTAGCGTCGATTGCGTTTCCTGATATTGGGTCGGTAGGTCAGGATTGGCTTGTGATGACTTTAGAGAGAAGACATGACTTCAGATCACGGTACTAGAACCACATTTTTTGTCTAAAAGACTCCGTTCTACTAAAAGTTATTTTATTTAAGCAATAGACCAAACTTTCTTTCCCGCCTTCGGCTCGTGATTTACAAGCTTTTCTCCTGTTCTCCCAACATCCCGCGTGGGTTATCACGCCGGTAAACCCATAGAAAGTGTGGTCTATTGCTTAATCCTATATTGTATTAAACCTATATAACAACTAAAGTTGTCCATAAATATTTCAACTTCAGCATTTTCCGCATTTTATGAGACGCACTTATATGACTAAATAAACTGCCCAGGCAGAAATAAATAAGTATACTGGATAACTACCTTGCTACCAGTTAAAAACAAATATAAATAAATGATGTGCATGCACGCCCTTCAATGACGTCAAGAAAATGAAGTGAATCTATTCATAGCTACTAACAATAATTTCATCAGACACTGTCGAGCTGTCTTTGTCGCAAACGATATTACTGATATTCCTGTATGTAGCTTGTGGATCTTGCCCTCTATATTTATCTCAGTCTGTGTCTCTCGCCGGAGAAAGGGCGTTCTTTTCCCCCTTTCTTTGAAAGAAAAAAAATGTAAACGAAAAAAACTTCAAAGAGCTGGTAAAACTTGAGCAATATCTATGCAATTTTCAGGTCTTCGCAAGAAATCAGCTAAGGAAATACTGAGAGCCATTGCGAAATTGATGGGTGGCAAAAAAGTCAATGAGCCTCCAAGAGAGCCTCATATTCTTTCTAAAATTTCGAGTTTTCAGAAGATTCAATAAATGTGATATAGTCTATATTATAATACGCAAAGTAGTTTTCTGGTGAGTTTTACCGGTCTTCCTCTTATTTCTTCCTTATTTACTATATAAAAAAACGTGGTCGTGAACAGTTTACCATGCCTGTGCATCATAACTGTTACCTTTACGTCACGCTGATCAACAAAAAATACGCATTTCCTACTTATTACATGCTAAGCACCCTTTTCCAAACATCTTAACGATCATCATATAGAGTAAGAAATGTTGATGTAGCCATAAATATTCATATAACTAAGTATCTTGTGGATTGCTTACCCTAAATGTCCGGAATCAGTGAGGAATGCGTTGGAATCGTAGTTAAAATATCAGAAGTTAAACTAAAAATACAAGAAGTATAGTGGCTCTGAAACAAGCTCTTGAGGGACTCTCTATTGGTAGCAAAATATCTTCACTGCTTCACTGGTGTTTTGTGGAAAGTAAGTTGCTGGAAGATCAAGAAAATAAAGATGAAATTGAAATACATTTTCTTTCCAAAACTGTCGTTTGATCGACAGTCGTAGTCTCTTTATAATGTTTGTGTAGCGACCTTGTAAATTAGGTTCTGCGAGATCTTTTAAAGACTTCAAAAGCCTTAGAAGACCAACAAAATCCGGCGTTTTATTTCACAAATAATGCGGCTGTGACTGAGTCTTGCACTTTAGGCAGATATCGCATTGCAGAACTATCCAGGAATTTGATGGACCCCTTCACATCCCCATTCAGAGCGTTTTCTCTCCGGCAACTACAAATTAACCCCTTCCAGTTTACAAGGGAAATTAAAGGTATGTGATACGTTTTGAGCGTCGTTCGGGTGAACTCCTGTCACTCTTTCCCGTACGTCATGTTTGTACGTCATGACTAGGAGCCTAGAAGTTAAGTAACGTCATGTTTTTCGTAATTTCTTCTTTTAGGGAATCCCTTTTAAAAAAGACAAATACACCTTCCAAAAATACAAGATAGCTAGTTAAAATGCCCAGAATTGTTTTAGCAGAAATGATCGACATGGTTATCAATAGTGAAGAAATTATCTTCTGCTTTTTGAATGACGAATTGGATTTGTTTATTATATTTTGGAACCTTATAAAATGATCTTTAAAGGAGTAAAATGTGTTTGTTTGAGGACAGGAGAAAATGTAGATTCATTCCATTCATACATCATATTGATCTCTTTATTCTCAACATTCTTTTCAACGTATACAACCATTAAAGTTGTCAATAAATATTTCAACTTTGAAAATTCCTACATTTTATGCAACAAACATGCGAATTAAATAACCTGCTCCAGGCAGAAATAAACTGAGGTGTCCTTGGTAACTGTGATGTTACTTTAGTTAATAAATAAATATTAAATAAATAAATAATGTACATTTGTGCCGACCTTAACGACTTCATAAAACTGGAGTAAAGCTATAAATAGCTGTAATAAATACAGAGACTGATATTGGTCTGTGGTTTGAGTAAATAATATCATAGGTGACGAATTACTCCTTAATTTTGGCGCGAAATTTCAGCGTTAATTGTAATTTCACATGTGAAATTACAAAATTGCCATGGCAACCTGCCGTACGTCTCCGTTTCAAGATGGTGACGAAGTTTTAAAATGTCATGAATGAAGATGTAAGAGCATAAAAAGACGCTTTAGAAAACCTGAACACACGAAAGAGCACATCAAGAAGGATTCTTAGAGGTATGTTGTCGAAAAATTCCGAAAACTTAAGCCAAATTTCAGCTCTAAACGTTTGAGAGAGTGGAGTTCACGATCGATCGATACGATCCATGATAAACAAGTCAAAAATCCTCGATTGCTAACGTAATTCGTCACCCATGATATTAATAGGTAATCAAATGGTATACTCGTGAAGGATTTGGACAAAACGCGCGTGAAATTATTCCCTAATTTCACTCGTCACCATTTGATTACACATACATATATCTGAATTATTTTGGTCGCAAAAGATTTTAATATCCTTACACTAAGGCTCGAGTAAGGTTAACTTAAGTTGTACTAAATTTCGCCAAAAAAATGAAAGAGGTTTATTTTGCCAGACATAAATTTCGCGATTACCCAGAAAATTCATTTAAAGAGAACTAACGTCCTCCAGAGAAGAGGTCTCGTCCAATTTTGACTTTTGGAAAAATTTTATCGATACTTAATATTGATAACTTACATTCAAATCTTCTTAACATTGGGCACATTATTTTCAATGCACTACATTTTTAAAAAGTTAATTAAAGGGTTTTTCATTAAATTTTGCGTAGCTAAGTTTCGCGTCAACCTTAATTTCGCGATTATTTTTTGAAATCACGAAAATTAGTTTCGAAAGGGTATGTATAATAGACGGCTTATAAAGGCTAACAAAACAGTATGATGATTATTTAATGGCGAACATGGAGGCAAAGTAATTTTGAGCTTTTTTTTCTCCGAATCACTTCTCTCCCGCGTGGACCGTAACTAGCTACATTTAAAAACTACACATCACTGATCGCCGCCATGTTCCTCTCTCCTGTCTGTGTGGGTAGATCTGTCTTGACTACTACACTGCTGGATTGACTGAAGATGTCTTCCCTTGAATCTTCAATGTTTGAACGACTTCCAGTTATAGTTACTGTAAGAGAGGGAAAAAACGGTTTTACAAAATGTAAGAAACTTGTAATTTGTGAAAGCCTTGGCTTAAACACGAATTAAATTGCTCCCTAACTTGATTGTGTTTGATATTAACGAGATAGATTTTATTCGAGGGTCGTAAATTCAAAACCATAGTAATCTCTTTCACCACCCCATCGTAAGCGCGGAAAACGTATGCTAGGATTGGTTAGCTTTGGTTGGCGTAGTGGCACGAAATGTTTAAGCCAATAATAAAGCAAAGGAGCGTAAATCGCAGGTGACATTTTGGTTTTTCATGTATGATACGCTAAAACTGAGGAAATGGCTATTAAGTAATTAAAGTACCTTTATCTACCCGCGAACAACTTCTTGTCAGACGGTAAATTAGACCAGCTTTCTTGCGGTAAAGGATGGCATCAAACACCAAATACATGAGTACAAACTGTCCTAGGAAAAGGGCGATGTAAAATTCCTGAGGAAATGTACCTGGAGAAAAGAAATTAACAGCTACTGATTTAATTATTTTTGACAATTATTTTTGCTCATAAGTAATATTTTTGCTATGAAGTATGTTTAAGATAGCTCGAAGTTATAGGATTTAATACAGCCGCAACCAATTGTGGAACTGAAAGCTTTTTAGGCTTCCTACTGATATTGTATTTATTTATTGTATTTGCTATCGTAAATTCGAAGTCAAATAAAGTTTTTGTCATTGCCATTGTCATGAACATTTACGACTTATAGATCATAGCAACGACAATTTGCAGTCTGTCCACTTCGACTTGTACATCAAACGCCGAATAGTTTGAGCTGGTAACGCTCATTGTGTACAAGGTAATCATCATAGCTTATTTAAGGTTTGATACAATTTAATTAATAGATGACTTTTGGAAAATATTCCTACCTTTCTGTTTGGGTTTAGGCGCGGATACTTTGCCCGTTTCTGGTTCCGATATAGTGCTGGTGCACCTACAAGTTTCTTCGTCGACAGGTTTTTGCATTTTCTTGCAATTCCTAATTCTTTCTTCTGTGCAAACACACCCACACTTTTCGGAGCTCCAAACCTAAAAAACACGCAAGGTATACTAGACTCAGCTAGTGTTCCATTTTCCTGGCATATCCAAAAATCACTCGGCACACCGAGTGTTGTTGACAAGAAGCGCCGCTGCTGTGAATAAAAGACGACGTGTAACTTTTCTATTTATTCATTCTGTTGTGATTTTAGGGGATACATGTTGCGCGATGCAAACGGTAGATGAATGAAACGACCAAAAAGGCGGCACTGAAGTAAATCGAGAAATGATCATACCTTATTTGGTGGACACGTTTCTGGCTCCTTATTGCAGACGCATCTGCAGTCATTTTTACTCCAGACGAGCCCATTCCCACAAGGCGTTGGTGGCTTATCACCATATTTGCACCTGCATTGGCAAAGGTCTGGTTTCCACTCCTCAAAAGTCGGGTCACACTGGCTCGGACTTAAGGTACATTCACATCCACAACTAGTGTGATTCTGCATACTAATTTCCATCGATCGTTTTGTACCAAGTACATGCACAGTAACAGGGACCTCAGTAAACTGTGTTGGCACGCATGACAGAACTGAAGGCTGAATCATCTTACAGGATCCACCGCATCTATGCAACTTGATGAAGTACGGAAAGAGCTTGTAGTTTGGTTTGTCTATGGCTACTAATGTAGGACGCGGTCTGCAGAATTCATTTTTAACATGGACTATATAAAAAGAGAAAAAAGTCACTTTGTTATACAAATGTTTTCTTTCATTTGAACACTTTTTAAAATTGCCGGTATACACTTTCGTATTTCAGTTTGACTAAGAGTAGTGAAACTAGAATATATTAGTGGCTAAAGCTAATCTTGCGTGAGGCATGAGTACTTATCAGCATAACTTAACTGACGATCAAGAACTTCACTGTAGAATCATAGTTTCAAGTCCTTATGCACAGAAGTGCCTGACAAGTTTTTTTTAAAAGGTTAGTAGTTAAAAGTTACATTATACTATTTCGTACACAAAGTTTAAATTTGCAAAATATGACACAGTATCTTCACTTTGTTAACTCCAGAGGAAAAGACTGAGATTCAAATAATAAGTGTTAACTGAGGTGAGGTTTTGATTCATAGTATACCAGGAACTTTAAGTGAATAAATAACGAAAGGAAAAAAATACCTGAATTCCCAAGCATTGGAAGGAGAAGAATCAAACCAAAAATTCCCTGCATCTTTCGTTTTCTTCAAATTCTTTCTTTGATGACGATAATTTGCAAAATGTCTGCAACAAGTTAGACAAACTACTAATTAGACCACCAGCTTTGCTCTTAGTGATAGCACCATCGCCGGTTCTCTGCCGAATTTATATTACTATAAAATATGCTTAAGTCTATTTAATTTGATATTCTTTTAATTGACTTATGGGGATAACGGTTTCAATTAAGTTTAACTTACCTGACTATGATATGCCTTTCTTAAAAAAGTCCGTTCCCCTTCTTTTGGATCCTTACTTTTCTAGTTGTTCCTCAGTTTGACTAAGCATCGCTCCACGATGTTCTTTTATAACAGCTCGAGAACCGAGCTGAAGTTATAACAACGGATATCCTCTCCTGCTGTCACATTTCCAGACAAGCTGCGCCACACGTAATGCTCGAACCTTTCTGACCTCATCCCAGAAGACTCTGGAATGTTTAAAAGAACTCAAGGCTTAACTGGAGCTAAAAACCGGTTCAAGCCTTGCACAAGCTTGTATATGTTACTAGACTTGCAGTTATCAGTGTGATGCTGGTGTAGTAAGACTTCAACCACACCAATTTCTGCCCTCAATCACTTAGGGCGATTTTAGTAATTTCGTCCGGAATTACGGTGGTGAGTGAGGTAAACGGAGGTAAACGAATTTATCACGCAATTTGTTCGCAGGAAAAAGGAAATTGCCACACAAATTCTTTGCAAGCTACATTGTAGCTGAGTCATAAACAGTTACTGAAAAAACTGAAAAAGCACAAGGGTCCCCGGGTAGATGACAGGAAAGCACTGTAACGTTTTGCTGTAATCCTGTGGATCATTGTGACTAAATCCAAAATCGAAATAAGATACAGCCATCACTAGCTCAATCAGTCGAAAATTGCGTAATATAAAACCCTTAAATTAGAGAAAAAATAAACATTGGGTGTTTGGGAGGTTTTTGTGTTTTCATCAAAAATTCCTTTACCAAGTTTAGTGGGCGAAAAAAAATACGTGAATCTACGTGTGTTGCATGCTTTCCGATAAAGGTGTCTCATGTATAACAGTAACAGATTGCATGTAGTCAACGCAGCTCCTCCGTGGAAACAGCAAAAATTAAAAGAAAGCAAAGAAGAGAAACAGAAAATGTGTGAAACACGCAACTGTTTTTTAAGCACTAAATGTACGCGCCATTTCAGTACTAATATAATGCCTCCCTTTATTTGTGCTCAAAATGTTTTCTCGATAACCAGCGTTCTGTTAAAATGTTTGCGTTTCTTTCAAGTTGTACTTCAAGTGTCTCTGTTTTGGTTTGTTTTCATTTATAATTTCCTTTCTTCCGATCCGATCCTTCGGCCCACCTATTTAACAAGGGCGTGGTGATAAGTGCCCCAAATTGACGTCACGGTGAGCAAAGGGTAGGGCAGGGGTCAGTTATATTTGGCAATACTGTCCAAATTAATTTTAGCCGATAGCCGACGCAGAAGTTTGAGAGGGCGTCGTGATTTATGCTGCGCGAAGTGACTGCAGAAGCGAAAACCGAAAACCGAAAAAAGGGCCAAATTTTACGCCTTTGTACATTATCGTTTTGTTTCCCCACTAATATGCTCCACGTTAATCGTCCATTTTTCCTACTAAAATGCTCGGTGTATAGGTAGTCCCCCTTAAATAAAAATACAGTAATTATATGTCGGATAAATCAGCAGAAAAAAAAATACAGTAATTATATGTCGGATAAATCAGCAGATCGCGTCGATCGTGAATGAATAACACAGCTGGAATTTCTTAGAGGGACAATGCATGTGAGTCAAGCTCAAATAAAATGCGATACGTTTCCAGCTGTGTTCTTATGTACGTACTCTGTTCTTGACAAGTTCGAAATAAGGACAAATAACGGGGTTGATTTAAGGTAGTAGGGAAAGAACAATGGTTCGAAATAGCGGGGAATTCGAAATAACCGAGTTCGAAATAGCTGATAGTAAAAACATAAGGGTAAATCCAAGGGAATTCGATCTTCCTTCGAAATAGCGGGGACTTCGAATTGACCGAGTTCGAAATAGCGAGGTTCGACTGTATATTTTTTTGAATTATTTTAATTTAAAGTCGTCATATCCAGACTGATATCTCTTCAAAAATGTTTCCATTTTTCTTTTCTGAGAGGAAAAAAAAAATTTTCCGGGAAAATGCCACTAAAATACTCGAATAATGCCTCACTAAAATGCTCAAAAAAATGCTAGCATTATATAATCGGTACAAAGGCCTACCAAATTTTGCGCCCACTCACTCTCGTCTAGACTCGTTCACAGCCGTCATAACGCAACGTTCCCCCCACTAATTGACCGAGACTGAGGGTTGCGTGACGACCCTAATGACTGCTGCGAAGGAGACTAACATTAGTCATGCCACTATGAGCCTCTGTGCAGGAGAAAATGAGACCGCTGGCAGTTTCTCTGGATTGTTGCGTGTTTGAGCATGCTACGTAAAAGCGGAGGGAAATACTCGGCTCGTTCTCTCTCGAGTCGAGTCTCCCGTGGAATAGGAGGGCGAAGGGGGGAGCAGTACCAGGGCGTGATTTATCCCTGTTGGACATTTTTCAGTTCTTAAAACTTGCCTGAGCGTCACGCTTTTCTGGAACAAAATTAATTATACCTCAAGGAAGGTGGTCATAGACGTTCTCTGAGCTTTGTCACGCCTTCCTGAGCCCAAAGAACGTCTGCGTCGGAGGCCTCCACAAATATGGATCCTCCTAAATAGATTATGATTTTTATCCATGGGTTCCACCTTGCCAGGCACCTCGTTAAGCCACCGATCGATAAGCTAAGTACTTAGGGCAAGGGCAAGGGCAAGTACTAATCATCTACCGTATTCAGCTCGAATAAGCACCCGCTCTAATTAGCGCTCTCCCGAAATAAGCGCCCCTCTCCCGACCCCTTACTTTGTTTAAATGGTAGGGATACGAGGAAAACCAGCTTCTATGGCCGCTTTACTTTTAACCTTTTAACCTTCGACTACAGCGGAACCAGTAAGGGAGAATAGCTGTCCTATATCCATGTGCGCTTGCTGAGTTCCTTTATATGCGCTCTTGGTAACTGCCGTAAACGTCTTGGGAAAAACTGAACCATTCTCTAGTTCCTTTAGAGGAAAACGTAATAAGCGCCCCCACGAATAAGACGGCCTATCCTTTTAACTGAAATTTGAAATAATCGCCCGGGCGCTTATTCCAGGAAATACGGTATTTTTACGCAACTATAGAAATGTGAGTGAATTTTAAGCCTGGTGAATACTTGAGAATAATAATGGCCTTAGCTTCCACAAGTCTCTTGTGGCTTATGAGTGGTATAGCATTTGCACAGTAATTTTTAGGGAGTTATTATTACTCCAAAAATGGAGTAAAAATTTTAGGTGCAGGATAACCCCTTTTCTTGGGGATACTTTAATTTAACCCCAAATTTGGGGTCATTTTTACTCCTGAGAAAGACTTCTTTTTACTCCCAGTCTGGAGTTACCTTAAAATAACTGCGAAAATGGGGTTATTTTTACTCCTTACATGGGTTGTGTTTACTCCGATGTTTGAAGTTACTTTATGAAAGTGGAGTAAAAATTTTAGGTACAGGATAGCTCCTTCTTTGCTGTTATTTTAACTCCTCAATATCTGGGGTCATTTTTACTCCTGAAAAAGAGTTCTTTAAACTCCTTTCTGGAGTTAAAACAACTCCCCAAAAAATAACTCCACTGTAAGGAGTTAAATTGACCCCCCCAGAGGAGTTATTATAACTCCTTGAAAATGACTGTATGGACTGGTCACCAAAAGTTCATAGGTTCTTAGGCACCTGGATTCTTTCTCTAACTGAGTCAGTAACTGAAAACTGATCATCAATCTAGTTTTACTTTAAACTACTTTTATTGTAAATCCTTACATTACACAGTTTTTGCTACAAAAAATAAAGTCTCTCTTTGTTTCCTTAACATAGGGTAAAATTTTAACGTGTTTCACATAACACTACTTATCTCTTTTCATAGAAAAGAACTTCAGACTAACTTCAACTACGTTACAAATTGTAGAAAATTGTTTCCACTTCTATTTAAACATTTTTACCTAGAAACCTGCTAAAGTTCGTCAATAAAATCTAGAACAAGAAAAAACAACTTAAACTAATCTTCCGTTAGAGATCACTTATTAAGTAGTGAATACCACTTCACTGTAAATTCACAGTGTTGTTTTTTAAGATCACGAAGCACTAGAGAAATGTGCGGGGTTTAATCACATATACTTTGTCTGTTCCGGCTTTCTTGTACGTGCTGCTGTTGACTTCTTAAACATTAGACTCATAACGATATGATTTGACTTGGCCTTCCGAGATTTGAGAGTCAGATGCTCTGTCAGATTCTGCAGTTTCAAAAAAGGCACATCACATTAGTATCTTGGTAAAGGCTGGAAGTACATCGTCACGTCTTTTAAAAACTATTATAGGGTGGGGCTGATATCATGCTTTATTGGTGGCGAGAAGATCGCTCATTGCCTCTGATCGGAGGCAATGACTGTTCTGCCAGACACAGCCAAATCAAAATATTTCGGGAAACCAAGTTCAATAATTGTTATGCTTGTTTTGTGTTGTAATATGGTGGGGAAATGCGGAGCCGACCGCCATTTACAAACTTTCTAGAACGGAGTATAAAAAAATTGGCCCATTTCTAGAACGGGGTATCAGTTTTAGGGCGAATTCTAGAACGGGGTATAAAAAATTGGCCCATTTCTAGAACGGGGTATCAATTTTAGGTTGTTTTAGGGGAAATTTTTTTAGAACGGGGTGCCAATTTGGAGTCCCGAGGGGCACATACCCACCCAAAAAATACCCAAGTGCCCCCCCGGGTATGCCACACAGCCGGTTTTAGTGTTCGTCACACAACACTTTTCCCCACAGGAGGAGGAGGGAGGAGAAGCGTTGCGTGACGACACTAAAAACGGCTGTGTAGCTAACAGACCATGTGAACATAGTTTGTGACTGAATGAGGAAAGTATTTGAAGATGGATCAAAAGGAACCTTATCAGTCGATAATCATGTTTTAGATTACCTGGATCCGTCATGGCGACTGATGATGTCTCAGGTGTCATATCAGGCGTTTGCGGTTGTTGTAAATTTACCTGTTGGCGTCTACGACGGTGACAGAGGATTAAGGCGAACAAAACAATAACCACAAGAAATACAGCAAGAACAGTAACGACCACGGTAAACGAACCTGTAAAAAACAAAAACAAATGAGCTTAAAACATGTGCTGAAAAAGACAAACAAATGGCCAGAATATATTTCTGGAACTTGGAAACTTTTATCGCGGTAGTTAGTAGACGACTCTGCAGCTTGTAGCTAGAGCAGGCGTTTTTTGTTTTGTTGTTTTTCTCTTTTAACGTTCAGTACATTGATCGCGTCGGGCTGCCATCCGTCATCCTCTCCCTGGGAATGTTTTTTACTCGCTCCAACTTTCTGTTAGTTTCATCATCCAAGATTGCGCATGGAAACGCTATCGACTCTCACTTCTGTAGGACGGAGACATCTCTAGTACAGGTCATTAGAGTTTGGTTCTATAAGGCGAACGCCAAGTCTACGATGTTCGTTGTAGAGGGAGTTTAGTATAATATGTAATACAATTTGGGAAGTCAATAGTTCTGGGTGTTTATCGTTTGGGATGCAATCTATCTTGCTGTACTACTCCCCACCGCCGCCCCTCCAAGAATTCCGTACTCTTGACCATATAGCCTAGCGTCATTTACGTAAAAATTTTTCCTTCCACGGTTTTCTTGGTAGTAGGTGTATATAAAAATATATACGAGTTTTTCCTTGACAAATCTCCATGTATAGTGTCAGTCCGTTAGATATTTAGTCGGTAATTTAGTCAATTTGTCAGTTAGTCAGTCAATCAGTTAGTTAGTTAGTTGACCAGTTATACAATAGGTCAGTCAGGCAGTCGAGAAAACATCGAGCGGGCTCATGGAAACATATAATCATTTTAAAAAGGCAATAACTAATTCTACTTACTTTGAGACATTCCGTGAAATGCATGACTCTCAAGGCATTCACAAGTGTCAGGGTTTAGGTGACCTTTTTTGTGCTCACAGGTGCGCTTGTGATATCCATTGCAGACACAGGAACATGCCTCACTGTCAAATTCCTGTAAAAGAACAGTTCATTTCACTTTTACAGTATACTTAGTTTGATATTGGTGCAGTGAGTATCTGCAAATACGCACCTAATTCGAGCAACAGCACTACAGTAAACTGTTCTTAAAATGAGAACCTTTGGGATCTTATTCCGGTCTTAGAGCGAACTCCTCTAATAAAGAACCAATGAAAATGACCGAAGAACGGCAGAAACAATAGAGAGGGGTCCGTCCGACCCACCCTCGCATCGATTGTTAAGTCCCATGTTAAGCATTCAATTTAGCCTCCCTCGCACTTCGTCTTGGGTTGGGGAAGATTGCGTGACGAGTCAAAGGACGTCTGCAAGGGAGGCTGGGCGCAATTTGCCTCCCACAGATAGTAATGCATTGAAAGTAAAATGTTGGAACTGGCTCCCAGTTTTATTCCAGGTTTCTTCCATTGATTTAAAGCAACTGAAATGGGTTACAAACGTCATACTGAACAAGCTACTCTTTTAGGGTTTAATTACAATTTACTGTTTTATCACAACAGGAATTAAGTTGAAAAATTTCTGGCATTTAAGACCATTTAATCAAGCTGGCTTACCTTTTTTCGTGAACAGCTATCTGGTGATCGATGGCATTGATAATTACAAATATGTTTATTCCACCTGACAAAGTATTAAAAAAAGCACAAGTTTATGAAATGCGAATAAGTAATCAAGTAGGAAAGGATAAAAAAGTCAGAAAGTAGCCCCGTTTCTTGACCCCAACTCGATCCACCTAGGTATAACGATTGGCCTCTAATCCACTCATCTAGATTGAGATCGAGGCTCTTGGAGCACTAAGCAGAGCGAAGAGGTGAAGTATCTTTTCCAAAACGAGGCTAAGTGTGGTGTCTTTGATATGAGACTAGGTAGTTAATCATTATCATGCAAATAAAGCTCATTTTCACATGAAATGTTTTGCAATTGGCCTCGTCTTGAAAGTAAGAGTGTTTTTTGGAACTCTGAAATGCCCTGTTTCTGGGCAAAAAAAAAAAAAAAAAAAAGAGGCGTCCTAACATTAAGCATGCAATAGGGAAAAATAGAATCAGAGTGCGTAAATTGGGGTTAGCTGCAATGCCTGTAAGAAGATCTTATAAAAGGATCAAAAAGGAGTTCGAACGTTCGCTGTGGTTGCGAACAGGGTCGAACCCTCGTAGGCTTATCTACCCAAAACAGCATTCGTTCTTTAACTTTATGTTTGTTTTATAAGCTGTTTGACGAAAGTGAAAATGCTTCACCTAACTTCGTGTCAGAACAACCAACTGGGTGTGACCGTTTATCAAAATAGAGGTGAAACACACTAAAATTGGCCAATTGGGGAGCCTAGAGGGTGACCGCACATGGAGTCAATTTGATAAAACTCTTACAAGTGTAATTTACAAGTGTAGTTATGTTTTTCAAACTCTAAAACAATGGCTATGTTGCAGTTAATTTTTTATTTCAGTTAATTTTTGTTTTTCTTCTGTTTAAGATTCATTGGCATACATAATCATACCCAAAAACAAATTACACTTGTAAAAGCTTTATCAAATTGACCCCTGGGGTAAAACGTTTACACTGTCTTGTAATTTACAAGTGTAGCTATTGTTCTCAGACTCTAAAATAATACATATGGCTACACTTGTAAAAGTTTTATTAAATTGACCCCGGGTTAATGGAGAACGGTGAATATGAGAAGCAAATTTGAAGTGACCGCTTAAATAGAGTGGTGAATGCTTAATAAAGGGCGACTTAATACAGAGGAGGTTTGACGGTATATCTGGATTCTCACCTAAAGCCTTTTTTTCGTTTCATGACTCTCTCGGGTGGCGGTGCGTCCTTGAACAAACAGTCACATTCACAGGTTTTTTCATTCCACCTCTCCACCCCAAGGTCGCAGTTGTCTGGACTGCCTGTAGTACACTCTGCACCGCAGCTTGTGTGGTTATATATATGGTGTACTTCAAATTTTTTTCTTTCCAAGGAAAAGACTTTTATCTCGATTTCCTTTAGAGTAGTGGCTACGCACTTCTTGATTTTCGGATTGACCCCCTTCCACGAACCTTCACAACGATGAAGTCGGACATAGTAAGGTTGGAATCTATGCTGGGGATCAACTTCTACTGTTGCAAGTACTGGCTCGTTGCATTTGACAATCGGTAGCTGAGTTGTCGCATCCACTGGGAAAGGAAAAAACAGAAAAACTAAAAATGAGACACTACGAGTACTTCTTTTCACAGCACCTTTTCTGATCAGTGTTTTATTGGGTCCGAATGGGTATTAGGTTCGTGACTGGCCCGAACAGTATTTCGTAATTGACGACAAAAGAAGAAGAAAAAGGACAGAAACAGTTACACCTTTAAAAAACGCATTATATTTGAGTGTCAATGTAGTATTTAGCTCGGAAGAGTATTAGCGGAGTATAGGTAATAGCATGATTTGTAATGATATTTGGCATAAATACCTCGAGTGATATTTCGAAATTGTTATACGAAATTTCACGAGCCGAGTGAAATTTGCGACAATTTTGAAATATAACGAGTGGTATTTATGCCAAATATCACGTACAAATCATGCTATTAATTGTTTATACTACTACCCGCAAAAGGTTTGTAATTTTCACATGTAGGTATTTCAAATTAAGCTGAAATACCACTGCTCTAAGCCAATCATTTCTCATGTAGTAGTATAGTCCAGTATACTTTGAGGATTTTTACGTCTCTTAGGCTACTCGGGACCCTACTGGGTCATCAGAGCCCCTCAAAGGTCTAGCTGTTTGCAGGGAAAATGCAGAGTACATTAATTCCTCAGTTATTTAAAAGACCCTGACCGTGGGTATTGTATTGAAACGTTCTTATTAATGAATTTATAAAATCATGAAAGAAGCCGTCACGTTCTTTTAGAGAGTGCGAGTTTTGAAAGACGAGATGATGAAGCTTTTGTAGCTATTTTAGTTTTGACATTCGCATCAACGAACTTCTATTTTGCTAAAATTACTGCCTTACTAACGAATAACGCCCACTCAAATGCAATCCGATCCCATGGCAAACGCCCAAAATTTTGAAACAAATTCTTCGCATTCATAAGGTTTACGCGATAAACACTTGACGCAATCTTCTGTGGCTCGTCACACAGTTCGTCCTTTGTTGAAGGGGATTTCGTGATGCAGCAAAAGAACGATGCCAAGCCAGAATACAGTTTCCCTAACGTAGGCTTACCACAATACAGAGCCAAATACGGTGCGAGCGAAATCTAAAAGAAAATCGATCTGCTCAAGATTTTTGGACTTAATCGCTTCTTAAACGTCACTGAATTGCACGTTTGTCAGAACTCAAAACAACAGTTTCATATTTCCCGCTTAAGCGTATTAAAAAAAACTCTTGTGTGTAACCCAGGGTCTGATTGAAGCTATAATTTAAAACTATACCATTTTGACAAAAGATAATTATGGGGATTAAATATTTTGGGGGTGGATTTTATTTGCGAGAACGCGGAGAAATCGCAAAGAGCCACAGTCAGATCTTCCCATCATGCAATGACTCCACTAACAGATACCGGAAATAATATTTAGTTCCGCTACTGACCTTTTCTTCGATTATCCTCCAAAAATCTTTACAGTTTTAATATCATTCGAAGTTGAAATCTCGAGTAAAAAATGCTGTAAAAAATACGACTGAAATAACGTATAAATTTCAGTTTTGATTCAGTTTTTTTTCTTTTTTCGGTCATCATTTACCAATTTTTGACGAACTCGGCATTTAAGGGCTATACTTCTTATATCATGTGTGGCTGAATCGGTATTAATAATAAACGGGTCTCGGTGACTATTCGCCGATATTCACGTCGCCTTCGGCGACTAATTGTTAAATATTCTATTTTATTTTAAACTACGCTTGGGAGAGAAATGTTCATCGACGGGCTGGATGTGGACCAGGGGACATTCCCTCACATAGGCTATAGCGGAACCAGTAAAATAGACGGGGTCTGTAGTCTAGTTTTCGTTAGAAATTAAAACTTTGGTGAAGTAAGCCACTCTTCCTTCCTCTTCCCAAGGTAGGGGAGCATGACACTTTCATATTTTGTAGAAAATAAAAACAGTCAAGCGTGCACATGGCAAGTACCGTGGCACCGGGAAAAAACACCGGAAGTAGTGGACCTTTAAACTGAATTTGGGCGTCGGTAGTTCGCTTTTGTTTTCGAATATTTTAAAGAATTGTTACATCCAGAGCCGAAAACTCACCTTAAATTCTTCTCGGATTTCTGTTAAAGGCAACACTTGATTATCTTGGCATAATTAAAACGCTTTGATTTACTCTTCTGCTTAAAATATATTTCAATGAGCACCACTAAAATCCACGTGAACAGAGGGGTTTCCCCTGTTTCTTCAAACAAGAATGCTGTAATTATGCCTTTTTTATTTTATACAGAAAGTTTCCACGTTTTTTCGCCTTTTTTGACTCCAATAGAAGCAACAAAAGGAAAATTTTGTGGCAAAGACTGCACCGTACGACGCAAGACTGTTAAGCGGAAGTGTGTAGTGACGAGTTTTTTAGTATTGGGTGGTGTTCATTCATTCAAAGACGCATAGTAATTAGCGGGAAAAGTGACCGACTACAACGTTCCATGTACATAACCTTACGATAAGTGTACATTTGAATCGGTCTACTTTGTTCTCCGAGGCAACATGCATACAACTGCTAGCAAATAAGCATTCCCCTCCACTCTCATCTGCTACATACTCGCGTTATGAATGATTCTATGAATGAATGAGTGAATGTGTAATGAATAACAAGTGCTTTACTCACCGTAAACTCCTAATGCGGCGAAAAAGAAACAAATGAAGCTGATTATGGTTGAATCCTTCATCTTAAGGAAGTCAGCAGGACCTCTCTCTCTCTCTTTGACCAGGAGGCGGTTGCAGTGGCTTAACTCGGAAAGCCTATCCTAACGATCTGCCTGACTGGGGGCATGTAACTCAATGCTTAAGAGTGTCCGCTGTCATTAGTTAAAGTTAAAGTTATGCAAATCTATCAAGAGGGTTGGTCAGTCATATGACAGGGAAAACAAAAGGGAAAGCAATCTCGATTTAGGCAGTGACTTCTAAAACAAAGATGGGTTTTCCCCAGCTAAGTTTAAAGGGCTAGGCCGTGGGAAAGTTACTACCGGCATTGAAAATATCATTTCTGTCCTTTCTTATGACATGTAAAGAATTTATACAAGTGTCAAAACAAGTAAACGTTTGACAAAAGGCAGGCGCTAGTCTGCTACACAGCCGTTTTTAGTATCGTCACGCAACGTTCCCCCCCCCCCCCCCCCCCCCCAGCATTGTGTGATGACACTAAAAAAGACTGTGTAGCAGACTAGACAGGTGCGAATCCACAACGGTTTCCCAGTTAAAATCTGGCCAATATCCTGTCTGAATGACTGAGAAACCCCGGAAAGGTGACTTTGGGGAGTTAAATCCAAAACATTTCCCAATGGAAAGCATGCGCCGGACCCCGCTAGAAGCTAGCGCCTTCGACACTAGTTTAGGAAATCGGTCAGCATTTATCCTAGATCCACGCGTGCAAGGACCCCGAAACACTGAATAATTTGGTTGCAAAGATTTACCAACTGAACCAAGCCCAAATATTGACACGCTATAAAATCTATTAAAACGTTCTCGGTATATATTTTAAGTGATTTTAATGGGAAGAAAAAGTTAAACTTCCTTATATCCTCCTTGTTCAACGGTGTTGCTATTACGAACTTTTTGTTTGATTCAGATATACCCAGATTTCGCATGGAGGAACTGGATGCCGATATCGATACCGGTCACTTTCTACCCTGCGTTGCAAGCCGGTGTAGTCGAGTTATTGCTCTCGTCGCAACTTTCCCGAGGAACTCGCGCGGAAACGCTTGCAACTCAAGCTAGTCAGTACTCTACACCACTCTAGTTTAGTAGTTAATGACGCTATCATATATCAAGACCTGGGTAAATAAACCACATTCTTAATTAACAATTTCCTCAAAATTTCAAAAGCAGCCGCATTTAATTTATCGAGTCGAGTTCTCCTTCGTGATCCAACAATAAAATATTTACACCACGCAGGAGTCCTGTTCCACGTTATTATGATAATTAACGATCAATTGTTTTATATATCGAAGGCGTATTTCCTAGTTCACGATTCCATTTATTCCTTGGTGTCCTTGGGGTCAGTGCTAGGTTCAAAGCTGGACGGGTGTGGCTTGATGTCTATACAGGATGCTGTCCTCTTCTTCAGCAGAGTGAAGGTGAAAATATCGTCATAAACTGCTGTCTATAACATTTTCATGTGTGTCTGTCAGTATTTAGACCGCAAAACAGTCCGTATTTTTGCGTATTCAAGTACTCGAGAGCAGTCAAACAAAAGGTCTGGAATTTCTTTACTGATGTTGAGAGAAAAACCGACTGTTTTGCAGTCTAGTCAGTATTTAATGCTAGAAGTTGAAAGGACAGCCTTGGTGCGAAAGAGTGGTGAGCGAGAGCGCACAGAAAGGTGGAGTCGTGTTCTACCCGGGTCTCCTCGACTAGCAAAAATTTGGCTTGATCGTCTCGCTTGCAATTGATTTCCTCGCCGGCTAACCAGCTGGCCATTCCTTCGGGTCAAGGTTGTGTAGCAGTGAGTATTGGCTCCCACCGCTAAAAAAGAAATCATCTCCATTGCAGCATTCTAAATTCGGGAAAATGTCACTTGATACAAGGGAATATAGGGGTACTGGCACAACCATAAAAACCATCTCGCTCGCCAGTAGCCCCTCTTAGGGGGTTCTTTTCCGGTATATTTTTGTTACAGATATTGCTCTTGAAGGTGAGAAAGTGAAACGAATATATAGTTTCTGTCCCTTTATATTTGCGTCATACTTGTGATAAACATTAATAGTGCCGCACGACGTCGTACGGCGTATTATTAGATACCTGCCATAATAGCATATTTAACAATTAGTCGCCGAAGGCGACGTGAATATCGGCGAATAGTCACCGAGACGAAGTCGAGGTGACTATTCGCCAATATTCACGTCGCCTGAGGCAACTAATTGTTTTAGTATAATTACATTGATGATTATTCGAGAAAATAAAATTATTGATCAATTTCCGACCCCGAAACATCAAAAAATCTGGCTGCCATTTTGAAAACTGCTAGCCTTCAATGTTATAATCACCGCGCGGTGATTATAGCGGGATAAAGCGAAGCTCCTAGCCAATCACAGCGCTCTATTTTCGATAATCATCAATGTAATTATACTAAATATATATAATCTTATCAACTCCCACTCAGTCTCAGGGATCGAAAGGGAAATATCACATGACAGTTACGATACCAGCACAGTATCGCTGCTTACACCTGCTTACGTCACACGCGGTAGATACTGATTCTTTGCCGCTTGACTAATCATGGCGTCTATAACTTTTCCAAGGCCAAACAACATTTTTGATCAGGAAAACCAGATATTTCGAATTCTTCTGACAATCGAACGCAAAATTCTGGATCTATTGAAATTTTTGTTGTCGAAGGATCCTGGGGAGGTACTCCCTACAATGGCCTGGAATCGGAGGCTCAGCCCGAAAGGGGTCCCTTTTTAAGGTTTCAAATGAAAGGGTAGGGGTTTCGCTATTTAAAGTGTATTGAAGAGAAAGAAAATCTGTCAATGCGGTCTGTGACAGGACCTAAAGGGACTAAGAAGGGCATTTCATGGCTGAGAAAAAGAAAAGAAAACTTTCTGATTTATTGATTGATTCCTATTTAAAAGACGGTGCATTTACAGCATTTAAATGGGATGCGGCATTCTAAACTAGGTATGTATGTGACAGGGGAATCGTTTGTTCGTGATAAGAGATATATTGTAGGAAAGAGGTCCCTTTAGATCAAAGTTGCAAAGCCTCTCGGTATAAAATTTAGTTGTCTACCAGTACCCACCCTTCTCCCGCCCACGCCCAAAGAGGATTTTTTTTAGGCTTTTTGGCAAAATC
Source organism: Porites divaricata (assembly GCA_038088405.1). Lineage (NCBI taxonomy): Eukaryota > Metazoa > Cnidaria > Anthozoa > Scleractinia > Poritidae > Porites > Porites divaricata. Next base: position 18,507,923 of record JBBMOI010000001.1, read on the forward strand.
CGTCTTTGGATCGCGATCTTGGTTTCGATTGGAGAATCCTTTTTTTGACTAAGAAAGTCTAAATCTAGCGTTTCTGGAATGACAAACTGAGACGGTTTCTGACCTGATAAGCATATAGAAGAATATTGCTCGCACGTTTGGAGGCGCGAGAGTGCCACGTTCAACCCACGGAATAGAGCCGTATAGCGAAGCCAAAAAGCGACAAAACACCCTTTATTCTAATTTATTAACTTTTTGATTTTGAATTTATTTATGTATTTTTGACAAAGTTTGAACAATTTTTTTCAAGAGGGCTTGGTTGTTGGAGCCACCTCAGATTCAATTTTCCAATAATTAAAAGATGGCTTTGAAAACTTTTGAGTGAGGGAAAAGAATAAAAGAGGAGGAGCAGTATCAAGACTTTGATGTCGAAGTGATTAAACCATGTTACAAGACAGTGATTCTATACCTCAGTTATAGGAACTGAATATTTCAGTTACTAGACGTAGAAGAGAAATATAGCTAAATATGACCTAAGCGATATTTGTCCGACCAAAAAATAGGATTGACCGGACAACTTGACCGGCGCCAGCCGCAAAATTATTTCAAGCCTAGGATATTCTTTGTTTATATTTCTTTACACATTGCCCATATCTATATGGGTAGAAATATTAGGTCTCCTGCATAATACCGTTAATGACAAAAATCTACACCCCATAGCGAGACGACGTGCCATCTCTTTCATTAGGGATTCCTTCCACGGGTTCTTATGCTTCAATTGAAGAATAAAACAATTACTACAAACTTTATTTAGGTACAGTAGAAATGTTTATGTTAATTCTTAAAAATTAGACTAATTATGTACATCAAGTGTTATTCAATAAATAACTGCATAATATACAACTTTGAATTCAACTAACTAATTAATTGAAGCCTGCAGAGAACCTGAACAAAGCTGAAATTATAACTATTGCACAATCGCATATAACTGTAGTACACTTCATATTTCAGTATTCTTCATTCACTTTCCTCTTAATATAGCGCCTTCATTGTATATGAAACTATGTGAGAAGCACGTTAAATGATTGCTTTACATATCAGATATTTTGCTATCCGGCTAATATTAGCCAGACTCTAGTGTGAGTTACCAGTATTAGGTCCACAGTTTAACCTGAAATGCAAAATATGTTTGTTCTACTCCTGGAAGTTTCCAAGGACTCTGCATTTAGCTTCCTTGGTCGCCTGATCATCTACTGACCATACTTTTAGACTACTGTAGTGCCAAGTAAAAACAATTTCTTTTCCCAGAAAAGGTAACAACGAATTAGCCTAATAAACTTTATTAAGGTAAAATCAAATTAGACACGCCTATTTAGAACTAAATTCTACCCCCTTGCTACCAATTAAAACCACCTCATAAACAAATATCCTGCACTGGCACACGAGGAATTTGCGTCCAGAAACAATTGATCAAGTTTCTGTTTTGTTTTTGTTTTCTGTCTTTTATAAATTGAGGTAGACTATATCTAAAATGCTGTAAACGCGTGGGTGTAATCACGGAGTCAAGAGCAGTGGCTTCTAGGAATCATTTCCTCTCCTGAATTGACGTAACAGACAGCTCTCGGAAGAGCAGTTTTTGCCGCATTGACGTCAACGCAATAAAAAATGTTGAGGCTTTCCTATCATCGGTTTAATAAAGTGCTCTTTTGCTTCTTATTTTTAAAAATGTTCAAAGTAGACACCTCCAGCCAGATCCTCCTGTTACCATTCCGTGGCAGATTATAAATAAGACTATTAACAAATTTACAAGGCATATTGTTTTATAAATCTACTTTTGTCGGTAAGACCAAAGCGTTGAGGATACCTCGGGCTGATCACTGTTTTCCACATTCCATCATCAAAAACTTTTTATTAGTCTTTTGATATGTTCAGACTATCCCGGAAAGCTTTTGCGCCTGCGCGAAAACTATACTGGATAGGGCTTATGTCATTCTCGTCCCCAGAGCCCGTCGTTTCTTGGTCACGTGGTAGGGAAACGGTCGTGGTCGGTTACAAATTAAGACGAGTGGCTCTGGGGACGAGAATGGGCTTATGTTCACACATGAGAACGGTGATAACGGCGCGATTTCTGTAACGCAGCGAAGCTACGCCGCGCCGATCTCCAAACTTCGTGTCGGCACGAAAAGATATCCGGTATAGTCCAAACATAGCCTTAATTTACTGTTCTTTCCCATTGTGAATAAATAATAAGTCGATCCCAATACAAGTTAGCAGGCCATCCATAAAGACTGTTATTCCTCTGTAACACAATTGTTTGACCGAATGCCAGCCATAAAGTTGTTAGGCCGCAATAAATGTTCCACGCAGTGTGGTCACCTTCTATGGGCGCTATAAATCTGTCGTTCTTTCCTTCGGTGACAGTGGTACAGTGACGCTAAGGTTATCTGGATCCAGCTTCCTGTCTTCTAAAGACTCTGTAGATTCTGATTCCACCGCCACCTCTAAATCTGCAAGATTCACCACAAATTTCATTCATTAGACCATGACTGTACCCATACGTATATATACCCATGTGTGAATAACGCATGTATTCACATATCATGGTTTCATTCAGCCACTCATCCATCCATTCATTTGTTCATCCATTCATCCAATGCAATAATGCTTTACACCATGCATGCAAACATGCATGTGTATTCATTCATTCATTCATTCATCCATACATCCATTCTTTCATTCATTTATCCACCATCTATCCACTCGTTCGTTCTTTCGTTCGTCCGTTCACTCATTCATTTATCAATTGATTCATTCATCCTTCCTTCACTGGCTGCTTCTTAGGTCAAGTGCCAAAGAAATACAAGTATTGTTGTTACGGTAAATTAAGTAAAAATCGCTAAACCATTTTTAAAAGGGGAAATACGTCTTAAGGGAGACATGAGCTACTCAGGCAAAAGATACTTACATGGTTTAGATACATCCTCGTCAGCAGTCCCACTCGACTCTGATCCATCAAGAGGAGAATGGGTGGAGTTACTGCGCATTCCTTTTCGTACCCAGTGCACCAGAGCGCAAACAAGAATTATAATCACTGCTGCTTGACCAATCAAAAGTGTAATGTACATGCGGTTGTGAGATTCAACTGTAGGGATAGGCACACAAAAGTTAGTTGATATCTAATGTGGCTAAGCCCTAAAAAACGTCTTTTTACTTTTGTCGTATTAAGTCTTTTGGCGATCATCTGCGACACCAGGAAACTTCATGCATTTGTGGCGAAGGATGCGTTGTTCGAACTGTTTTAAATTATAACGTGGCGGCCAAGAAGAAAGTATAACTTTCACTACTCCGACAGAAAACGGTGCTTCTCGAGAATATACTTTAATATTTATAAGATGTCATCTAGACCGGTTACCTCCTTCACAATTGAAACTGAGCTATCAGTATAGAAATTAGTTCAGGCGTGATATAAGAAAAGGGCACAGGTTCTTCTCTGTATGTCTGCGCTTACCTTCTGGTCCCGTACCGCTGGCCTGCACGTTTACACAATTGCATTGAACATCAATTCCCATGTTCCTTTCTAGGCAACTGTTGACTGCACTGTCCTGGCACTTACAGGCGCATATTTCATTGCTCCAAACCTGCGTATAAATCAGTAATGAAGCAAAATCAGTGATTCTTCGGCAAAAACAACAAGATCAAGTTTTTCCTGAGAAGATTCGCTTCTGAAGTTTCACAACTGTACAAAGCCAGGTGCCTATGGCAGAGGGCATGACCTACTATACTCTAGCCGCTAGAGAAAATTGAAATCCTGAAATTAGAGAAAATTCAAACTGGATACGAGCCACTAAAATTGGAAAATGAATTGTGACGGTCAAATTTGACTTCAGCTAAGACCGCATCGGCGGTCGAGTATATTCACTGGTCTAAAAAGGTGCATGCAGATTGAAGAAAGAGAACAATACCGAAAGTCGTGGGAGTACGCCATGTCGGTTAACTCTTATTATATGCACCACCTCTGTGCTCATCGGCATATACCAAAAGTAAACGCTATTTATCCCGTATAACTTAGGAAATGACGTCGACTTCCAATGGAAAAAATGTCTTACCATTCTCAGTGGACAGTGATCGGGTGCTCGATCACATTCGCATCTGCACCTGTGCTTGTTCCACCTTTAAAGAATAAAAATAAATGTACTTGAAGCACTACTCATATTCAAGCATCAGGCTTACGGCAAACAACAAAAGGCAGAGATGGTAAATTATTAACGTGGCCATTTCTTCACTAGCTGTTATGTTTGCCGTGCGCGGGCTATAAGTAGGAAGATCGATGAGCCTATGCTCGTAGGGTATGCTTGCTCTTTCCGATTTAAGTGTTTCACTGCGTGTAAGAACTACGTTTTGATCATTGTAAGGTACTTTAGCTTTTCAGCTACCCCCGGCTTATTGGGGGAATTTTCACTTCGTTAAGTATGTTGAGGACCATTAGGTTGCCCATCTCAGTGGTGCAGCGTGTAGCCTGTTTTTGGATGACCCCAAGTGGCTGAAACAAAGCAACGGGACGTATGAATTGGGTTTAAAAAGGCCAACTTCCTTGGACTTTCATTATCGCAGGATTTCTACTTTTACTTTGCCTCTAAAGTCTGTCCAGGTGATCAATGATCGAAGCCTGAGGGAAAGAGACTTTAGAAGCTCCCGCTGTGATTTCAACTTACCTGAACCGTTCCTTACAAGCATGCTCTTTTGGTGGCTTATCTTGATACATGCATCGGCAAGAGCATGATTCCTCATTCCAGTTTTCCAGGGCAAGATTGCACATTTCAGGGCTAGCCACACACTCGTCTGTGCAGCTCGTGTGGTTTTTAACCAAAAGATTCTTTTCTTGATAATTTTTTGCTGGTTCATATACTCGAATGTTCAATTCTTCGAAACCACTGGGCACACAGCGACGCACATTAGGACTAAGTGCACCCTTGGAGCCCATGCAGCGGTGAAGCTTGACATAAAATGGATAGTACGCATGATTTGACGGATCCAGGGCAACCACTGTCTCGTGAGGTCTACCGCACAAAATCGTGGGAGGATCTTAAGAAAATGTCAAAAAAAGAATCATGGTAAGTATTCCATTGATATTCTTGGTTTGCAACCAAGTTACGAGAGAGCCATGAAAAAAGAGTTTCCCAGTGTAGTGAAAAGCTTTTGTTCTTTCATCCTACATGGCCACCGTGAAGTCAGCTGCCAACCAGCAATTTTCGCCGCGTTTATAACGTAATCTTTATTCTTATCACCATAGGAATTATCATCATCATCATCATCATCATCAACAACAACAAAATTATCGTTGTCGTTGTCATCGTCATCAACCTTATTACAGTATTTATGTTCCCATCACGCTGCCGTCGAATTAAAAATAGAACGCCAGAATATGAAACTTAGATTACAGCTGTAGGAGTCTTATAAGTTGTTTATCTCAGCCTTGTTAATTAAATACTTGCTGACATGTGACAAATCTCAGCTGAAAGAGGAGAAACCTAATAATGCACCCAACATCCCCTGCACCTTGATTAGCTTATAGGCACAGAGTTGATTTTCTCATGCATTTTTCACTACTAAGACTACAAGTAACTAACCTTTGCTGGCAGCTATAACAATCAAATCCAACAACTCTAGCAGAATCAGAAAAGTTGAACAAATCAAAGCCTTGTCCGTCATTCTCCCTTTTCCTATACTTCGAGGGTACTTCGTTTGGCGTAACTGGAGTGAGAAAAAAAAAACCCTTCTAAGTATATTAAAACACACTGTAGGTGGCTTAGTTAAATTGAAAAAGACCCGAATATGACCTGTAGCATTAGTATAAATAAATATGCTTTGGACGACGTTCTCGACCCAGACCTCACTCGTCTTCTCTGGTCGTCGTCCACAAACTCGTATTGGCTGCTTAAGGTCCCTATTTAGAGCTGTCATCGTCGTCGCATAGATTAATGAATTGATTTCAAAGTAGATTATTTTTTAGAGTTTTTTTGTTGCCACACACAGTTACAGTTTAATACTTCCTATGAAACGTACTCTTTTGAACATTGCAATGATTTTATCACGCAGCTCTCTCGATCCCTTTTCCAAGACAAAATGATGAAACTAACGTTTCGAGCACTATACTATCACATAGTCAGAGCCAGTTCTTTCTCAGTCGAGAAAACAGAAACTTATTTTTTTGAGCGAGTCTTCAACTAAAAGTTGATGAAAGTTGTATACAGTACATATTCATCGGATTTCGTGGGAGCAAACAAAACAAAGATTAATTAAGCGGTTGGTGGCTGGCCTGGTTTTAGTGTTTGTTGTCAGTGAAAATAATCTCTCTAAGTACATATCGTAATGTATCTATACCGTGGACAGCTCCAGTAATACTAGTGCTACATGTGCATGCGGATCGCGGCCATAAATGGGTGAGTAATCATTTTGTAAGATTACACTAATTTGGCAATGATGATTAGCAGTGATCAAAGTCATCAAAGACTTCAGAACTAATTCGTGTGTTAAAATAGACTGACAAGTATCTTTCTAAAGACGGCCATATGATCACCTTAGCTTTGAGGATGAACACTGAGCATGTTTTCAAGTCCGGCTTAGTTCCTACCGGCGACAGTCTAACTCCCCATCGTCACGATCTCTTGTCATATCCAACATTCTCTTGCACAATAACAAAACTCAGTAAACGGTTCGTTGCTACTTGAAAACGCACTTTTTAAGTCTAAATTCTGTACTGAGTGACTTGCTGTAAGTGGGAATCGTTGGTTTGTGGAAAGGCCGTGAGGTAGAGTAGTTGCAGTAGCTGATTTAAAACCTTTTCGCAATGTTTGGGAATATGAGCGGGGCATTCATGATCATGTGTCGTAGCAAATACATACCGTCTATGACCTCTACCTGCACCGTTTCTCAATTCTGAGGCAGTTTCCTCGGAAGAGGTAATGTAAGGCGATGTCCTCTCCTATCTGACTCTTCCTATTACACGCTACTACAACTGTACTACGCCGCTTGTTAAGGGAAAGTGGCATCGGGAAAAAGAGTGATTGTGAGTGACACTTCTGATCTGTGTCTTTCTTAGGCGGCGTAAAATCATTCCACTAGTCCGTGAAATTTGCATTTCAAGAAGAGCATTAATATAACATCGGATATACATCATAAAAGACAGATGACTACGACAGCTTGAAGGTTGCGTATGTGCCCGGCGTAGACTTTGTGTGTCTAAACAGTTATTATCGCGTAATATACTAAACTAAAGAGAAAATCTGCCTTACTCACCTTTATAATTCAGCTCTTAGGTAGTTTGAGAATTTCAATAACAGGTTCTCTTTGAGTGGTAAGCCAGAATGTAAGCTTTGTTGCATGCAAGAGGTTAGTGATTCGGTACGCTGCGTTTTAGCTTATTTCATGATTATCACTTCCGGCCCGCTATGACGTCAATGGAGACTGGGTGTACGCGCGTAAGCGTGAGAATTAGAAAGAGACAGACACAATGATAGGCGTAAGGAAAATTTGCAATCCACCATATATACTAGATAATTAGAGATAACATAAATCTCAAATTTGAGATTAATTTTGAGCTAGTTCCTCTCATATTAGACTGTACTACTCGTATCAGTAGAGTTCCTTCGTTTCTGTATCCTGTGGCGGCTTCAATCAGCAGAGTGAAAGACATGATCTTTACGCTCAAACGGATGCATATCTCCAATGCTTTAAAAAAACGCAGTTGTTATTCTTAGGAGTTACCCTCCCCCCGTGGGTTTGTCTTGATTCAAGAAGTAACTTTCAGAATCGTTAATAAAAGATTTTTACTACAATGTAAAGTTTTAAGGGTTCGGGAAAAATTATAAGTCTCAGTTGTTATTTTAGAGCAAAGGCTGCATACGCAGGTAACGCCCAAAAAAGTCTGTTAAATCCACGTTTTGTCGTATTTTCAATAAGAAAAGAAAGAGACAGAAAGAGAACGGAACTGCGCTAGCTTGTTATCAAGACAATTTTAGGCTTCACGGGAGACTAGATGGAGCCCTAGACTTGCCTGGCCGGAAAAAAGGTATATCAAATCCAGACAAAAGAAAGCCGTAACAGATAAAAAGTCTGTGAAATTATTAGGCAACGGAAAAGGTACAGCTTGAAATAGCTTTCGAGTAAAGACTGCTGACAAGGCCAGAGGCCTACGGTGCACTCGGGAAAAAAACATCCCCGCCCCCCCCCCCCCCCGTCCTTCCCTCCATCCGTGCTCCGTTATACTGGCATCGAAATCTACTTAGGGCCTGTGTACATGGAGCTGGGGGACCCCAGATAGGTGAGGTAACGTGCGGCGGGTCACCCCACCTATCATGTAAATGTGATCAAATTAAAGTGATAGATTATATGGACAGGCGGGTTACTCCATCTCAGCGGGTTACCTCACCTACCTGGGGTCCCCCACCTCCATGAAAACAGGCCCTAAGAGCAACACGGAATGGAAAGAAGTCGAAACAAGGATTTGAGTTCACACCTGGGAATCAAAGTCGTGACTTCTTGCACAGAAGGCCACGCACAAACTAACTGTGAAAAACTTAATATCCGCCATTCCACCAGTTCCAGACCCAAAGTCAGACTTCGTGGCCTTCATTGTCAGCTGGCGGAAAGAGCCCTCGATGGCAATGAGTTTATTACATTAGTTTTCTTTTTATGTTATGAACATATTCAGCGTGTTGGTAGGGATGTGCCGTTGTCGAAACATCTAAGATGCACTGAGGTTTGGATAGACTCGCCGCAAGCCTACCTCATAAGTTTCAGCGCAGTTGAACGGCGAGGAAGTGAGATCTTTAGTCGTATTTGACCGGCGTCCAAGGAGGAAAAAAAAAGATAACAAAACAAATCAATGGCACCCATCAGGCTTTAACAAAATACTGGCTTTGTTCCACTTGTCAAAGATCCCAGAAATTAGTGAGAAGAGATAGTTCCTCCTTTTCTTAGAAACTAAGGCCGTGTTTTCACGAGCGGTTTTTCAGGTCGCTTAGCGAGTGACAACCGGAAATCTCGTGAAAACAGTTGCTCTTCCTACTCGCTTAAAGTTAAGCGAGTCGGCAAACTTCAATGCAATTCTCATTAAATTTAAGCCACCAAACCAGGTAGCTTAAGCGAGTCGGCGATTAATTTCCACCAATGGGAAGCAACTTGCGGTCATTCATCTGACAAGGCCGTCAAATCGGAAATACTGTACACGCGTTCCATTTCTGTTCCTCCTCAATTGCTCTTCTTGTTTCGGCTTCTCCTTTTGGGAACTTTATATAACCTTTAGCGGTCGTCAGAAGTGCTGAGCAAAATTCATCTTTTAATTTGAGCGCAGTGCATCTTCGAACTCCGAAAACAAGTCCCGTAGTTCGGTATGAGTTTCCTGTTGCAAGCCGCCACAAAGCAACTGCTACTCGCTTCTCCACCGGAATGGCACGTCTCAAATTGAGGCCTTTCCAGAACCCACGCAACCTTCCTTCTGCGGCATATCTTTCTCCGAGGATGATAAAAGTAAGCTTCCATTACTCTTCTCCTGCCTCTTAGTGCAAGCAATCTCAGCCTTTGCTGAAATCTGTTCCTTCGTCGAAAGAAAACTAAGCGCATATAAACCGTGATTAAAAGAAGAAGGACGAACAAGCGAGCTTCGTTTGGATCTCCCGCCATATTATTCAAAATGATTAATTCGCGCGCGTGGTCTACTCAAATTACTGTAAGATGAAATTAAATCTTACTCGTGAAAACACCTATCATTTTTAAGTCGCTTAACGGAGTCTATAAACAAAACACCTTCAGGAATGTTAAGCGAGACAAGCGCTGTCGTGAAAACACAACCTAAAGCGCCCGGGTCAGCCCTTGAAAAAATTGGCTTCCTGTTTGATAATCAGGAAAAGCACTGACGTTATAATCACTGCAAGAAGAGAACCAAGGACAATGGACGTGATATTAAACGAACATATGGTGATAAATATTTGTTAACTTTGTCCTTTTTTAACCAAACACCGTGTGGATCTGAAATGACACTTCACGAAGGTTTCTGTTCTGTTGCCTAATAATTTCGAGAGTTTTTATTCATGTATTTTCTACCGGAATTACGTTTCAGTGATAAAATTTATTTGCTTATATACATAATAGATCACGTAGATCATTTTGCTCTTTAAGACTGCTCTTAAAACATTCCATGCTGCATTTCATGCCGAGTTTGGTTTCCTTATCTTATAAAATAAGCTAACAAGAAATTTTAATCACTGAATTGTAATTCCGGAACTATTAGGCAATGAAAACGAAATCTTTATGGAGCATATTAGAATAATTTCAATACGGTCTGGACGTAGCCTGCGCCACAGAAGAAACTGTGGATAGACGTGGATAGATTGGGAAACGAGCGAGTGCTTTGGTTGGAAAAGACCCAGGGCATGTACTGAGCCTGCGTGGGTTCTCGCGCGTGCCATTTTCCCGACCCTTTCGCTTGACTTTCGCGGAACCGCCTGCCAGTTTCTTTAACAAAAGCCTGTCCTTTGTAAACATTTTTGAGACATCAAAACTGCTTCCGAGTATACTGGGCCTATACAACTTCAAAATATTTAAAATTTCAGCAAAACCACAGCAACAAACCTATGAGTAGAGGTGTCGGATCTCCCAGTTGTAGACCTGGATCAGTACAATTAAACTTGTAGAAAAATATGAATCGGCAAACTGATCCGTACGGCAAGCCGATGAAGAAGTAAACAAAAGAATAAAACAAAAAGATATATATTTAAACAAATTGCCCAATATTTCGGTTTGAAAACAACTATACAACTTCGTAAGGGGTTTTAGGGGGGCTTATAAACGGGGCAGCTTATGTTCGGGGAGGGGGGGGGGGGGGGGGCGCGTTATAACCTTACTAAAAAAAAGCGTTTCAAAACAAGCTATATAGCAGTGGTGATCAAAATCCTTTCTGACTGAATTTGACCGCTTTTTTAAGCTTTAAAACGTTGGGGAGGAGGGGGGGGGGGGGCTTATTACTGGATGAATTTTTCTGTTTACTAGTAGATGGCCTATAAATGGGAGGGGAGGGGGGGCTTATAATCGGAAGTTTACGTTACACTGTAAGTTAGCATAATCTTCACGCAGCCATTGTTTGACTGATTGCGTTGCTGTTTCTACTGGTCGAGCTACAAAAAACCCAGGGACGATCTGACCGAGTGGTCAGCGTTTTGGACTAGTTATTCGACGATCCCGGGTTTAAGGCCTTCCCTGACCACTAGCTGGATTTGTTCTAGGTCGTCCTGAGTTCCTCAGCCATGCTGGTAAATAGCTTCCTTATTGCCTACCACATAGTAGCTTGGATTCTTAACCTTGTTATGAATTATTTCTTTCGGCGATTAATAACAATATAAATATAATAATCAATAATAATAATAACAATAAATTATTTTAATTAAACGTACACAAAATTATTTTTTTTACAAACGGTTTTTAATTTAAATTTTAAATTTGTTTGTAATACAAAAGGCAAAGAAGCCTCCTTTGAATCATAAAATTCTTAATGTGACATACAACCTTGAACTTAACATATTTGAGTAAAATATGGAAACACAGTTTACATTCGCGGTCACAAAACAAAGAGCTGAGGAAAGGAGGCAAATGAAAAACTTTGCGCTTTCCTGACTAGTTGTGGCTTCCTTTCTACGTCTAGTTATGCTCAGCGTTTGAAAGTAAAACGTAACTGTAAACATCTTGGCTACTTACAAAGTTTTTTTAAAATGTATTTGTATTCATTCAGAACTGAGAGGCTGTGATTTCTTATGCTTTCTTTTACCTCTAAAGAAAACTGGGAAATATCACACGACTCTGATCTGTTTCTACAGTTATTGATCGTAGAGGGTTACTCGGCCTTATTACAGCTGTATGTATAGCTACAGAGGTATCTGCCGCGTTCAAGAGTATAGTTTTTGACACCAGAATAGGGCATCAATTTCGAGGTTTGAAAAATGAATCTTGGCGAATGGGAAAGGTAAAAATAAAGAAAACGAACATCTTTTATTCATACATATTTTGCAGTAGCAAACAGGGGGGGCGCACCCCTACCTCATGTCTTTTTTTCAAATCGCTGCCCTTTTCAACCAGTCTACTCATCAGGGAAGAGACTTCCATGTGAAAAGGGCGTAAATGCTAGTCGGAAAGTTGAACTGAGTCCAATCTAGGTGTGGTACAAGAGCATATTTGACCCCTATACTAAAAGATAGCCAAACAGACAGCCAAATAACTGATTTCGTTTCAGATGGAGACGTTTTCATGGAGCACTTTTTCTTCCTTTTTTGATTTATTTTTTCAAACACAGCCCAAAGGGATACGCTCATAACTGGAAGCACTGATGTTCCTTCTTGAACATCCGAAGTGACGCCAAAATCTGAAATTTGCATGCACCGCTGAACGAGACGACGAGCATCCCCGTCCGTCACAGGGATTCTGCCCCCGGGACGACGAGCATTCCCGCCCCCTATTACACGGATTCCACCCCCGGTAGGTGTCATTAACAGAGCATAGTGTAATATACCTGAGACTTCTGAGATAAAATCAGTTAAAACTATTTTAGACTTAAGTTTGACTTGGATTTGTGGCCTTAACCTTAGTCTTATTTGTGGCGTAGATTTCTTTTTCAAATGCTGCTAGAAATAACAGAATCCACCATGTTTTCAATTAAGCAGCAGCTGTTTATCCTGGTAAACTCCAACGGTAATCTGCCACCACTCCTTAGTGTACAGCTCACGCAGATGATGAATTACTCGATACATTATATCTTCGAAACATCAGATGTCTACATATGATGTGATACTAAGATATCACGTGACACCTAAGATTTGCAATGTCATAAGGCCTGGTAATGTACCCTGTTTGATATGGTACAATACGAAACGTTATATCAGGTGTTTGTCCTAGAGAGGTAGCTGTACAGAAAACGTTTAATATCCTTAATTCGTTATCCAGCTTAGACTATGCTTTCCCTTGATTTACTTCTATTTAAGGAGGGACTGTGATTGTGAGTTTCGGCAGTATCAACTCTTGCAGTTCCGTTTGATGTAACCCTTTCTGTGTTTGGTCTGTTTGCATTTGTCTGCTTTTTACTGTCTGTAGCGGTATCTGCAAGAAATAGATCCTTGAGATTACAAAAAAGGAAAACTTTTAACGGTTGCCGCTTTACTTCATTGCGATATACGTCAATGTCATTTTCTGACCATTTCCTTCATTAATCACGACATAAAATGAAAAACACTTTGTACTTTGGACCTTTTCTAACGCTACAACATTATCTTTGCCCAGGTCAGCCGGTTACACCGTCCATTATTTCATGTTTTTTAGCAGTTAACTTGTTAGAAAGAGACTGGGATTTTGATAACAGATATTGATTGCTCCTGTCTGGTTATTCTCTGTGGGAATTTAAAATTTTGGGGTTTCTTAGCAATTATATTCAAAATTCATGCGACTATTTTGGCAAAGCAGAGGCAATACAACTAACACCGTGAACTGCAGTTGTATCTTTCTATTAAAATCATAGTCCTGCACGCTCTATCAATGTGGTAGGAGTCGCTTTCCACGGTATCAAAATATTAAAAACATTGCACAAGTGAGTCTTGACGTGCGATTTTGCTGAGAGGTCGCGTTCATAATAGCTGCGCCAACTATTTAATTTTGTTAAGATTTTCTCGACTGTTACTTTGTTTCTTTTTTTCAAACTAGCACTCTTGTAATATTAGAGCTCGTGAGACTGATCCGCCCCGATTAGTTTAGCTACCTGCAGGTCAGTAGGATTGATTGTAAACAGGTTGTTATATATGATGGGAACGACTACGAGAGGGAGATTTTCACAATTCTTTATCAGTAGTGCGCGCGGCTGATCAGCGTTATTTTGGCGGGAAAACGTGATAGCAGTCGTCACTCTTCTACAGGTTTAAAATGTCGTTGTGCTGTAATCTAATTATCAAATGTTTATATGTTTATCATTTTGACATAGGAAAAGGGAACTTTTTGCGGATAGTGAAAGAAAACGCAAAAAGTCGCAAGAAATTGCCACACAGAAAGGAGAGGAGAGGTGTGGGGTGGGGGAATCGGCAGGGCGGGTAACCTCATACCCAGATCTCTTGTTGACGATAAGAAATCTGGGTGGCGAGGTCACCGTTCGAAATTCTTTGTCCCCGCGCACTCCGTGACAAGACGAATATTACATCCTTCGCAACTGAAATGTTTACCTTCAGAGGAGAAATGGCACTTGTCAAGTATCCAGTGAATGACTCCTTTCTCATATCTACAGCACAGGTATAGATCAAAAAGTAATACCAAAACAATCAGCTCAGCTACCATCACCCAAGCTATCCTCTTCCAGTCCATCACTCCTTCAGCTGAAAAGATAAACAAAAAATGCTAATTAAGTTAATATCATAGAATGAAAAACAAACATTAAAAGATTGTTAAAGAGAGCACAAAGATTCAAAATGAAACAACGACACACCTAACAGGTGTGACAAAGTTGACTTCAATAGTCCGCGAAGCGTGATGAAGCTGGTAGCAGGCCCCCGGGTGAAGGTAGTTAAGTAAGCCAAGCGAGAGGCTAATTTTGTTTTTGCACATCAAGATATACTACCTTTGACGAGCGTGAAAAGTACCTTTGCACAACTTTAAGTCATAATTGACGAGTGACAGTCAACAACTCAGCTCTACCTTGACTCGCAAAAAAAAAATAGTTGTATTATGACTGACGAGAGGCCATATGAGACCAAATGTAAAGACGATATTTTCATTGCGCAATGTTTGCGTTTTGTTTAATCGTATCATGAAATTCCGGAAATAATAGGCCCTTCCCCTGTATAAGTCCATAACTAAGGAACGAAAAAATCCTCCCTTTATTTGGCCCGAGAGGGCCTATACTTGGTAATTGCTTTCAAAAGCTACCCTCTAGGTCAATTAGGAAAACCGCTTCATGAGTACATCTATAAATAGAAAGAGATTCCAAGAAACCTTTCACTTGAATGTCAGACACACTTTGTCTAGTTCTGCAGTAGACTACGAGCAGTCTCTTACTTTTCTTTGCAAATTAAAGTTACTACACACGAAACCCAAGCACGCGAACCACGATAAACGAGGGCTGAAGCAATTGCGCTGGCTGAGATAAGAACTAGACGGATTTTAAGAGAAAAAGGCGGACTGCAAGCAGTCTAGTTTTGTATTCATGATTATAAAGCTCATAAACCGCCCGCGACCTTCTTGCTCAATAAGAAGTAAAAAAAACCATTCATAACTTCCTCGCGTGTTCCCGCCAGCTGGTTCCCGCGCTTCGTGAAGGTTTTCAACGCAAACGTAGATATTTTACTTCTGTATCAAACACGGCCGCGTATTTCAGACAAGAAAGTTCACGGTGCAGTATGGAATCGCTGATCAAAATATTAATGTTACTAGGCACTTCATATGTACACTTACTGCCTGCTACATGTATTTACTGAGTGTTGAATGGTTCTTTAGATCGATTTTGTCTTGTGACACCGAAAACTACCTTGGTTTTTAGAAATTGCATTACGCGAAAAGAATACACTTCTATTTGAGTGTCAATGTATTTAGAGTACTAATTGGGGACACGTGGAAACGGGACCGCCATTTTAAGTGGTCATCCGAGCAACGCGAAGGTCTACCCGTTTGCAGGGCAAAGGCAGTACCTTCATTTCTCAGTTATTTTAAGACCTTGAGTATTGGTCAGGCTCCGGGAATCGAACCCGCGACCTCCCGCTCTGCAGTCAAGCGCTCTACCGACTGAACTAATCTTGCCGCGGTTGAATTTAAACAAAATAGGCTGAAATTAGGAGTTATCCTGATCTACTTACTGGTTCTTTCGCCCGCTACTCCAGGGTTAGTTGACTTCGGCGCGGATGCTACACACTCACAGGTTGAAGCATTGAGATATTTTTGCTCATCTTTACACGATTCCACTGCCAAGCGACTGCAAATACAGCCACAGACCTCGGGACTCCATATCTAGACGATCAGGGTTAAAAAAAATTCTTAATTACAACTATTTCATTCCTTGAGCGAACATTCGTGCAGTACAATCTTTCGAGTCTGTGTATAGGATCCCAATGGTGAACACTGAAATTTTGGCGGTGAGTTAGGGATAAAAACAACGAAATCCCACATAAAGACAAGCATTTTTTTAACCAAGCCCCTTTGGATTTTCATATACACATATCAGCAGCACAAAAAGGTACCAAGGAAGTGAAACTTTGTACAGCCCGTACCTCTATAACATGAATAATATGGACACTGACCTGGTTCTCTCCCGTTAGAGTCTGCATCAGCTAGGTTTGACTGTCCCCCCGCCCCCCCCGGCGTTATCGCAATGTTAAAAGAATAGAGAAAGTTGCCCCACAACGGGACAAACGCAGTTTTATTTTGCTAAAACAAGAACAATAATAGAATCGGGAGGGACTCAAAGTCATCTCATGGTAGATTTTTTGTCTAGATGAGCTAAACGACCATTTCCAACTTAACATGGAGCCCTAATTGGAAGTCCCTACCGAGATTATGTAAATCTTTACATTCTTGCAGTTCTTGGTTTTTAAGCCACGTGACAAAGCGGCCATGTTGGTGGTCAGTACAATAGTACTATATGAAAATGGAATTCAGTTCCCACCAACATGGCCGCGTGACGTCACCTGCCAACCAGCAATATAGTATATACCTGTTTACTGTTACAAAACTCTACTGGTCCTGAACATACGCATTTGCAGCGGGCTGTATTCCACCTTAAACAAGAGAAACAGTAAATATTAACAATGAATCTGACATACACTGAATGAATCTCGTGACGGTCACGAGATTCATTCTACTAGGATCAACCATTCTACAATTGTGGACTTTAAGTACACTAGACTTCGTTTGAATGTGAGGCTGAGCACAATACATATCGCTTTCCTTCAAATTCGTTGTTTGGAGTTTCACTTATTAAAGGGCCGGGGCCGTCGACCACACTTAATTGGTGCCCAGGAATCAGTACAAGTGGCTGGGTACCGGAACAAAATAGTGTTGTGTTCACACCTTGAGTACCCATGGCAATA
>JBBMOI010000001.1:18530000-18657500 GCA_038088405.1 Porites divaricata
CCATGATTTCCTTTGAATGGATTGCCATGAGCTCCTCACCTTCTTCAGAAAACGGATTTCCAAGTTCTTCAAAGGAAGCTACTAAATGAAGAACATCTGTTGCAAATGTACTCTGGAATCCTGGATTTTGCTCGTGGTGTCCATGAACAACAGTGGAAGATACACTGCCTTCAAACTCTTCTATCATTCGTGACAGCTCAGGCCCCGCGACCATCCACTTACGAAGTGCTGCAGGATTTTCAGTAAGCCCTACCGCACCTCCCTCACCTTTCACACCAGCATTGACCTGTTCATGCGCATGATCCAGGGCTATTGCAGAAAACAAACTTTTGGTCTTGTGAACTACGAAATTGCCGTTCATGAACTGTGTATACACATCTGGATGTTTGGTTGGGAGTTCACACATATCCCGGTAGTGCACAGACAACCAGCGAGCATAGTTGGGATGGTCCAATGCAAACATCCATGGTAGAATCAGCTTTATGGCTTTGACGTACAACGAAAAGTCGGCTTCTCTAAGTGCTCTCACAAGCTGAAGACAGTGCAACTGCAAGTCTAGTGCGTCAGACCAATATAGAAACTGTGGACATCTCGTTAACTTGTCCTCTTTCCATTCATGAACGGTTTTGACTGCTTCATTTTCGCCAGTCCCAGAAGCGTACTCCTGGTATGCTCTACACATGAGGATATACAGACATATCATAGTGACTTGGTGCGCCCGCCGTGTTCGACTAAGATGGCTTGCAGTAAGCAAAGATTCAGCCACACCTTGTGTCACCACTCCAGCACTGCAAACTGTTTCTGCCCATCCAGTACCAGTGAGCCACTTGCCGAGCATTTTCCAGGACGCCATTTCCACGTGAAGCCCGCCAAGCATAAAAACAAAGCGATCTTCGTCATACACACCACCAAGCCTCCACTGAATTTCCTTGGCCAAGGCAAACAACGGCTGGTCCACAGCAATAACTGGAGTTTGAGAGGGATTAACATGCGCGACAGCAGCTTTAATTACTCTCATAGAATGCGCTATCATAGCCAATGAATGAGCATTTTCTGTAAACATTGGCAAAAGCGAAATTATGGCCGGCTCGTGACTGGACAACGATGTTTGTGTTGCTCGATATGCAGCCCAAGAAACATTGTCATTTTTCTGAAGTTCTTCCTTTGATAACAGTTTCTTGGCATTCTCGAGCCAGTCTTGCTCTTCATTTGTTTCATCGTTTGGAAATTGTTGAGAATAAGATATCAACTGTCCTCTGTTCTTTGGAGCATAGAGCTCACCTGTCGCCAGTGTAAGTGGTGGCACCTCACTGTAGTTTAAAGGTAGTTGTGCAATTTTTTTTGACGCAGAACTTTTAACTGTTGGATCAAACGTATCAATTGCTCTGTCGTTTCCAGGACTCACAGTGGTTGGATGCTGTACTAGAGAAATTGCTGTTCCATGGAAAGAGTCCTTACAAGTTGTGGAGCTTGGGTTATGGTCTATGTTATCAACCGCTGCTGTAGTGAATAGTCCCTTTCTCAATTTACTTAGACAAACGACCTGTTCTCTCTCATATCTTTCTAAAACAGTGTTCGTTATGTCTGTTGATATGGAAAGGAGCCTGTCATATGAAATACACATCCCTAACTTGTAGAATGTATCTACCAGAGACTTGTCCCTAGTTGTTCCGTGAATTTTTAAAGCTGCATAAATAGGTAGGGGGCACTCCCTGGATCTGATGTGATGTGTACTGCCAGTTGAATGAGGGCTATTACGATAACGGGAAATACTATTGAAGACAATAAGCTGGGCGATGGTAAGACAAGCCTGACTTTCAGCTGGGTCTGCATTGACGTTTGAACCTTTGACGATCATACTGATCAGAGTTTTCAGCGATGCAGGGATAGAATCTTTCTGACATTCTTGAGGAAATGTACCACTGAAGGAATTTTTTATTTGCAGAATGTCCCGCCGTAAGATGGTTGCCGCTCTTGCAAGATGTTGTGCATCACAATCGTTCTTTGCCTCCTTTAAGACACCACCGATTTCATTTTGAGGGACGAGAAGGATGTCTCTTCCTTCTGTGTGGGCAGTAAGATCTGGATAAGCAGATAGAATTCTTTCCTTTAGTCGAGTACCATTGATTTTCTCACACCCAAGACCAACTTCCTGTAGCTTAGAGGAAAAATACTTAACAAGTTCAGAAAGTATAAGCACTGTTGGTTCTTCTGCATCAAGTGTTTCATCTATATGGGCAATTAATTCTGCAAACGCTAATTCATCAAGGTTAAGGGTAGGAGTAGTTGTGTCATTTGTTGCCGTGAACATCAACATCCTCGCTCGATTATACAAACCAACCAAGCACTTCGCGTGGTACTTTGCTTCGATAGCTATCATATCGCCAGCAGAAAGCTTGGCAAGAAGTTTGCTGTCTTTTAGTGCCACCGCACATTTCCTTACTTTCTGATCAACTTCAAATGTAGAAGCAGCGTGGAGATTTCTAAGGTTATCTGTTTGATCACAAAAGAAGCAATGGTTTTCTGATAAACACTTCGGTTGGCTAGATCTCCGACTTTTAACAGGGCTGAAATGTGAGGTTTCTTCTGCTGATGTTTTCTCGTCCTTTTCGTCTCTTTCTGTATCCTCTATTTCATTCAGTTTTCTCTTCTTTGCACGCTCTAGTTTAGTATTGCTAAAAAGGTCTCTACAGGACTTGTGCCAAGAAGCCTTTCTATCTGACAGAGTCTGCGTTATCCCTTGTCCTTCGTCTAAGCAACTAATCTTTAAAAAAGTAGGAATGATTCCAAGCTTTTGGAATTCCACAAGATTTTTAACGAATGAAATGTATCCTGCACCTGCATCCTTTCTTTTAGAAACTGCCGGACATTGTAGGGGTTCGCCTTTACTTTTCTGACAAATGATGCACTTTTTCCAATCCATGAGAATTCGTCAAAAAATATAACTGAAACTAAAAAGAGTTTGGAAAAATATGAAACTTGTCAAACAACTAGAGTGGGGTTCAAGTCATATTCTTGTGCAGAGATGCATTATCATTATAAAATTAATTATTCAATATTTTCTTATCATCTCAGTTACTGCAAAAGTTTCACCGTATTTTGGTATCCAAATTACAATGATTTTTTGTATTAAAATAATACTTTAAATGATGTTAAAACAATTAATTCCTTACCAGTAATAACTGTAGTTCCACATGGGCGCAGCCATCTTGAATACTGCAGGGAGACTGGGCTCTAGGACCCAGCTTTCAAGGGGACGTAGTAGTCAAACAAAATCAAACTACAAGACAATACTATATGTGGACGATTCCGTAATGCAACATTTCATTATTTCAATCTTTCCAAAAATAAAAGGGCCGAGTTTTACTCAATTTTCTATATATTTTTTACCTTGTTTCCATGAAGCATTCTACGTTTTAACGGAAAGGAATCCGGCTCCATGATAAATTTCATGGGGTTAAAAAAGGTTAAAGTTCTTCAGCTTTAGTAAGAATGTCCAAGAACCTAGTTTTCCCCCGGAACACGCTTAAACACACAAACAGACGCTTTGAACATAATAATTCCCATAATGCCTAGCAATATTAGGGAAAATGGTCACGTGACCCTAATGAACAGTTTAAAACAAAGCAAATGACTTCTGTCTTACCTAATTCACATTATCTAGACATTTTATTGATAAAATTACCTCAAAGAAGGTAATTTAGAGGGTTTTCTATTGCTAGCCTCGCTTTCATGTAGGCCATTTTGGGTCCTGCGCAGTACTCGAGTCCAGTGGTGAATTTGGCTTGGCTCCATATCCAGAAATGTTAGTCTTAGGGATGTTAGTAATCTGGCAAAGTTTTATGCTTTTATCACAAAAGTGAACAATTCGCTGTTTTTTTGGTCGATAGCAGCTGGACTAATTGCTGCAGAGAAGGTACGTTTTTCTTGTTGTATAGTTATTGCTTTTTTAGACGTTTTTCCTACTTAATCACTTAAATTCAATTTTGTACTATACTTTTGTAAGTATTGCTCACTGAAGTGAAATGAAGCTATATATTGCCTAAACTGCTGATCTCCGTCTCCGATAAAGATTTTTTAAATTTTTGAGTCGGTCAAAATTGAGAGCAAAATATACGGTAAAAAAAACAGTTTGTAAACATCGTGATATTTGGTTGGTCATATTTCATTTCGTAAATCTTTCTCCGAGGAAACATTTTGCACCCAACGGTAGACTGTTGCAATATCGGTCAGTGTAAAATGAAGACTGCGGACTGCGGACTGCAGACTGCGGACCGGGTAAAATGCAGACTGTGTGTAAAATGCAGACTGCAGACTGAGAGTAAAACGCAGGCTGGGTTAAAATGCAGATTGAGCATAAACTGTAGTTGTGGATGGGTTTAAGGGCAAAAAAATCCCGCAAATATGTTTAAACAAACGCTTACTTGACGACGTCTGGTTTCACAAATCCATTCCTTTCTTCTCTGGAGTGTCGTCACCGACCCGAAAACTTAATCGCAATCTTGAACCTTTTTTTCCGTCCGAGAGACCTCACGCTTCAACTTTAGACTGAGTGAAGTTTTCGATACACGTGACCGTGAATTGGTACAACATGACGATGTTAACGCTTAAATAAAAGCTGACCCAAAATACTGTACAGGAAGAATTATGAATTATAACAACAAAGAAAGGTGTTCTGCAGGAAATTTGGATGACCTTCTATGAAAGTATTGCAAATCAAGGTACGCCGACTCAAGCTGTTCGGATGTTCATTGAAACTTCTGGCAAATGTGCAATGTACTTCGACTAGGAAGCGAGGTGTGCGCAAATGTTTAAAAGCTACACAAGCTATGGCACAAGCTACCGCTAACTAGGTTCTGCCAATGGGTTTTAAAAATGCACATATCATGGGCTTACCCCAGGGGCAGGAGCCTGAGCCCAGCCAGGGAAATACCAGTATGTTGGGAATGCAAGGGGAAGGATTGGATTTTTTCTGCCCCTGAGGAAGGCAAAAAGATGACATTGTTTTTAGTGCAAAGGAAAAGGATGGGGAATTAATATGTGTAGGTGGGAACATCAGAGTGCATCAGTACTTTGCCAATCAGCAGCAAGGGATTATCACTTATTTCTTTTGTTTCGTAACAGTCACGGCCATACATGTAGGTGCTTTTGTAGACTTTTTAACATCGGGGGTGGAAGCAGAATCATGAATCATGAATCATACTTACAAAATATGTAAGAATCTTGAATCTTTGTTTTGAAAACTTGGGAATCATGAATCTTTGCACTTCGGCTCGGGAATCATGAATAATGAGACTCAGAGAAAAGCTCAACAAAATACACGTCGTATAAATTAGTTGTGTTCGATCCAGGGAATGCAGGATATGGCGTTTCCGAGAGTCCTATTTTCCAAAATTTTCCCGGGGGAACATGCCCCCGGACCCCCCTATATAATTCGTGGAATCGGGCCTGATAGTCTGTTTGTTTCTCCACTAACCTGGTTCTTAACTTTCAGTTACAAAAACAACCTCCATACCTAGACCAAACAAATGATGATACCGAATCTGGATGAAGTAGAAGTTTGAACGCGGAAGAAACTATACAAAACGAGACTAACTTGCCACTGCCTTGCCACTGAGAAAATCGTTAAGTCAATAACTGATCAATAGTCTTCGTGAATAATGAATCTGGAGGAAAATTCTTGTAGGAATCATGAATCATCGAGGCAAAAACGGCAGGAATCATGAATATCAAGATTCAAATGATTCCGCTTCTACCCCCGATTTTAACATGTGTATGTGACAAGTCCCACCACTTATGAAAGCTACAGTAGAACCACAAATATAACAAAGGGCCAGGGGACTGGCAAAATATGCTCACTTTAACAATGTTTTACGATATTGTGGTTCTTATCTGCCTGTTGTACTATAACTGGTGCCAAGGAATATTAGTGAACTATTTAATACACAACAGGATGGTAGAGGAAAGAAGATGGCAGACCTTGTGTGAAAAGTGTGAAAATAATTTGTTTGAAATAATTTTACACCAAACTTCACTTTCTTTTAAACAGATCTTTTTGCAAAGAACAGAAAACATTAATGTTAAGTGAGGATCAGGACATAATTAACACGCAAGTAACAGCCGCGCCTTGTCACGTTTGTCACGCACAAGCGTTTTGCCGCCGTCAAAGGACTTTGTTTTATAGAAGTTTGTTATATTGAACTTCCACTTTAGTATCATAAATAAGTTTCCTCAATCAACTGAATCTGAGGGATAACGTGGTATGTATCAAGGGGTTTCATGCAGATAAGTACTCATTGACCCAGGGGACTTTGGCCTGCCAAATTCCTCACACCTGCGGGAAATTCTCAACTTTGCTCAACCCATTTTACAATCCCCCTGGTTAACCCACAGTCCTACCCTACGGCTTGCCAATGACATTGTGCATAATGGCTCAGACAATTCTAAGAGTCTCATAAATTAATCCAACATCCCCACCCCAAGGCATAAGCTCATGCCAAAACCACACTGTGTGGCTTAAAGAAGGAGACAAATGCCCCACTCCAAGCAAGCAAACATTGTGTTTCCACAAAAGAAGCTTAAAATCAGAAATCCATGCATTTTTCATTTTGAATAGACCAGTGGTTGCAAAACTATAAAATACTATATTGTCTACCTTTAATGTGTAACTCTGAAAGTTATCCAAGCATAGTCAATGTCAATGACAATATTAGAATTATTTGTACTGGAAAAAATAGGCTTTTTAGGAGTTACAAGTAACACTTGCACCCACAGAAAAAAACTTTTAATCAGATGGTATGCACAAAACAAGAACAACTGATAATTTGATCTTTTCTTAATTATTTTCTTATGGGCTTTTTGTAGCCTGAATCTAACTGATGCAATACGTGGGCTGGCTGCAACACAGGCTAATATTTTTGTTGTTAAATTTTTCCTATGAGTTTGACTATATTTTCACAGGACTAACTTCAATGTTTATTGATGATTTTCTCTGTCACTCTGTCAAAGATAAAAATTAAACCATCCAATAAATAATCAACAGAATCTGGGAAATGAAAGGAGAGATGTATATGCCAAGATCCATGCCAAGATTCAGGTCAGTGCAATTTTTTATATGTAAGAGATATTTGGCGAAATAACTTACGCAAATTTAAAGAGCTTTGTATGAAAACGCCATGTTGGTGTCCATCTGACTGGGCACCAACAAGGAGGCCAGAAACCAACAGAAATTTTCTCTGAGTTTTGCTACAAAAAGGTGAATTCATCTCTTGAGGAACCCATAATCATGAAATTAGCAATTTTTCTGAGTCAGAGACCATCCAGATAGAAAAATCCACTAAAATAAGTTACTTTTTAACCTACATGACAGCTCTCTCTGTGGCCATGTCCATGTAAATGCCATGTCACGCAAAATCTTTAAGTGTTAACTTTATCACAAAAATGTAGAAATATAATTTTTTAGCTGCTCTAATGCTTGTTGACGTCGCGTTAAATCCTGCAATCGCCTGCCTTCAGGGAACACTACATTTTGTATGGTGCTTCATCTTTTGGTTAAAAGCATTTCCAGAAATTTAGAGTGGGGAGGGGGGGTGTAAAGTGACATCGACCATGAGTGGTTACAGAAAATATCCATATGCAACTCATGGAATGTCATTGAAAACTCCGAGGGGGGAGGGGGTCTTAAACTGACACTGAAAACGAGTGGTTACAGACCATGCCATGTCACCGTTCCATCAATCAAGCTTTGAATAAAGCTTGATTGATGGAATGTCATTTGAAATTCATAGGGGGAGGGGGTCTTAAACTGATGCTGACCATGAGTGGTTACAAAAGATATCCATATGCACCCATGGAACTGGAAATTTCGAGGGGTAGAGGGTCATGATGCTGAAGGTAACCAGGAATTTCTAAATAGTGGGGGTAATCTCCCACACAGCCATTCTATGTGTCATCATACAATGTTCCTTCCTACTAATGGGGAGGAGCTTTGTATGACAACACAAACAATTGCTGTTTAGGAGACAAGGGGGTTGGGGGGGGGGGGGTGGGGTTGCTGTCATACAAAAACCCTTCATGGCCCTCGGGGAAAGTGTGGACATTTTCTTTTAATTTCCATGATTATTACTTCAATTTTAAGGCATAAAAGAATTTTGGAAGAAAACAATCAACCCTCTTTTGGTATGTGGAAATGCTCAAAGGTTAAACATTTCATAGCCAGAAATATGGTGTGCTGTTGTTAACCCTTTAAACCCTAACATTAAAATTCAAATTCTCATTAGTTGTCCCCATACGTTTTCAATAGAAGAAGTGTTGAAGTATCAATTAGATTCATCTTGTGTGATCATGTCCTCAATTGTCATAACTACTGTGTTTTATAAAGCAGTGATAGGAGAAATTTGATACTGATCACTCTTAGGGCTTAAAGGGTTAAATGTTTTTGAATTAAAGATATGTCAAAGGAAAAATCTTTGGAATGTAGAGACATTGCTATTTAAAAGGCAGTAAGTAGTAAAATTCGTTGTTATAGATTAAATAAGAAAGATGGTAAAAGCGGGATGTTCTTTATAAAACACGGTAAAGCGGTTCACTTGACAGGCTTGATGGATTTTCTGTTGCCAAAACTTTTGTTTGGTGAATTTATATTATTTAGAGCTACTAGGGCACTCGACTTGTAGCCTATACACAGACGTTGTTTTACTTTTCTTTTCGTTCTTTTCGATATTTTCTTCTTCCCCCACCCTTACCCCTTTGCACTGGCGGTCAATAAATCCACCGCGGTTTTTTATTTTTTATCACGCGCGCTCGAGGAAGTTTGAAGAAAAAAATAGAGGGTCTGTGAACAGGTTACTCGACTTGTGAAGGGACCTGATTTCGTGCTGTCATTTGCATATTTGCTTATATTGTTGCTTACCTTTAACAAAAGCAATATTTGCGAAGACCGCCAATGCTCCTAAAATTAGCATTAAGCTAGCCATTATGCGACAAAATGAGATCTCGAGTCCACTTTGACGACGGGAATCTCTAATGTTCAGCTTACAACTGAAGCTACGACATAGTTAATGACCAACATGTCGCTCATTTGACAGCTGTTGAACGAGGCCTCTTGGCAGAGCTGACCCACAAACACTTTCTACTTCAGAGCCGACGAGAGGCTGGGAAACGTTGAATTCCTGAATAAATAAAGATTTTCCACAGTCTTATATATCTTTAAAAATAAAATCTTCGTGTCTAGTGGAATCCTCTGGCCTTAAAATGGAATTTATACTGTGGTGGTTCTTTACGTACCGTGACGTTATTTTACACCGTGCATGCATTTTGTGATGCTAATTAACTGTAGACTCGGCTTGGTTTGTTAAAAGAAGATTAATTATTTACAAAAGCCAAACTATTTACAATCAAAACAATAATCATTGTAATAGAAGGTACGTTTCCACGGTGATTCAAGTGAAAAACGTGCGCAAAGTTTCATTCAAAACAGAAGTCATCACTAACTGGGGCCTAAGCAGCAGTCAAGCGAGAGATTCACAGTAGCACGCGAACTTCGAAAACGTACGTCATTTTGGCTTACTGCATTTCGCAAACTACAGATTTTCATTTCGTTTCGTTCCATTTCGTTTCGCAAACTACAGTAAGCCCGTCATTTTCATAACTACAGTGAACTTTTGCCCAAATAGACTCTGATGATACTGGAGTGATAGTAAAAGAATAGCAACACGCTCTAAACAAGAGTTTTACACACATCACTAGATCTCTTGGCTTACCGGCAGTAAGGGGGTCTTTACTTGCTGCTGACTAGCGAGCCGAATTCTGGGTTTCTGAGAGTCGATCAAGGTCTATCCGATATTAGTAAAATCCAACTAGTGGTCTATTATCAATGCTGCGTTCTGATTGGTTGAGCTACTACTAGTGGGCTATATAACATATAGCCTACTAGCGAAAAGCGCGGGCTTTTTGGCGGCAGAAAAGGATTAAAGTCTAGCTTTAACTAGCTAAAATTCTTTCATTCTCGATATTTTTGACCAACTAGCTGGATTTTACTAAAACAATTATTCCTCTCCCTCATGGCCTCTGAGTCAATAGCCCATTCGGCCTTCGGCCTCATGGGCTATTGACTCAGAGCCCATTCGGGCTCGAGGAATAATTGTTCATACCCTGGGTGCCAGAGACTTTTCTAGCGCGGTTTCCGGTTTCTGTCAAGTGAAGATGAGTCGGCCGCCTTCAGCCAACACCGAAAATTCCCGCTGCACGCGAGAAAAACCGCTGGTACCCAGGGTAATCCGATAAGTGTTGATCCCCACAGTACGTTAAAACTTCGCCGGTCTGATGAATCGGAGGACTTTGCCCTTTTCACCTTCTAAAAGTTGCGTAAGATGGTAGACTGCAAAGCAGTCGTTTTTTTTTTCTTCTCAAAATCAGTGGAAAAAACGGTAAAGCGTGGCGTAAGAGTCGTACGCGCGTGAAGCGAGAGGGCATGTGAGGCGTCTCTCCACAGTCTCGCTCTCTGTTTTCAGCCTCGTTCCAGTCCTTCTTTTTGACAGCTCGCGCGTAGTTGAGCACGCAAAAATATAGACTGTTTTGCATTCTAGTAAGATGGTTATCTGCTGTAGCACCATGTACCAGGAGACACGCGTGGCATGCTGTGTATAGCCTAGCAATATCGGTCGCGATCGCTAAACTTGTCCAACGAGGCCCGCCCCGTCCTGGAGATTGTGGGGTCTGCTTTCGCCCTCTCCTAGCTCTTCGCCCTTAACCCCACTAGAGAGCCTGTTTACAGGCCAGAAAAGGCACCCCAAAATTTTGTTACATGTATCCGCATATCAAACTCATTGCGACAAGTTTGCCCTTTGTCACATCGGGTGATGCACCACTGGTATTAAGCTAATTGCTATCTAAGCTATTAGTGGTCGTTTTCGATGTAAATTTACAAAGCGTGACCGGTCTTGAAAGCAGCGGGACGAGAAAAACTGGACTGGCTCGACAGCGCATGCTCAGAATAATAAATGCACCGCCAAATTCAAAGAGTTGAATTAATTTGCTGCGTTTTGATATATAATTTCTTGCAATTTGTGCAGATTTCGATGGGGCAAAATGATTTCGAAGGTTCATCTTGCTTTCTTTCTTCTCTTCGCTTGTACGGTGACGGTTTCTGCAGTTGAAGATAATTTTCAAGGCGAAAATGGTGAGAAATTCAGCCAGGAGAACGGTCCTTCATATACTTACGAAATGAAAAAGTAAGTAATTTGAAGTGATGATGAACATTTTAATAGGAGCTTAATTATATTTTCAAACAGTTCGATTTCTAAATTTTCGGATATTGAATAATTCCAAGAGTCATAATGGCTCTTGATAATTCCTCTTTCTTCTATTTATTCCCCGCAGCTTTTTAATTTATACCATTTCAAAGGTAGCCTGCGTGGCCGGCGTTGAAAGGGGAATTTCCCTTCCCCTTCCCTTTCGAACGCATGCCACGCAGGCTATTTCAAAAGCTCCACATTTAATTCTATGCGCACCTCGGGGTCATCTTTTCTACCGGACCACAACTTTTGCCCGTGAAAAATGTTGCCTTCCTTGGGGAAAAACATTTTTCCAAGCGAACGAAGGGAGAGTAACAGGGGCACCCAACGAGGATGTAGTTAAAACCACTTAACATAGCATTGTTGTACGTATTTTAGTATTTAAATGGTAGATATAGGCATATTTTTATCCCCTAAAAACTTTTCATCTGTTCGGATTTCCTAGCTGAAAATCTAGTGATCCGAAAATTATAGGGATCAAAATTTACCTTTTCGAAAATTTCAGTCAGTAAAAGGCTTCCGAAAATTCTAGGTGGCCTTTTTTAGGATAAAAATCCGTTAAAAATTGGTAATTATAACATTTTTTAGACGTTCGAAAATCCTAGGAGGGGCAGGCAAGCAAGAAATTTTACAACAAATGTTCCGAAAATTCTAGATCTCAAATCGTCTTGCGAACAGATGTTTTCCGAAAATTGCCGTTGGGTGCCCCTGGAGTAATTCCTTTCATTATCGTAATCACGCCACTCATCGTATTCGTGACTGAATTCCACGAAATGAATTTTTAGCTGCTTTCGCGTCGTATACACTTCAACAAATTCAAAATAATACAAATCCCTGTCTGTTTTGCGTTTTCGTTCCACTTTCTCCACCTTTTTTTTCGAGGAGCTGACAGAATTCTTCCACAAAACGCCGTGGAGAACATGACATTTGCTTCGGTCGATCGCCCATGATGCCCATATTTGTGATGGTGAAACATAATTCCTTTGCGCACTCGCAGTAGCACACACTGCATGTAATGATCACTGAAGGGCAAATGTCCTCATTTGTGGGCAATGAGTTTGATATGCGTTTGTAAATTGTAGATGATCAACACGGACAACCTCACTTGAGATGTCTATGTGCAGGTAAACGGCTTACAGGTCACGGAGTACAAACTGCAGTTATAGAGTGTTTTCACATGGCGTCCGGCGGCCATATTGGTGTCCCAAAACAATGAAAGGGCGGCCATGTTGGTGTCCCAAACCAATCCTCTGGGAGTTGAACTCTTTTCTTATGCAAACGCTTTCTTTTGTTTCAATAAATTTGCATAGATGCTGGCCACGTGAGTGAAAACACTCTATAGGATGCAAAAAGAGTTTATAGAACGCATTACGGAAGTTGCTATGAAAACAAGGGGAAGCGCGAAATTTGAAAACAAAAAGCAAAATGACTGACAGACTGGAAAACTAAGACCACAGAAGTCTCGATATAATGCTACAACTCGATACATAGTCTACTACACAGCCGTTTTTACTGTCGTCACGCAACGCTCCTCCCCACTAGCGGCTGCTGAAAATCGAACCACATTCCTTTCCCTTTGTGTTTGTGGTCTAACGAACAAACCAATCATGTGTAAGAAACTTGACAAAACGTGAGCCGCAGGGCGCTAGGAAAGTGGAAAAAAAAAAAGGGTTTGATAGGCCTACAAGACTCTTACCAGGTTAAACGTGCATATGTATGATGAATTTCATGTGCCGGATCGATGTGCTCATTGTGTTGTTGTACATGTGAAGACTGTGAATATTAAACTCTCAGGGGTACTGATTCAAACTAAGGCAATCTTTTAAATTATCGATAAGCGATTATCCGAAACTTTACCCGGAAACATTTCGTAAGTATATGAAGGACCGTTCTGCTGGCTGAATTTCTCACCATCTTCGCCTTGAAAATTATCTTCAACTTCAGAAACCGTCACCGTACAAGCGAAGAGAAGAAAGAAAGCAAGATGAACCTTCGAATTCATTTTGCCCCATCGAAATCTGCACAAATTGCAACAAATCATCTTTTAAATTTGAATAAATTACAAAACAACAACGTTTCCTCGACTTTTTCACAGCCAGAAAATGCATCTCTTAGCTCTGTTGGGCCTAATAAAGACCGAAGTAACAGATTTCCCTACCCTTTTATATACTTCAACGAGTAAAATCCCTTCCCTTTCATACACCTAAAGCCTGAAAAAGATACCCCTTCGGATGTAGCCTCCCCGTATAGGCCATTATAGGAAGTCTCCCCATCTCCCTACCCTTTCATGTACTTCAACAAGTAAAATCCCTTCCCTTTCATACACCTAAAGCCTGAAAAAGGTACCCCTTCGGGTGTAGCCTCCCCGTATAGGCCATTATAGGAAGTCCCCCCATCTCCCTACCCTTTCATGTACTTCAACAAGTAAAATCCCTTCCCTTTCATACACCTAAAGCCTGAAAAAGATACCCCTTCGGGTGTAGCCTCCCCGTATAGGCCATTATAGGAAGTCCCCCCCATCTCCCTACACTTTCATGTACTTCAACAAGTAAAATCCCTTCCCTTTCATACACCTAAAGCCTGAAAAAGGTACCCCTTCGGGTGTAGCCTCCCCGTATAGGCCATTATAGGAAGTCCCCCCATCTCCCTACCCTTTCATGTACTTCAACAAGTAAAATCCCTACCCTTTCATATACCTAAAGCCTGAAAAAGGTACCCCTTCGGGTGGAGACTCCCCGTGTGGGCCATTATACGGAGCATCCCCCGGGGGCATATGTGACGGAGAGGGTGATACTGTGTGAGATAGTCTTCACGAAAACCATCTTGAACGCCCCTAATAACATTAAATTAAAACACGGAAAATTTATTCCGTTTTTCTTATATTAAAACACAAAACATACCAAGCAAATTTCCTTGTCTGCGAAAGAACAAATATGGAATTTATCAAAATCTGTCACGGCCTTTTTTGAATGACAACATGCAAATTTATAATTTTTTTGAGCGGTGTCAGCTGAATCGAGAGACTGATGGGGCTAAAATTCTTTCTCGAATTTTTATGTAGCTGACAGTTTTAAAGTCGCCTTTCCTCTCTGGTTATCTATCTAAACCAATTCAGCTGTTTAAAATCATCTTTAAAAGATCGCCTGCTTCGCCGTCCTAAGCTGTGACATGCAACACGCATATCTTACGACGGCGGCTCAGTTCAAAGCCTCAGTGATGCCTACTAGCACGTGCTTTTGACATGCGGTTAAGTTGTCGTAATGCAAATTTCTAAGATTTTGTCTGCAGGCACGATTCAGTCTCGTTCCCAGTCGTTCGATGGGGCGAACAGGCTTGTTGACAAGGCTGGGCATAATTATGGTGCAAGTTGCTGCTGAGTTGAAAGCTGCGCACGCGTGTACACCAGACCAGTTGCTGAAGAAAGTCATGGAGGGACAGCTGTTCATGTAAAGTGGCACCAAACCTTGCTGTTCCTTTTCCAAACTGCCTTATTCGTAGCCGACACAACCACTAATATACTGACAAGCCTGGAGTACAGAGAACAAGGACACCGACAATGGTTTGCAGTAAGCCTGGGACTGACTATCATTACCTTGGTCGCGCTCTGCATTTGGTATGCAATGGTGAACAGAAGTCGATTACTATCAAGGGAAAAGAACTCAGTAGGGTTGGATCACCCCGACATCATATCCCGCAATAATCGTGTGGACATTGAAAAGGAACGTTTATACAACCTTTATGTGCACACGCTCATTTTCGGCTTGCTGCAAGCTGCTTCACAGCTTGTTATACAGTACTATGTATATCTTATGCTGAAAGAGGGAGACGATGTGATCCCGAAAGTATCAATGTGGATTTCTTTGATTACGTTGGACGTGGATGGTCACATTTATGGAGGTGTTTCGTTCAGTCACCAACCTGAAACCCATGCGCCGGCTCGTGCGCGCAGTCATAATCTTTCTTAGCAACTCAGGAATCATCATGGCGCGCGTAATGGCGATTGTATGTTTCATTATTTCTTTTTCCTGGTGGATCGTTCTTGTGTTAGGCGTGCACTATTCTATCATCAACTTTACTGGATTCCTACTGTGGCGATCCAACCGAAAACAGGATATGCTCGTGTTTATTTTTGCCTATTCTCCACTGTATCTTTTCAGTTATAGCTCCAACTATTTAAGAAAGTTCAGGGGAAATGCCCCTTTTAGTTTGACTCGCCGAGCGGTTCTTAAGTTCTCATGGTATGTACTCTTTACTTTGGAAAACGCCGGTATGATTCTTGGGATCCTTTTCAGCTGGCCTTATAAGCATGAATATGAGATGTTTGGTTTCCAATCGTGTCTCTTATGAGTTTCATGGTATTGCCTTTGCGGCTGCTTTCACGAGCAAGATGACGAGTACTGGGAATCTGTCCAAAGAGTGAACACTTTTGGGATGACAACTGGCCTTGCTGTGACCCCCGGTGTATAATATTATTCGCGTGATTTCCAACTTGTGACAAAAGAAGCCAGGAGGGGAAGTAGCTTAATCAGGGTCTGGAAGGGCATTCCGACCACAATATACTGCGGGATTCGGGAAAACGAAAATTTGTTTTGACACGGGATACGGGATTTGACCATTTGTCGGGAAGCGCGATTCGCCAAAATCTTGGCACGGGATTTGGTCACGGTGGGAAAGAAAACAGTATTCGGGATAGAGGGAATGCCGTCGGTCGCTCAAAAACGCTGTTGCTTAAGCTCCCTAATATTATTATTCTTACTTATTTTTCTATAAAATAAATAAAGGAGACTTACCTTTGATGGATTCCTATGCTTTTTGGTGTAAATTCATCTATTTAGAGACGCCCCTTCCAATTTCTCGCGGAAAAGCCCTAGGGCCGAGGTTGCTATGTTTTCGTTTCTCTCCCTCTGCAAGGCTGATTTAACAGTCAGGAATATATATATCTTTTAACCAATATTTCGGAAGACACGGCCTTCCTTCTTTAGCGTCTTACAATATAATGATACGTTACAATTTGAAAATAAGAGAATAGCGTGCAATATGATATTATGATAAGAAGTGAACGTTGAAAACAAAAACCGTTGAAGTAATGATAGAAAGAAATTTGAAATATAAAAATTGTATAAATAAATGATAACAAAGAGAAGAAATAAAGACTGTACTACATTACATCTTTCTTATTTATACCTAAAGGTTTAAGAGTTTTACCTCTCTCGATGAGGTATGCTTCCCTAGCTTTTCGTACACTGTCTCTGTTAGATTTGGTAAGCTCTAGTGGGATGAGTATGATGTCGTTAGCAGAGTGATCATTAGTAAGAAAGTGTTCTGAGACTGTGGTGGGTTTAGGGATATTAGATGGGTTATCAACTGGTCTGCGGTGTTCGTTGAAGCGGTCTTTAAGTCGTCGTTTGGTTTCACCTATGTATTGTTTGGAGCAGTGGTTGCATTGTATCATGTAAATGACGTTTTGGAGTTACAGTCAATGTGATTAGTGATAGGTCTGGTTTCGCCTGTAGCGTGGAATGTGTATGAAGTTTTTCCGTCAGATATGTATTTACAAGTGAGACAGTTTTTTCCGCAAGGGTATGAGCTCCGGGGCTGATTGTGTTGTGTTAGATTGCGAAGTTGAGCCCTCATTAGAAAATCACTGAGGTTACTACTACGTCTATGAGCTACAATGGGTGCAGCTTTAAAGACTTTATAGCAACAAGTGGGGGGGGGGGGGGGGGGGTGAAATAAGGATGTGAAAGTGTTTGCGAATAATGGATGAGATGGAACGAAGGGCTGGGTTGTAGGTGATAACAAAGGGAACACGTTCTGGTTTGTCCAGTGTGGAAGTGTCATGGGGCGTGAGTGCTTCTGCCTGCGTGATATTGTTAACTCGTATTTCCCGTTGAAGGAAATATCGGTTATAACCACGTTTGTGAAGATAGTCAATAAGATCATTGGTACGTAGTGTGAATGTCTCGTTCGTTCGTTCTGGTTTTTCGCCTGCGAAGATGTATGTGGTGTCTATGATGTATCTGCATTTTAACAACCGTTCTATCGACCTTACGGTGAATTCCCGTACAAATCCCTATAACTGAGCCTGGGAGTCCTGTGCGCCTACCGGCACGATTCTGTTAATAAGCCGTGAAGCAAGAGAGTGTGAAGTGTGCCAGTGAAACAGTCGCTGAAGACGTCCCATAACCATATTTTGACTCTTGTAGACAAGTTTCTCAATGATTGACCGATAAACACTTATGAACTTGGAAAACACTTTAACTTTTTAACACTAGAAATATGAGATGTCTCACGTCAGAAACACGTGAATTTCTAAACATTTTGTTGCCCCTACTTAGTTTTTTTTTGGGGGGGGGAGGGGGATGGGTGGGGTGAATCTATTTAATATGGAAAGATCGAAGCCTTGTACTAATTAGCTTAAGCTTTTATTGTTTTACTGTTAAGAAACAGATGTTTCTTAATCTCGTTTCCAGACCCCTTATTTACATTTCATATATAGTTTTGATAAAATTGTAACGGTCTTTATTCTACTTTTGAAAATGTATGTTGCGTAGCATACGAAACGTCAAGTTATTAAAATGCGTAAGTTTGATATGTTTATCACCGCCGTTTATGTTTATTCCTCGAAGCCTTGTGTAATATAGATCACTTTTATAATGGCGGCCTATTAATATATTCTCTTATAGGTATGATAATTAGCCCTTGTGACCTCGTTAGCATATCCGGCAAAGTACAAACGAATTCTTACTTTTTTAACAAATCTACAACAATTTTCCATGGTCTGTACTCTTATCGAACATAGAAAGGATGCCAAAAGTGTTCAGTTTAGTGGAACCGCTTGACGTCATTTCTAGCACAACGTTTGAAACGGCCCTTACTTTACTATAGTGAAAAAAGCCCAATTGTGATCTCAACCAATTGTTGTAAATGTTTTTTCCTTACCTTAACAAGGTTTGAGCTGGTTACAAACATTGGCCCAATCTGATGGCGCAAAATAAACATTCATTATTCAAGTACATTTATTCATATTAAAACTACATTTTCAAATATTCAAAATAATCTATACTCAATATTCAATATTCAATATTTCACTTCCACCCCCGGCAAGGTGGTTCCATATACTGTTCACAGTTCTCTATTTTTCCGTAAGATCATCGAGATCGAGCGCTTTGCGTTGCGGGCTGCCATCTTGCATGAGTGTCAAAATTACTTAGGGGGGACGGTTTGGGAGGAAGAGAGAACCCCCCCGAGCTATAATCCCCGACGCCCGCCCCCTCGGTACAATAGCCGTGACGGTAAGAAGCGGTATATCTAAACGATCTCACGAAAAAATAGGGGGACTGTGAACAGTCTAGTGGTTCCAAGGCTCCAGCATTGCAAATATTGGGGTTGTCAAAGTAAGGCATGCGTGACGGGTCATCTTTTGGTCGCGTGTGTCTAGTCTTAAAACTGCGTGTGCTCTTCAGTAGGCTAGTTACAGCAGTTCCTCTGAAACTAAATCATGGTAGCGGTTGCCGTGCATTTAAAATGGCACCAAACCTTTCTGTTTCTTTTCCAAACTGTCTTATTCGTGGCCGACACGACCACTGATATACTCACAAGCCTGGCGTACAAAGAACAAGGACACCTACAGTGGTTTGCAGTAAGCTTCGGGCTGACAATCATTAGTATGGTTGTCCTCTGCATTTGGTCCATAATGGTGAGCACAAGTCGATTATTCTCAAAGGAAGAGGACTCAGTAGAAGTGGATAACCCCGACATCATATTCCGCAATAATCGTCTCAATTTCCTCTTAAGTCTTTTATGCCTAGGACCCCCTCTCCACAGCTTTCAAATGTTCCTTGTCTGTGCCTCTCGTTTCAAAGAACTGTGGAAGTCCAACACCGGTGTGCTCATCGAAAAGGAACGTCTGTACTACCTCTATGTCCACACGCTGAATTTGAAAATGGCTGAAGGCTTGCTGGAAGCCGCCCCACAGCTTATACTACAGGTCTATGTTATGCTGGATGAGAGGGAACATGTCAGTCTGATCCAGAAGATATCGGCGCCGCTCTGTTTGCTTTCGCTTACGTGGATGATCACATCTATGGAGGCGTTTCGCGAGTTTGAACACTACAACCTCAAACTCGTTCACAATCTCATAATCTTTGTTAGTAACATAGGAATCATCGCAGCGCGAACACTGGCGATCGTATGTTTCACGATTGCCTTTCCATGGTGGATCTTTCTTTTGTTTGGTGTGCACTGTTTTATCATCAACTTCACCGGATTCGTATTGTGGCGATCCAACCGAAAACAGGACATGTTGGTGTTTATTTTCGCCTATTCGCCGCTGTATCTCTTCATTTACAGTTCATATTATTTGAAAAAGCTCAGGGGAGATGCACCTTTTGGTCTAGTTCGACTAGTGGTTGTTACAGTCTCATGGCACGTACTATTTACTTTGGAAAACATCGGTATGATGTTGGGGTATTATTATAGCACTTATGATAAGCCAGTGTGGTTCGTGATCTTTGCTGTTGCTATCGTTATCGCTGGAAATCTTGGAGGGATACTGTTAAAATCTTTATCGTGGTATTGCTGCTTTCAAAAGGATGAGGACGAGCATTTAACTATACAAAGGGCTGCCACTCTTATGGTAACAACCGGCCATACTATGAACCGCGTATGAAACTGTTGTCGCGTGACATACAAGGCCTGATAGTTGTTGTTTACGATGGAAACAGAGCAGCCAGCCAGGCGGGGTAGACACCTTAGTGCGCAGAGAAATAGCTTCTTTGTTCAGCCTGAACATAGAGCAGTAAATAATCATGAAAATTCCGCTGGAAAATTGACAGAAAAAGGAAGAAAGAAAGCAAGGAAGTCGCCGTCGGAAGTTAATTGTTGTGTTTGGGTGACACACCATAAATTTTAGTATAAATCTTCCTTAAGAGACGGCGACTTCCTTGCTTTAGTATAAAACTTTCATGTGTACGTCAATATAGTCAGGCTGGTTGTTCAGGAAATGAAAAATTAAGTGTGAAGTGTGAAGCTAGCGTCGCGTCAGAAGTGGTCAGATAATTCTCGATTTTTGATATGTATAAGTTCAATCATTTTCGCGTTCATGACTGAAATTTATTTTGAATCCTTGATTTGTCGATACGAGCAAATTTTCTAATTATGGTGTTCAGTCTTTCCGTTTGCACAAAAATCGAGCGATTTCCACGAAACACTTAAAATTCTTGAGTTTAAGACTGTTTATTTCATCTACCAAGTTTAAGGAAATTTGTTGGACTGTGATCTGAATTACACGATAGGTTTGAGAAACGGCAATGAAAACACAACATTAACTTGGCCAACCATGTCACGAATCAAACACGGGGTCAAACACCAATTTAAGCAAGTTATGTTCAGTTTTTGATAAATATGATACATAAATTTGGGGCTCGTATAGCTCTAATGCTGCTTGATTCCCTCTTAGAACAGAAGGAAATTTGCTTGGAAAATAATAAGGGCTGTAGCTATATGGCCGGTAACCGGTCAAGATTTTCAAAACACTAAATGAACGACAGTCCGATATGTTTTTCAATAATTTTGACAAATCGAAGAATCCCAGCCAGACCAAACTATCATACGTCGATTTAGAATAGACTGAGAGATTTAGTTTCTGATGAACAAATGTCGTCAAAGTGTAAGTCTCTTCAATTTTAAAGCAAAAAAAAAAAATTCGGTCGAATATGAGCTGATTCGATCCCAGAGCATAGGGCCTCAGACCACTGTGGTTTCTCTGCAAGTTAGTGATTTTATTCAAATATTCAAGCGTAAACCCCAACTTAACAAGAACGCTGTAAGTAGCGTTGAGTCTCGCTTGTTTGCATCCTCGGAGACCCAGGGGCAGATAGTGGGGACGAGGAAAAGTCTAAGCGGGCGGAAAAATTATAAGGCACGAAGAAAAGTAAAGAACGGCGAGAAGAGCCCCTGGGGACAATGTCTTACCAGACCAGTTCCAAACGGCCGCCGCCGTTCTGGCTTCTGATTGGTGCCAGAAAACTTGTGTTTTTCTGGCACCAATCAGAAGCCAGAACGGCGGGGACCGTTTGGAACTGGTCTGGTAAGACATTGTCCCCAGGGGCTCTTCTCGCCGTTCTTTACTTTTCTTCGTGCCTTATAATTTTTCCGCCCGCTTAGACTTTTCCTCGTCCCCACTATCTGCCCCTGGGTCTCCGAGGATGGCTTGTTTGTAGATACAATAAGAAGTGAGGAGGCGAATAGAGCGCGAGCGTTCGTCATTCGGAGAGGGGGGGCTCCGCATATAGAAGGGCTGGGGATGCTCGTTGTCTTGCTTATTACTGACATTAAAATTAATAGTGCGCTGTAAAGTTAATTGTTATGAATAGTTTTATAAATATGAAAGGATGTTTCTCAAATAATATCAACGGAAATGTGATTCAATAACCAAAAAAACGTTGATTCACGTCGATGACTCCCGATTTCCCTATGTGATTCTGGCTTGATAAGCAATGAAGAAATGCATGCATAAAATCGAGAACATGCCTTCACAAACCTCTTCAATTTCTTCCCGCCCTTGACAGATGAGGCAATCTGCTTATTTTTCCAGTAAAATTCTCTGTGTAGTTATATTCTGATAGGAAACCGCGTGCGTGTCAAAAGCTCGGGCTGGCCCCGGGGTTGGCAAATGCCACACCCCCGGGACTGACAAGGCTGGCAAATGCCCCGCAGTTGCCGGGCGGGGCTGGGCGCAGCTGGATTTGACTGATACATAACCTACATCTACAGTCGTGGTATTCCTGTCTATCGTAGGTACTAAACCGTGGTATTATGAAATCTCTCGTGCTAAAAAAGCAGATTGGCTGTGATACTGTACTAGTCCGGCATCCCAACGTGACGTCTGCCTTTGAGATTTAGAACCGCATCAGTCTGATGCATCCCTTGGACAAAACGCACGTGAAATTATTTCCTAATTTCACTCGTCACCATTTGTTTCCACATACCAATAAATAGAAAGCGGGGAAGCGGTTTACACTTAACAATTTAATCTAGCCGTCCTTCATAACGAACATCAAATTGTGCTCCCGGAACCCTACCAAAAGGGTCTGTAACCCCAATAGCGATTTTTTTTCTTCTTTTTCATTCAAAAGTCCGCACAAAGCAAGAGTTTACCGTAACGGGTGGGCGAGCCGTAGTGAGTCCATTTAGCAGCGTTGCTTAATTCAGACCTCCAAACAACCCTACCTTTTGCTCTTGAACAATCACATGACGTCACGGCGGCTATTATTTGTGTACAAAACAATGAATCGGCGGCCATGTTTGTGTACAAAAAAAGTCCTGTGGGAATTGAGCTCTTTTCACATGTTAATCTATACATCTCCACCACGAACAAAGTAGTTATATTCTCAGGTTGCGTTTTTCAAATGCTGAACAGACTCCCTTCAGACCCCATACAAGTAAGCTCTTTCGCAAGTAACAGCAAATGGCAAAGGACAAAACAAAGGCACCGTGTGGAACAAGCCTGAACACATAACTAAACTATAATTTGTATTGTTCTTGCATTCATCATCTTATCACGCATGGCTACAATTTCCCCGGACTGGGAAACTTTGATGTTTTGGATAGGGGTTCGTTTATGGGAGGTGCATGGTCGGTCGCACATGGATGTTCGACTCTGTTTCGATAACTAATCATTTCACTAAGAGGTTGTTTACCTACCGCGCGGTACAATATTTTGCTGCTAAAAATGAGGAAAAATACCAGGGAAATGTAGTTCCCGTAGAATTAGCGATTTTGTTCACAAGGTCCAACATAACAAATTAGAACTATAGGATCTTGTAGTAAAAACAGTCCACATTTCCCCTTCCTTGAATACAGCATTGCTTTATTAGCATATTGTCCACATATGGCTCTCACGTTTAAACTAAACCAAATAGTTAAAATTTCAAAGACTCATAGCATGCATTGCTAAATCATGAAGTTAAATGTACAGTGGTGCATCTGGGCCAAGATTTTCGAAGCCTGATTAGCTTTAATCCGGGGGTTGGTATACTCTCCTATATGATGTACATAAGCATGTGTCCCCCAGAAGGGTGTGGTTTCCAACCGTTTTGGTCAGAAATGAGGTGTAGTTTGGGCGCTTTATGGTCTTAAATCGGGTATTGTTTTCCAGGATAGAACGAGGGCGTATAAACGTATTTTTTCAACTCCTAACGAGTAAGAACGGTTAGTGAAAAATGCCATAAAATAATAATAAAAACGGTTTAACAGTATGTTGACCTCACTTGGTCAAGGTTATGGGTTCGCAGCTGAGTACTACTTTCAGAAGGCAGGTTGGAAAGCCGGTGTGGAAAACGATATGTTCGTGGTCTGAAATAGAATCTGGTTTTGAAGAACTGAGCGGCAAACTCCCACTACAGTCAAACCAGGTCAAGTGTTCCCGTCGTTGACGAACTAATGAATTCATTAACGGAAAAATTATTTCATTTGTTGATTCAATGATCGAATAAAATGAAGAATCCAATACTCATATTTAGCCCAGATTCCATAATCGAATGCTGATTCGATTACTGTTTTTTTGAAAAACTATTCTCTCCACAAGTCGACCTCAGAATTTTGCTTTTTCTTCTTTTTTTTTTAAGAGTCGATTGCGAGCGAGTTCTGAAGTTCAAACCCAAACAAACTGTTACATGTACGCCATTTTACTGCCAGTAATCAGTGCAACAGACCAGGTCAGTGCATGTGCGGTGATTGGTGGATTTCGATCGTCGACCTTTGTCAGTTTCTTTGCATTTGCGGTCTGTGTATTCTAGCTGTTATTTTGATTAAAGGCAATGAAAAACGCCATCGTAAACGGTAGGAAAAGGGAAGCAAATACGTTTGAACTCAACAGACAAGAATAAAAAACAGGTAGATTTTGTTCATAAACCAAGTTAACATTTAATTATTGAATCGAAGCCCAATTTGACTGTTGGATTATTCATTTTATGAATGGATTATTGGATCAACAAACGAAATCATTTTTTAGTGACGGGAACACTTGACCTGGTTTGACTGTAAGAATTCCTAAGAATACCTCCTGAAGAGGGGGGAAGGGGGGGGTGTTAATCTTGGGTTATCTGTAAACAAAGCCTATTGGTTGTCATGGTGACTAAAAACTGGATTTGCTAATCGCCCTTCGAACAATTCGGCCCTTTATCTAAGTTCCGCTTGCCATCGTCAGTAAAACGAGCTGAGTCAGAGTTAAAATTATCGATTTTGAACCCGATAAACGCTGCTTTTAAAATGGTTGTCAGACTGCGCAATTATGATGCTGCGTGACTCGGACGATGTTTATCAAATTAGAAAATGTAGGATGCAGTCAAATTTGAATAAGTGTGAAATAGCTGTTTTATTACACGACCTTGGGTAATTATTAACGGACGTTCAGTTCTCTGAGAAAAAAAAAAAATCACCGAGGACTCTATAATTTGCAAGTATGTTGTTCTCAGCGATCAAAAAATCTAAAAACCAGGGTTAGAAAAAAAATTCAAGGACTTTCCAAGGACACATTTCCCATTTTTCAAGGACTCAATTGAGTGCAAAAAAGAGCCTTGAGTCTGTCTTTTTTAGTTCTTCCACAACATGGGTAAATTTATCCTGAAAGTCTTTCTGTGTTTGCTCCTTTTCCTTTGGGGTTCTACTTAAACCATAAAGTTAGCATTGAAATTCAAGGACTTTCCAGCACTGACTGCAATTATACTGCATTCCTACCTAGTGTTAAGATGATCTAGGAGATCTCAAAATTAAGTCAATTCACTTGTAATTGAGCAATCCTATTCAATCGCATCCGTTCACATCCTATACGAGTTCCTCGGCTAGTTGCTTAACTTTAACCGAGAGTAACACCACGTAAATGCAGATATGTTAACCCAAAATAACAGTCGGCCTTAAACAGACTATTGGACTACCACTGGGTTGGCCTTACTGAATCAAGTCGTTCTTCGAACCACCGCTAAGCTTCAAAGCTAACCAAGGAATTGACTTAACTATTCCTAAGGATATGTACACTCTAGTTACCGCTAATTTACTCACCAACAAGTTTACATGAACGATTTAATTAGTGCTTAAAAGACTGAACAAAGTGTATGCTACCGTTTAAATAATGTTCGCATCGATACCCTCTTAACATATCAGTTAAGCTTATTGGCACTTTATGATCAATGTTACATTTTCGTGAAATGCTTCAAAATCCTCAGGCATCTGTAGAATTCCATGGATCGTACCTGTCCTTCATAAAATGACTCTCCTCAAAACTGAGATTAACCATACCTCTGTCATCATCAGGATCGTACCTCTCGGCCGCCGCGTACATATCAAGACGGAGCTGTTCCATCTGCTGCTCTTCCTTGAATTCGGCATCTGCCACAGCATAGGCAGCTTCGGTGTTTATCCCCCATCGCCGCTCTACGATATGATCAAGAAGCCTTTCCTCAGCCCAATCCTCGCAGTAAATGCCACTTAAAGATGACTCCAGTCTCGTGAAGCGCTGAGCCACCAGATCCATCGCTTGGAACTTTCCTTTCGCTTTAGATTTATGACGCTTGTTTTTTAAGGCCATCAAATCTTTCGTTATCTCCTCTTCCAGGTTCTTTTTCTCGGGCGTCTCTTCAGTGGCGGAGATCTTGTTCGGCTGCATTCCAGTAAACTTCCTGAAGCGCTTGATCATAAAGTCCACAATTTCGTACTCATTCTCCTGTCCATCGATGGACTCTTTCACTTCAGAGAACACGTCTAGTACGATGGTTAGGAA
Organism: Porites divaricata; assembly: GCA_038088405.1. NCBI lineage: Eukaryota > Metazoa > Cnidaria > Anthozoa > Scleractinia > Poritidae > Porites > Porites divaricata. Next base: position 18,556,074 of record JBBMOI010000001.1, read on the forward strand.
CATATTCATCAAAATGAAAGTCCCAAAGACCATAAACGAGAAGAAGAATAAGGGACCCAGTACCGGCGCCGCCTCTTCGAGGGCCATGTAATCGAAAGACCCAAGAAGAATCCCCATGACGGTCTCGCACGTCGAGACAAAGTTATAAAATTCAGTCAAATCTTGGCCAAACACAGCAAAAGCGAACAGGGAATAGGACAAGAAAAACACCAAAAATACCACTGAGAAAGCACCCAAAGGTCCCGCAGAACCTCTCAGAGTTTGTGCGAGGATGGTTATGCGACGATTGAAGCGAAGAAGCTTAATTGCTTTGATCCACGCGGTGAAGACGACCAGGGCAACCATGTACATGAAGACTTCATTCCAGGATGTTACTCGGCTAAAACTGACGTATTTGCCATGGTTTGCTTCCAAGCTGGCAATCGCCTTGCTGACAAGCATCGTGCGCGTGAAAAACATTCCCACACAAGTGAATACCAAAATGATCATGGCGAACTCCACGTAGTTCCAGAACTCTTTAAAGTAGCCCTTGCGTAGTCTGTAAAGCTGCTTTAGTTCCTGGTAAATGAACACGGCAAAGAAGAGCAAGATAAAGAACTCGCATGCTATGAGAAATGATTCGAAACTCCCGCCGAAAGTGAAAAGGCGCGCTATCTTAAGGTCGGTGTAGAGAAAAATCCCGTTTGTTGGAAGAAATTCCACCACCAGAGTCAAAGCACAAAACAGGTTTACCACTGGATTGTAAGTGGTTACCTCTGTGATGACTGCACGGGTTTGAGTGTCAATCCATTTGTTTCTTTCAAGTATTTCAATAACTTTTGTTGCATTGTCTCTCGAGTGCCCTAAATCTGCCACAAATCCTCCACCGCCGTAAGTCGACACGTATCCTAAAAATCAGAAATTAAAATAATTACTACATAGGTACAATTAACAGTCCTTTTCCCAATTAAAATTAACAACAGTGAGGTATTTAAACGACCGAAAGTCAAACATCCCCAAATTTCCCACTCCAGAAACTAAAGGGGGAATGAGTACAAGCTTTCGGCGCAAAGAGTTTCTGGGATCGTTTGGGTGGAAAAGCGTTACTTAAAATTTGTGAATCTTTGCCTTTAATACCATTGACCAATCACCAACTAACACTTATTCACCCCAACGATCCCAGAAATTACTGCACCCAGAGCTTGTACCCATTCTTTCTAGAGTTTCTGAATTGGGGAATACCGGCAGGAAGGTGTATGTAAAAATTTTAAAATAAATAATAAACTAGTTGTAAACGATCTTCTTGCTGGAATTTGTGAGTATATTCGCTTCAAGTAGGGGCTAACCCTATCAAAAGGGTCTTCACTGCTTTGATGCAGCAGTCACGACGAACTCGAAACTGGACTACTCTTGCTTTAGTGAAGTCCTCTGTGTTTTGTTTTAGTTAGAGTCGGTAAAAGCGTGGTAGTTTGTTTCAGTCAAAGGTCATTTTAGGTACTATCAGGTACAGGGGAAGTGCAAGTTTCACTCGCTTAATCTCGCAATACTCTCCTTAGCGTATCCTTCGGCTCTTTTTATTGGAGAATGCCCGAAACATGCAAGGTTAAAACACGAAAGAGACCAGGTCGAGAGCAACAACAGACCAGAACTTTAATAAACTTACCCATCATAGGTATAGTGTCCAGTTCATCTGATGTGTTGAATTCCCAGGCTTCGTAGGTAAAAGGAGGATTATAAAGTGATTCGTTCTTGAGTGGCTGCCAGCCGACATCATACTGACCCTTATCTTCGGACATGAACCCGTACCAGGTATTGCACTCGCCCAGATAAGACCTGAAATCCGGTGCCACCTCGCAACTCTCTGTTTATAAAATCACAGTGAGACATTTTACAGACGTATAGAAGCTACGACAGAAAAGTAATTTTTTATGGTTTTAAACCTTTCTTTCCAAGGGTGAGCAAAACCATAATTAGAATCACAAATAGTTTTGTGAAATCAAAATAAACAAACAAACGGTTTATCAATAAACCGTTAATAATACATTACTTTTCTTTATTTTTTTAAAAAAAATTTATCCAAATTTTCATTCAGTACCCTTAACTTGCATGGTGTACCCTATAGTTTATTAGTAAAATCCAACTAGTGGTCTGTCATCAATGCTGCATTCTGATTGGTTGAGCTACTACTAGGCTATATGTTATAGCCTACTAGTAGCGAAAAGCGCGGGCTTTTTGGCGGCAAAAAGGGATTTAAGACTAGCTTTAACTAGCTAAACTTTTTTTTATTCTCGATATTTTTGACCAACTAGTTGGATTTTACTAAAACAATTATTCCTCTCGCCCTCATGGCCTCTGATTCAATAGCCCATTGGGCCTTCGGCCTCATGGGCTATTGACTCAGAGCCCATTCGGGCTCGAGGAATAATTGTTAATAAGCCTCCGGCTTTTATATAGGCTTCCTTCCACTACCACTTTAAACATTTGATCTTGTAAATAATTTAGTTAGAATATTGTATATTATCTTTAACGTATTATAAATTTCTGTATACTGTTGTTCTATTTCTGGTTAATGGCAAAAATAAATGAGTGGATGGATGCTCTAACACGAAAAATAAGTTTGACAAGAGAAAACAAGATTGTCTGGTCCAGAAGTTCGGATTTCGTCGATTTCAAAGGCTTGACTCGATTCAGGCAGAGCCTCGATTTCAAGACAAAAGGAGGCTCTGCTCTGCTCGCAGGATGAGATAGACTGGGATCAGGGCTGATGAGGTGATATTCGGTAAAGAAACAAAAAACTAAGCGTCAAATGTGTTAAAAAAACACAAACGTTTCGGGTTTATGACCCTTCTTCAGTGTGAGAAAAACCGTTGTACAGTACTTCGCAGTACCATAGACAAAAATGATCGAAGCGCACGCAAGGTGTATGTAATGTCCCAATTCAAGTAAAACTGAAATGATATTCAGTCCTTTCGGGTGAACGGTAAAAGGTATGAAAGGGGCAGAGAATAGGCTCCATGCAGCCTTGCAGACCAGATAGGCCCATCTGTGCTTGTCGTGTATACCTCCAGCTTTAAAGTCAGTTAGTCTATGGTGTGATCATTCACTGAGATAAATCGTCTTTGCCAGAATTTTCGAAACCTGCTGTTTGTTTTTATTATTATCATTTTACAGTATTAAATAAATTAAAGATTTTGATTTGAGAGTATTGTCTTAACAGGTACGATAAATTTGGCTAACAAAGATCTTTAGGGATTACGCACGGTTTTGAACTCGGAGTTGTCTTAGTCTCGCCATTCCAATAATGTAGGCCATCATTTCTGGTGTGAATCCGGCATCAGTGCCATTCCCATTGTACCAGGATGTGGTGTAGAGAGCGTTCATCAACGTGGTCTTGGCGTAGGTATAAAAGTTCTCACGATTCCCAATCTACGGAGAAGAAATACAAGTGATAATGTTAATGGTAATTTCGCGGAGATAGTGTTTTTGAGGTATCATTTCCTTTGATGTTTTTGAGTTGCCGACAACAACAGAAACTGAAAATGTGCGCATAACAGAAGTAACTCGTGCAGAAATTATGTTTGTTCGTCCACAAAAACAAGAATACCATTCTTAAAACCTCACCCAGCACATCTGAAATCTCTTCTGTGCCAAAAATTGTCTTACTAAATCCACTAGAGCCCTGGGTACTAGTCTCGTGTGCGCATGTAAAATGGTTCGGGGAGGGAAGTAATAAGTAATGTAGAGAGAAAAACTTACCGCTGAAAATGTTTTCTTTCCTCCATACACTCCGTCCACGAACGTGTCATACATTGTCTTTCTAAAAGCGAATGATTTTGGATCTCGATGAGAATAACTGACGATGCACAAACAGGCCACGAAAAACACGTAGAGAGCAACTTCCTTGATAATTGCGTTCATCTTCATTTCTTTGAACCTTGAAAATAATTGAAAAAAGAGCCTCATAGTTAGTCTATGATAAGTTGATCTCTAGGTCCCTTATTGATTGCATTGTGCTCATGCCATGTTAGGCTGTTTGAGTTGGTTGAGAATATTATCAAGTGATTTGCGCCTTCAATATAAAGATCAACTCTAAAACGGTTTATTGAGAGTGATGTACGTTTCAAGGATGGCCTTCTACTGCAGCCTTCTTAAGCAAATCTTTATCACAGCAAAACTGAGTGATCGCTACCTTGCAAGAAACGTTTCAAACAAGGCACCGTTGTCTCGAATTCAACACCATTTGATCGGGGGACAAATGGTCTAAAAAATTCTCATTAGAAGGCTGGCAAAGCTTCAAGACAATTACAAATGTGCATAATAGAATAGGAATAGAAGACACTGGCAACTACTCTCAAACCATACCTGATTTTTCTAGCCTGCTCCAGCTTGTCTTTGTCAGGTGGTTGAAGACGAATAAGAGTCTTCGGTTTCACTCTTCTGTCTGTCGTCTCTAAAAAAGACATATTACACCGCTATCAAGATGAATTGTTTTTACAACTTTACCTAGTTTTTCTTTGCCACCTAAATTTCACAGCAAACATCTACAACCCCGATCAAAATAGTTAAACACTTCATGGGACTCTCCTTGTTGCCCCTTCACAAAGTTGACAATGGTTGGTGTTTGGACATTTACTGGCAAAACTCTCAGTTTATCCTATCCTTTTGAGGGGGGCGGGTACAGAGTAGGGAGGTGTCAAGTGTTCCAATGATTATTGGCCGAGGTAGTAGATCCATCTGTATTTAAAACCAATTTACAGGGCCGAATTACATACAATTTGCTTTTGCGTTTACCCCGTAACTATATATTCGTATTATGCTAAAGGGTTTTATACTTTAGATTTTCTCGCTTCCAATGTTAAATAGATAAATTATAGAATGGGTTCGTTTTATCCGCTTATTAGTATCATCACTCCCTGACCTCTGGGACTATCATGCAACCAATCTTCGTCTTCCAGTTTTTTCTTGTCACCGTCCTCCTCCTCCTCTTCTTCTGCTGGTTTCTTGATAATAACAGCGATGATGAGAGCGATCCCAAGGATTTTAATGGGCTGACTGATCAGTACGTCTTGAAAGAACGATATTAACATGGAAGAGATCCACTGAGCGGACTTTTCTTTACCAAACTGCAATCCGTAGAGCACGCAGAAAAAAGCTGTGGTAAAACACGTCAAAAAACAAACCACCCAGGCGATGTAAAGGAACCAGTAAGGAAGCAACTTCTTCTTCTTCTTCTTTTTCTTCTTCTTCTTTTCTGCTTCTTCCTTTCGCTCTTGCTTGGAAATTCGGAAGCTAATGTCTTCCGATTCTACGCCAGAACCCAGCCCAATTTGATCGTTTTGTGCCAAGTTTGTACTGGAGGAGGCAAAGTCTAGGAACTGTTCCTGTTTCGAACCCGTGTGCAGAATCTCAATAAAATCATTCTTGTCACTCTTGTTGAAGTCGAACAGGCAAAAAAATAACTCTTGGAACCACCAACAAGTTCTCTGTTTGCGTCTTTCTTTCAGTTCCTCTTTTGTTGGTTTGGCCTCAACGTTTCTGAATATCCCGACGATTAAAATATTCACAGGAATGATGATTAGACTACTCATGATGCCGATTCCAATCTGTGCAGGGCTAAACGCTAATGGTCCTAGATGTATCGTGGTAGCTGGATCACTCTCCCCTCCAACCTGATAAAACATTGCGTTTGTGATCATGGAACAGTACAGCAGTGTTAGGCAACAGCTTATGCGCTGGAGTCGCGTGAAACGACTTCTGGCCGGGCGAATGAACACTGAGAACCACAGGTGGCCGTCTGCTAAGTTCTTCTGTGTGGTGGAGTAAAACAAGTGGTTGAAGCTTGTCATCTCCTCATGGCCGGCGACTGGAATTCGTCTATCTACTGTACCATCACCCTCTTCCACTGCTAGCCATCCCTCGCAGATAAACAGGTATTTCTTGTCACTGTTCAGGTCGTGCACGACTACCCGACTGACATACCAAGACGGGGATCGACCTGTCAAGAAGAAGTTAAGACGTATTAGGATAGGGATCAGTAAACTGAAAATAACAGGATGTTTTAGTGTTCCTCTGCAAAAGGTGTAGATAAAATTTGTCGTGAGATTGCAGGAAGTAGGAGTCAACATCAGCAATCGTGCATTTTTCTAACAGCAACTACTACTCCACCATCTAAGGGTTTGTAAGAGCCTAGATGTCTCCAAGAACTAAAGGAAAAGTTTAAAATCCCTAACCAGTCTATGGCCCAGGACTGAAGCCTGCTAGAGGCGCACCATCCATCCATCACATGCACGAGTTTCTCGACGTTTTATTTTTAAAAGGTAACACCATTAGTCTTTGCTGGTACCATTGCCTTTACGTACAAGCAAAAAGTTTTAAGAGTAAACACAAGGATTAAAAAACTTGCCTGCATTATTGTGCCATATATGTAAATAGTTGAGCTCCCCGAGGCTTTCAGGAAATGTTGCCAGAAACACGTCAACACCGCGCCGTTGAAACGTCTTTCGCTTTGGATCCTTCAGAAGACGAGGCTCGCTTTCTCCTTCGTCACCCGACAGAATAAAGTTCACTTCAGCTGTAGTGGCTGCCCTCTTACCGTAACCCGTATACACTGTAATTTCATAGTGCTGTCGATCAAATGGCTCGTTGTCTTCGAGAGGAGTCACCCCAACCTTCAACACAAAATGAATGTTGGACATTAAACGATGAGCAAATTTAGTAGTTGATTTGTGGCTGGCTTTGGGACCGAGCTAGATGAAGCAGGTCTTACGCCGTGTTTGGCAACAGATGTCCAAGCGTGCCATGGCAACACTCGGGCTTGTCAAGTTTGTTCGAGTAACAAAACTTCTGAAGCCAGTATCGCATGTGCTCAGCTGTTTTTTGTTCTTTGCTGAAGCTTTTTGTAAGGTAAATAAGAAACGGTACAAAGCCTTGTTTTATAAACGTGACAGTAGCACCGTTTAAGTAAACATTGGTATGTGAAAGGGCAATGGGTTAAACCTTCGGGCTAAGCATCCCCGAACTGGATAGCCCGAGCAAAAAGCTGACATTTTGCGATGCTACCACTGGTTTCCTCCGCTTTCGAAACCCCGTACTGATGACCTGGCTCTACCCAGATCTGGGAAGTGCTTCTGTATTGGTTAAGTTTTGACCAATCAGAAGCACTACCTAGATCTGGGTAGTGAAGGCCAGTGCGGAGTTTCTGCGCGCGTTCCTCCGACGAAATTTAGCGAGGAAACCAGTGTTTAGCATCGTACGCGGCTGTTTTCTAGGGCTACCAACTGGAGCAATAATCCGTACAACATGAATTCAAACAACTCTTAAGCAAGCGCCTCAATACCTTTCCAATGTCTTTCTTGTCCTCTCTACGAGCATAAACAGCCAGAATCAAATATACTCCAAATATCCCCAATACAGCAGCAAGAGCGACGGGGTTCTCCGCCAGATTGGCGTTAAACACTTTGTTAAAATCAATCGGATTGGGCGCCACGAACATGCTACCTGTAAAATGGTTTGATGAAATTTTCAGTGTTTTTGTTGAATGTCAAAGTTCTGAAAGTTAGTACAGAGACATCATGTGCACGTTAAAAAGGAAGCAACAAGCAATAGTCTAATGCAGTCAATGCTTTGGAGCAAATCAATACTGGCAGAGTTTCTTTAGGGTATACAATCACCGAGAAATGGGTTAAAAATTTGAGGATTGACGTGCGCACTTTGTTACGATCATGTGAGAGGACTTACATGAGGTATTGTCCAGCCCAAATCAAAAGCCAGCGAGAAAACTGTTTTGGTTTTAGACAAGCGGACTAACTTGCCTAACTTAGAATACCCCTAGTCGAACACTTTAATTTCAACAACGGTCAAATTGATTTAGAGACTTTCTTTAAATGGTTACAGATGTTTCAACAATTACTTTGCCTGTCCGGTCGAATTGACTTGACTGGCTAATGTATTGTATCAGTGGGCGAAGTCGCTACGACTTAGTTTTTAGCATGAGACCTTTCTCCGCTCTTAATATTATTATAATATTATTGCAGTCTTATTTTTGCAACCTTATTCTTCATAGAAGTTCAAATGTAGGTCTTTAAAATAACATCTTCCGGTTCCCAATTTGAATTAAGCCAACACTTTTGTTAATTTTCCAACTCCTGGTTATTTATTACGTTTACACTTACTTGCAATGGAAATTTTGTTAACACTCCTCTTAAAGCGCCTTCGTTTGATGACCTTCTTAGCAGGAGTTTGGTCTTGACCGCTTGCAGGAGCTGCGCCAGCGGTTGTTGCTGGTGCTACTGTGGTAGCTTCTTCATCATCCACTTTCTCCTCCACTTCTTCTTCCTCGCCTGGTTTACACAAGCAGTGTGTGCTGTTAGCGATGGTTTTAGGGCCAACCTGTTAAAAGGAAGAGATAAACAGTAAAGACTCACGCACGTCTCGAGGCTTACACAGTCGAAGTTTGTCTCTGGCTACGCCGGTTCACACGACAATGGACGAATTTTCGACCGGTCGAAAATTCGTGCGTTTAGGTGTTTCGTTGACTGTGAATGCGCAAGATTACTCGAAATCTCATCCAAACGTTAGAGTCATAAAGGTAAATACCTCAAGCCCTCTCTTAGGCACCCCCTCTCAAATAAGCCCCCTCTCTCTAATAAGCCCCCCTTTTTCAGGGGAAGAAAGTTAACAAGCCAACCCCCTCCCCTCTAAAACTTCGTGTAAACTGATCCGGGATGGTTTATTTACCAACTGGAAATTTGGATTTGATTCTGATCCTCGGCTGCATGACCTCCAGCCTTTTTGTCCTTGGAGAAATGATACCATCGTCTTTTCTAAATTAAATAAGCCCCCCACCCCCCATCAAATAGGATTCAAATAAATAAGCCCCGGGGGGCGCTTAATAGAGGATTTAAGGTACACGCATCCACATCAAAAACAATTAACAATATCGTTTTGAAAATGTACTAAATTAAACAAGATAATTTAAACATACCCTACAGCCTTTCGATGTCCAAGTGTTAGTTTCCTCGTCAAACATTTTGCAAGCAGGCAGGTAGATACGCAATGCGTAACTCGTGTTAACTTCGCCTAAAGAATCCTTATTTACAGCTTTCACACCTAGATAAAACTGTTTGATGGTGATATTTTGTGACGCATCGCCTTTCGTATCATTGTCGCTTTCATTTTTGTTTCCAAACAACAGCGTGTTGATCAGTGTATTAGGAATCACGTAGGTGAATGGATGTGGTCTCTTCTTCATTTTCTTGGACTCCTCCAGAGTTGGAAACGTATGCGCGTAATCATAATGATTGGCGGTCGGTTTCTTGTCATACCTCACTGCCACCATGAACCGAATATCCGGATGGAAAGTCTTTATCTCTACGGCTATCCCCGCGTCGAGGCTTGAGCGATTAAATTTGTGCACCCGCATGGGCGGATCGCCGTCTTCAAAGTGGTTTAACTCCATAGGTTTCACTGGGTTTATCTTCAGATTTCGTGGTACAAACATTTCTAGTTCCTGTCCAGCTAGGTTTAACGGTTTTCCGTTTCCATCGGTGAGTGAAAGGCCAACAGTTTTGGAATTAAGGTCACTTGAGCTGTTATCCCACGCAAATGGGTTCTTGTCCATGGCAGAAAGCTGAGAAAAGTAAAAGAAAATGGATAGTTTGTACTGCGGCATCTGAGTATTCATACCAGTGTGTATTAACAGAAAAAAACTTCCGGGATGACACTACATTTGTTTTCATTTTCTTTTTTATTTATTCAAAAAAACCATGGGAAGCATAAAGGACAAGCTACCTTTCTAAAGAAAGAAAGACACCCGAAGTTGAAAAAGAACAAAAAACAAAAAGCACCAAATGATGAGGCACATTGCAAAATTTAGTTTCTGGATATTTTTCCTGTTTAGTACCACCCCACCTCTTGTCTTAATAAGATCACTTTATGGTAAGATGTCGAATCGACTTTAGGGGGAAGATTACAGAGCTTGCTTATTAAACAACACTACATACACAGCTCAATTTACATCTAACTGACGCCGTCAGACGAATATTATTTCACCACTCACCGTTGAACCAATAGCGCTTGTAGCTCCCTCCTCAACAGATGCGTTAGCTCCTCCAAACAGTGCCAAAGGATCGGGGAGCCTGACCCCGCCAATACCTTCCCCCTCTTCCGCATCCTCTTCATCATCCGCTCCTCCTATGCCATCCAAGGTCTTTCTACCAACAGACATGTCCAGATTTGGAGAGGAGATGGCCTTTGGTTTGCCTCCTGCCTCTAGCTGCTTTAGAAGAGCACCGCTGACTTTGTCAATAACTCCGAGGGCGTTTTTGGTGTTGTTTCGACTCTTGCTCTGTAGAGGAAAATTCACCGTAGCAATGATCAATAAATTACCTGGAGATATGAGGGAAGGTGGGTGGGGGGGGGGGGGGGGGATCGCTATAGAGAAAAAAAAAAACCACGTTTCTCAGCCCTGTGGGCCTCGGTTTTGTATAAAATTGGAGGACGCTTCCCCGGCCCCTTCCGATAAATCCGCCACTATAGTTTTCTTTTTAAAACTGATTGTTATACGAGGTTGTTTATTTATTATTTATTTTTAAATTTTAACGAAAAGAAATCTTACGGAACTTACCGGGTCGCCTGCAGAAGTTCCGTTAGCAGCTTTTTGATATGATTCAATAGAGGCTCCAACTACATTCCCTATAGCAGAACCCAGGCTCTTTGCAACACTTTCAACGTCACGCGCACTATCGCTCCCTGATAAGAAGTCTCCCATTTCGTCCAAGGCCTTTACAGACGCGTTCTGTTAAAAAAGAAAAATTTTAAAAGCAACGCATTATGCTAGGTCAGCAAGCTCAGGACTCAGAAGGCAAGCACTTGATGACCAGTTTATATGAAGCGAGTAATTTCGAGTAAGCATGCACCAGGAAAAGGAAAGGTCAAAGAAATATATATGGAAAATCTTGTTGATTAGGTATCGCGTTTACTTAAATCGAAGTTCTCAGTAGGTCTGACTTAACTTTACTGTAGAAACCTGTAAGTTAAACGGATCTCTTTTTTAACTTTGAGCAGTGCGCGTATGGCAGTCAACTCTTTTCTACCAGACAACTCTCTAAAGCGGACATGATGGATTCACCTTATCCTGCCCGCCCGTTTACGAATTCAGTAGACCTGCACCGTTCTAAACCTCTTATTTCACTGGTCCCCTTTAAGCTGCACATCCATTGTTTTCAGGGATAGGGGCATTGTTATGTGACAATCCCTATTGTTTTCCCAGCTAATCAAAAACAATCTTTCAAATACTGTAGGTGCAGGATCGCCCCCGGATTCAGCCATATAATAAGACCACTAAGTGCTAGTTCAAGCGGTATCCGTTTTTAGAAAGAGTGCACTTAATATACTTTTAAAATGACTTTTTTCCAAGTAAAAATAAGTGGGTGAAATATGCTTATATACTTGAGCATCCTCATTGATTTCCCCAGTTGCTTGGGTTAGTGAGTTAAGAGCTTCTCCTTTCATCGCTACACCGTCAAAATCTTTAACAGGGAGTTCACTCAACGCGCCCGCTACTTGGCCGCGGAACTGCAATACGGAAAGAAAGCAAAAAAAGATGCAATTCGATAAAAGAACTGAAAAGTGAAGAGTTTTTTAACCCCTGTGCCTCCGTTAAGAGTTCTTAAAGTGGCTATTCACGCTATTCGCTGTCTTTTTAAAAAACTAAATCTTGCATCAACTAAATTCCAAAAAAATGATGGTCCAGTTTTGTTATTTTAGACAGGCATTGAAACTGTTTCCTGTCGTCCTTTGCAACGGATGGCAAGGATGGACATGGATTGAAACTTTAAGTTCAATGCTATGCATTCAACAATCACCAAAACAAAATTATTATGATAAGCGTTCCTGATGAATTTGCCTAGTATTTCATCTTCATATCCCTAAGGGAGCATTTTTTAGTGACAAAAACACCATTTGTTGGATGGAGTTTTTTTTCTAGGGAAACTATGGCGCTGAGTCAGAGGGAAAGGGAAACAACAACATGAACTGAGGTCACAAAGTAAATGCCGTCATTATATGATCCAAAAGCCTTAATTCTTCGTCGCAATGAAGTCAGATGTTGGTAGATTCATTCAATGAATGACCCTGACTTTAAAAATGCACTTTGTATCTGTAGATAATCTTCCATCAAATATCGACTTGCTCTCTTTTTAAGGCGTTAACTCAATTGAATTTTGACTCTATAGAGCGTTTTCTCATGACGTCACATCCGCCATATTGTCCCAAAACAATGATAGTCGGCCATGTTGGTTATCCAAAACCAATCCAGTGAGTTGGAACTTTTTGTTGTAAAAAAATTTCTTCTGTTCCAGTAAATTTGTATAGCCGCTGGCCACGTGATGAGTGAAAACGCTCTATTGCTGGTTTGCACGAGGCGTCACGGCGGCCATGGTGGTGGTCAAGAACAGAGCATTTCTCCTCTCTCTTCGAGAAGACAAATGCTATTGTATTGACCTTCAACATGGCCGCCTTGTCACGTGGTTGCAAACCAAGAATAATAGATCAAGATTGCAGGCTACAAAAAGTTAGAGAGCACTCCACCAGCCCAAACAACGACGTTTTGGGGGTCAAAAATAGGAACGGGATACCTCAAATTATTTAAGAAAAGACCAAAAACTGAAGCTTTTAAAAGATCATTTAAAGAAACGCGACCTGATATCCTTCAAACTGCAGAATATAATTTTTATATTATAAAAAAAGCCTGACCTGCCTCGACTAGACTTGCTATCTGCAGGCCAGTCCTAAATTTGTTTTTGTCATTTATTTGTAAATTCAATTAAAAGTTGATATCACAAAACTCACAGCAGCTCGCTCCCCCTGGGCCGAAGCATCGTCATCTTCTTTACCCGCCTTAGCATTCAGCACCGAGCTGGCAGCTGTGGCGAGTTGCACGGCTTTTTGGTCACCTCCTTCCTCGTCTGATGAGTTCGTCATGTCCCCCATCACTTTGTCGAAATCAATGCTCTCGGGTTCTAAGACCTGAAAGGATGTAAATGTAATACTTGTAATCTGAAAACAATCGACATTACGAGAGAAAATATGAGAGTTTGTACCACACGTAGCAGTGGGCTTCCCGTGGGAAATTTCGGCCGCGCATGCGCAGTAGAAATCAAGGCATGTGTTTTTCCAAAAAGTTTATGTTATTCACTTGCATGCGTTGTCGTACATTCGTTTACCTAAGATGTTTAGCCTCCGTTGGAAGCTCATTTTAATGTTTATTGTTTTCAATGTCTCAGTTATTATTTTGGTTTTCTGTCCCCATGACTAGGCTTTGATAGATTGTGCTAGCATAATTTTGGGCATAGTTCGTCATTACGAGCTAATTTGCATCTTTATCCACTTTGAAATCACTGGCGATCCGTGCAATCTGATTGGCTCTCAGCAGTGTGATTTATTCCCAAATCGCACCATTTTTTGCTCTAAATCGCATCTGTTCCAAATCGCGTCATTCATGTTCTAAATCGCATCATTTCTGTTTCGAATACAAAATGAGATGTAAAAGCCTTTTTGTTTCGGCTCTTTAACAAACCAGCTACTTGATCAATAAATATTAGTACTGACTAAATTCTGCGATTTCAAAATGGATGTAATAAAGTGGTAATTGAACTTCGTGTCGTGCAATTTTGGTCTGAAATCACGCGTATGATTTCAGACCAAATTGCACTCCACTCAGTTCAATTACCATTATATCTTCAGAAAAAAACACTACTACTTTTGACTAGTTTTGCAGCACAAAATTGTTATTTTTTGATCATGCAACCAACTTTTATGGCCCGAGACCAGTGTTACAGACAAATTTTAGTAACAAAATCAATGTTTGTCTTCTTATTGATACATTAATGGGACCTGGGTAGAAGTGACCAAGGACTCTTTCCAAACGACTTAATGCATGCGCATAGCTTGCTTGGTTACCCAAGATGGCGTCCGCAACAGTGAGTGCATACAGTGATAATAGCCAGGGAATTTATAATAATTTATGCAGAGGTAAAAGTGCTAGTTGTAAATAGGGTTTGCCATTTACTTGTCTGTTGCATAGTTATTTAGGTGTTTTACCAAATTTAAAGTATAAGTAAAGGCAAAATTTCTGCATTTTTTGTTAAAATGAGTTTAATTTAAAAAAACTAGCATAATTTTGCGAGCCGATCTATCAAAGCCTATCCATGACAACAATTCGCAACGTAATATATGTTGTCCGGAGTCTATTTTTGGAATCAGTGAAACCTCATGTCTCCTGTTTCTACTTTTAGTCAGCAAGACATGTCTAAAATCCAAATCGTGTGATGATGTCGATTTTCACTTTTTTCTATTTCCAGGATTAATTTCCGCAGTTTTGTGGGTTTCTGGTGACGACGACGACGCACGCGAGAAAAAACCTCTGGTACCCAGGGTACTCTTCAAGACGAGTTAGTGCAACGTTTATGGGTAACAATGCAAACAATAAGATAGGTTTACCCAACTAATGTTGCTTTTGTTGGAAAGAAATTAAGTTCACTTCTAACAGCGCTCCAAATCAGAACTCCAGAAAATCGCCAAAAGAACTAAAATGCTGAAAAAAAAAGCGAACTATGGGAAGAGTCGCCCAAGATTTTATGGGCCACCCTCCCCCGAGCCCCGCTAGGTTTTGCAAGACACGTATTTCTAGTCTTCATCGAAAAACAAAATATTTCCAATATTCTCGCTTACCTGAACTACAGTAGTCTCAGCTGTTGCGCTCAAATCGTAGTCATCCATCACCTTAACAATGACTTCAACTGTATAATTATTCTCTGGTTTTCCGAGAGGAAAATTTGCCGCCATCTTAGATTCAACACCTGCTGCCATGGGGATATATTCATCCCCAATCTTCAGGTCTGAAAAACAACAAAACAAGATTTTGGTTTTACTGTAAAACCGTTAAACACATAGTGTCAAAGGAAGAAAAAAAAACGGGTTCACACTGTAAGTCAGAAAGATCTGTTTTAGCCCTAAAAATTGGGCAGTTTCGGTGAGTAAAACACAGTCTTTTTTTTTAGTCTCATTTCGCTTTCTTGATCAGGGCCAACATAGTCCAATAATTACCTAGGGCTGATGTGGACCCAAGGGCTGAAATGAATCCCAGTGTGGGCTGAAATAGCGTTTTGGTGTAAATTGTGCTCAAATGGCTCCAGAAAGGGCTGAATCAGGCTTTGACCTGCAGGGCTGAATTGGCACTTTGGGGCTGAAACGGATCTTTTTAATTTTCAGCGCAGTCTTATTCAAAACTACTCTACCACTTTATCTCAACTATGAGAGAATGCCTTTGGCTTTCGATGACCAGGATGGAAAATAATAGCAACTTGAACAAATTGGGCCAACTTTTTCAAATTAAACTTCTGTACAGTCCTTTTGACCTAAACCGATCTTGCTTTGTTTTTCCCTTTGATAGAATCATTTGATATCTTTCTTTTAGAGTTCCAATAAGTTATCAAAAGAGATAAACGAGAATACTTGGTTATAATTTCAGCTCAGCTTTGGTCTAGAAATGTGGAACTCAGTCATCATGACAAAGCTGCTTTAACTCCCAGGAGCTTGGGTACTCAAAATAGTTTTATACGGGGAGACTCCGCTCCGAGGTCCAACCCCCTACCCTACCCTACCCTTTGATATTCCACTTTTGACAGAAAAGGTACCCTATCGTGGGAGCCTCCCCGTATAGTCCATTAAAGGGAGTATCCCTAGGGCTTTAACTCTCGTAGAAATTCTCCATATTGATTTTCATACAGTTACTTGAAGATGTGGTCGAAAAAAATTTATTTAAAGGTCAAAGCTAATTTTCCTTAGGTGACCATTTTCTCAGACCCTTTTAAGCTGATTGCTGATTTGTTAAAAAAAAAAAAAGAGGGATTACTGAGTCAGTGTTGGCTTTGTTTAAAAGACCTTTTACCTATTAAGTAATTGAGTGGCTGATCGTCATCTTCCCATCCTGTACATTCAACGGTGAATAAAGTCTCCAATGCAAAGCCTCGGATAATCGGTACTTCACATTTGCCACCCGCCGGTGCAACGTTCATGATCAGCTCTTCTATCACATAACCTCCGGGTTCTCCACCAGGTTTCCACGCATTCACCTGCAGCCTGTACTTTCGTCCTTCTGACAGATATCCCGGTTCAATCACCAAACTCTTTGAGTTTAAACCACCGGTTGTTTTATCTTCCCAGTCGGTTTGCTCCTGCCAAGAGTCGTCAAGAGCTTCACCGGCGTTCTCACTCAACAAGAACAGTCTCCACTTGTACCCCAAGCGCGATTCTTCGTTGTAATCGCAATCAATACACCTTCCTTCAACACTAAGCCGTTCTAACGGATTTGTTTTTGGATTTATGTTGAATACCTTCCTGAATGACAAACAACAACAATGGGTTAACGACAATGAGTACTGAAAGTTTCAATAAATAACGCCAAGGGATCTACAGGGAGACGGTCCCGTTGACAAGTTTCACCTGTTGATTGAGTTCAGGTTTCTATCACTTTATGGAATCCAACACTGATAACAAGCATAACAACGTTAACTTGCACACGAAACATTATATACCACGAATGTGCGAAGTGGTCGCGAAGTGCCTCAAGGACAAAAAGAAAAGCAGGTCAGGGACAGCATCTTTCACGTGAAAAAGATTCTGGATTTTGAAGGTAGTAAAAACAACCTTACATCAATAGGTTAACATAATTGATTAGCAGGTTTTTGTATCCTTCCCTGTGCCCGGAATAAGAAATATTCCTGCTGTTTCCTCGAGCAAACGGAGCCGGTTTTTTTTTTTCACCTTTGGCTCACCTCTGAAAACTTTGCCCCACCAATCTTCTGACTGCAGAGATCACTGCCCTTTTTACCAAATAAGATTAACGCGTTAATATACAAGACGACAAGAAAAATAAAATAAAACCTTACACTATGACCATGGTAGGAGGTTGCCCCACGAGAACTTCAACCATTTGGTCAAAGTGAGCCTTGCGCGATTCTTTGGAGATGGTGAGTCTAAAATTGTAATATTGTTTCTGGTAAAAATCACCGGTGTACACTACAAGCTGCCTACTGTTTCCTCCGAATACGTAAGTTCCGTTCTCCCAACAGCCGCCTTGACTGCTCGGATCCGAATCAGTCGTTGGGAAATCTTCCCCCTTTCTCCGACACATCCAAGTAAACGTGATGCCACTAATGTCACCAGAGTCGTCCGGGTCTGAAGAAGCTGAGGCGTCAAGATTAAGGGGTAACTCGTAACCAATAGAGCGCATAGAACCCCCTGAATAGAAAGGAAAGATACAAGAACATCGTCCCAGAGTGACAAAAAACTGCAACTTTTTAACGAACTAATGCAAGCATATTTTCAAGTGTTGTGCAGCTAAACGACACGCTCTGTTGTCAGTTTTAGGAGTTTGTTTCTCATCATTTAGCCCTGGACCAGCATTTTTTTTATTTTGTGTTCATGCTTTTCAGCAAAAAGTCTCTTTGATAAACATCAAACAAACCTTAAAGCTTCATTTAAGCAGGACTTTTCTCCTTTTTGAAAAATGCAGCCAGTTTAGTAATGAAAATACTGTATTATATTTTGCCCGACAACTCGGGCTACAGTTGCCTAAGGGCTTCTAGGTTACACAGTAATCTCAAACACACTATCAAACTTTGGCCCGAGTACAACACAGAGGGAGTGGGAACGGGCTACCTAACATGCGCTGGCTGGTACCAGATCAGGGTTGCTTCTCTTCTTTCCATGACCTTAGCTGTCACTTTCGAAAATTAAGGGTATTTTCTGACATCACTCAGATCAAAAGACCTTCATAGTCTCATATGTTCGCCAAAATGTGTGCCGTTCGAGCTGTTTAATACTCTAGTTTATTTCATTCCTTTCGTCCTTGCTGTGACTTCTACAGTGATTAATGTACCAAACATAACTTAAATCTTCCATGGCTTTCCACAACCGACGATTACGTTCCATAACTTTCCCGGTCTGGAAATGAAATTCTTAAATTCTATGACTTTCCGGGTTTTTCACCACAAGTACAAGCCCTGAAGAAGCAATTCATAACTTACCTCTTATAACTGCCACTAATTCTGAACGCTCAACCTCAATCCCAACGGAGTAAGTTGTGAAGATGTCCGACAAATCCCTGTCTTTACCGATGAAACCCAGTTTGAGGACAATCTTGATAAGACCAAACGGAAGTGTCCCTTTGTTGACGACTAAATCAGCTCTTTCCAAATCGCTTGTTGTGGTGGGAAGTACTATCTCCCGAAAAGAGCAGTCGTCCTGACCTTTTGGACAGGGCAATTCAAATGGTTTACTTTCGTCATTTGGATCGTCACGCGTAACTTGAAACACGCTCCACTTGAACAAGAGACTGGCGGCCACAGGACATTTGTACTTTGCTTGGTGTTTAAGCAATAATTTTTGTGACCTCTTTATTTTGGAAGGTGGAAATTCAGATCCGTCACCAACTATTTTCACGGTAGGAACATCACATGGATTGCTGGTAATGTTCACAAGAGTAACCGCAACTTTTGAAGAAACGACATTGCTGGCAGTCATTTCGGCAGCGTACGTGCCCATGGAGCCGAACCTATGGCTCAGGTTAGCGCGTGTCTGATTGGCACTGAACTCGTAGTAATCGTGCTTTGGTGATAACAAGCCTGGGTCACAGCGTTCGTCACCAAAATGAGCCGTATACGAATCTTTAAAGTCAAGAACAATGCACATGTCTGTACCCGGCTCCTCAACATCGATTGTGAAATATGTCGAATCACCCAAGTAAGTCGGATAACTTGAGTTTACCGATATGGCTCCAACAGCTTTTTGGATGATTATCTCTTTGCTTGTGGACATTTTTGCCAGAATATTGTCCACTTCCACCGAAACTGTGTACGTTCCGGAATGATTAAATACGTGAGAAGTATAGGGCTTGGTGGTTATACCCGGCGTTGAACCATCACCGAAATACCAAATGTACTTGAGATCTTTTCGTTGAGAAGTCACGTTAAAAAGTACAACTTCCTTAGAACGGAAATAGTTTTTCAGCTCGCCAAATCCTTTGCTCCGAGTTCCGTCTTCAAAACGTTCCACGGTTACCACTAAATCAATGAGTTTCTGTACGTCAACGTCAACCGTTAATAGTAGGTTGCTAACATTGTTGGAAATGTTGACAGAGGTAGAAAAAATCCCTTCTCTTTTATACCTGTGGACATGTTCGAAGGGCTGCATGGGTGAAATTTTCAAACTCTCTGTGACTGCGGGAATAGACCCATCACTAAAATTCCAGACACAGATGGCGTTCGTTGGAGGCGTTGCATTGTTTGACAAATTTAGGTGGAAAATTACCCGACCAGGATTAAGCCTAACGGGACTATTTGTACTGATAAGGATGTTTGCTACCGGGAACTCCACTACCAAGGTATGTGACAGCTCAACAGCGATCGAAGACAGGGAATTGGAAACTGTGACATTTACGGGAAATTCACCTGAGTAAGAAAACGCATGACTACGGGATACCAGCTTGTTATCCTCTACGACAGCTTGGTAAGCATCGTATGAACTGCCATCATTAAAATCCCACGAGTATTTTATCCGAGAACCTTCTCTCACTGTAACGTCAATAAAAATGTTTTCATGTACCTGTATGAATCTCTTGCCACTTGTAACGGTTACGTCTTTGATTGGAATGTCTACTTCAAGAATTTTTGCATACTCTTCGTTCCCCAACCGATTCTGGCAACGTACGGACGAATTGTAAGAACCAACGGCTGAAAATTGATGATAAAGTACTTTTCCAAGATGAGAGTAGTCGATCTGAAATGTTTCACCGTCCCCGAAATTAACAGTACAGACGAAAACAGTCCCGGTAGTCATCTCAACTGCAATGCTCGAGTTCGTGCCAAAAACCGATGGGGAAGCTCTTAAAATCAGTCCGGTAATGTTTTCGAGATTCTGCACCACTAGGGTTGCGTTGAGAAGTCGCTTGACAGAGTTCACGGCATTAAAACAAGTGATTTCCACTTTGTACGTTCCAGTAGTGTTATAAACGTGGCTTGTGTTATATTTGGTGCTTATGGCGGGAGGTGAGCCGTCTTTGAAGTCAAACGTGCACTTGACATTGGTTCCATTTTGAACTTCCCGATTGACTGTCACCGTGTCTCCAACCGCGAAATAAACCGTCTGTGTGACATGCGCAGCCGGGATTGTGAAAACGACTTCAGTGACTGGAATTTCTACAACCGCCTGAGAAGTGATGGAAATGTTAGGCCCAACCAAGTTGAAAGCGAAGACGGTGACCGTGTAGTTTCCCACGGCAGCATAGTTATGTAAGATGAATCCTCTTCGACTCTCGTTGAGTACTGTAGTCGTTTCATAACGAGGACTCTCGTCTCCGAAATCCACCATAAAGGTAAGATTGGTACCTTTGGCAGTTTCCCATTCTATTTCTGTTGGTAAGCCAATCGCGCGAGCTTCGACTTGCCTAGAGAATCGTAATCCTTGAATCAAGTCGAACACGGAAATGTGACTGTGTAGAACCTTTTGGTTCACAGAGTTTGCAACAATAAGGGTGATGTGATAGTTCCCAGGAGACTCGAAAGTGTGATAAGTCACATTGGTCTGAGTTATCAGACGATTGCCATCCCCAAAATCCCAGAAATAGCTAACGTTTGAGCCTACGTGCCATGCAATACTAAACTCAACCGAATCGGTCGTGTTCACGACTTTAGAGTGAGTCATGAAGATCTCGCCTCCAACAGGTATATCCACGGCCACAGAAAGCGTTTGTGTGATGTTAGAAGACACGTGCTTCATTCCAGTGCTGTTATACAGATGACGTATGACAAAATCTGTTGCGTGCACGTAATGCGCTGCCATGATGTAGTGCTTGTGGTGTACGCTGGGATTGCTTGTCCGAGGGAGTATTTCTCCTAGGTTTAACTTGCCGCTGTTCTCAAAATCAAACGCTGCGCCTTCAGCTGGTGTTATAACCGCGAACGCGAGCTCTCCACCTTGGGAAATCCACCCAAGTACATCTCCTTGTTTCACCGAGGGTTGCTCATCGATCGGAAGGCTCTTGATATGATGCCCGATTGTATCGATTTGGATTCGATTTTCCGATATGAGTTCATAATCTGCTCGAGGTACTTCACTCTGGTATGGTGCCAGAGGTCCACAGGATGTGTTAGTTTGGGTTGTATTGGCAATACACGTGCGTCGGAATATACAATATATTTCCCAAGGCTGGCATCTGTTTATGTTGATGGGTTCACATCTGTGACTGCTGGGTAAACAGGACTTGCCGGATAAGCAATATTTCTCGCCAGCAGCACACTTCGGCCGGAAGATCTGAAAACAGCAGGAAACATCAAAAGAAATTTAAGGCTCTTAGACGCGGTACTTCACATGAGCAGAATCGAATTCAGGGAATTAAGTTCATGTGAAGTGTGGCTTCCGAATCGATTTGAAATTGCTAATTGAATTTGGATCAGCTTAGCCGTGCTTCACGCCTGGCTCAGCCGTAAATAGCGGCTATGGACTGGCGTTGATTCAGACGCCAAGAACCTCAAATGAGCCGCACAAAATGCATAAATATTTGTAATGCAGTTTAACAAAATGCGCGTTTTTTCCCATTGAATTTAGTTCGGCTGGAAAAAAGATTGGCGTCTGAATCAATTTTACCGGCTTAAATAAATAGAGTCGGCCTAAATTCGAATTGGATTCGGCTCATGTGAAGTACAGCTTCTGTGCCAGGCCTTAACGTTCGCAACTATAATTTTTTACCGTCTGAAACTGGTTTATCAGGTTTCACCAATTGCAGAGAGCATGCTATTCCTTTACTATTACGTCCGTCTGTTACGGGTACAAGCTAGTTAGTTGTTGGGCCAAAACACATCAATGAAAGAAATCTACGTTAAGTGAGCCCGGGAGAACAGGGGGCGGGAGGGGTACGGGAGACGGGAGAAGAAAGGGCGGGAGGCGGGATCTCTACGATGGCGGGAAGCGGGAGAGAAATTCAAAAAGGCAACCTTTCGTTAATTGTTACCGTTCATCATCCAGTCAAAGAAACGAACCCAACAACGTTTCTTGACTTCCATTTAACGTTCGCCGAGGCCCTATATCAAAATTTTAATGCAAATCCAACTTTTTTTCAGTTTTTATTTCAAGCAAGATAGACGCAAATGATATCGTTGGTACTAAATATGTTATCATCTATGAAAGTTCTTTCATCTTTCAAACATCTGGCGAAGGAGCACTATGCAAGAAGAGTAACATTATTTGCGAAGTATGGAAAGATGAAGTGCGATTATTTGATAGCCGTTTGGAACTAACTGAAGAAACATTCTGTAAGATTCTGTCTGACTGTCGAGGCGAATGTGATCTGGAAGCCAATGAAAATGAAAAAAATCTAGAAAGTTCTCTCGACCCGGAGGAAGAGGAGGCAGACTTTACTGCTCTAACTAACATTTGGAGTAGGAGGAGATCAGTGCGACCTCCTCGGCGCATGGAGGACATTTTCTAGTTTGTTTACTGTAGCAAAATACGGGAGCTTTTTACACATATTGCAACCTGTTCCCTGTCCTGTTATTTAACTTGTAATAAGTCAATAAGTTCCCAAAGTTACATTTAATCTTTCCCTAAACTGTACTAAACTAACAGCATTAACGCAATTTTATCGAGGTCTACTTCAAGTAATTTGAGACCAACCAAACCCAAACACAGAGCATTCGTTTCTTCAAATGCTTCTTGTTAAAATCGGACATAGCCGCATCATTCCGATGTAAAAATGTATGTATAACCGTTAAACCTTCCCGCAGATGTTTGATGAAAGATACAACTTCTCCAGCAAATTAGCCTGTTCCAGGCTCCGAGATAGTGGTGAAAAGTCGTTGAGTAAAAAGAAATGCGAAAAACGCGCGGGGGCTGGGGAGAGACGGGGCGCCGCCACCGCCCCCTTTCCCAAGTCGCGTCCGTCTTATTTTCGCTTTGCTCGTTTTAATACGTCCGCACTATGCTGTCTGAGAGCCTGGCACAGGCTACCAGCAAATATGAATAGGTCTGAGATATGATAACCGGCAAACAACAATACTCCACCAGCACTAAACTGAACGCTTGAAAATGCAAACGCCGGTTAACGAACATGCAATTATTGTCTCGTAAAAGTCAGTTTTTATAGCTTACGACTACTTACGAAAAGTAACGAAAAGTAACCCCGGTGGATATGCAATTAGTACAACTAGACGCTGGGAACTAGACAGGAGTACTGAACTCTACCGTAACATTTGGCTCTTCGACTTCATTTTGGCCCCCTAATTTCTGGATTCCTAAATGCATGTTAATGCATCTTTGATGACTGCAATAGCTACTACACTTCACAGTGGACTGAGACTATTGTCGCTGTAGTAGGATGTTAGAAGCGATGGTCAAACCTAGATAACCAGGTTAGTGAATACTCAGTTTAACTAAGGAAACTGACTTGTAACAATTTTCATCTTTGGCAAACTACCCTACAGCTTTAACACTGAACCCGGGCTTCTGATCTTTTTAATTTACATGATAACGGGAAAAACAAAATGAGGGACGGGAGTCGCGAGACAAGGGAACAAAAAGGTACGGGAGGCGGGAGAACGGGGTACGGGGAGCGGGAGGTTGTGACCCCCCTGTCCCCCCCCCCCCCCCCACCGTTAAGGTACAGTGAAGAAGCAAAAAAATGACGAAAAGGGGCCGAAGGGATTAGAGTGAGAAGAAGTGGAAAGGATTTACAGCTAAATTTTTGCCTGATAAGCAGAGTTAAGAAAACCTTACAGCAGATCAAAGAGACAGCTCGCTCACCAGCAATATTACGATCCCTTGTTTTGCAGCTTCAAATTCCCACTCTGTGACTCTACCGTCATGACGGAACTCGTACGCCGGGGATACGATAATTCCCTGGGGACTCGACGAGATGAAAGATGATGAGTCATTTTCTCGAGGAATTCGTGGACCAGCACTGTAATAGCGGGCACCTAACGAAGAAAAGGGAATAATAATTATGCTTGAATATTGTCATTGCCTTAGTGTGCATAAATTTGAAGAGATGGACAAAAACCTTGAAAAGGAATAAGCTTATGTACCAAGCTGATAGTTGGTTCAAAGTATTTTTATCCTGCTGCTGTTGTGTCTTTCTTTGCTACGAATCTACATTGATTTACTGTTATATTAGAAGCATCGATTGGCTTTTGTTATCATCACTCTTCTGATAAATAGTTTCAGAAGTTTTCTCTCCTGAAAGAAATTTCACCTGCTAAGTGGTGAAGACTGGCCGAATCGATTGAGGAGAAAAAGGAAAGAAAACCTCTGGGATTCTTCGAGGTTACTTACTCAAGGAAATGAACTCGTATTGCCCGTCTCCGAAGGAGAAAGTGTTGTTAACTCTTGTTCCCCGGACGAGAGTGCCATTACACTCCACCCACGATCCTAAGGAAACCGAGCGCGGACAGTGTAACTCTACAGGTCCCAAGGGATCATCCACATCATACATCTGTAAAGACGACAAGAAGTAACGAAATGAGACATATCTTCGCTTACCTGTGAGCCTGGCATTAATATTATTTGACTAATTTACAGCTGATTATGTACTGTCTACAAATTCCGATGATTCTGTTTCGTACCGTTTCGAAAATTAGTCAATTCAGTTCAACTTGAGGTTTTAAAAGAGAAGAGAAACATAAATATTGAAGACTGAAATAAAGAAAGCCACAGTGAAACTAGTCTTTTACTGTTCTAGATAATGGTCACTACAGAAACTTTTATCCATCTCGACTCGCGTCTCTTCAGCCTTGAACATTACATGTTGGTTTTTGTTGTACATTTTTAGCGATGTCTGATACATCCATCACAACGTTAGGTGGTAACCTGGAAGTTTAAACTTGTAACATAACCTTTTGACTAAATAGACGCAAATACTTAGTAGTAACCATAAAAAACTGTCTCTTGAGTAATAATTTTAATCTGTACTAATTATTTTCCAGATGAAGGTTGTGACTTTTTTCCCCTAAATTACGATTTGAGAGTGGAAGGGTAAGTCCCTGATCATCTCCCTACATATTAGCCTTGGTACCTCTGTCACAGTAATGGAGCCTGTGACGAGATTCGTAGCTGTCATAGAAACTATGTACGACCCTGGCTGGTCATAAATGTGATGGACTTGTGGGTTCTCCACAGGCTGCAGTGTCCGGGAGCCATCTCCGAGTGTGAAGGTGAAGGTGACATTCATTCCGTTGATCATTTTCCCGGATATTGTCACCGGTTTCAAAACAGGCAGTGACCCACTCTTCAAGAGACTGAGCCCCAATATTCTTTCGGATGCAGAATAAATGCTATTACGAAGTCGTCCTCCGCATCTGGGAGAAAATAAAAAGAGAATCACGTGTTATTGAAAACTGATGACTCTACCAAATAAGATGTAAATGTAACTTGTTTACCCGCAAAGCACTTAAAGCCTTTTAAGAAATCGTTTGAAGGGGTTCGCACACTCCTCATTGAACTGTTGTTTTAAAGGAGAAAGAAAATCTGAGGTATCTGAGGAAAAATGCCTTGGAACAAGGACGAGAACAAACAACAAACTCAACGCGCATATTAAGCCACCTCCGGAATTCGAACTTAGGCCACATGGGTGCAAGAGCTCAGCCTTGCCAACTTCCACATGGAAGGAAACACGCATATTACCGGCAAATTTCAATCATCATCAAACGCGTGACTCCAAAGAAGGCTGCTTAGTTCTACGTGCTTTAACAACGGAACAATGCAGCCGAAAAGACTTGCAGGCACCATCCTAATTTCAATCTGCGAACGTATCAACAAAACGAGGGGACATAAACGAATGGAAGAAGTCCTCGAAGTCCCTGAGTGTATTTTCTTTATGACCACCACGATAGAATAATATAATATAATATTATAATATTTATTGATTTGTATTGCGCAAATATCAATCCAGGGAAAGAAATTTTCATCTGCGCATAAAGCTCTTGACGCTTTTTCCCTTCTCTTGTTAAAAACCAGTACACTAATACTTAAAAGCAAGATGACCTTTATTTGTGTATCAATCAGTCTCAGTCGTTTTAGCCTTAAGGATCAGTTCACTGATAAATGCTTTAGTTTCGCTTTGACGGTTTTTACTGATCTGGGTCTTCTTAAGAATCCGGCGTCCTTCACTTCACTGATTTTTCCTTTCACACTCATAAAAGCGTCAAAGACTGCATGGAAATCTGCGGAATATAAATGACCAACTAAATTTTTCTTACCTAAGTGCTTGATCGTTAATGGGCCAAGAGTCATGGCCTGGACATGTCATATTGCACTCAGAAGCATTTACTTGGCCAGCAGTTGGTAGTGTGTTGGCGCAGAGACAGACATTGCCCTCTTGTAGAGTAGCATACCGATATTTCCTGCCGCACTGCCTCAGACAGTGCAGAGGGCTGATATCCTGCATATCATAATCCCCTGGACTTGATACGAACACACGATTCTCTGCGGATATCTTATAACACCCAAGGTGCTCTGAAAAATAAAAAGAGTATCCAAAATGAAAAGCTGTGGGGACAGTCAGGGCAGCAGCCGATACAGGAGGAGATAAAAGAACGAACATGGCTATGGACTGGCCACACACCAAGGAGACCAGACAGACATGTGGCTAAGACATCTTTTGAGACCCCACAGGGGAAGCGTCTGAGAGGGAGACCGCTGCACACTTGGAGGCTCACAAGGATATTACAAGTTGAAGGAAAAGGACTTACTTGGCCAGAAGCAAGTCTTTGCTCAAAATAGAGTCAGATGGCGAGCATTAGTGGAGGACCTATGTTCCATCGGGAACGAAGAGGTCTGATAATAATGGTGATGATGATTAAGAGGAATATCCTCTTCTTGAAGGTATTACACGAGGAGGTGGGCTCGATTCTCATTTGTTAGAGACCCCCCTTGAAAGCCCTTCATTTAAATAAATATTCTCCACACTGTTCCCCACAAAATTGTTTTGGTGCCAGTTAAGAGAGTGTGGTAATCATTGCTTCTATTGTCATGACGTTAAATGTTGATAAGGAAGTGATCAGGGATTATTACGTATTGCTGTATCTGTTGGTCACGTGGTGTTCAAGAGTTGATAGCAGATTTACGAAATGTAGTTATTCTTAAAATAAAAAAACCACAGCATAATCGATGGGGTGAGGCACTTTGGCCTGTTTGGCTCGCCCAAATGTCAGTTTTAATAAATTTCAAATGGAAAAACTTGACAAGTTTACAAGATCGAAAGTATTTTCGGGCCTACTTTGCACAAAAACTCTCAAGGATCGTTGAAAAGTGGATATAAAAACTGTTCGGGAGTTTTGAGAATGCCCTGAACAGGGTATACAATTTTATTGGTGCTTGTTTTAAACTGGTTCTTTTCTCATAAAGAGTCAAAAGAGCGTGTATATTATCACGTATTATAAATGTTCTGTTAGGGTCAAAAATAGAAGTGCTTGTTGTCACAGTTGTTGTACACAGTAGCTTTTTTTAAAGTATATGTTGGTTTCCCTTTTTCCCAAAACAGGGTTTTGGGTTCAAAACCGTCAGCGGAACCACAACGCCCAAACGTGGGTCATTTGTCCCCCTCGAGATCATCCACGGCACGTACATGTATATTGGGAGATCAAAGAAAAATCCGTTACAAAATAAGCCTGGACAATAATGTTAAAAGCATAATGTAAAGCCGCCGAAAATTCAGAACCTGATTCGCAGTATTCTGTTTTAAAGGGAATTCCATTTCACCCAGCTTCATTAACAGAACGGTCTTCGTTTTTTAAAAATTATCTTTAAAATAACTACTTCGTAATTGAACAAACCGCAGAAAGTGCAATAAGATTCAGTTTGACCCAAATTAGGCTATCGACTGTTCTGGCATTAATTATTCAATATTTTTTCGGCTAGCAACCAAAGAATCTTCAATTTCTCAGTTAACAGTGCCACTAGTTCGGGAATATTTCTTGGTCAAAGCAAACGTTTTCGTGTAAGAACACCTACTTGCTCTGAATAAAACTTTGCGTCCGTTTGTTTCGAAACTGCGTCAAAAGAAAAGCGCATTTCTACTTTGAAAAATATGCGCGACACACAATTAATTTTTTCAAAGAGGTCTCCTTGAAGGACTACCTCTGGGCTGTTTCTGTTTGCGCTTGAAGTTTATGTCTAGTACTTAGAAGTGATTAAAACTACAAGTAAAAGTTGTGCAATTTTATCATTATTAATGTCATTACTTTATGAACAAAATTTAGTCTTCATAATTTCTTCTTAGTAATTTTTTTTTTAAGTAAAGATGAACCCCCAAATTAGTTTCAAAATTTATTTTACAGGATAAAAATGAACGTTGCTTTTTGCTATTCAAAATCTAGATTTGAAATCAGCGTTGAACTTGAGGAAGTGGATTTTAACCATGTTTGGTTTTCCTGCGAAAAATGTAAAGTATGATAGTTCAGTTTAAAAACAAGTGCATAAATAGATTACCTTCTGGGCGAACTTGTTTTCTTGAAGTTGAAACAGGAATCTAAGAAGGAAAAAGATTCAAGCTTCAAGCTATGAAATCATTTCTCTTGTGCTGTCGACATAATCGCAGGGGCAATATATACGGACTGGGGAAACTGGACAAGTAAATAGCAACGACAGAAGTCTGAGTCTCACACTTTTCTTATGAAAACAAGATAAAGAAAGTACAATTACAAGTGACTGCGAGTTACGCCTTAAAAATCACAGTTTTCCTGGTCAAAAAAGAAACCAAATGTTCTCGCGTTTAGACTTGTGCTTGCGTTTTAGCAAACTAGAAAGGCATTTTAAAATACAGCAAATTTTAACTTACAGTGAAGTATGCCAAGAGTATAAAACTTCCGAAACAGATAAATTTCATGATTTTTTTAGTAGCAGCAATGCAATTTGGTGCCTTGTCGTAGATTCGTGTAAAAAGTGGAAGAGCAAATTCTTGCGATCTACTCGACCTTCCTTAACTTCGAGGTGTAATGGGAATACAGATTAACAATCGCAGAATCCGCAGATCGGCCCGATTTCATAGGGGAAAAACTAGAAACAGTTATACATATTTAATGACTATTAACAAATAACTAGCAAATAGGATTTTACCACTCCTCTAATTACTTTCGCTAAATCTCTAAATAAAAGAAAATCAAAATGTTCTTGGAGTTCCAGCAAAGTAAAGACGTTTGAAGAGTCGCACGCAGAACAATACAGAGCCATTCCTTCAAATCGATTTTTAGGAAGAGTTGCAGATTCTTAAAAATACTTTTTCCGTGTCATTACAATATTTAATGATCAGAAATCATTAATAATTGAAGTCAAAAAACCTTTTTTTCACATTACTATTATAAAAAAACATCAATGCTGTTTTGTGCAATATCTTTTAGCGATCGACAACACCACTGTCATGTTTAAAAAACATTCAATTCAAAGCAACACCAAAAAGATACTTCTCGATTTTTTCCCGCTTTATTAATAACTAAAGTGATAAACATAACTGGAACTCAATTTTTACCATGGATATAAAATATTTCCAAAGAGTACTTTTCACGTACTCACGTAACAGAAAGATAAGCAAATGAAAAATCAATTTTAAACAGTTTATTTCAAATTGCTTTAAGTAAAGAATTTGGTCTTAACTGATCCACAATAATTACTTGCGGATATTCCAAAGCTATTTATTTGTATGATATTCAAATAACCGCAACAAAAGGGGATTTACATAGAGCAGCAGTTGAATTACGTCACGTCAGAGAAACACAGGAAAACAGCTGGCACTTTAACTTCCGGAGGGGGGTAACTATAAGGGTGGGGGGAAGATTCCTGTGGGGAAGTGGGACCGGGAGACTATAGACAACACAAAACGGAGGATCTAAATGGGCATAGGTCGTCGCTGAGAACAGTCCAACATTCTAACTGATTACTGTAAATTGTAGCCTAAGTGTGGTCGTACCTTTCTTCAGGATGATCGGAAATTAATTTCCTACGGGGGAAGGTTATATCCCTATTTATCCCTTCAGACTGGCCACAGTCTGATTCAGCCATTCGCTAAGCCATCTAAGCACAATTTGAGACAAAACAGCCCTGTTGAATATCTAATCCAGTACACCTTGTGACTCATTTCAACTCGTGCGTTCCAATCAGCCCTAAACACTAAGTAAATATATTGGTCCTCATTAAGATAGCTAAATTTGACCCTGGTGTTGTGCTGTATTTTACTCAACGAAAGAGCCCCAAATTCTACGCGAAATCGAATGTCTAAAATTTGCAGTGGCTGTACATTAACTTATTTCAGAGAACTTCTCCTGGCACTGGCTGTTACTGAATAATCTGTTAAACACATATATTTTTCTAATATTCTACCTTGGTCTTCGTTTGAATTCTAATCCTGTATCAAATCACGAAGCAAGCAAAGCAATGTATACTATACCAAGCCCTTAGCAAACTATTTCCATTCTAAAACAAGACGAGTTCAAGAATGTAAAAACTCTAGAGTCTATGTGCATGTAACTTATATGTGTAACCTTAATCTCGCATTGGCATGTCGCTTTTTCTTAAAATCACTCGCTGATTTGGGATAACAAGGCATGGTCACGTATAAACGGCAAATTTCGTCTGAAATAAGACGCGTCTTAGCTAAGTGGCGTGTTATTTCAGACGAAATTTGCCGTTTATACGGTACAGTTTGCGTCTTATTTAGGACGCGTCTTATTTTTCCTCGTACTAATGGCCCTAATTTCTGCATGATGACCTCTGGTCTACATATGTATTAACATAGGCATTAATGTCCAGCGAGACATATTCCTTTAAATGTTTTAAAAAGCTTTACTTAATGAATCAAAAACTCTGAAGGTAAAACGCAAGAACAGAAGTGATAAAGAATGACTAGATAAATGACTAAAACCGAAAAAACGAAGTGAAAGGAATGAATGAGAACTCAACAGTAATGAAGGTTTGCCCTAACAATGACGAGAGAACAGTAAAATTGTGAGGTAGTTTTTTTAAAATAGGTGGACTGTAGATAATACAACAACAATGTACAGAAGCAATTTCTGCAATTTTGGTGTTGTAACGGACAATGTATTTTTTCACCAAATTCTTTTCGCAAGCGTTTCTTGCAGTTCTCCAAGACACTTCGACGCAAAACTATATTTTCAAATTCACTTTTTATCACGTAGTAATTTTTACGAAAATGCAGTTTTATCACCTACGTTAATAGGGAGGTTAAGCGACGACGACTGCGGCGGCGGCGAAAACGTCTCTTAAAAAGTGAATTCACGTTCTTTCAAATTCATCGCTCTTATTCCACGACATTCAATTTGTCAAATGTTTGTGAATATTTCTGGAATTGAAAACTAAGGGACTGTATATGAGTTCAAAAAAGAATTAGAAAATGCCGGTCGGTAGCAAAACTCATACAAATTCCTTGTTTTCTGAGTTGCTTCACTGAGCTCCATGTAATTGCTTAGATTCGTTGGAGTTAAATTGTTCCATTCTTTTAATCCAGGTTGGTTACCGCTCAGCAGGTTTTACTATTTCATATGGTCTTGTGTCCACGATACGTCCTCTTCTAAAGCAGCTTTCCAGCCATTTTACGCCGACAATCTTCACTCCAGCGTTTAACTCTTGAGAGGGAAACTGTAACAATTACAAACAGAAAAATAATCAAAATCAGCTCAAAGAACTGATCAGTGATCTTAATTACCAGAATGTTATATTAGTCTTTAACCAAAAATCTAAGCTAAGAATTAAATTGTTACGTTTTCCATATTACCAGCCTGGGGTCCTACTTTTAAATACCCGCTTAGCACAGGATAGACAAGTATAGTGAACTTCCTTCCTTTTTAAACAAAATTTTAGACTGCGAGCAGTCCCTTTTCAAGCTTGAGCAATTACAGGAATTTTCAGCTCTTTTCAATCAATAACAAAGGAAATAAGGCAATCAAAAGCTGCGAAATTGCTGGGTGGCAAAAACGTTACTAAGGTCATACATTGTAAATTTCGAGTTTTTCAAAGAGAATTTCTGCGAAACTACTCATTATATCGAGCTCAAATTTTCAGCTATAACTGAAGTTATTATGGTCTTTTAATCTTTAGCGGTTTAATTTTTATTATTAGCTTTAACAGATAATGATAAGCATGTGCTAATGAGGCAAAAAATCAATCAAACAAGGATTCGGCTAAAGTGGAATAACACGACAACAGAGCAACAGCAATAACAACAGAGATTCTTTCCCTCAGACTTTTTCAGATGAAGATACAAAGTAAATATAACGTCATTTAAAACTTACGTTATCTTCTTTGTGCTCAGTACAAACTACATGTGTTACATCATCATTGGCGAACTGCGACACATCTCCGTTGTAGTTACACGATTGTTAAAGAAACTTTAACTCTTCCCGCTAAAACCTCACTCGTCACACTATGCAGCCCGCAAAGACTGACTTCTCAATCAACGAAGCCTAAACGTGGTAACGTGGTTGTGGAGCCCGCGAAATAGTCAAGGAGTTGTTGGAGTAAACGCATACAATTACACTTGTTCTCAGCGTCTTCCGGACTCTTTCAAGCTAACGCCATAGAAAGGTCTTGGCATAAATTGACAGCGGACTAAGGGTTTTGAGAAGTACTGATTGATTTTCCTTCATATTCTCTCGTTGTTTTCGTAAGAATCGTGATTCCAAAAAAATCGCAGTCCTTACTGGACACCTTGCTTTCGCATACGGGTCTCCTGGTAATTTTTACGAAAAATCTCCAGGCAGTGTTCAAACCTGGACATCTGGCCCCAGTTGTTTAAAAGATGGATAGCGCTATCCAATGGATAAATCTCTATTCAATGGATAGCGCAATTGGTTTCCCAAATATGTATCCGCTGGATAGTGATTTATCCAGTGGATAGTGCTATCCACCTTTTGAACAACTTGGGCGGTAGGTGCAATGTTCTCATAGAAAGGGAAAGCACTTAACTATTGACCAGCTGTTAACATCAGCCAACAGTCAGCATCTGACGGTTAGTCAGTCAAACTCGTTATTTTAAAGGGGCTATGTCACGGCTGTCTACTTCATTTTGCTTATAAAGCCAATTACGCGTCCATGTTCACTATGGACTTAAGAAATTAGTTGTGAATGACAAAATCACAGCCTCGTTCGTGTCAAACAAATTTGCATCCCGAGCATTATATCAAACGTTACAAACAAAAAATGAACTTTGAAAAACTGTTAGGCTAACAAGTATTAAAAACCAAAATTGCATTCCGTTTCAGTCTTCTCCAATTTTGTCCATCCGTACCTCCTTGTTAGTCATACCTTCATTTAACGTTCTGAGAGGTTATTTTTATATTTTGCTTAATTTTGCAAAGTAACTCTAGTATAGCTAACTGGAGTAGAATAACCATGTTCTTTACTAGCCACTAGCTAGCTGGTTTTTCAAGCTAGTAGGGAACCCGGGGGGTGGGATACTCAACAAAGTTTTATACGGGGAGGTTGCACCACGCGGTCCAGCCCCTTACCCTTTTACAGTGTATATACCATTTTTGTCAGAAAATTTACCCCTTTCGTAAACCTTTCCTTGACAAATGGTACCCCTTCCACATCTCTAGTTTAGAACTTTCATCCCTTTTAACTGCTGTCTTTTAAATATGAAGAAAACACAAAACTAGACTGATTTTCTCGACTTTGTACACAGCCTTAAAATCCTCCTGTAGCCCTTTTAGGTCATTTCTTTCGCCACCCTTTCATATACTTCAACTAGTGAAATCCCTTCCCTTTGCCCTTTGATATAGCTGAAGTCTGATAAAGGACACCCCCTCCCCCCCCCAACCTGGTTAGGTATTCAGGTTGCCTGTTTTTATTCAGTGACAGATTAAACGATACAGCATGAGAAGGGCAACTTTACAGTTCCAAAAAAGCATAATGTCCCGCTATCGATTAAAAAAGGATATGCAATTAAATAGCGTGTCAACTTCTTCCTTTGATCTTCTTCGACCTCGTGAAAGAGAGCAGTAACGCCAAACATGAAATCAGGAAGTGTAGGTCGGGTACTTTTCAAATCATTGCCACTTCGATTGTCTTCGTTTGGCTCTTTATTCTTTTCACCAGACTTTCCACTTTTCACACTGGCAGATTTTTTTTCCCCGTTATTTGATGAAGGTGTTGGTGGCGAATAGTATGTGGAGAAGGACTGCCCCCTGGCAAAGTAGTATCTGAAATCCGGTTAAGAATTAAAGCTCTCGGTGGTGATCTGAAAAATGTCTTAAGGTAATTCACTTGTTTGCAATGTGCATCACCTACTGCGCATAACATTACGACATCAAAGGCGGCGGTGATGTTCACCAATCGCCTGAAGATAGGTAACAAAGGCCCCTTTTGTAGTCCAAATAGTTTTAATAACGATTGTGATGACTCTTCCAGCCTAAAACGGTGTTGGTCTTGGGATTCGCGCTGTAGTCTCTTTACGCAAAATGATCAATTGAAGTCGAAATTGTCCCTGTGTTGTCTTTTTGCGATGAAACGAGAACGATGACCCCCATTTTTATTGGCGTTTTTTACTCGTTATAGCTACAAGAAAAATAAATATGAAGGGCAAAAAAATCTGGATAAGGGAATAACCTTTACTGACAAACTTGTTGGTAACAACTCAAAACTATTTTACTGGTCCTTAGCTTTTTTAACTTTTTTGTCCAAGTTCAACTTTCCCTTCAACTGTCAGTCAGGAAACCAAGTAGTTATAACTCAACACAGCTCTCAAGGAAAAAAACGAATCGTTAACCCTTTAAGTCCCAATAGTGTCCAAGATCAATTTTCTCCTTAAAATTATCCATACACTGTAAAGAGATAAGTTATGAGAATCAATGAAATGATCACCCAAGAGAAAATACTTTGATCTTTGAAGAAATTCTCTCAACTAATTCTTTAAGGAAATGTATGGAGATCAGTTTGGAGAATTTGTATGTAGAAACTGGGGCTTAAAGGGTTAATGTGACGTCCCGCTCACACGTATCCGGATATTTTTAAAAACGGTGATATTTTTTTCCTCCGTTTTAGCCTTCCGTCCACACCTAAACAGCGTTTTCGGGCACCAAAAACGCAGGTTTTCGAAAACGGTCCCCAGAAGGGAGTTTGTTTGAAAACGC
Organism: Porites divaricata; assembly: GCA_038088405.1. Lineage (NCBI taxonomy): Eukaryota > Metazoa > Cnidaria > Anthozoa > Scleractinia > Poritidae > Porites > Porites divaricata. The sequence goes on from JBBMOI010000001.1 coordinate 18,591,239, forward strand.
TAGCTTATCGTTTTCGTGTGCGTGGACGAAAACTGAGGTTTTTGAATACGATGATGTCATACATCATACAGCGCAAGCCATGTAAGAGATGCTATCGTATTTTCACCGTTCTTTGCATTCTACATTTTTTCGAAAAAGGAGAAAAAAATCTTCGTTTTCAAAAAAATTCCGGATACGTGTGGAAGAGACCTCAGAGTTTAGAATGAGATAAGGATACATAGATGTTTCAATTCCCTTGGAGGCCAGATACTTTCGCACCAGTCTCTCTGTGCCGTACCAGTTAAAGCTTGGGGTGTTGTAGCCAATCCGCGGAAGATGAACACTGGCTAAAGAGAAATATCCCTGTGTTAGCTCTGACATGCAAGAGTAAAAAGTAACGCTATTAAAACATGACATTTGGCGTTACTTCTTATGCTCAAATGTTTTGCTAAATCTTTCGTTCTCTTATCTCTTACAGCAACAAAACATGGTACGCAAATGCACGTACTTGTGTCGCACATCAAGTTAATTTTTACCAGTTAGTAATAGACCTTTTTAGCTATTAATGCCCAAGGCATGTTTTGTTTTACTCAGTTAAAACCTTGTGATGCTACCCCAGAGAACGTTTTTCTGTCCAAAGTCGTCCTATTCAGGTGTATAATGCCAGATAATTTATAGAAAAGGAAAAAAAAGGCAAGGTCTGAATTGGGAAACAAAGCATACAAGGCAAAAAGGGTTCTATATACGAGGTAGAGATATAATTAGCTATTTTCGAATACCTCATAATACACTCCATTTGTACCCCAAATTATTGTTCTCAAATGCACCTGAGAATATGTAGTCCCCCACGGAGCACCTGAAAACAATAGCTTCTCCAAAATTTGAGAGGCAAACTGAGTGTATTATAGGGGATTGAAAAATATACAATTATTATGACTCATTTAGGGCTATATGAGGCCTCGGTTGTTCAAAGGGCGGATAGCGCTATCCACCGGATAAATCTCTATCCAGTGGATAGTGCAATTAGTTTCCTCGATACGTACCCGTTGGATAGTGATTTATCCGGAGGATAGCGCTATCCAACGTCTGAACAACCAGGGTCAGAAGAATAACAAAAAAAGAAAGAAGGAAAATGGAAATACAGCTTAGGTTGTACACCTGTGTGTTAGGCCATTTCTGAGTCCCAAACACTCTCACTTTCAAAACGAGGCTAAGTGCAAAACCTTTGCTGTTAGAATGAGTTTATTTGCATGAGAATAAAAAATTCATTTTCATATCAATAGCTTCGCACTTAGCCTCGCTCAGTTTGAAATTGAGGCTTGAGGCAACTTGGAAATGGCCTATTTATTACCTCTCATTTTCTTTGCGGCAAGAGCAACTCTCTGCAGTCCCTGACTCAGTGACGTCAGCAGGATCCCAGAGAGTCTGTTCTTCCGGTCACGTGACTGAGCTACGATCAAAGCCACCTGAGAAAAATTTATTTAAGAAATAAATTGGTTCCTATCTACTACCTGGTAAAACAACAAACTGTCCAGTTCCAGCATTAATAGGCGACAAAATTGTCGAGAATGTGTTCAAATAGGGTACATATTGGAGAGCAAAACAATCTGGACCCTTTCAATCAATCAGTACCTTTATTTAAATGTCAAACTAACATAGCAGAAGAAGAACAACTAAATGGGGACACTATAAATTAAAATAAGCAACTATTGTAGCACCCTTTCCTTCAAAGTTGGACTGTTTGTTGTGGGAAACGACATTTTTTAGAGAAGGCCAAGAGGGATAGCTTAATTTTCCCAAAACGTTGCCAATTCATGGTCATATGAGACACTGCACGGCTATCAATCACAATAATATGACACTGTCACCTTTTGAAAAGCAATCACATTGCAACCATGGTAGTCCCATAAAATCCTTCTCAAAGGACCAAGAGCAGATAAATTTAGCTTCCTTTTAGTTGGTACATTAAGATCGTGGACTTAAATTTGTATCTTGTTGACGCCTCGGTTTTCGTTTCCATTTTATTTATAGTGGTCTTTGCAACTAAATATATATGACTACGAAGATTTTAACAAATGAAATACTTCATCTGCAGTTGTTAGATATGGCAATCACTTATACTCTGTTCCACTCTTATCGATAAGAAGTAAATGGCTGAAAGGTAAAACGTACATAGTCATGACCATCCTTTCTACTTTCTCGATCATCGACTGGAACAAGATGTGCATCTCCGAGCTTAAGATCTGAAAAAACAAAACAAAAACAGCTGTCATCACTTTAGTCGTATCAGAGCTGTAGCCGCAAAGGGCAAGCCACGAAAAGAATCGCGGGGCATGGGCTCCGAGATTTTGGTTATTAGCACCTCTTCTACTATGTGTTTGATGCTAAGTGCTATTAAAAGTGTGCTTGAAACATAACAAAACCTACCTTTCATTCTACTGGCCAGCTCGTACTGAGTTTCTGGCTTTAAAGAGCGTCGAGAGAGAGCGGTGAATATACCACCCTGTCCCCACCTCCCTGAGTCGTCTGAAAGGGACAAGTTCCTCAGTTAGAAGCTAAAAAGCCTTTCTGTATTGCCAATTAAGAATGTGACGTCACATACCTACACAATGTACAATGATCGCATCACGGCCGCGAGTGTTGATGGGATGTGTGACGTCGCCCCGTACATACTGAATGTCTTTCTGGTCATTTTCCTCTTCTTCGTCAAACAAATCCTTACGTTCATTAACTTCCTCTTCCTCTTCTTCATCCAGAGCAGCGTTAAGGCTGATGTAACTATTGTCTTTCCAAAGTTTCTCCCTTCAAATAAATAAATAAATAGGTAAATAAAACCAAAAACTTGGTGAGATTCCGTCCTGTATCCTGTCTAAAACCTGTTGTTCAATAGAAAGGAGAAGTAGTTATGGCACGAGCAAATTTCTGGATCTCAACAAATCGTGGTTCGGCAAATATGACAGAAAAATGCGAAGAAAATTGTCGTGTATGACTTTCCTATGCATGATTGCACTCAAGAAATAACGGTAGCCCGCTCTTTTCTTCCATAGTTTGAGAATGCAAATGGTTTTCTCTGCTAAGAAAGATTGTTGAGATCTAGAAATTTTGCTACCATGGTAACGTGACGTCGTCTTCTCTCCATCTACTTAAAAAATGCTGTCAAGGCTGATAGGTTTGAACCTTTCTAAACTTCAACAAAATGAACTCTAAAAGCTCACAATCTCCTCCGTCTTTCTCTCTCTTTTCTCAGCCCTTCCTCTTCTTTCAGCTTGGCTCTCTTTACTGCATTTTCTTCCCTCTAAACGAGGAAAGAATTCGTGTTAAAATTCTAGAAACCAAAAGACAAACCTACCGAAATCGAAGGACAAGTAATACCGAAGACGCTAGTTTGGTTAATAGCCAGTTACCTTTCTTCTTCGCTCCTCCAGTTCTTCTTGGGTTAACACTTTTCGCTTTCTAGCAGTAAGATCGACGAACTGAGCTGCCAAGGCCTGAAGAGGACAAACGAAGTTAAAGGTCGCTAAGCAGAGAAGAGTTTTGACGCAAAACTGTCGAACCGTTGAATAAAGGTTTAAAACCTATCGATAATTCATAAAAAAGAGAAAGATAAAAAATTTCTACTTTGAACGGTTCCTAATTATCACAACATTTGTAATACTTTGCTGCACGTTATTAATAATTTGCTATACACTATTTTCACCCGATATCTAGGCATTTATTGGGGAGCGAGAAAGATAGGCTTCAGGTAATCTCTCCGAACCAGGTATAAGAGTCTGTATATAGGATGAAACATTCCACTTCGTGTTTGAAATATTACTTACTCTACCGCATATTGCGGGATTGCAAAGGTAACGTTTAAACAAAGTGAAAGACGGAAGAAGGTCGTGACTTATGTTTTAAAGAAGATAAGGTAGGCACTGTGTATGGCGGCACACTGACCTTTCTTTCGCTGCGGAGTAGCCTTTCTTCTGATTGACCTTCACTTAATATTTCTGCCCAATAGGAAAATGAGAGATTTACAAAGTGAAAACTGATATAGTAAGTGGAGTTAAATCACATTATTATTGATTAAAAATATTTCCCCGATTCTGATTGGCTAAAAGCACACGTTTAATTCACCATAACGAGTTACTGATGACCAAATTTGGAAGAATTTTGTGTTTAACGAGGAAATGACGTCAAAAATGCAGCCCTCTAAAGGTTAAGGCACCGTTAACCGAGAAGACCTGTGGACGAGTTTGAGTTGTTTTGGTTGTGAAAAGAAAAATGGCGAGCATTTCACTCGTTTCAAGAGTAAGAACTACGGCTGGAACTAGGCCAAATAATCGCTAAAAACATGGCAAAAACAGCAAGAAGACAACTCGGAGGGCGGCATATGCTATTTGGAGAATATCTGGGGAGCTCGACAAACCTAAACTTACGGTATCGAAGATGAACTTAATATCGATGGATCGATATAGGTAAGCATATTTTAGCTATGTTTTTAAACTAGGAATTAATTTGAATGAATAATAAAACAATTATTGAATTCAGCTTTCGTATCTTATGAAGAAGTGATCTCCATAATTCTTCATAAGATACTCAGCCTCATTCATTAACTGTTAATTAATTAAACCTTTCCATCATATACATGTATTTTATTAGCTGCTGGTCAGTAAAACAGAGCGGTAACAGAAAAGGCCGAACCGTAACACGTTCACTTTTTAACCCTTTACACCCTAAGATCAAACTTTGAATTCTCATTCGTTGCCCCTATTCATTTCCTACAGAAGTAGTGCGGAGAAGTTGATAAAATATCAAGCAAATTCATCTTGTGTGATCATGTCCGTAATTCTCATCACCACTCTGTTTTACAAAGCATTGATATTACAAGGAGAAATTTGATGCTGATCACCAAGAGAGAATCATTCTCTCTTGTGATCACTCTTAGGGTTTAAAGGGTTAATTTCAGTTTATTTCTCTGAGGCCAAGTGACGCCAGATAACACCATACATTAAACATATCTCTCTTGCAATTTTGAACCTGAAGGTTCGGAGTCATATTAGAATTTTTATATATCGCACGTGGGCTATTCCTGTGGAAAATGAGCGAATACTTGTAGTCAAGGGTACCCGATAGTACGCTCAAAACGCTGTCATCTAAAGTAGCAGACAATACGCTCTTCTCACGTATGGTAATATGCCCGTCCAACCTCGTTTTTGAGTACAAGTTCTTTTGAAATGCTAATCAGATGATGTTTTCGTATTTGAATTTCAAAAGAATTTTTACTAAACGAGGTTGGACGGGCATATTACCATATGTGAGAAGAGCGTATTGCTTGTCTGCTCATTCAACAACATTGTGTGCAAACTCCTGAAATCACGCATACGCTTCACGCTCGACCGCAGTATAGCAGTTATCACTGTCACTGACCTGCCATGATGTTATCAAACGCCTGTTGGTCTTTGGTGCTAGTGTCTCTTGAGTAGTCATGACCCTCATACACGTACATACTGCTAACTGAATCAACAAAACAAGACAGAAGTGAAAACATTGCTACCCGATATCGTCACAATCTGATAGGTTCAAGAGTTGAGTTGAATGTACATTCAAGCTTTCGATACCCTCTAACTGTCTCTGTCGGAGAATTAGTATCTGAATTCATTTCACTTGACAAACACAGGACTGTCACTAAAATTTCGAGTTGCCGGGTTTATGCAATTAGTAGACGGGAATTTGAACAGCTACGAAGTTCTTATGGTTCTTTTGTCTTTTTCCTTTTGTATTTCATGGCAGTAGCCAGGGGATCCTACACGGGAAATCTCCGGCCCAGGCCCTTACTGTCTTCTCTGCAAACATAGCAAGAGGTTTCGAAGGTACTCTTGAGAGGAAACTAACCTCACGAAAAACACAACTTATCAGTTCTATGCATGCATATTTTGAGGCACAATTGTATCTTTGATTTTTGTGATAATTTCCTTTTACTCATTATATTACACAAGCCAAGCCCAAAACAAAGACAACGTACGGCCCAATAACTACATACAACACAGGCGATGATAAACTGATGGAACACAAGCTAATTAGGCTGCACAACGCTTTAACTTTTTAATATATGAAATTTGTTCACCATTTTCGTCTTCATTTGTCTCCATACACGAAGCCATGTCGTCATTATCAACATTGGCTTCTTCAAGAGTCCACTCATTATTACAACTTCCTCCTAAGATCCTTCGAGATGTTAAAAGAATACACAGTCGTTGAGACAATGCGAACGAACCAAACAAAAACCTTAGGGCCCATTCACACAACATCACATGCATTTCAAAACTGACTATAAATTCAGCAACAGAGAATTGAAGGACTACTTTTATGAAAGATTCAGGTGGGCTTTAAGTGCTTTTATTTGCGTTGAATTTGTAGTCGACAGAAATCAGAATGGAGCCCTTACACGCCTCAGTATTTACGCAGACAAACAATCCCCCCTCCCCACCCATAAAAGATAAAACGAACGACCACTACACTAATTATACAATGAAATGGAAACGCACTTTTCTAAGTCTTTCTCTGTAACAGTGCTGTTGATAAAAGAAAGATGATTCAATGTTAGTACATTGAAAATATAACTTGCATTAGGGATTATTAAATTGTGATGATATTTATTAAGTGTATGAATGAAATACAATAGCAAAACAATTCTTATGATGGCTCACCTGTTCTCCGACTCAAATAACTTGTCCAAGCCAAATTTAAGCAAGTCTGCTAGCTAGTGATTTCATATAAAAAAGAAAATCAGCATTTGACCCTTCATTTGTGTCGTGATCCTTGAATCACTTCAGACGTCTTGACTATTGAATTATCTGAGATCACTTTAGTTAATACATAACGAGCAAAGGCGAACGCCTTTCTTTTGCCAACATAAGGATAATTTCGTGAAAAGGGCCACAGATAGAAATACATGGACATGGAAAATAAACCAAGTCCTTTTGAGACGAAGGGCGTTAATTTAAGGTTCGCTGTAGAAAAACCTTGGTTCCATCAAAACGACTTATAAAAAAAAAAGGAAAGGAAAGAACTTAAAACACGGAAGAAGTTAACGGTCCAATAAAACGAAACTGAAGGGAAAGTGGCTCACACATCCACATTCTATTTACCTCCGTTGGAGTCTCAGCAATTTGATTGACAGCCGATACAATTCCTGAAAACTGCAAGGAATCAAACAAAGTAGTAGCTAGCAAGACCTCCTAACACCATAGTCGCTAGTCGCTAGACCTGTATATCGATGGGCAGATTCATGAGAGTGGCATGTTGCTGTAGCAGTTCAAGGGAAAACAAACTACTACTATAATTCTTCGAGTTGGTTAAAAAATAAAAGTTTGCGTGAAGAGCGGAAAGAAACCATGAGTATGTGGTACCGTGTAAGGTGTTAGGAGCACTTCATGAAAGCAAAACGTCACACCAGCTCGTTTGGGTTCTCCAATAGAACAGTTACTGGGGCTGGGAAAACATGCGCGAAAAAATACTTGGAATCCGGAAATAAATTACATCATTTTAGAGAGACTATTGAGTTCCTGTTCATGCAAAAGATAACCATCAAGCTTGATACTTAAACCATACTTGAATTGCTTTATCAGATGGATGGGTACACTGAATTTTAATTTTTAAAAGTACCTTGATGTTGTTGTTTGAATTATTGTATGTAAGCTTAATTTATTCTACCACTCTAGGCTGTTACTATTCAAATAGTGTTTTCAATTTTATTGTAACGGAAGAGGATACTAAACAAGACTACGCATTGGTTTCCAAACCAGCCAATTAAAGACGAAATCAAACAAAAAACATCCATATATGGATAATGTTACTGGGACTTCTTTACCAGTCCACCACTGTTAAGGGAAATGCCAACGAACCCCTCCTGTTCTTTTCTATTATTTTTTTTGTGCGGTTATGAATTAATTCAGTTAATCCCGTAGCATCCTAACCTTTCCACCTTCTATCACTGTATTTGTCAGTTTTAACTTTGCATCAGCTCTCTGCTGCACAATTTCCTCCACTGTGCTTCTACCAACGAGGCGAATGATTTTCACTGGTCTGATAAACAGGATAAATAGAACATTAGAGCGATTTTCGTATGACCTTGAAAAAAGGTTTCGGTAAGTGTTCGTTCTTTGTTTCATCAGCCAATGGATGAAAAGATCAAAACATGGCCTCTTCGTTTTCCCGCCAAAGAAACCCTAATATGGAGAAGGCATTGTTCGATTGGCCAATCGTGTTGCAGTATGACGTCAAAGAAATTTCTAGAAAGTTCTTCGGGCATGAAGTTTGTTTACCCGCGCGTTCGCTTAGCCAACCAAAACCCAGGTGCGTTTGTATCCGTTTCATACACCAATCAAATCGCTCTATTTCCGTTCGTTTGTTTTTCCTGTTTTGTTCGCGCGTTTTCATTTCAAGGTCATACGAAAATCGCTCTATCGTTGTAACCAAAGCTAAAGTGACCTGTAGTTTCTAAGCTTCAAATCAACCATCTGGCAAGAAAAAAATATTAAAATTGTATTTATTCTTTCAGCGATTTTACCAGCAAAATGTATCGGCCATTTTGGAGCACAGTCTGCCGCACAAATTGGTAAGCTTGTGACTACGACCGCTTCACCGAATCTTGCATGAGCTTCAAATGTAGCTTTTTTCCCAGGGTTTTTGGTTTATTATATTTCTGGGAAAATGCCCACCTACCCCTCCCCTCAGCCAACATTAACACTTACTTCTCATGATCACCGTGGCAGTGTTAGTTCAGTCGGTAGAGCGTGTCGACTGCAGAGCGGGAGGTCGCGGGTTCGATTCCCGGGGCCGGACCAATACTCAGGGTCTTAAAATAACTGAGAAGTGAAGTCACTCCCTTTACAGTGCAAGCGGCGAGACCTTGCGTGGCTCGGATGACCACGTAAAATGGCGGTCCCGTCTTCAGTTGGAGACGTAAAATACAGAAGGCCACTAGGGAGAACACTTCATAGTAATGAGTCACCCTCTTAAAATAAAGGTTATCACTTAGGGCAAAATATTAGCTTAGGGGAGGGGTAGGTGGGCAGAGTAAACAAGCAAAAAGTGTAAAACGTGTAATGATCCGTTTTGTTATATCCCATGAGTGCCATATCACGGGTACGAAACGAACAGACACAGGGCTCGACTTTCAGAAAAAAATCTTGGGGCCACCTGGCCTCCAAGTTTTCATTTTTGGTCGCCAGGACAAGTATTCTAGTCGCCAAAAATTATCTTCAAGAAAAAATAGAATATAATACACTGAAGGTCTGAACACTGATACAAGGAGGAAGGCGGCACGAACAATGCTATCATATATCAAGTTATTTAAGGTGGCTCAACTGGATTATTTAGGGGGGATACCTCCCAAGTTTGAGCATTGATAACGTCGCCATGAGTAAAGATATGGAAAAAAGGTACCACAACTGTATTATATAAAGATGAAAATTTCTTATGATCTGTGTTTTATTGCAATCGGAGTCGCCATGGCAACGTAACGACGCCGTTATGTTTTTTATTTATCTTTGTGTTTCTCTGTACCAGGAGGTTTTTTAGAAAATCGCTTAAGGGAGCTTGTACCTGCCATGATTGCCTCAATTATGGCAAAGCTTGAACAAATTCTATGAGAGCGTTTTCGAAATATTTTGAAACAAAGTTTTAAGCATCATAAAAACAGTGAAATAGCATGCTATCCACACAATTAGCTAATTTTTTGAGAAAATGGTAAGCTTTTGAAACGCGGCTTCATCTCATAGTAGTTTGATTCCATTGAAAACCTCCTACAAAAAATGAGGGGAATTGCTCTAGGCGATCGTGAGTAAGAAGAGTTTTATTAACTTGCATTCAGCTGCTTTTGTTACAGTTTTTGCAAGTAATTTGGTCCATACCTACAAATTTCGCATTTTTCAAAAAACTGCTCGATAAAGTTTTTTATAAATTTGAAAATCCCCAGATCAATTGTCAGTGAATATACCCTGCAAGTTTCAAGAACATTGAAAACTGGGAAGGCTTTTAAATAGGGTCTCAAATATAACCAATTTTTCCCCCAGATTTTGTGTTTACAAGTGAGCGTCCACATTATTCACTGGCATTGTTTTCAAGTTTCATATGCACGTGCAAATTTAGCAAGAAGATAGAATTTGCATCAAAAAGGACCCTCGGTTAAATCTCCGGAATATGCTAATAACCGGGTAAAGAAATTAGTGATATATTATAACATCACAGCAACTCTTTGTAAGAGTTTCTGTGATGTTATAACTCGAGTAAGATAAGTAAGTGTTGCATCCTACAAGATGAGCCGTGACGTTCACCGTCTCAGCCCTCACTGTTATCTGTGACACAAGCCAGTTATTAGCATATTCGGGATATTTCTTCCGAAAGTAATCGAGAGTTCTTTTTGATGCAAATTTACTACTTTTTGCTAAATGTGCACGTGCATATGAAACTTGAAAACAATGCCAGTGAATAATGAGGACGCTCGCTTGTAAACACAAAATCTGGAGGAAAAATTGGTCATCTTTGAGGTCCTATTTGAAAGCCTTCCCTGTTTTCAATGTTCTTGAAACTTGCAGGGTATATTTATTAACAATTGATCTTGGGATTATCAAATTTATAAAAAAAATTATCGAGCAGTTTTTTGAAAAATGCGAAATTTGTAGGTATGGACCAAATTACGTACAAAAGCTGTAACAAAAGCAGCTGAATGTAAGGTAATAAAATTCTTCTTACTCACGATCGCCCCGAGCAATTCCCCTCTTTTTTCGTAGGAGGTTTTCAATGGAATCAAACTACTATGAGATGAAGCCGCTTTTCCAAAGCTTATCATTTTCTCAAAAAATTTGCTAATTGTGTGGATAGCATGGTATTTCGCTGTTTTTTATGATGCTTAAAACTTCGTTTCAAAATATTTCGAAAACGCTCTCATAGAATTTGTTCAAACTTTGCAATGATTGAGGCAATTATGGCAGGTACATACTCCCTTACGCGATTTATCAAAAAAACTCCTGGTACAGAGAAACACAAAGATAAATAAAAAACATAATGGCGTCGTTACGTTGCCGTGGCGACTCAGATTGCGATAAAACCCAGATCATAAGAAATTTTCATCTTTATACAATACAGTTGTGGCAATCTTTTTTCCCTATCTTTACTCATGGCGACGTAGTCAATGCTCAAACTTGGGAGGTATCCCCCCAAAAAAATCCAGTCGAGCCACCTTAAAGGCCCTCAGTTTACCGCGCTTGACTACTTTAATTTTACACAGCGGAACAGTGGAATGGCTACGGAAAGTTTGATATCCATAATACAAGCGTGTTTGTGTTGAAAAAGCTAATTTTTTTTATTAACGACCACTGAAGAATACTTTGGAGAAAATTTTATAACTTTTAATACATGTCGGGTATGTGTCAATGATGCGTCGCGTTTTCGGTGCGTGTGAAATAGTGAATTTCCCTTTCACATATCATGCCGTGAGAATTTTAAATATCACAAACTCTGGACTTTTATCAGGTTGTGATAAAATTCGATGGATCTGTTGTGCAGACGTTTTTAAATTCTGTACATTCTGTTGATATTTAAACGTCAGTAGTCAGTATTTGTGACCTTCTTTGGGAAAACGTACACTTACGATATTCCGTTGAACGGTTAGACCGTTAGCTATCCGTTAGTCATCCGTTAGACAGATCAATTGAAAATTCGTTAGCAACTCATCCGTATCCGTTAGATCATTAGCTGATCCATTAGAGGCGTTAGTCAATTCGTTAGCATCTGATCTTGACCCGTTAGAACGTTTATAGTCGTATCCGTTAGCGATGGCCAATCCGTAGATCCTCTACCTGAAATACTCTGTTGAAGAAGAGACCGTCTTTTTGTGGGTCTGTAACGCCGTCGCTTTAGAAAAATTATTTTGCAAGAACTTGTTACTGATATTCTAAGGCTTCCTTTCCCACGGTTCTCGCCCGTTGTCCGTTCGCATTGATTAACATCGCTTACCCGTGGGCGGCTGTGAATAGTGAAGCGTAAATTCCCTCAAAGAGTTATTCAAGCTTCAGGAAATGAAATACACTTGCAGTTAAACAAATTTTTGGAATTACAAAAAGGCTTATTTAGGCTATTAAAGAACAAAATCTGTAAACATTTGTTTTGCGTCCCATATTTGCATTGATGTTCGGGAATGAACATAGGTGAAACATGATCTAGTTCGTTGCCTAGCACGTGATCGAAAGTCTCCTCCACAAAGAAGAAACAGATCGTCAATATTTTCGGGGAAAAGTTGATTTGGCGAGAAGTCTGTTCGACAAACAGCGTGACCTCAATGGTACTTTATTGGAAGTCAATAAAATACAATTAATTATAATAATTTACCAGCAAAGCTCTCATTTGGGTCGTCACGCAAAGCTTTGTCGCGATAGGCGCAAATGTCAGCAGAAATTTGCCTTAAAAAGTTTACTATTCTGACTCGTGCATGTAGTTTTCACTTTGCGTTTGCTAGCAAGTAAATAAAGTAGCCAAAAGGAGAATCGAACACGATTTCATCGGCTTCATACGCGAACACGAGAGTATCAGAGTATTGAACTCAATAAGAAATTTTAAAACTAAATCAAAAAATCTTGGGGCCAGCCTGGCGACCAGGCGTGAAAAGTTAGTCGCCAGTGAATAAAATCTAGTCGCATTGGCGACCCCACAGGTCGCAACGTCGAGCCCTGAGACACTGTCCTGGGAGTGAGGCTGCTTTCACTACCTTGTTTGACCAATACGATGAGCCCGCGCTGCCGCCTGCAGGTCATTCTGCGGGTTGAAGTCGCTATCTACAAAGATGACCGTGTCTGCAGACATCAGGTTTAAACCCTGTCCACCTACAGAAAGGAAAAAGGAAGAGCTGCGCTAAGGACTTCGTTCGCAGTTAAATAAATAAAAGAGACTGTTAGTACATGTACCAGTCTCCTTTATTCAATAAACTGTCTGAAAGCAATGGTCCCTTTACACAATTCCACTACAATGTTTGTCTGTCTAAGGGTTACCAAAGCAGTGTGTCGCGGGAACGACACATTGTTGGAGGGGCAAGGGGAAGCATACTTTCTTGTCGCAAGAAATCACACGATTCAGTGCAAGGCCAAGATTCGCACCACGTGACCTAATGACGGTGCGTTAACGGTAAATAACCATTTCGCAACCACGCCTCCGTGGTCTAGACTACAGCGATTTGCAGTCTAGAATGCGACTATGCCAATCACCAGTTTTAAGGGAAATTAACTATATGATCAGTATGATTCGCAAGGTTCCGCTGATACATGATAGCCATGAGCACTTTACGCTCAAGAACGTACCTGCACGCGTACTCAAGAGAAATATAAAGGTATCTTCTGTTTCATTGAAGTTCTGAATGGCTAGAAATCGCTCCTCTCCTCTGACTGAGCCGTCTAATCGCTCATAAGAATATCCTGTAACAGGAACAAACATAACGGGCCAAAATGAAGTCTTACACTCCATGTGTGTAGCAGTTTTAAGCAAAGGGGAAAAAATTCAAAGCCTGCTGTAGAAAGCTAGTAGATTACGCATAGTCTCGCATCGGTTCTCGAAGATAGCACACGTGAACCAGGCTCTGTGATAGAACCACAGTACGATACTTTATAGTGTTTGTATGGGGTAAAATCGAATCGTACTGTAGTGCTATTACAGAGCCTGGGTTACCTGTTGAAAATAGCTTGGCGAGCGCGCCGCGTAGCGTCCTGTTTAGCATACTTAGAAGGTCGGAAAGTATGATACTACACGCATGAACCAGTTATTATTGTTGGAAATACGCCCTTTAATTACCTCTGTAGCCAAGATAATCCTGAATGATATCTAACATTCTTGTCATTTGAGAGAACATCAAAACTTTGTGTCCCCTGAAGATGTAAAAAAAAGGAATGCATAGCTTCCTACAGTTTCCTTCTTGTGACGAATTCCAAGAAGCACAGCAAAACAATTATACTTCCTGGATTCGTTACCTACCTTGTCTTGAGGAAAATCAATAGTTGGTCAATAACTTGGAGCTTTCCTGAAGAAAAAATATCAACAGGCTTGTGAACAGGCGACTTTTCACAAGCATTTTCACATTTTTCACTGTCACATTTTACACCTATTCCACTTTCCACTTTTCACTTTTCACTTTTCACTTTTCAGAAGTGTCACAGCCCAATCATTAAAACCACTGATGTCATTGTTTTCCTATCATACTTTCACACACGCGTGTACGGCTGGACAAATATTAATTGAAATTGAAACTGAATTCTTTATTAACAGCGGATAAACAACCCGCAGTTTCATTTCAGTTGCTTTAATGTGAGAAGTACAAATTAAACGTTTTGCTGAAAAGAGAGGACTTGAAAATGAAGCGGTTAGCTTAAACTTGATTCAGTATAATACAAGGGCGAACTGAGATAGCGCAGACAGGGAAACTAAGTAAAGTATGTTAATTCACAAAATTAATGTTACTTACCACTAGCATCAACAAGATGTTCACCAAGTTGAAATGGCTCAGGTTCCACTCCTAAACAGCAAAATCAAAGCAAAGTTAGGGAAGACTTGATTACTGTATTCTGGAAAACAGACTAACAACAAATTTACCGTCAAACAGATATGGATGGTTGACACATTTTCTTAATTGGGTCAGAATATTCATCAGTCTGGTTTTACTGGTTCCTCCAGGAGAATCAAACGCGTCTAGAAAAAAGTTAAAACAGACATAAGAAAACAATCACCTTCTAAACTCCAAACAGACTGTATCTAGAAGAAAAAAGAGATCGCAATAAAAATTGCTCTAGGCGCCACATAATGAAGTAAAATCACCACAGGAAAACTTTTCCAATTTTTTTTTTTGGCAAAGCATGGCATGACTATGCCCTATTTACAAAACAGCCTGAAATCGTGTTTTAAGAACCTTTTCCAGGTAAAACCTATAAATTACAATATTTACTGAATGATATTATGCCAAATCTGATTTCAATAAGAAGTTACTCAAACATTGATAAACCTTCTACAATTGACGGCCACTGTGAGTAAGTGGAAAGATATGAATAAAAATTTCCAAACAAACTGTACGAAAAACACTTAAATTAAAAACGAAGAACCGACATTAGGAACACCATTGATACTATCAACAATCATTACAGTCCATTTAGAGTGTCACAACGTTTCAGTTTAAGAAAAAGCGAGGTCCTACCTGAATCTTTCATCAAGATGGCCTTGTAATATTTTTTCTGTAATTCTGACATACCAGTGTAGAGAAGAACCTGTTTAAAAAAGAAAAAAAAGGCACACAAATAATTAAAGGAAATTAGGTCAGGGAAACTACACATCTGGAAGCACAGTACAAAATTATTTCTGCAGGCATTGTTAAAATATGAAGAGTGACACTCCAGCGTTTAAAAGGAACGACAAAAAAAAGTCTCTCAAGGAGACTGAACACAGATCACTTGGAGAGGGGAAGGGGGGGGGGGGGGGGTAGAGCCATAAATTTAGCAGACTATTTTTTACCCTTTACACCCACTGCCAATAAGGTGGCACTTTGAAGCAAGAGTATTTTAAGGCTCAGGGGTTGGCTTGGAAGATGTTTTGCCATTATTAGCTTCATATACACAAGATTAATGACTCTATGCATGATAAAGTACATTCAAATGACTTTGAACAGTGCACAGAATCTACATAAGACTAAAGTAGTGCTTTGGAAGCAAAAATAGGAGTAAAAGTAATGAAAAATGAAGGGCATTGTGAACCAAAGTTTATTAATTAAAGCTATTACCTCACTCTTCTTTGGTAAATGTGCCATCACCTGCCATAAATTATAGAAAAATAACAGAAACAATAAAAACAGTAATAATTTATAGTTTTAAAAGCACAATTGGCGCCTGGCCAATGCCAGAAATTTGCATGTAACAATTTGCAGCGTGTGTAGGTCAGTATTAATGTTAAGACATGTATAGCTAAAAATCATTTACAGATAATTTTCGTAGTTGCCAAAATATGTTAAAACAGAAGTATCCATGTTGCTTATAAACAAAAAGGATTTAATACTATTAATTACTGTGAAATGATATCTGACCTCTGACTTGACACGCCTTAACAAAAATGGTGACAAGAGATTTTGCAACTCCACATTTTTTTCTGAAACAAATAACCAAAATGATACATTAACTATTAGTGAAACAAACAGTGGCTAAACTGTTGTGATCCCACATGATCAAACAGAAAATTTTGATATACACTTTATTTACATCATACTCAAATTTAGCAATCTTAATAACTTTCTTTAGGAAGAGCTTAAAGTAATGAAATACCTGATATCAAAATTTGTTAACCAGTGAATGTGGATATAATTATTTCCAGCTTGAGGTTGGTGGGAAGGGGCACTTCCCTGTGAAAATGACAGGGGGTGCTCATCATATCTTTCAGGGATTAACCCTTTACGCCTCATTATTATTCAGAAAATGTTAATGGGATACAAGAAATGATTGCTACCCAGGAAGCAGGATTCACCAAAATTCTGGCAGGGATGCTGGTTTCAGAAAAACCAATATAATACTCTTATCTCTCACCTGTAGAATCATCAACATCTGTGAACCTTTCCTCAAATTCATCAATAGCATCAAGAGAAAAAATACCAGGGCTTACAAATGAGAGCAGCGAATACAGCTAAAAGTTGACATTAAAGGGAAGGTTAGTGATGAGCTTTGCCCTTTCTGTGACACTTTGAGTCTTGCAGTGTGTACAATTTCCCAATATAAGAGGTGGACCAGAGACTTGAAGTCATAGACAGTCAACACTGAATAACACCTCTAAAATTTTTTGGGCAATTCCCGTTTTGGGGGAAACTAGACATAAATATTACATAATGTAATTGACTGAAATTTTGCAAGACCATCCTCTTCTGTGGCCTTATATAGAACAAACAGTATTTAATTTAGCATTGTCCATGTTAGGCAGGACATGCACAGGAAAAAAAATCAGCTGAGGTCACACTAAGAAAATTGATGGAGGTTAATTTTCTAGAAACCTATCGGGGGTGGAAGCGGAATCATGAATCATGAATCATACTTACAAAATACGTAAGAATCTTGAATCTTTGTTTTAAAAACTTGGGAATCATGAATCTTTGCAGTTCGGCTTGGGAATCATGAATAATGAGACTCAGAGAAAAGCTCAACAAAATACACGTATAAATTAGTTACGTTCGATACAGGGAACACAGGATATGGCATTTCCGAGAGTCCAATTTTCCAAAATTTTCCCGGGGGAGCATGCCCCCAGACCCCCCTATATAATTTGTGGAATCGGGCCTGATAGTCTGTTTGTTTCTCCAGTAACCTGGTGCTTAACTTTCAGTTACAAAAACAACCACTATACCCGAGTCTGGATGAAGTAGAAGTTTGAATGTCAAAGAAACTATACAAAATGAGACTAAGTTGCCACAGAGAAAATCATTAAGTCAATAAGTGATCAATAGTCTTCGTGAATAATGAATCTGGAAGAAAATCCTTGTAGGAATCATGCATGAATCATCGAGGCAAAAATGGCAGGAATCATGAATATCAAGATTCAAATGATTCCGCTTCTACCCCCGAAAACCTAGCAAAAAATTCTTCAAAACTTAACCTTTTTAAACAAGTTTAACAGAGCTACAGTGTAATTTTCATGAGTGGCCTGGCATAAAGTGTGTAAAGGAAAAACAGAACATGCCTAGGCTACAATGTGAACTTTAACTACAACTGTAACTTTCAAAAATGTAGTGCTAATGTGTGCATAGTATTGACAGCTAATTAAATACTGTACCCTCTCTAAAGCATAATAAGGGGAAACAATCGACTGATTGATAGCATTAACACAAACCTGGTTAAGAAAAAGTATTGCTTTTGCCTATAATTTGCATAACCTGGGTAAAACTCATTTTTAAGACCCAAATTAAAATACACAATTCACAATGAAATTCACTGCTCTTGAAAAAACAGTTAATTTTGATATGATTATTGGAAATTACATCTTTACTATACAAGAACCTGTGTTGCCACAGCCATTATCTGTGGCTTTAAAGTAAAATCAGGTCTGTTGTAATCCTCTAAGTGAAATTAGGTGGGTACGGTAAGAAGAGAACTGATAATAATGCAATTAATTATTTTGATGCTTTGTCTAGACAAGAGATACATGTACAAGAAAGATGAAATAGAAAAGGGAGAATTTATTTGTGATTGACATGTTACCTCTTTAAGATCATTTTGGATTGGTGTTCCTGTTAGCAGTACAACAAAATCCTTGTCAAACTAAAAGACAATGAATAAATGACTATATAAATAAAATTAATAAATAAATACAGTACATAAAAATGTAGGTTTACTTACTAAAAATCAAGCTATAAAAAAATCATCAAGCTTGGATGAAATAAATTACTGTTCTTCTTTCTTCAGTAAAGATAATTTTTTTAAAAAAAAAAAAGTTTACACTTCACAAAATCAAGGTGCAGTTGCTGCATGCGTGCAAAGGGAAAACAAACACATTGACATTATATACTGGTTATTAATGGTGGCACCGGTTAAATATAATTATCACTAGAACAGTCAACTTCTGTTATTGGGGTCTGCACCTTTGGGACTGCAAGTTAGAGTCCATATTGGCTAGAGTTTGTATATAGGAGCAGGAGTTTCAGTCATAATAAATTATGTCAGTTTTAAAGTCAAAATTAATGTTTGAAATTTACATTTTCAATATTATTCACTGTTTTAACTTAAATAAGGAACATTTGACCGATACTGAAAAATTAAAAATCACATCAGACAAACCTGGGATAGTTCTTGATAAAGAGCAGACCTGTAGTTTTTTAATCTGTGAGCCTCATCTACAATCATCACTTTCCAGTGAAATCTGCAAACATGATAGAAAAGAGCTACATGAATTATTAGGGAGCTTAAGCAAGGACAGCAGAAGTGGTGACAAAAATGCCTTTTAAAAAGTGAATTCATGCTGTTTGAAAATTCATGGGTCTTATTTCATGGCATTCAATTTGTCCAATGTTTGTGAATTTTTTTTATGGAAATATTGAATTCTTACGGACTGTATCTAAGTTCATGCAACAATGGTAAAGAAATGTACGTCAGCGTGAAGCTTGTGCAAAGTTGTTGTTTTGTTTATCTAAACCTATTGCTTTTTTGCTGTTCCCCCTTGATGTTGTCATTGTTGCTTAAGCTTTCTACACTGTATTTAATCCCTGGTGGTATAAACTACACCAAAACTACAATAGCTGCAAGTTATACAACTGTACATGCATGTTGTAGTTGGAATCCATTGTCAGGTTACACCTGAATTTCCTTTGTCTATCATTAAAAAAATTAAGGGTTAGCTAGATGCAAGGGAAATTCTAAGGAGGTTATAATCACAGGCTTAACCTGAGAATGTATTTTACCCAGAAAATACATGTTCACAGTCAAAAGACTATGTACTTCACAATATACTCACTTTGAAAGAAAATCTGCTTCCCGTAGGCACATCTATCAATGTAAAGGTTAAAAAATGCATTAATTTTTCAATCCGTTTATATTCAGGATCCTCCAGACAATAATATTATTATAATAATAACAGTATTAAAATAGGCAACAATAGATTGGATTGAATGCAATTTTTCTAGTGGTGAAGCTCTGTGGGGTAGGGGTGGGAAGGTTGTTGTCCTTCTCCAATCTTGGTC
Organism: Porites divaricata; assembly: GCA_038088405.1. Classification (NCBI taxonomy): domain Eukaryota; kingdom Metazoa; phylum Cnidaria; class Anthozoa; order Scleractinia; family Poritidae; genus Porites; species Porites divaricata. Next base: position 18,610,935 of record JBBMOI010000001.1, read on the forward strand.
AAGTCAGAGGGACTCTACCGGTAAAAATTCAGTAATGGGGGTCCTGAAAACTGCACTTCAGGTTATTTTAAGTCAGACCTCTAAAAGAATTTTGGCCATAAGGATGGCATCCTTATTTACCCTTACTGGCTTAATAAAATTATGCTTGTTTTCATAAACAATAGTGTAAAGTAACAAATACATGTTTGACAGATTTATGGTCCTACATCAATTTCGGCTCCCTGGTTTTAGCACATCAAAAGTTTACCTCATAAGTTGTCAGGAGCACACTAAATGAAAAAGAGACATTTTTGTATCCTGAACTCTGAAATAAAATATTATTATCATGAATCAGATATTATTATCTTCAACATGAAATGCCTGAAAAAAAAAGAACTTTCCAAAAATCTAGTGAGTACAACTCTCCAAACTAGAAAAATAATAACAAAAAAACTAGGCGATGATAACCTTTACTTTGAATGTTTGGTTAGTAATTAAATATTTAACAATTAATAAATGAGGCTTAGTAGCTTATGAAAATTATGGAGATCGGGGAGAACACCATAATTCTCTCCATAATTCTTCACATGATACGAAAGCCGAATTCAACAATTGTTTTATTATACATTCAAAATAATTCCTAGTTTAAAAACATAACTAATACATGTTAACCTCCAACAACATCAAGTTCATCTTTGATAGTGAACATTAAGGGTTGTTCAGCTCCACAAATATTCTTCAAATAGCTGATGCCGCCCTTCAAGTTGTCTTCTTGCTGTTGCCATGTTTTCAGCTATTATTTTGCCCAGTCCTTACTCTTGAAACAAGTGAAATGTCCACCATTTTTGTTTTCACAACCAAAACAACTCAATTTCGTCCCCAGGCCTTCTTGGTTAATAGTGCATTAACTTGCAAGGAAGCTGCACTTTTGACGTCATCTGTTCATTAATCACAAAACTCTTCCTAACTTGGTCATCAGTAGCTGGTTATGGTGAATTATGCATGTGCTTTTAGCCAATCAGAAAAGGGGAAATATTTTAAATGAATAATAATAAATATTAAAATATGGCTGGTTCCATGAGTAGGCAAAAAAAGGGGAAAAAAAGAACCATGTATTCTGATTTGCTATCCAAGCAGGCATGATGGGCCTGTCTTGAAAATGGCAAAAACAGTGTTGTTAAAGTTTGAGAAGGTTTGAGCAACATCAAAGCTCATCATTAATGATCTTCTTGAGAGTGCTGCAAACCTGTACAAGTGATAATGAGCTCATTTTTAGTCTTAGCAGGGTTCTTTGATCTTGCAAAAACTTAAGGATCTTCAGTTTTATGATGCAAGGAGATTCAAAGAACCTACAGATCTCTACTATATTACTGTGTTTCCTTAAGTAAGTGCCAACACCCTAGCACCCTTTCCCAAAAAAGCGCCCACCCCCAGGTCATAATATCAAATAAGGGCCTCCCTCCCCTCCCCCTCACTTTCTTAAATAGTAGGGATACAAGGGAAGACCAGCTTCTATCCTCACTTCATTTTTAACCTTTTAGGCTTCAACTACAGCAGAATCAGTAAAAATGAATAGCTTCTTTCCCTTCATGTGATTGCAGAGTTCCTTTACAGGTACTACAATATCCCTTCTTTCAATTTTTGTCCTGTTGCTGCGCTCTTGGTAAATGCTGTAAACTTCTCAGGAACAACCAGACCAATATTCTCTAGTTTGTTTAAAAGAAAACGTAATAAGTGCCCTCCTTCAAATAAGCACCCATCATTTTAGCTGAGATATGAAATAAGTCCCGGCACTTATTAAGCAGCAAAATATGGTATATTCTAAGGATGTGAAAAATCTTTTGTAAATTTTAAGTCTAAGAACTTGTGTACCTGAGACTTTGTAAAGTACTCTCTTATTGATTCCTTCAGCTCTTGTCTTTGATCCTTATCACCAATAAAACTGAGAACATTTTGCTTTGTTGTAAACCTACAAAATAGAGAAAATCGTGATTAGTCCAAAGTCACCTGTTTGCTACAATAGTCCAGTTTCGAATTCGTCATGGCCACTGAATAAAAGTGCTGAAGGCTCATTTGTAAGTCAAATAATCACAAACACCGGCAAGAAGGTGTCTGAATTTGAGTTTAAAACAATAGATGAAGTTGTGCACAGGTCCTCTTCTGAGTGGAATTTGTGAACATATTTACCTTAGGTCAAGACTATTTACCCTGTATAAATGAGTATCCAATGTTTCTATTCAGTCACTTTCTGACACTGACAATGGCAACAATACCTCAGATCGAGTGATGACATGTTCTTTTTCTGATAGACCTACTCAGTATATCGACACCATTGCCAGTTAAAATAATGCTTCTCTACAGAATGCGGTTTTAACAACCCGAAACAAATAATATAAAAAAAGTAATCTTTCATTTGGACAACATTTGTACCTTGAAAGTTCAGTTTTCCAGTTTTGTAGAACAGATAGTGGGCAAACTATCAGGAATGGTCCTGGACAATTCTCAGCTCCTTGAAGATTGATCAAGAAGGCAATGGTCTACACATTGCAGAAAGAGTAAATAATAGACTCTACCATAAAAAGTAAATCAATGCAAAATATAAATTAAATATAAATTAAACTTCTGTGCATGTTATGGTACGAACTTTTGGTTTGGTTTTTCTGTTATTTTAGAATCTAGTTGTGACTCTAGAACAGAGGAAACTAAATTAAATAAGACTACAAGATGAACCACTTGATAGCTGAGGCATATCACAATACAAATAAATCTATTATGTATTAAACAAATAAAATTAATATATTCACATACGTTCCAACCAAGACCTAGGCATACCCCATTATATTGTATACATGAGCGACAGAAATCTGAGAACAATGGTTATTATTAATTCAAAATACCTCTCTGTTTTTTATTGGTACAAATTCCCCTACTTACTGTTCATATCCAGCTGGTATTGACTAAATAAATTGGAAAATGTTTGCCTTTATCCATAAAAGTGACTCACTTTTACGACATAATTGACATATTATGATTATTAAACCTACAATCAGGGACAAAAGTAGTTGACACACTTGTTTAAAATTGGTGCTTTTATCAAACATTTAATTCATTTATTATTTCATTCTTTTTAAATGCCATAAATCCCCTCACCCCCCAAATCAATGTTGTCTGAAATAAAAGAAAGACTTGAGGGTCCAAAATACAACATTGATTCTGGGAGAAGGGGTTGGGGTAGACAGGGGAAGGGGATAGGTATGTCCACTATGCAAAAAGGGGCCATTTTACGGAAGTTTCTCAACAGTACTTTTGTCCCTCATTGTAGCAAGACTAATAATTGTCCAGCATGTATGACCAGATAAGACTCTTTTTGAGCCTTTCAATCTTTTGAGGAATGATGGTAAATCTGCTTAAAGAGTAGAAAGGCCGAGTACACAAGCGATCTACCGAAAACAGTTAACACTGCAACAACGTTCCTGTATGCCGTTGATACTACCGTGCACTGTGTTGGTGAATCTGTAGACCAGGTCACAACAACACTGAACAAAGCCCTAGAAGAACTTGCCCTCTGGTGCAAACATAACTCCCTGGTACCACACCCCAAAAAGTGCGAGGGAATGATCCTTAAACAAAATCATTTTATCAATCCCTTAGGCAGTTTAAGAATTAACCAGCATCTCATAAAACGGTCCTCGAGTTCTAAGCTGTAAGGTGTAACCATTGACAACAAGCTTACGTGGACAAAACACAATTGAGAGCTCAAGAGAGAGTTCGTTAACAAGCTCAATCTGATCAAACACAGCCGCTTTTTACCCAGGAATTCGCTTTTAGATCTATATTTTAAATTCATTTTACCCTCGGTTACATATGCGCTACCAATTTGGGGGTGTTGTACAAATAAAAACAAATTTAATTCTCTGGAATCCATACATTGTATGGCTGCTAGAGTTATATAACCTCCCACGTGAAATGCGCTTTGAGGATGTAAGCAAAACAGCTAACTGGGACTCTTTATTCGACACTTATAAGGTCAAAATAGCCACCTATTTATAATATCTACAACCGCATAACTCCATCATGCTTGGAACATATAATCCAAAAGGAAAAAGTCTAAGTATGACCTCTGTCATCAACATTGTGTTAACGTACAACATTTTGAAGCTTATTATAGGAAAAACTCTATTTCTTACAGAGGATCCATCATTTGGAATCTTTTAGAACCATTCGCTGTAAGTGCCAGGGATTATGCTAAAAGAGCAAAAAAGTCTCATGCCCTCAGAAACTTGAACTTTAATGAAGAGTCACCGCAAATGGGTCGTCCCCTAACTGACAATGATTTCGTCTTTTATTGATTCTATTCATATCTTTTATTGTACATATTTCACCGTTTACTGACCACATTAAATTTTAATAATTTTTATTATTTTTATAAATATTTTTTACACGACCCCATAACCTAAACCCACCGTGTTTAAATAAAAGATGTTGTTGTTGTTGTTGTTGTGGAACAGCTGATCAGCTGTCTAGAACCGTCTGGGATGTTCCATTTTTTTTTACGAAACTTCCCCCAACCCCGCCCGGCCCTGTGGATGAGCAGATTCCTACCACCTCAATTTTTTGTCGGAACACTTTGAAACGACCTTTCCTACTCCCTAACTTTCTGTTGGTCCCTTTGAAAACGGATTCCTACTAGTTATCTTCCCAGGATACGCATCCATATAGGGGACGATCGGAATGTAATAAAGGAACGTCCGCGCGCATCTTTACACTCTTGATCAGCAGTACCTATGGAAACACCTGATTCCCAGCTGGCCAATAGCAAGATGAAACAACTGCGTTATTGATCAAGCCATTTTCTCTGGTTCTCAAATCCAAAAGGAATTCCTTTATTTTTTCGTTATGAATTTTCTCACCTGTATAGTTTTTCCAAGCCCCATTTCATCTCCAAGAATGCAACCATGGCCCCTTTTGAAACAACACTTCATCCACGAAACGCCATCCAGCTGGTACTTGCGTAAGTGAATGCCTTGCAATCCATCCTCCTCCAAACTCTTTTGAGACAGGCTAACTTCAATATCAATTTTTCTATGGCGCTGTTCTTTTAATTTTCTTGTGATCGTCAACATGATGTATTCCCGCGCTGTGTTTTGGGTTGACAATACAAAAAACAACCAGGCGTTTTCAGGCGGGCACCGTGGAAGACTGGTGCCAGTATGTGAGATCCCATCATTCCATTCGGGGAGAATCTAATTTAGGCGTTACCGTTCCAGAGTGATATGTTTTTTATGTGGCGCCTTTCGGTTGAAGTAAAGTACATCCTGATCAGTGGGTTTTTCAGCGGATTCTACGAATCGCAGCCTTTCTTGTTTTAGATTTTTGGTCATTGGCTGAAACCAAGACACTGATTCCTGCTTCGCTGTGATGTTTCAGGAACTGGAATTTGAAGACGCTTCAGCGCGTGCGGACTAAACGTTTGTCGGTGGAGTTGTTTACATTTATCTTCTGTTGAATCTGTTTCCTTATAACTTGACTTTTGTTGTCGTGCTTGAAGGTTTCGAAACATCCGACGTAGGACTTGTGACGCAAGTAATTATCTCGGAACAGCTGCTCGAAAAAGGGATTAGTTTATAAATTGAAGTTGAAAGCAAGGACATTTCGTCGATCGATTTACGTTAAAAACTCAACCTAACCTAATTACGCTTTCCTTGGCGTTTCTTGTCTATTGGATCGCCACCATTTCGCCAACATTCTGACAGACGTCACCCAAATCGAAGATGTTGGCATATTGGCGAGTTTTTGCTTTCATGGCGTTACTGTTCTTCCACAGTCGCGGTGCCAGGCGAGAAAAGATTGTTGATTTCACCCATCATGATTACAATGCCATGACAAACATTCTCCGTACCTTCGAGGCAAAATACCCATCGATAACTAAACTTCATTCGCTGGGAAAATCGGTCCAAAACAGGATTCTTTGGGTGTTAGAAATTTCAGACAATCCAGGCGTCCATGAACCTGGTGAGCCGGAATTTAAATACATCGGCAACATGCACGGAAACGAAGTCGTGAGCAGAGAAATCCTACTTCATTTTATTGAAAGTTTACTCGACGGATACCAAAGAAATGATGAGGAAATAACCAACTTGATTAAAAATACAAGAATTTCCATTATGCCCTCTATGAATCCTGATGGTTATGAACGGGCAAAAACTGTCCCAAGGAACAATGAAAACGAGAGATGTACTGGCGTTGTCGGGAGAAGAAATGCAAATAATACTGATCTTAATAGGTGAGTCAACCCTTACTTAAGCGATCATAGAACAGGCTTTATCGAGGATTGTAATGCAGAAACTCTTGCTTTATATTCTATTCTCGTCAATCAATTACCACCATAAACCTGTATTTTGATCAGCATTTTTTCAAAGTTATTTTCAATCCCCTTTACTTCAAACTTGGACTGTTCTCGACTTTAACGTGATTATAAGATTGTTTAAATGTTTTCATCTTGAATTTTATTATTGAGAAAAAAAACTTACAAGTTGAAATGAAGATTGGTTGGTAAGCCTATTTAAAAGTGTTATTCTGCCAGCATTTTCACTCGTAGGAAAAAAAATTATTTATCAGTTGCTAAACAGAGATCCTCATTATACCAAGCAAAATGATAATAAAATAATTTTAACTTATTTTTTTTTATCTTTTAACTTTTTAACTTATTTTTTAATGCACACATGTAGACGTTAAAAACATGGACTGCAGTTAAATCTCCAGCAAAACTTACAGATGTTTCCAGGTTGACTTACATGAAACAAACTCCCATAGTTACTATTTCTTGCTATAATATTCATTATGGGCTTCTAAGCAGTGGGGGGGGGGGACAGGGAGGTTACAATCTCCCACCTCCCGTACATTTTTGTCCCTTTGTTTCCCGACTCCCGCCCTTTATTGTGTTTCTCCCGTTATCATGTAAATCACGCTGTTTGACTCCCTATTCAGATTCTAATAGGGAGTGCTTTGGCCTTGTCCAAAATAAAAAATTGTGTTGTAAATCGAACCATTCCGCACTTTCCAGCACAATCATTGAAGCGGCATTCCTTCGACACAAGTTTACACCATGCGGCAAAATCTTCATAACAGTGTTTTGTGAAGTACAGTCGTAAGGAGCGAGCTCCCAGGAAGGTCTTCCATGGATGGATTTTTCCCCACCAGGCCGAAAAATACTAAGACCGATCAAAATGGTCTTTGACGACATTTGACCTGTCTCACTTTGTCGTTCTTATGGAGAATTTTGACAGCTGGCAAGACAGACAAGAGACTGACACGACTGACACAGTCGACACACGTGTACATATGTCATGCTATCTCATTCATGTCCTATGATGTAAGCGACTTGGAAAGGTTTCCAATTTCACAGGAAGTAATGCCGTTTTTTTTTATCCCGAGCACGAGTTTTCGTTTTTTGACTTTTCTCGTGAATAAAATTTTGCTGTAAGCCTCGGAAAATGTTAAATGGAAGTCAAGAAACGTTCTTGGGGTCGTTTCTTTGACTGGAAGTAAGCAGTAACAAATAGCAAAAGCTTGCCTTTTTGAATTTCTCTCCCGCTTCCCGCCATCGTAGAGATCCCGCCTCCCACCCTTTCTTCTCCCGTCTCCCGTACCCCTCCCGTCCACTGTTCTCCTGGGCTTCCACCCCCCTGTCCCCCTCCACTAAACTCTTTTCTTCATCACCATAGTTTTATTGTTCTAACATTTTTTAACAGACACAAAGTAGCACCGTACAACATCCAGATGTAAAATATTCCTTTTAATTGTACCTTGTTATTGTATACTTGTAAGGACACTTAATCTTGTGATATTCAGTGTGTCCATGATAACAAAAGTCGTCTGCACAAAACAAGTCAGTTTACCTAGCAAAGTATAGCTTTGCCAAAGAGTATGATCACTTCATCAACGTATTTATATGAAGTCTGTTCAAATAAGGTTTGGAATTCTTATAACATGGAAAGATTGTTATTGATTGTTAAGGCTTGATTGTACTTTTTAAAGTTCCAAAGTTTTGGCTTTTTATATTTTTCTATAACCTTTGTGGCCGGGTGACTTTTTAGCATGATGTTAAACACACCCTTTACATAATCCTGGCATACATGTAAGGACCAAAACAGCATGGATGTTCACCCTGAGACTCAAATATTGTGAAAGTTCCTACAGCTTACCAAAGTTTTAGAGGTCTGTACTCAAGGTTTTAGCCAGAAGGGTGTCCAGCCATCCTATTAGGGATCTTAAGCATTGACGACGGAAGAGACGACGATGAACTGCACCTTAAAAAGACTGGGTCGAGAACATCGTTCACGGCCAGAATATTCGAGAGTTAAGCACTCGCTGGCTGTGGACGACGAGTTTTCCCTGTAAACAAGGGAAATGCGAATGATCGAAATGTTCAAAATGTCTTTTCACGGTCGGCCCTAAACATTTTGTAGCACTTTGCCTGTGTTCCTCTCGAGCTGCTCCTTCTTCCTTTTCTTTTTTCTTTACCTCGAAGCTTTTTTCGTCAGCCAACTTCTCCTGTCAAGTATCTCTTCGAGAGCTTGGTCTAGTCTTCGCCAGTGATTCCAGTGACATTTTCCTCTTGGCATATTTTTGCTTTATGCATGGTAATCAGCAAAGTCAGTCTGTCTCATGGATCTTTTATTGACTTTGAATTTGAGATGATCAAGGCCACTCAGGTTCACAGTTATCTAGTTCCATACATCTCCCCTTTCCTTGCTTCTAAACGGATGTTGGTAGGATTCCGTAACTAGCACTTCTCGGCATAGCACCAAATCATGTTTGTCTGCCCACTCCATCTCCTTTACAAAGAAAAATAGAACAAACGGTTACTACTATTTGGAGACAAATCATTACAGTTCTTAAAGAAAAAAAGGGCTGAACATGTTGTGATTTAGTGTTTTTTGACCCGTGAACCTTTGCTTCGCGAAAATCTGGAAAACACAAAAAAGAAAGTTTCAATGCGACTCGCTGGTGCTTGTTTACGAAGACCTATATCAATCGATTTTCTGGTATTTTTAGTAAGAACAAAAATACAAAGAACAAATACGTTGAAAGTTGAATAGGCAATTGAGATGAAATTTCTTTCAGGAAAGTGGATTTAGGTTGTAAAAGTACGAGTGAATTTACTCACATTCACTGCTGGACACGAAACCACAGGTTTTCACATTCTCGACAACATGTGGACGACGAGCCAAGCATGTGCAGTAACATTCAACTCACTTCTGTCTCTTCCGGTATGTCGTCGTCGTCCCATTCGTTGTCAATGCGTAAGGTCCCTATTGATGCCCATTTTTGGAAGAAATACAAGGAAAATTCACTTAATCTCTTATAATTTTATGGGAAAACATGCCTTCTGGACAGCCAGTTTTCATTGTCTGGTTAAAAGCCTGTCTGTATCTCTACTGGATTTGACAAAAAAAAGAAAAAAAAAAAGTTTAGTCCAATAATTTGGAAGGAAAACAAACAGAACTGTTTCCCTGAGTAAAAGATCCTTTAATTATGTCTTTGTAGTGAATAATGTAATAATAATATTACTACATTATGCCCTCATTATGTCTTTGTAGTGAATAATGTAATAATAATATTATTACATTATGCCCTCATTATGTCTTTGTAGTGAATAATGTAAAAATAATATTATTACATTATGCCCTCAAATTGAGCACGCATTTTTGATACAAAGACATTGGGTTTTTGTGTGTAAGTAGGGAGCTTATGCAGCGACGAATTCACTTTTTAAGTGACATTTTTGTAGCAGTCGCTCCTGGTTTTGCTTAAGTTCCCTAATTACTGAAATAGTTCTGTGACACGGAATCAAAAATTTTCAACCGAGATGAGAATAATAACCCCCAGTCACAGGAAACAAAAAAAAAGCCTGGTCTGAAAAGGGTTAAAAAAACAAATGGTTCTATAGTGGAACCCTATTAATATGGTCACCAATGGGTAAAAAAAATTGGCGGTATTGTTGGGGCTGGCTTAAATTTCATGACTTTAGGGCCGTTATGACAAAATACCCTGTACAGTGCATCCGCACATCTTAAACAACTGTTCTCATAAATAAACAACCAGAAGGTAGATATTGCGTGCAGTAATAATATTGAAAAAAACTACTAAAAATTTTCCTTCAGCACATAAAACACTTTTAAAATTCAGACATAAAATCACAACGACTGCAGTTTATGTGTACTGTAGTCTAAAAACAGTACAAGAATAGGCCCAGAGTACTAGGTCAGCAAAATTGACATGTCACAGGCATAATAGTTTTGTAAATTTTGAGCAAGTGGCCATATTAACGGGTGAAATTATAAGAGATTCTACCCTTTGGGATTTTAAAATGTGGCCATTGGTTGATTAATTGGTGACCACATTAATGGAGAGTTTTCATAAGGAAAAGTAAGGCCATTTTGGCAGGCGTAAAAAAGGTGACCGTAATAACGAGGTGACCATATTGCCGAGGTGGCCGTAAGGCGGAGTTCCTCTGTATTTCCAAAAATACATGTACCGGGTAATTATTATAATTGGTGAGCATCAGAAAATGACAGCAGAATACTAATAATATTATTGTTGATTTTTATTCTTATTAATAAGTCAATGTTTTGTTTTTAAAATGCTTCATTGCTTGTTTTCATCCAGAAATTTTCCAGACCAGTTTGATCAAAACAAAGCAGCAGTTGAAAGTGGATTACAAAAAGAAACTCTTGTTGTGAAGAAATGGATTGATGAAAATCCCTTTGTTCTGTCAGCTAACTTCCATGGTGGCTCCTTAGTGGCAAATTACCCTTATGATGATACATCCAACAAACGTAGTGAATATAGTGCCACATCTGATGATGACATTTTTCGAAAGTTGGCGTTAACTTATTCTAAAAACCACCCAACCATGCATCTGAATAAAGCACAATGTGATGGCGATAATTTCAAGGATGGTAAGATTTGTATACTGTCTTTTAGTCCACTTGTAACAACGTTGCTTTATTTCATAAGTAGGTTGAGCATAATCACCTGGGTGCCGGTAGCTGTTGACTCCTTGATTAATATAAAATAAATACAATCATCTTAAACATTCATCAGAAAAATTAAACATACATTGTACAAGAATTCACATTAAAAAAATGACTTGTTTCTGAGACTCATATGGCATGATTCTGGTAGTGAGAAAGTCATTAATGTGCAAAGGAACAACAAACTGTTATATTGCTCATGTTCTTTATGCCAACAAGGTACTTGACCAATAAATTATTATACGATGTAGTTTTAGGTAAGAATTTGGGAGTTTCTGAATGAACACAAGTGGCAAATGCTCCTACCACTACTAGGTTCCAAACCATCCATCACAAGAAATTCTGCAAATTTTAGGTTACATTTGATTGGCAAATCCGGATTTCGGATTTGCAATGAAACGTGAAAACCGAGAACCGATTTCTCCTCCAAGAAAACCGTTCTCAGGGTGGATTTCAATCAAGAAATCCAAATCTGAATTTCATGGATTTCCTTTTTACCATTTGATTGGGAAATCCGAAAAAGGATTTGCTAACTAGAGACAGCTGTTCCTAAGGACAGTTTTTCAAATCCTTTTTCAGATTTTGCCAATCGAACGGTAAAAAGGAAATCCAAAAACAGATATCTCAGTGTTAAAATCCGTTTTCAGATTTCGTCGATGTTATATGGTTCCATCTTCCAAATTTGGTCAAGACGAGCTGGTAATGAAGAATTAGCGAGGGGATTTGAGTCAATCAGAAACTGCAAACTATTTTGAATGAATAATAATTAAATAATACAATCTATCGGTTTCCCCAATAGTTCCCTGTCAATATAAATTTATCTAGTAGGTAGGCTTATCCAACTTTTGAACAACTGGAACCTAATCATCTTAAAATAGTGAAAACCAGTAGGGATCCATGCCTTATTTTTATGTTTTCTCAAAATGTTTGGTTCTAATTCGTGGTCACTCTTTTCCAGGCATCACAAATGGTGCTCAGTGGTATTCAGTCACCGGTGGCATGCAAGATTACAACTATGTTAGAAGCAACTCTTTTGAAATTACTGTTGAAGTCAGCTGTTGCAAGTTTCCATCTGAGTCTACACTTGAACACTTTTGGAATGAAAACAAGATATCCCTGCTTGAATATCTAAAGCTTGTTCACACTGGTCTCAGTGGCTTTGTCAAGGACCAGAAATCGGAAAGAGGTACAGTTTGTATAATGAAAACTGATTTTTTTTACCACTTGTCAAGTCTGCTGGGATGCTTTTAAACTTTACACAATTTCACTTGTAAAATAAAATATCCTTTCTCTTATACCTGCCCCTGGGTCTCTGATGGAGGAAAGCTTTCTGTCGCTTTGTCATAATGAAACACCTATTATGTGGCCCTTATAAAGTTGAAGTACTCTTGTACTGGAAGCCACTTGTATCCTGTTATAGGAAGTATTGTCGGGAATTGGCTGAGATTTCATAATCAATCATCAGAAATATTAAATCAGATTGACTCGCCTGAAAGAGCATCTACTGGTACATGTTTTATAATCGGAAGAATCTCTTTGTAAGAATTCTACTTATTTTTCTTCTTTGTGCAAGTCAAAGTACTTGAAATACAAACATCTGGCCTAGAACTTGGAGGGTCATGAGTTTGATTTTTGTCCGGAGAAATTTTTCTGTACTTTCAGGTGATTGAATTCTCGTTCTACAACAACACACAAGTTTTTAATATGCCAACAAGAAATTCTATTTTTCCACACAATGATATTGATTGAAAATTATATTTCTTGATTATTGGGTCATTTCAGTATTAAAGGTTTCAATACTATCTGTCTTCTCAATGGCTGAGAGCCTACAGTTAATTTTAGAAATCAAAGCAACCAACAGATTAGTTACATGTAGTTATCTGCTAGCACATAAGTGACTAATATGTAGGTTGCCAGCACAATGCATGATTTCCAAGAGGAAAGTCAAACTTTGTTCTGTGCAATGGTGTGTTTGTCATTATTTTCTTCAAAACAATGTATAACAATACAATTATTTGATTAGGTTTTTGTGATATTTGGAATACTCAAGGTCTCATTAACTGTTATCATCCTTGGCCATTGGCTCCGGTGATAACACTTACCTTGACCTTGATGATTCCAGATATCACAAAAACCTCATCCAATAATGATAATTATTGTTCATAATGGATGATCGGAACACTGCTAATGGAGAGGTGTTGATGAAAAGACGTGATTGTTAACTATTAGCATTCCTGCTGTAATGTTGTTGTCACTGCATTTTTTTTAGGGATTGAGGGAGCTGAAATAGATGTCCTTGATCGCCATCATCCTGTGAAAAGTGCAAAGTATGGTGACTATTGGCGATTGCTCGTTCCAGGTAAATACAAGGTGAAGGTGAGCAAACGTGGGTATTTTCCCATCACAAAGAATATTCAAGTCAACGATGGGCCGGCCACAAAGGAAGACTTCATCTTGCAACCAATTGGAAAGATGCATTTAAACCAGGATGAAGGCAGCACTAATTTGCAAGAAGTCCTATATGAAAAGAAGCCAATCCCTGTCGGATTGGTAATCGGTCTTACATTGGTTTGTCTCATCGCCGTAAGTCTATCATTGGCTCTAACTGTAATGCTTGTAAAGAAATACAAGGACAGAGGTGCTGACGGTAGAGCCCAGTATGCCGTAGTCCACCCTGAACCTTAAAAAAACTAATTCCTCAAGGATTATAATCCTTTTACTTCCAAGACTGCTGAGAGTCAGAATTCTGAAAGAATCCTAGTTTTGATGTAAGCCAAACAATAAAAAGATGGAGTTTCTTTTTATTTATTTTATTTACATACCACTTGTGCCCTGGCCCATTCTTCCTGATTGATTGTAGAAGAAGTGTAAGGTGTCATAACAAAATCATAGTAATATTTGCATTTTTGAGACAACTGTTCATGAGATACTCTTTTTCCTTCTCGATATGCATATTTCCAACCTTTAAAGGGGCTGTGTCACGGCAGTCCAGTTCATTTTATTAAATTTTGCCAATTACTCGCCCTCAATCGCTATGGACCTTAAAGTAAGCAAAGAAATTACAGGCAAATGACAAAATCAGAGATCCGAGACAAACAAATGTCTCCTGAGCATTATTTTTGAAGTTGCAAGCAGCAGGAATCAACTTTGAAAAACTGTTAGCCTGAACAGTTTTCAAAAATCCTAATTTCAATCCGTTTCAATCTTCTTCAGCTTTGCCCATCCGTGGCATCTGTTGTTTCTGATATATTATTTTAACCTTCCTTTAAAGTTTTAAGCGGTTATTTTTATGTTTCTCTTAATTTAAGGGGCATTTTGTAATCTCCTAATTTGGCTGAATTCGTGACACAGCTCCTTTAACTGTAAATGTTGGTGGAAAGAAAAAGTGAAAATCTCTTCAGACCAGGGTAAATCCCAAGATTTTGCATTGAGTGACATATTACAGTACAGTCTGTACCTCCATTTATTTTGGGTTTAAAGGGTTATTGTAGTATTTTGCATTTTAATTCAAGAGTTGCTAGGGGGAGGTACCCTTTATTTGCATAAAATTACAGGTAGGTGTCTTATGCCCATTTTAAAGATATTTTTTTCATTGTTGTTTTTTTTGTTCCTGCCTCTTATGTACTCTTTTGTTAGCATTTTTGCTTTAATACATTCCTGTTTGATGCTGTCTTAAGAATTACGTTAAACATTTCAAGTTAAATAATACTGCTTGCAACCAGCTCTTACACAAATGTTTAGTTGATCAAGTGAATTAAATGTTCGAACAACATAATCGAAACATAATTTTGCAGTGATCTGCTTTGTAAATTACATCGTGGCAAACCACATTTCTTCTTGATGTAAAAACAAAATGGAAGCATTAAATATCAGTAACCCATCTTACCTTAAAGAAGCTGCTAGTTCCTTCAGAAAAACATATTTTGATCGATATCATACGGCTTGAATTTTGCGGTGATTTTTTTAAGGTAAGAGTACCAAAACTCTATTATTTATTTAGGTTATCTCAATGATGTGGAATATTATATGAATTAGAAATTTAATTTTTGAAGGAACGTGTGGAGAAATATTAGTAACTACTATTCGAGCACTGGTGTCCGGTGGTGTGCGGTTCCCGTGTAGTGGACCGTAGTTAGTCGTGCTTGATTAACCAAACGTCCTTTATTTCTAACGCAACGAACTAGACAACCGTCACGTTACACCTGTCATCGAACGATTGGTTCTCATCGGTGTCGAGCATTTCCTGCCACTAGATTTCAACTGCTTGGGTCTGAAATAGGATAGGGAAAATCATATTTTGGTCTGAGCAAGGCTCAGGATTTTAGGAAGCATGAAAGCACACTAACACTGCCACACTTACCAGGAGTATTCACACCGAGGGTGCAGTAGATTTACGGAGCACTGATTGGAGTTACTTCATAATGGAGTATTTATTTTATTTTTGTAAATTAAGTTAGTCTATTTTGACCTTAAGTTTTGTCCTTTCTCACAAACTGTAGTATATTAGTTTTACAATTGCTCAATCTTTAGTAGCCTGCGAATACAGCCGTCTCTTCGCCGCTAGGGACGAGGAGAGCGCCGTATTCGCAGGCTAAATTTCCAGACCATGCAAGGTATTTGCAAGAGAAACGTTACTTTTAGTGACCGTCAGCTCACTTGTGGAGATTGTCTTTTATTTACTGTGACTTGTAGTCTACGGTTTCGCTCTTACCGTGACCAACCTCACCCCCAGGGTCTTTTGTACCCTACACGGCGAGAAGAGGAGAGTCCCTGGGAAAGAGCTCGTTACCACACTTCAAGTTACCGGTAATGATGTTTAAACTGACATTCCATTGCTAGATTGTATTATTGAGAGGCAATTATGTAGCGACATTTTGTGTCAGTTGACAAAACAATAAATGAATAAAATTAAACCATGCAGAAGGGTGCCTAATCGTGATTATTGCTTAACGTACTCACAATCCTCTGCCGCAAAGTGGTTTTTCAAGGTCGCTTTAACATGGTTCAAATTACCACCCATGCAGAAAAGCAACATAGTTAATTGAACTTTTCACTACATTGTGTTTTCACTGTATCAACGTCACTGAATGAGTAAGCATTTTGTTCTACCTTACTTTTTTTACTTTCATTGGTGGGTAGCGATCGAAGGGTAATAGAGCGAAGACTAAGATTATATAGAACTTGGGCTGAAGTGAAAGGCGGCCACTAAGGAATTCAGATATAAATGTTGCATGTTCTTAGCCTGTTTGGTACCATATCATGTAAAAGGGGGCTGAAACCCTGTCTTCAGCCAAATACTTGAGATTGGTATCCTATACTGGCACTGGGTTGTGGTGTACATACTACTGGACCCATGATTGGGGCATCAACTGAGATTGCGATCGGCACACCATTAAGAGTTCGGTTGGGATTAGCTTATCATTGGAATTAGGACTGGTATTTAAATCGGCATACCACTGACGCTAAGGTTGGGACCAACATACCATTGAGACTGGAGCTGGGATTGGTATTCCATTAAGACTAGGTTTGGGATAAGCATACAACTGAGACGGGTTGGGATCACCATACCATGGAGATTGGCATTGGCACACCACTTAATTTACGGAAAAACGGGCAACAAAGAACATGCAACTTGTCTCGCAACATTACCGCAAAACAAGTTGAATAGCGATGTTGCGCGTTTTGCCACGAACATTAAACCTGTCTTGCGACAAATAAGGTTTTTAACAGGTTTGAACGTGGGCGGGGTAAAACGTGCATCATCGCTGCTCAACTCGTTTTGCAGCAATGTTGCATGACAAGTTGCACGTTTTTTGTTGCCCGTTTTGCCGTACCTTTAGATCGGGGTTGGAATTGGCATATCGTTGACACTAGGGTTTAACTTCCAAAGCAGGCGTTCGTAAGGGTTCGTCACGCGTTCCTGCACCACGAACTTCTGCTGAAACGAGCAGCCACTTCCGTTCTTTGCCCGTTTGCTTTTGTTTAAAGAAACCAATCAGCACTGACTGACTGTGATGCGCACAGCCGATCACATGCTTTGAGGAAAGGGAAATCGACACCCCAGGTTAACCCGTGGAGTAATTTTTGCGATAAGCTTCTCACCCAAATATCCATCAAATTTCATGTTCTTATTCAACTCTTGAAAAGATTATTCAGGTCGATTTCTTTGTGCTTCCATCTTTGGTAAAAACAGGGAACGAGTTTGGAAACAGTACTATCGACGTTAAAGGCCTAATCAAAAGAACGATTGGCGAGCGATCTTTTCATCTGCGAGGCGCGAGGCCAGCATATGTTTTCCACCGCTGAGTCCAAACTGTTTCAAGCCGATTTTTGCCCGCTACATACCGGCTAGGAAATACAGCCTGTCAGACTGCCTTCCCTTGCAGATTCTACTTCAACCGTTTCCTTGCTCGTACACCTCTTGCATTTTCTTCACTGATATCACTAAGAGAAGCGGCAAAAATTCCAATATTTGCCAGCTTGTCGACCTTACTGGTCTTTGATACGATTTACAAGCTGCGAAACCACAACAAAAACATGGCCAGCAACCTTCAAAAATTGAGTCGAAAACAAACGGTAACACATCAATCTTCTGCAAAAATTGGACCTTCGCTTCTGTTTGATACGGTTTCAACTCCCTAATGCCAAACGTTTCGGACATGAACACGGCACTTAGCAAATTAAGTCCGCCATCTTGTCGCGGGTAATATTTTAACAACAAACACGAGTTTACCCAAAGTTGGAAAACGGCCTTTGATTGGTCCATATTTACGAACGGAAGCGGCTGCTCGTTTCAGCAGACGTTCGTTGGGGAGGAACGCGTGACGAACCCCGGCTAAGAACGTCTGCGTGGAAGGCTAACTAGGGTTGGGATTGGAATATCATGCATTGAGACTAGGGTTGGGATCAGCATACTGGGGTTGTTACTGGCATACAACTGGAACTAGGGTTGGGCTTTGCATACCATTGAGACTGGGATTGAGTTTGGCATACCACTGGGACTGGGGTTGGGATAATTGGTTGGGATTGGCATACCATTGAGACTGGGGTTGGGAATGGCATGCCATTGAGACTGGGGTTGGGAATGGCATGCCATTGAGACTGGGGTTGGGATTTGAATACCATTGAGACTTGGGTTTGGACTGGCATACCACTGGGACTGGGGTTTGGATTGGCATACCACTGGGACTGGGGTTGGGATAATTGGTTGGGATTGGCATACCATTGAGACTGGGGTTGGGAATGGCATGCCATTGAGACTGGGGTTGGGATTTGAATACCATTGAGACTTGGGTTT
Organism: Porites divaricata; assembly: GCA_038088405.1. Lineage (NCBI taxonomy): Eukaryota > Metazoa > Cnidaria > Anthozoa > Scleractinia > Poritidae > Porites > Porites divaricata. Next base: position 18,629,250 of record JBBMOI010000001.1, read on the forward strand.
GGATTGGCATACCACTGGGACTGGGGTTGGGATTAACATTCCATTGAGACTACCGTTGGGATCAACATACCGTTGTGACTAGGGTTGGGATTGGAATACTATTAAGACTAGAGTTGGGACTGACATACTATTTAGACTAGGGTTGGGATTAACATTCCATTTAGACTAGGGTTAGGATTGGCATACCATTGAAACTGGGGTTTGGGTTGGCATACCATTTAGACTGAGAATGGGATCAGTATACCACTGAGTTTAGGTCGCCATTACATCTATTTTTGCATTCTTGGTTTTCAAATTTTTATCTCTAACAATTGTGGCTCTTCTCTTATTAACAGTAACTTCTTCCAGTTCTAACACTAGCACTCTGTTTTGCATAGTTAACTTAATTTATCCAGTGAAATGGTAAAATCAAGTCGGACTTGGGAAGAAGATTCAGACTGCTGTGGAATGACGGAAAACAAGTGAAGTGAGCCTTGCCTTATGTTTGACGTGTTCTGTTCTATACAGAATTGAACAATCCCAGACCGAGATGGAATTTATCGGTTTTGAGTAGTTTCAATGAAGGGAGACAAGTCTCGCTGCGCTCCATTGTTATTTAATTTGACTGTGGGTGTGTATTTTCCTAATTTCATACGCATTTTGCTCAAAGAAAGAATACATTTCGCCATAGGTTCGTCTTTTTTATTAATTTCATGACAACAACTTTTGTCAAACTTTTCATTGGATTCCTTTACTTGACACATTTAAAAAGAAAATTACGTCTATATATTAAAAACATTAAATTGGGAGATTTAGAGAAAAACATTGTCTATTCATGACGTAAGGTGCATGCGTCTGTGCTCCAGCACAGAAAATGACCAATCAAACTGAGCATTATACTCAGTAAATTATTTAAACGCAAGCCGTTGCCTCATCACAATTTTAAATTAGTTTAGCACGTGATTTACAGGTATCTTATCTCCTTATAAGGAAGATTCGAAGAATAAGACTAAGAGAGACGTTGTTTGCAGTTTCCAGAGAAACGCAGTTTACGTCATGGATTTTGTCCTACCTGCAATTGACGATGGAAATGCTCCCCAAAGATTAAAAACAAGAGTAAGGTCAGTTTCGTTTGTGACTTCATAGTAGAATAACGCTGGAACTGTTCAGATCGCTCACTGGCATGGGAATTCCTCAAATAGATATCTCAACTTTAATTAACGGTAAGTTTTTATCACTAGTTTTCAAGACAAGCAGAACAGCAGACCTCAGCATTCAAAAGAACTCACGAATTCGGCATGACAAAAAAGAATATGGCAAACGCCTGCGAACCATACTTTTTTAAATAGAGATCATGATGTTGTAGCTTTCGAAACACTAATTTTTCTACCAGTCAGAAAAATGGTATTAACATCTCCTGCATTCTGTATCATCTTATTATATGATCACATTATTCTTCATTGAATCCGAATTTTTTTCTCTCGTTACTTTTGACTCTTTTGTCTCCGCCGATAGTTACACCTGCAATTAAGGTAAATGCCGAAGCATCGAAAGATATGCTAATTCACGTACAGCCGAAGAGAGCACATTCACAAGGAAGTGTCTAGTTTCAAATGCATTTTTTCTTTGGAATGATCCAGCCAAAGGCGGACCAGTTAAACGCTTAAGGTTTGTTTTTCTGAAAACAGCAGAAAGTAGTTGATTCAGTTACTCATCACGTTCTACAGCCACATGAATGATCGAGTGAAAGTCGGACCCGTTAAACGTTTAAGGTTTGTTTTTCTAAAAACAGCAGAAAATAGTTTGATTTACTTTTCACGTTGTACAGCCACATGAAATTTGTTTCATGTGGTCTTCTATTGGACCAACTTGATGAGATAAGTAATACTAGTCTGACAAAAAGGGTCGTTAACATACTAGTCTATGTACTTTGGAAATAAATTAAGGAGTTAGTTTTTTTTTTTTCAAGCGCGGTCAGCCCTTGATCAGAGCGAATTGCTCTGACTCGAGACTGACAAAGGTTTATCGAACAAAGCATTAAGCTTTAAGTCTTTTAAAATGGTAAATTTACTTTACTTGTCGGCAGTAGATAAAACCAATGTCAGTTTTTTGTATCTCTTAGACTATTCGCGGTTTTCCTTTCCCGTAAGCTTAAAAAACGAAACAGCCCGCCAGAAAAGCGAGTCGCATATAGTGTAAAATTTTTTCAGTAAGAACGAAAGAACATGAAAGATAAAAACCTGAGAATGAACGGCTATTCTCCCTAACAGTTTCAGCCACATAAAATCTAGTGTATAGGTGATTTTTACTTTATTTATTGATGTAATGTATTCAATTTAACTTGATCCTTTCGAGATCTTTTTCCACAAGAATCTAAACAAGACTTGAGAAGCAGTCTGGCCAATCGAACAGAACGGAGAAAAACAGGGATTTATTACAAGTGATGGCTATCATTATTAGTTACAAGCTAATTCATGATCTTTTATTATTTGATTGAAAGGGAGTATCTATATAGGTCCCAAGTCGTTATTCTAGCCCAATTTGCCCAGTTGTTACTCAATAGACCACCATAGCGTTTACAATACTTTTCGCACAAAGAAAAGTATTGTAAACTAAAAGACCACCCGATTATGTATTCGGCGACTTAAACGTTAAAATGCATTTTGTTTTCTGACTAAAATACTGCGAAAAAAGGTTATGGTGTGAGCTAAACATGCATAATACGAATAAGAGCTGATCCGCTAGCTAGCGCACAGAAGCATGGGATCGAAACTGACCACCAGCGTGCAAACTGAATAATTGTGTCGTATGTACGTTTTTTGCGGCTACACAAACCGAACGTCATTTTTATGCCTTATGAGAACAATTTACTATCTATTTCAGGTCATGATGTAGGCCATGATGTCATCACACAAATCAAGATGGCTTGTCAAGGACTCTCGTGTTTTTATATCACGGGGCATGGAATCGAAAACAGTTTAATGGAAAACCTCCTGAAATGGGCAAATAATTTCTTCAACTTGCAAACGGATGTGAAACAAGTATCAGCCTTAAGAAAAGCCCTGCATATCGTGGATATATCCTACAAGGTACTCCCAGTCACCTATTTGTTCTGGACCGGCCCCTACACTGGCCAACGAATATTGTTACTGGAATATTAGATAATTCATAAGTCTTCGTCACGGTGCTTTTAACCAACTATTCTCTGAACTAAAAAGAAATATTCAAGAAAAAGATAATAATCCGAGCACGAGAATAAAATCCAAGAACAGATAAACCCCTTCACTCCTGATAGTGGTCAAAGTAAAAAACAATCCTTTTGTAAAATTTTAAGGAATAAGGTATTATAAAGCAAAAGTTCTACCAAACAGGTTTTATTTGACTGGTCACACCACAGGATATCGTCCGTAGATTCAAAAGTTAAAATAACTCGATCTTGGAGTGAAATAGTCAAAGTGAGCGAAATCTGATGTCTTACAAATTTACTAACTATGCGATAATCCCCGGCGTCTTTCAGCCACTGGACTTTGTCTTTATTAATTTTTTCAAGGCTCTGAAGTGACAGCAAACAGAATCGACAACAAAGAAGGAATTTACTTCGGTCCAGAACCGACTGACGACCAGGATGTAAAGGCTATCAGTCCAATGATGGGAGCCAACCAATTTCCTGATGAGACGGAATTACCTGGATTCAAGACACTTGTAGAAACGTACATGGAGAGAATGTGTGTAGTGGGGTAAGTGACTTAATCTTTCTGAAAGGTTTGAACCCAGGATTCATTTCATTAGTCGTTTGTTTCTCATGTAAACGGTTCGCCACGTTTTGTAAGAAAATGTATAAAATGTTGGCTCGTCCAGGGTAACTCGGGTAGGCGGGTGGCGCGCGACAACTTTTGTCCATATGAAAGGGGTCTAGGTTGGAGCGGATTGACGACTCTGTTCTGACTCTGTTCTCCGAAAGAAAGATAAAAGATCACATTGAGACGACGATGATGATGACCCTTGCTTGCTGCACAAATTTCTAATTTCAGACCAAGCAGAACCAACGTCCCCTTGCATAAATCAAACGCAAGCTAGAGAGTCATTCTCTCTTGTCAAAGGTTTCATCCAAAGCATAAAATACTTCAATACAGACGCTTTAACGTGATATTCATTGATGTAAGTGAAATAAGAGATATCAAGAGCCATTATGGCTCTTGGAGATATTGATCTTCGTCGTGTTGAAGCGACTATTAAAAGTAGTAGTTACCTCTCTCCGCCTCCGTCATTGTCATAGGGAGGCTGGAGAGAAGTAAAAAAGAAAGCGCGCGGGGCGCGATGGGAAGGATAAAGAGAGGAAGAGAGGCCTCTCCCGCCTTTTTCCCTCTTCCCATCGTCCCCCGCGTACTTGCTATTTTTTTTTATTGTTATCGCTATTTTCCTTGGGATACCCTGCGGGAGCTTCCGCGAAGGAGAGAGAGAGTAGTTACCATAGCTCGCTAGTATCATTTATTGAAAAGTTGATCCACGCTTACCCTCTCAACGTAACGTTCTACTTAGGCACGCTATAATGAAAGGTCTGGCACTTAGTCTGGAACTGAGCGAAGATTTTTTTCACGATATCTTCAACCCCGCTTTTCCTCTTCTGGCCGCGGTTGTTGAAAAGTTGGATAGCGCAATCCACCGGATAAATCACTATCCAGCGGATAAGTATTAGGGAAACCAATTGCGCTATCCAGTGGATAATGATTTATCCAGCGGATAGCACTATCCACCTTTTGAACAACTGGGGCCTGGCCCTTTGGCACTACCCACCCGTCCCTGCAGTGTTAGACTCATGGAGGGTGGGACCGCACACAGATTATGGTGTGTTGACGCTGCTGATGCAAGATGACGTTGGGGGGGACTCCAGATTGAGACAGAGAGTGGGAAGTGGATCGATGTTCCTCCCATTCCAGGTAATTAAAGTATACATTGTAATGCTCTTACAAAATTACACACTGAAAGTTTCAAAAATTAAAGCTGAGCGCATTATGAAAGAGAATTATCGCACATGAGCTAGACAGAGATTTTCGAGTTAGGCCATGGTTCCAAGGTCGTATTTCAAGTGACTTCCTCTTGTCTTCTTTCCACCAGGGTTTTTCATACCGATCAGTATCAGGAGCCCGGGAGCTTGTTTGAGCTACAGTAAAAAAAGCAGCTAGTCAGAAACTGGTTTTTTAGAACCTGTTAGGCTAAAATTTTCCAGTTAGGCCCCCTCTATACAAGAACTTGATTAGCCTAAAATTTCAAACAGGTTCTTATTTTCTAAACTCTTTTTAAAAATTCTGCACACTTGGGCAAGTAAGATAAGCCAACATTCAGGGTCCTCTTTGAAGACATACGTGCCTTATATTATCACTCCAACTGCAATGTGTTTGACATGCAGATTTTACGTAAAAGGAATAAGCTGAATATGACTAAATGTTCTTATTAGCTACAACGTACCTTTTCTTCAAAAATAAGAACCTATTTAAGAACCTAAATATCCTAAATGTTTGCTAATTATTACCATTTATGTAAGAACCTGTTTAGGCTAACTTGGGAAAATGCAGCTTCTTACTCGCGGGTTTTTACTGTAGTCCATGTGAGCATTTAGCTAAACATTAGAGCGCACAAGTACAGCCAACGATGAGAGACAAGGTGCTCTATCACTGGACAAAATTATTAGACGTGCTTGCTCATGACTGAAATATATCATCTACGTCGTATGTATAAGCCAACTGTCCGACAGATCAAAGGAAAATCCTACTCACTTAACCAGCACAAAGGCCCTACTTTCACATTTTCATAATTTTTTTTCAGGAACATTAGTTGTCAACATCGGTGATGTTGTGGTGGCTTGGACCAAAGAAAAGTTTCGCACCACATTGCACAGGGTGAAAAACTCGCCATCGAAGCATAGAATCTCAGCACCATTCTTCTTTCAGCCAAGACTCGATTGTGAAATCGAGCCTATTGACGACGACGCCTTCGCTGAAAGTGGCGCGAATTTATACCTCTAAACAAACCTTTTGCTTTTGGTGAATATGTGTTGAATAAGTTTCACAAATCTTATGGTATCAGCTAAGAAGCTCGTCTCGGTTCCATGAACGAATTGAGTAGAACTGGAGAGCAATGTCAAAAACGTTTTTTTAGTCATAAATTTTTTAAGCATCGAAAACAAAAACAAAACAAAAACAAAAATCCACAATTCAGCCTGATCATCAACAGTTTTTCTTTATTCGAGAATATTTTATTCATCTTCTGTATTTTAAAATAATATAGTTTGCAAATTAAATTCTTTGCTTAAATCGTCTCTTCTTCTATATTTAGGTTGCTCACCTACACAGCTGAACCTCAATTAAGAGGGCCACTCTCCGGGGCACCGGCAAGTGGGCGCTTAAATTGAGGTTGGCCGCTCAATAGAGGTTCGTCATAAATTAACCAAAACGCTTTCTTGGGATTGTAAAATAAGTATCGGTGCTTTGACCTCCAAGTGAGTTAGTTCGACAGTTAGGGTTAGGACTGACCTCGGGCAGGGCTTTGCGCTTCAAAAAGTCACGTGACAAGTATTTTAATCCACACTCAGTGCACTCTAGGGTGACTAGCTATACGCTGCTGTGCCTGTTTAATTAAAAATATTTCGCACTTAGTCGTTTATTTCAAATAGCGTTTTGCGCTTTGGCTTAACATGGAGCTCTTTGAGGCTTGTAACTGCCACTAGCCTGCGTGTCTAAGTCCTTTTCTTCGATTGACACAAAACTCTCCAATATAACTCTTACTGCAAATTCGTTAGTTTGCAGAGTTTGCCATATCGAAATGTCAACTTACTAATCTTCCTACCCACGCGGATCTCGTCCCAAATGTAAATTACGTCATACATTTTGAAAAAACACTTTTCTCCTTGCTGTTGTTTTGTTAATCATCATTGTCGCAATAAAATAAATGCGGAGTCCATAGTGACTCCATAGTGCCTCTTAATTTTTTCCACTTTACTCTGTCACTTGTTTGAAAGCAAGGCTTCACTTTCGTCTTGTTTTGCGCCAATGAATTTACGTAAAACTCTTAAAAACTCTCCTGTTAATGCAGCTAGCTGCAGCTCTCGTTTACATGCTTAATAAGAATGCTTTACTCAACACAAGAAAGGACTTCCTTTTCTAACAATCATTTTTAAAAATCAGTCCTATATCTGCCGTACCACGACACGTTGATAATAACATCAGTCCATACCATGAGCAGCTCACAGCATCTAGTCGACGACAACAATTCTTGCTCCATCGACACAGTCTTTTTTTATTTTGTCGCGTCATTATCCATCCATTTTATACTTTTTTATGGGTATAGGAAACACACTGTGTTCAATTTCAGCTGTAACGGGCAACGCAATAATTCTACTAGCCCTCCGTCGCTGTTCTTTACTCCATTCTTCATCCAAAGCTCTCTTCTTCAGCCTGGCTCTATCTGACTTTGCCGTCGGTCTTGTTAGTCAACCGCTATACGCTGCTTACACTTTCGCCATAGCTTGGAATAATGCCAGACTCTACTGCACTGTTGGACTACCTCACACTTTGTTCACTACCTTTCTGGGTGTTGCATCTTTCTGGACACAAATGGTGGTGGCTCTAGACAGATATCTTGCTTTAAGGCTTCTAACGAGGTACCGTTCGACTGTGTCTTTCAAACGAGTGAAACTTCTACTTATAACAGGTTGGTTTTTCTCTGCCATATTAGCAGCATCTCGATTCTTTAGTGCCACATTTCGACGGCTAAGCGGCAACACGATGTTGGCGATTTGTCTTTTGTTGTCTTCATTCTTCTATTTTAAGACATACGTCAAACTTCGTAAACACAAACTCCAAATGGATAGTCGATCTTCGTTCAGTATTTCTCATTATGGAAAATCACTAAAAACCATGTTCATTGTATTCTGCATATTTTGGGGTACTTATCTGCCTTTCCTCTGCGCTTTAGCGGCTGCCACCGCGTCGGGCTTCAGTAGTTCACCCCAGCTCCTAGCCTTTGACATCACGGCTGTTCTCACTTTGTTGAACTCATCTCTCAATCCAGTGGTGTATTGTTGGCGAATCAAAGAAATTAGAAGAGAGGCAAAACTAGTAATCCGTAGGGTCTGTCCATGTAATTTAGCTATCTTACAAAGCGCTCAAGGAAATCATGTCGTTCCGTTTGGTGGCTATACTACAGCTTCATATATTTCTCCTGCGTCGCAGCGATTTTTTCAAGATGCGTGGTCATAGCCTAGGAAATGAGTGTCGACATCGAAGTACCATTGTGGGACATTATTTAAATGTTAGCTAAAAAATAGTTAAAACTGCAAGTAACTGTGCGCGTGATTGACTGATTCAAAAACATGTCACATACATTTTCATCCATTGTAAAAAACAATTAAATGAAACTCGTTATTATTTAGCCATGGCAAAATGTAATTTTTAACCGCTTAAATTTAAAAATACCATGAATTTTTTAGGCCTAAATTAGGATGGGTAGGAAAAATATGGAAAGTGAATGCAAAAAAAAGAAGAACGTCGAGCCTACTCTTCTAAGTTTTACAGGTATAAAATCTTTCATTATGGCTTGTATTTGCAACAATAAAAACTATTATGTGCAAATTAAGAGCTGTGAGCTTGACTAACATGATTTAAAAGCTTAACGACATCAAACTGTCAAACTCAGTGTCGTTCCTAAGGGAAACAAAAATCCACTATTTAGGCTAATCATCAACATGTTTACTTTATTTGAGTATATTTTATTCATCTTTCGTATTTTACAATAATAAAAATTAAAATCTTTTTTAAATCGTCTCTTCTTCAATATTAAGTTGTTATAATTAATCATAAAACGAATCAAAGCTTTTTTAGCTCCTTTAAGCTGGCAGTGGTTGGCTACCTCATGTTGTAGCTAGTAGTAAAATCAATTTAGCCTTTTTTCTAGTCTAAAATGTCATCCGTCTCTTCGCTCCACCCCCAACGGGCTCTCGCCTTGCCGCCCTTTCGGGGGTGGGGTGAAGAGACGGATGGCATTTCAGACTCGCCATTTTTCATAAGCATCACACCCATAATATAGTGCGAGTTTAACTTTAAACCTGATGCTTTAAAGAATAAATATTGGACGAAGAAAGTCCACTTCATTCTAACATTTGTGGCATGACGTGCGTCGCTCAAAACGTCGCTGGTTTAAACTCGCTGCCAGTTTTTGACAGTTAAACAAAGACTTCCGAAGAGAGTCAACAAAAATACCAAGATACTTCGATTGTACATACTTTATCTCTACCGGCCGAGGACTACCCCTCTGGGCTATCAATTAGCGACGCAATAAAACAATCCTAGCCTTAGAGCAAGCTCTCCATTTGGGAGAGTTGTAAGAAGCCACGCGACAGCCGCATGCGATAGAAGAGCGAGTGCGAGGAGCGGGGAAAGACCGCGCGCGTTCTCTCACACCTCGCTTCACTCGCCGTAATTGGAGAGCTTGCTCGCAGGCTAAAACAATCCTTAAACAGGATGCCCGGGATAACCCAGAAAATGTAAGGGCTTTCTAACCCTCTGATTGAAAGTATTCTTCATGGCCCACTGAAAGCCTGTCAGTGAAGTCAGAGTTTCACCGCAATTTCAGCGTAAACAGTACATACTATAATCACGAATGGTGATATGGCAACCTCGTTTATCGGCCATGTTTCTTCCTATCAGACGTGTGGCTGGTTCCCCTTTTCCCTGTACTAGCACATAGCGTTTAAATTTCCACAAAATTACGTTACTGAAAGAAAATGTTCATTACAGTCTGGAAGTTCAGTACCATTTAGAAACACTGGCATGCTTGCAAGACTACAGTTTCGAGATGTTGTCAGCAAAGAGTTCACAGACGTTGCCGTGAAAGATCTGTGAAACGTTAGATATTTTCTTAAACGATCTCCCAAATATGTGTGAGACCACTGGAATCAGCTGAAATAAAATGCCTTCGTGCGAATATACAGCAAGTCTGTTCAATTGCTCCCTCGTGTTTGTTTGCCCTACGGAAAAGCAAAAAAAAGATTATATCACTTCAGCATGATATTCTCTGATTAAAAGCAAAGTAGTCACTCTGTCTAATGACCAGTGATGACAAACACGCGTTACAATCGAATCCGAGAAGGAAACTGACCCAAGTAAACTTTCGCAAAGACTTCTGGGACTGTTACTAGGGAAAGTGAAAATATTGGCCAATAGCTGACCAGCATGTCCCCAGCAACGATCCCACAATTAACTGCGGGATACGTTTCGGCTCCAGTTCCTTTCTCGTTTCTGAACAGGCGAATAAATCAATCAGATCTCGACGCGAGTCTATGCTTCGGGTACTAAGCGCAGGAAAATCATATGGATTCGGTTTTCGTTCTGATCATTGCAGAAACTGGCGTTTGATTTTTTAGCTCCTCACAAAGCAAAGGCGTATCTAGGGGAGGGGGCCCCACTTTATTTCTAGGCTAGACAGGAAGCCCTCCGGGCTAAAAATACAGTGGTATTTAAAGCCAAGCCTTCCGGGATGAGTGGGCCCGCCACTTACCATAAAGCCTCTACCAAGCCCCCCTCTCTAATAAGTCCTCGTTTTTCTGAAGAAGAAAGTTAATAAGCCCCCATACTCTTTTAAGACCCCCCTCTCCTCCTTCTTATTATTATTCACTAATAAATGATAGACTGTATTAATCAACCACGATGGTTAAACTTCGGGTGGGCTGAGGATGGTTTATTCACCAGCTGGAAGTTTTGATTTGCTTTTGATCCTCGGCTGCATGACCTCCAACTTCTTGTGCCTGAGCTTTTCCACTTCGTATTCTAGTTCTTTATGGTGAACTGACCCCATCTTCTGTGCTACATTAAATAAGTTTAATAAATTAAATAACTTTATTAAGCCCCCCGGAGGATTGCGTGACGAGCCAAAAGAACTTTTGCTTGGGAGCTCACTGCCAAGAGTTAAACATTTCACAGAAAAAAATCTTGGGCAAGGTACATCAGAGTTCACACTCACCGGCCACCTTCCTTTATTCCCGCTTGACTTAGATTGTGTGATAAACATTTCCAGGTTGTACAAGCTCCTTTTTCTTCCACAGCAGAGTCCCATATGTTGACTGTTCCGTCCACAACCACTCCTACAACGTACCTCCCATCCGGGATAAACGTAATGTCCTAAGTTGAGGACAAAAATTCTGCAGTTACGCACAAGGTATCGTTCTTGAGAATTCTCTCTCAAAACGTGTTAAAAGATGTTTATGACTTTGGAGTCTTCGGGGGAAATCCTCAGGTTTCATATAGAAATGAAAGTTACTGCGCTAACAATTTCATCAGTGCAAGTATTACTCTGTTCTAGATGTATCCACCGCCTCTTCAAAGTTCTGGATGAAATCCTAAAGAAAATGAAGCTCAACTGCGTATGTTAACTCTTTTACTCCCAGAAGTGGCGAAAGACAACATTCGACAAAATTTCCAGATTACATTTTGTACTGTTAAAAGACAAAAATGTTAAAAGACAAAAATACAGTCGAGCTTCTACTGCCCTCTCTGTCATGACGAGAGAACATAAAAGTTCTCTTGATCATGAATAACGAAACCAGGAGATAAAGCTGCGGTAAAACGGGAAACAAAAACGGGCAACTTGTTGCAAAGCGAGTTGAAGAGTGATGTTTCGCGTTTTACCACCCACGAATCAAACTGTCTTCCAACAAATCAGGTTGTTGCAGTTTGAGAAACTTTTTGCAGAAAGAAGGGAGAAATCATACTTTTTGCAAGAAAATCTGTAATTTGTAATCATGTTGCGCGGTTTACCAGCCCAAGGTAAACTTATTTTGCAGCAAGTGACGTAAATCCAGTGTATGGCGTCATTCCCGCGTAATTTTATCCAATCAGAAGTCGGTATTCATGCACGCAGCTTGCCATTGTTTGTTGCAAGACAGACGTGCGTGGTACAACGCGCAACATAGCTTTTAACTCGTTGTGCAGCAATGTTGCAAAACAAGTTGCACGTTTTTGTTGCTCTCTTTACCGTAGAAAGAGCGAGGAGGAAGACAGGAGGAAAAGAGAAAAAAGCAAGGGTTTACCCTTAGGTCTTATAACGGCTACCTTGGAGATAATTTTCGGCCGAAAAGACTGTTTGACGGAAAAGAGGTCTATTTGGTGGTAACGTATTAAAAAATCCGGCCAGCTTAAGATATGTGTCTAGGAAAAAGGGTGTCAACTAGCACTAAATTAAATACTCTAATACATGTGATTACCCTAACCTTAATTTGTTTGTCACTGCTTCTAACATCAACGCTGCAGTTGGGCGTAAAGTTATTGCCATGCATGGTCCAAAGGGTAGTTCTGTAGCCAGCCAGAGTTACAAACACAGGGTCCTTCACCGGCGAAAATATGATTCTTTTTACGGGTCCGTAAAAGTCGGTCAATGTACACACGCAAGCCCAATCGTTTTCCTTTCTCCAAGCACGAATCGTTCTGTCGTCTGAGCCTGTCAAAGCTATGGCACCGTCAAATGAAAACTTAACCACATTTACCGCAGCTGTATGGCCGGAGAGCTGCTTAACGTCCGCTCCAGGGACAAATTCTCCCACCTCCGAGCGTATCTTGTAAAGACGAGCTGTTTTATCACGTGAGGCAGACGCGAGAAATTTCCCATCTTTGGAGAAAGCACAGAAAAGGACGGCATCCGAATGGAGCTCTGAAATCAAATTAAGTGACAAAAGAAAAGGGAACTTAAGAGAGAGTATATATTCAGGACGATCGAAGATGGTTCATTGTACGTGCAGAGAATTTAGTAGAAGAGTTAGAAAAAGAAGCGAAGAATTCAGGGAGTGTCGAAGAAGAAAGGATTAATACATTCTTCTTCACCACAACGCACTTTTTCAATATTAATCGCTGTAAATCGCCGTTGTTTTGAACTCACTTGAATTTAATTGATTTATCGGCGGGTGTTTTTGTGCGCGAGAGTTACCAAAACACATAGAGCTGACGTGGCGACAAACTGGGATGGAAACTGGGTTAAGGGGAAATTTCGGAAACCTTCGGCTTGAGAAGAGGGCCTGACAACTAATACTAGATGACACTTTTGCATCTCTCAATCAATAAAAACCACAGTTTGTAATTTTTACGTGCGCACGCAGATAAATTTTACAAGCGTAATAAAATATCGTAAAAGTAAAAGTTGAACCTTGCTCAACGTTTACGTTTACAAGCAGCCTTTCATACAGTGCCTCTATTTTATTTACGCACGTAGAAATTACGCAACAGTAGAATTCAATTTTTGACTCGCGTTTGGCGCCAGGTTTTCCTACACTCGATAGCAGCAGAGGAGTAGATTCACTCTTTATGTAACAAGTTTCCAAACTGACTCAAAAAGAGGCATGTTTTCAAGCGCCGATTAAAATTTGTTTCTTTTGTCACCAGGAAGAAACGAACGGAAAAAATAGATCATTTCAGCGTTTTCGAATCTTAATTGTTGGGATACCCTGGGTGCCAGAGACTTTTCTAGCGCGGTTTCGCCGCTCGTGACTTCAGCCTACTGCCGAAGATGTGTCGGCCGCCTTCAGCCAACACCGAAAATTCCCGCTGCCCGCGAGAAAAACCTCTGGTACCCAGGGTATTGTTGGGACTAACCAACACAACAATTAAGAATCAGGTAATTATCATATTATTGCGACTGTGTGAGGCGGTTACAAGCTTTGAGGCCATCTTAACAACGAAAAACTTGCTGTTGTAAATGGGCTTAATGGTTGCATCGTATGTAATCTGAGTTGGAGCTAATGGGTTACCTTCATGAGCCTGGATTTCTTTTTTCCTTTTTTTTTTTCACCAAAGTGCTTGAACCCCAAATAAAAAAACCTCAAAATGATGTTGTCATATCCTTTTCCGCTATTTCATATTTCATTTCAGTCAAGTCAAGTATAATCTAAATCTCAGTAGCTTAAACCTCGAAATGAAATTCTATTAACTCAAAGTGGCGGAAAAGGTTTTATTCATTTGAAAACTGATAATGGCATAATGTCAAATGATGCTGTTTAAAAATAAGCGATCGATCGTGTATAGTTTTCAACCTTTTTGAAGGATTTTTGGGTATTAAAGGTCTTGCAAAGGTTTTAACCACAAAAGAAAGTAAATCTTTTCACGAGTTGACAGAAATGAATGCAAATTTGTTACGCATCCGGTTTTACGTTCCGTACATTAATATTTATAACGACACAGGTGCATCGTGTTTGACAAATGCTTTCTTCTTAAATATATGCAACAAAGGAATCATTCAAAATTTGTATTATTTCAGGCAAATGAAATTCAGTCGTGAATTCTTTGTAATACCCTCGTATGTAGAAAAATGAACATTCGAAAAAGCAGATTTGTCAATTAGAAAAAAAAACTTTATTTACATCTGGAATTCGAAACTAACAAAATACAGCTCGGACTACATAAGAACGTTGATGAATAAAAATGTACACAGCAATAAAGCTATCAAGGGAAACTATCGAATGTATCGTAAAATTAAGCGTTAGCGGATTTTTTTTCTTCCAAAAAGTTGTGTTTATGACTATATGTGATAGCCTCCAAAGAGCAGAAATTCGAGTATTTTCGCTAGAACATTGTTCAATAAGTACAGAACTACATAATATATTAGCTTGAATGATAAACTTAACATGATTTTTTATAATTCACAAATCGAGGCTTATTTTCAGCGCTACACTCCTGAATCTGTACTTACCGGGAAATAAGTTGAACCAAAAAATAAGCTGATTGACAGCGAGTGAAAACTATTAACCACGATAATCTTTATCTTTCGTCATGTCTGGATTCCGACTAAGTTATATATGTTTTAAGAAAAATGCCAATGTTTAAATTTCCATCTTTTTATCATTTTACTTAATGAACAAAAATGCAATATACAAGGCCATAAACTTACCTAAGCGAGAAGCTCGTTTTCCAGTTTGGTAGTTCCACAAGATGACTTTCTTATCGCGCGAAGATGATGCTAAAATCGATCCAAACGAACAGAAGGAACAAGCTGTCACTTCAGCAGAATGCCCGTCTTTCAGAGTTCTTATATTTTCCCCTGTTGCTATCGACCAAAGGTTGATTTTTCCATCGGTTGAACATGTAGCAAGAATTTTCCCTCCCGGATCAACCGTACAATACCTGACTGCTCCGCCGTGTCCTTCGAGGCGATGAAGCAATCGCATTTCAAACTCAGGAGAACTGCTTTTCCTGGTAGACATGTCTCTTAAAGGTGTAAATGTTTCTTCTGAAAAAGCAGACATTTCAAGAAAGAAACCCCAGTCAGATCGATTATATTATTTCAATCAAATCGAACGCGCTTACTCACTTTAAGAAAGGGTTTTCAAATTTGCGGAGTTGCTTGCATTTGGTGGTCTGTTTTGATCGGTTTTAATCTATTCTATGCAAATTTCTTTCGTTCAAATGAGGATCTCACCAAACTCTTTACCAGGGCTTTTTCCCTGTCCCGCCCACTCGGATTTCACGCAGGAATAGACCTGGAAACAAGGTAGGTTATAATTATTCGGCCCCCGACTTAGCCCCCGACGCCCCCGACTGAAGCGCCATTTATGTGTAAGCACCACGCATCATTGCGCAATCATTTCGCTAAAAATGAATATAAATCATTAAAAAATTAAACATTTAAAATGTGTGTAACAACTGCATTACACATAACAACCCACTTTTTCCATGATTTTTTCGCGCGTCAAATGGTTCAGTCTTGTACTCGTCTGACTCTTCAGTTTGATGAATTTAATTATTCCCACTGAATAACCTAAATTCCTCTCCCATTTAATAATAAAGAAAATCTTTTACAGGGTGATGATATATATGCTATATAGATAAAATGCTCTTAAGCTGAAAATAACACAGTCTGTTTCAGTTCTTCAAGCCTAGAGTACCAAACAACAGAGCAGACTATTGAGTCACAACTATGATTTCTGTACTCCACAGCTAAGGTTAATCATATACTAGAGCTGTAACTTCTAGAACTAAGAGACTGTAAAGCTTCTGGGGATTGTGAATTTTTAGAAAAGTTAAATGCCTAAAACAGACATACCTCTGTAAATGACAGGCTGAGAAGTGCGCCTAAATCCTACATCACTCGCGCATATGTCTTTTTTTAACAGTCTCATCCGAAGCATGAGCATAGGTCTAACTAATTTATCGCTCATTAAATAACGAGGGCACACCTCAATCAAATCTTGGCGGTAAAATTTGTCCCTTTTTAGGCTCGACTTGATTATATCAGCATAGATAAGCGCGCGTCATGTCAGTCAAGAAACACATTCCTTTTTAAGTATGAATATTGTCTGATAGTAGGGTCAGTACTATGACTTGTTGCACGTGCACTGATAAGTCTGATATCTTTCTTAGAGGACTTAGAGCACCAGGTAATTTTTTGCATCAGCCTGGTCCGCGTAAATTTGTTGTTTAAAAACGAGTTTTAATTCATTATCCAAACTGCTTTGGCATGCCATGGGACTCCGTGATACGATTCTGGCGTTATGTTACATTGGCGATGGAGCGGGGTGGCAAGGGTCCTTAACCCCCTCCCCCCCAAACAAACATTTGCTTTTTGGTATCGAAAAACACTTTTGCGGATGTATTTGACATTACCTGTGACATCGGCGACTTCAGAGCGCACAATTTCCGCCCTCAGACAACTCGAAAATTCAAGCATCATGAAACAGGCCCGCCAACGCCTAAACATCTGCCAACTGATGATGCGTTGTCACAAATGGATTACGGACATTAACACTGTGAAGATTGCAACGAGGTTTGCTTGTGCCAAAGAACAACTAAAAGCATTTTGGAAAATTTGAGTAGGGGTATGCGTATGGCTGAGCGGAAGATGAGCCACCTGGTTCCTCCCCCCACCCCCCCCCCCCCCCACGTTTCAAAACACTCCGCCACCTCTGTGTTATTACAATAAATTCAAACTTTTTTTTCTGATTGTATTGACTTGAGCCTGTAAGCTGGCCAAAAATTTTACAACGAAAATACCCCGTTCCCTTCGGCTCAGAATAAATTAAGAGGTTCTTTTAACTTCCCAATTAAGGCCACAGGGTGTACCTGCCGCATTAGAGATTTGACAGAGAAAACTTAGAAGATTTTTTGTCTACTACGTTTTGCAATAGCAACAACAACTATACTGAGGTGATGTCATGTTTTCGGGCGCCCCCTGTGCGGTTCATGGACGCTTGCAAAGGTGACCTCAAAGCATGCGAAATTGATCCAAACAACTGGGAAGATGCTGCGAGTGATCGTGCGAGTGAAATGGAAAGAAGAAATCGAGAGAGCAGACGTGGAACGTCACCAGAGAGCTGAAGAGAGGCGCGCTCGCCGCAAAAACAGCTCTGCTTTGCCCTCATCCAACTTCATCTGCGCCGTGTGCGGTGGGAACTGCCACTTGCGCCTGTTCACAGATCCTCTATTTTCCCTTCAAAGTCCGCCGAACGCGGGTGATCATGAAATATATATACCGCAGGGGATTTATCGACAGCCAGCGCAAGGGGGTAGTGGTGGGGGAAGAAGAAAATAGTTCTGTATTTTTCTTTCTCACGCTCCACGCTCGTTCTCGCGAGCTCGTCGATGTTTTTGAAAAGAACGAAAAGAAAAATAAAACAACGTCTGTGTACAGGCTACCTACACAGCTACACAAGTCGTTGCAGCACCACCAAGGAATGGCTAGGGCGCACAAGCTTCGTCCGTCGAGACTTCGCCCTCCAATTACATGTTTTGAGACCCAGCCGTAGATGGGGTGGAGGACTGGGAAGGAGCCTTTTCTTCTCGGACCACATGAGGAGCGACGACTGCCAGTTTCGCCGATTAATAATAAAGGTACAAAACAAAAAATGTAGTTTATTTCAATCAAAGGTCTGCACGTTTCACCAGCTGGAGATCGACTGAAACTGAAAAAATAACTGAAAATAAAGAAATTTTGTGCTGACCGCAAACCTCGTGTTGAGTTGTATTTCGATTCCCCATCCTAGTTTTTCTCTTGAAGTAAAAAGTAGGTTATTCCCCAGGGGGTACTCCTGGCAAATCTTGGAGGGGGTATGCCGCACGGTTCTCCAAATCCTGACCCTATTTCAGATCAAAAAATGTCATTTTTCACACCCGTTTTCAGACCTGGCTTCATATTTACCAGCTTTTCTGGGCAGAGGCCTGCCTAGAGGGAATGTGCAGAAAAAATGTGCTTCTAAAATCCATACCCATTCTCGGACCTGGACTTTAAAAGATTACGTTATCATTACTCAGATTAGAACGGCAACAAGAAAGATTTCTTAAAATCCGATTTCGAATTCTCACATTTCTCTTTCTTTCTTACTCATTTGGAACTGAAACAATGAATACTTTCCTACGCTCCTGAGTTCCCTTAAAAAACCCATACCCAATTCCAGACCAAAATGAGCAAAGTCTATACCCACTTTCAGACCAAAATGGCGCAAAAACCCTAAATATTTAAAATGTTGTTCCTCTCTTTTCCTTTCAAGCGATATTTCCTCCCTTCGCTATGCTAATGAACGCGTGACTCTACACATTTATTAGAAAGAAGCTATTAGGACTATTAGCTACACATCGACACAGAATCACGCTTGCGTGCATAACGTCAGGACTAATGTGACCTTTTGTATTATCTCATTATATTTTTGGGATTTATTTACCTACATCACTAATCATTTCTAATCGATATCTTCAAACTGTTTTGTACATTTACACTTCGGATTTGTAGATTTTTTTCAGGCTTTTTCTCAAAAACAGGCGAGTGAAGTCTCGTGATTAAACTGATGTAGACATGGGCCAAATCAGGTGGTCGGCAGTATATTGTACCTCTGATATTTGGCATTCCATAGAACGCAGCTTAATTAAGAGCTTGTTGGGCCGTGTATAGCGAACGCAGAGTAACAAACAAGAAAATTTATATTTACATCTCGATTTCTCTTTAGGTAGAATTTGGAGTGACTTAAAGGCAATAACAAATTCCATTGAAAACGACGCTATTCAGTAAATGCTTTCTCCAATGCAATCACCAAGTATGATTCGGCTATCATCGCTCGCAAAACATTTCATTAATTGCGTTTTACATTTTAAAACGTGTTAGTTGCAATGTTTAACACGGAGTTCTTTGTAATCGTTGAAAGAAAATCCTGAAAACACACACTAATAAGTCAAATTATATTTCAAAAAATGGGCAACGTTTTTACTCACTTGCTGAATTTGTTTGTTCGCTAGCTTTTCCTTTTAGGCAGCAACACTTCATGGTGAAAACGATATTTGTATTATCCTGAGCCTCGGGGAATCTTTTCCTGAGTTTGTAGAGAAATGTTTTACAACTTTGGCTCCAATAAGAGTACAGGCAATGCTTTCCTAGTTTTCAAACAACGCAGAAACAGTACAAGTCCAATACAAACATAAACGTGATGAGTAGGTCGAGACCGAGAGAGGGTGAAGAAATTGAACGTCAGTGTTTTTTAGGCAAATATTTACGTAGTCGCTGTCACGCATTACATCAGTATTAGAAAAAGATGTTGATGATTGCCTGCGTGCAGACGTCTCTTATTTCCTTTGTCGCACGCGGAAAAGGGACCCTTTTCTCCCGCGTGCAACAAAGTAAACAGGAGACGTCTGCACGCAGACAAAATTGATGATAGTAAGTTAATGTTCGAAGTTCATGGCTAATGCTCAAATAGGAATACTCTTAGAGAGCAAAGCGAAGAAATAAGAGGAAGGGCCTAATATTTTGGAAAATCTAAATTTTTAACAATAAAAATTCTACTCATAACAAAAAACAACAGTCTCAGAAATGTGATCAGGACCAAAGCCGTATATGCGAATCCTATGCTGTTTTATCTGGTACGATACATCTGATGTCAAGCCAAATGAAATAGAACAAAAAAAATAAAAATTCAAATCATGAATAAAACTGAGCCGCAGTATTAGCCTGCATAACGGGCGCTTTATGAGCCAAGCGAGGCCGGAACGCGGCATTTTACGCAAAGCGCGAAAAGAGGGGAGGAGAAAAAAACTATCCTGTTACCATGGAGTTGCACTGGCGACTACACGATCGACCAGTGCAGCAAAACCACTCTTAGCTTGTGTAGACCTAGACCTTTTGCCTGCCCAATGCAGACATTTAATAATTTAGCGATATTTATCCTAGGGTCCCGTTTGTATAGACGCCTAGACTTCGCAAACAGCATGTTCTTTGCCAGCGTAGTGTTTGGACAACGGGAAACATGACCAATATATTTTAGAAGTTGGGGATGCAGAGGACTCCCATCTGATGGGCCGCCTAGGATGGGTCGCAATGCACCTTATGTACCTCTTAAATCTTTCTTGCTTTCCATATATGAATTATTTATTTATTATTTTTTCTTTTTAACTGTAAATATTTGATTTTTTTTGCTGTACAATTATATCTTTTTATTTCATAGTGTCCCCAATTAGCTTCATTGCTAAAGTACCTGACACTTAAATAAAGTTTATTATTATTAGTAGTAGTAGTAGTACGTAGTAGTAGTAGTATTTTTTTGAATAATTCAATCTCTAGTAGCATTTGTAAATTGTCTATAAGTAGCGAGATTTACAATTGTACATTCAAAACACAAACAAAGTTTTCATTATTACTCTCGGGGGGGGCGGGGGGGGGGCACTTGGGTATTTTTTGGGTGGGTATGTGCCGCCCAGGACTCCACATTGGCACCCCGTTCTAAAAATAATAATATACCCCGTTTTAGAAATGGGCCAATTTTTTATACCCCGTTCTAGAACTCGCCCTAAAACGTATTAACTGATACCCCGTTCTAGAAATAGAAACTATACCCGCCCTGCACGCTAAAACACAGGGTGTAACAAGAGTAAAACAGTTTGCTTGTTAACGCATTGAACCGCATTTTTAAAAGCAATCTGTCCTTGAATAATTTCAATTGGCTGCTTACAAAACTGAAGCTTTCGTGCGTTCGAAATATTATACCCCGTTCTAGAAAACGCCTCTGAAATGGATACCCCGTTCTAAATCAGGAGCTTCAAAATCACGACCCCGTTGGGCGGCACATACCCGCATAGGTAATGTATGGGAGTACCCCCCTCCCGGGCTATTACTATTATGGAAGGCATTTTGTATGTGTTCTTCTCGTCCATTATTACAAGACAAGTCAGACAACTTCTGTCAGACAAGACATGCACAAGATTGGTTATCCTGTGGATCCCTCCGGTTGAGCCAGCACATTTGAACCCAGCAGCTTTACCAATGGCAACCAAAACGAACATAGAACATGGCTTGGCGGTCATGATGGACGCCTTTGAGTTGTTCATGCATCGTTGACAGTTTCGAGCTTGAAACGTTATGTCGTAGCAAATATTTTGAAATAGCAAGATGTCTTCAACTGGAATTATTTTATGTGAATGCACAGAGGTTTATAACGTTCTAAATCAGGTTTGTTTGGCTCTCTACTTGAGGATGTGCTAGCTAGTACAAATGCAGAAATGAAGTGTTTAATGCATCAGAATAACATAATAGATCTTAAATGTCTAATAATTCTGCCCTTAAGATATAATTTAAGTTTTTTTAGGCACGTGTGAACAAAGGGAAATACCTGACATTTTCAATAAAGCCAAAATCAGAACTTGCCAGAGCAAGACTGCATGTCATCAAGTTTGCTAGTAGCTGGGTGTTAAAAATGCAATTAGTAGGCGGGGAACTGAACAGCTAACTAGTTATTTTGTTTGTTTGCTTGCTTTTTTCTCTTTTTTATAAAAATAGATGGGGGCCATGCTCATAGTAGCTGGGGGAAATCCCTGGTTAATGGGACCTATCAATAAATAACATTAGGTTTTACGAGAAGCAATTTGCCTCACTTTCAAGGAGGCTTTTTGGATGCTTCTCCAGGGCTGCATAAATTTTTTTCTATTAACAACTCCTTTAATTTCTGTTTGCACAGGCTGGCCAGTACCCAAGGCTGAGTGATCCTAATTATCTCCTCCTTTTAGGTATGAAGCCTGTGCAGTGGGTCGGGAAGACAAAATAGATACATCACAGACAAATAAAGGCATTGTAGCCTGCGAGCAAGCTCTCCATTTGGGATATCATGAAAAATAGGTGCGTGAGAGGCACACGAGAGACGCTAAAGCGAGGGGCGGGGGAGAGAAAGGGGAGCTTGCAACAATCACTCATAAATTTTCATTTCCACCCTGGAAACCCATAACACTGCAAAGCGTGAAAACTGTCACTGCAATTGGCTGCAGATTAGAAAAGTAACAACCGCCTGTCAAGTTTAGACAGCTGAGGGAGTGTAGAATTTATTTTTTTATTAATTGCTTTCGCAGTTCAGCTTTGCAGTGTATTGAAGAATTTTTTTGTCCGCTGATATTTTTTTTATCCACAGGACAACAAACTTCAACTTGTCTGCTTGGATAAGAACTTGATACTTTGATTCTCATTTCGTTTACATTGAAAAGTCATCCACATTTAGAAGACTAAGCTTCCCGTTGCAATCACCAACATTGTATATTTGTCCGTTCCGGAATTGGAGAACCGCATTTCCCTGGACAACATTTCTTACGTTTTACTCCAGTTGCTTTCTTCTTTACAGTCAAGCTAAACAGGCTACATTGTCATGTACATGTTTCTGAATTTTTCTACTCAGTGAAATTCAATCTGGCAAAGAAACTGGTGTTGGAAGGCAGCGCTTGAATGAGGCGCTTGAATCTCTCTTCACTTTCTCTCTTCTTGTTTCCAGAACTAAACAAGGCTCTTGACACATATGAATACAGCTGATGAAGGGTACTGATTTTCCTTCCACAAGAACTAAAACTCGGAACGACTTATCCTTGACTCGCAATATGCTGTTGGCAATCCAACACCTTCACATGTACAGCTTTGCGCAAATTACATCAAATGAGCCCATCTACTCTGAGGGCTGAAACAAGTTCAGGGTTCCAATTTGATCCCCCTGAAGACCAAATTTGACACACAGACGACAGTCATCTCTTACAGAAGGAGAAAGCAATTTTCTACCTCTGCCAGTCATCTTTTACGGAATGAGTTCAACGATCGCTGACTGAACATGGGTTTTGGCAATAAGAGCATCGTGTTTCTACATTTCTTGTGAACCTTTTAGGGGAGGCCAGCCGGGCCTGTTATCAATCATCTTCGATTTCCAGAACGTCATTTTTCAGCCAATGGTATTTCCCTTCGCCTGGGTGAAGTACAAACGAAAACTTGAGAGATCTTTGCAAGCTCTCCTTTCCTCGGCTCCTCACGGCTTTGCCGCTTGCTCATGTTTTCTCATGCAGCTCACTTCGCTCACTCAAATAAGAGAGCTTGCTGGCAGCCTAAAGGCAGGGTGGCAGAGTGATTAGAGCACCGGACTTGTAATCTGGACACCCTGAGTTCAAGTCCTGCCCTAACTGCTTGCTGGATTTGTTCTTGGTAGTCCCATGTTCAAATCCTTTATATCCACTTGTAAAGTAGCCAACTGATCTGACCTCCTACCAGTTTGGATTTTTATCCTTGTTATGTTACAATAATTATTATTGTTTCAGTATCCCTAAAAAGCCCCATAATTAGGCCAGGGAGAGAATGATAAGATATGAATTTGTTTCATTATTACTAATTTTTTATCATACCTTATGTGATGTGTGAGTTTGTATACTCTTCATCTTGAGCAAACTCATTTTATTCAGATCTTTTTTTAAAAGCGGAATTGAGTATAAAGAACTTCAGTAGCAATTTTCTTGCATGTATGTTTTTCAGATACAAGAGAAAACCATGACTACAGTGAAAGCCATGTAATAACTGCAAAATTTGCTCCAAGGGTAAGATTAATTTTATTTAGTTGTTTCCAGTGATTCAATGTTAAAGTTGCTAATGTTTTGTTCATTTTCAGAACGACATTGGTGCTTTTACAGTTCCAAATGATGCTGAGCTGGAAACAAAGGAACATGTTGTTATTTATGACAGTAACACCAGTTCACTGAAGGACAAAAGTAAGCCATGCTTCAACAGTATTCACTAAATTTATGTTAGAAACAACGATATTAATGTACACTGTAAGTCAAATTTAACACTGTTAAGAAATTCAAAGTTGCTCAAATCACAAACAGTTTATAAATATCCTGAGAATTATATTTCATTACTATATTTCAGATAGCTCTGCTCTTTCATGTGCCAAGCTGATGTGGGATATGGGAAGCAAAAATTCGGTAAAGGTTATCAAAGGCAAGAAATTTATTTATACATTGTGATCTCTTACAGGAGCCATGACATAAAGACTGCTTGTCAATAGGGTGTAGGACAGCTTGAGGGCCTTCATTTCTACAACATCAGCTATTTAATATGTTTTACATTTTTAATAATGTTGTAGGTGGTTATGAGGAATTTTCAGCTCTGTACCCATTTCTTCGCACACAAAAGATCATCTACATGCCAAGGGTAAGCTTGCAAATATAACCATTTTTTTAGTTGCCCAAAACATTCGGTACCGTCAATATTAAATAACAGTATGTCTACAAAACAGAAATATTTTTCCTGTAATGGCTTGTCTAGCCATCTAGACTAAGCAAACTGACACTTTTCATGCTTGAACAAAATAATAAGCCGTCCATGGTAGCTAAAAATGGTTGGACTAATCAGTGCTACATTATTTCAATCACTTTTGTTGTGTGTTATTCAATGAATATCAACAAATAATTTACATGATAGAATAAAATATTAAACAGAATTTTAATCTAAACAATGCACAATATCTAACATTTTGAAGGTGCTTACACAAACTGACCTGCTACAACTTTCTTACGCTTAAGTTAACTCGGAAAAGAAAAAAAAGAATAAGGAACTCACACAGCAAAGTGTTTTTTGAGTGATGTCCAGCACCTCAGTTTTTTCCTCAGAATATGTATCGAAAGTTTTTTATTTTATTTTTTATATAGTCTATAATGTAAAAATAATTGGCTAAACTAAACTTGTTGCTTGAGAAACTAAAGCTACGGTAAAATGGGCAACAGTCAAAAAAGAGCAACAAGTTTTGCAACAATGCTGCAAAATGGGTTGAAAGGCGATGTTGTACCTGTCTTACAACAAATCCGGTTGTTGCAGTTTGCCAAAAGTTGTTGCAAAAAGTAGAAATAAGCTTTTTATTTTGTTTAATTGGAAACCAAATTCATTCTGCGAGATATTCCTCTGAGAATAAAAGGTTTTTTCAGCAAGGGAGGCTGTTTTGCTTTGAGTTTTTCTCCCTATAAGGTACCTCTGTTTGATCACAATAGAAAGTTTCTGGATTATTCTTGTTAACCTACAACTTTCACAGAAATTTCAGTTACCAGATGGGGCAAATTGGATCCGAAACTTAGTTGCCCCGATGAAGTTTTTAGTTGCCTTGAGCTAGTAAGCAGCTCTTAATGCCAAGTCCTGAATATGTCTAGCCCCAGTAATAGTAAAAGTAATATATTAACAAGTACCTTCATATATCGAAACCTTCTTGTAGTTTGTCATTCCCTTGGCCCTTTGTTATATCATGCAGATTCTGCTGTAAAATGTTTTTGAACTGGGCCCTTTAGCTGCTGACATTGCATGACACAATAAACATGCACATGTTCACCTGTATCATGTCAGCTAATTTCTTGATAACAGGAGTTGGATGTGATCAGTACTTATCCACTGGAGATCATTCCCGGTTTCCTGTTTGTGGCAACATTTCAACAATCCCAAGACAGAAGAATCATCAAGGATCTTAAAGTCAAGGCAAATGTGATTGTTGGAAAAGAGAATGATACAGTGTAAGTCACTTTTTTCTGTGCAAAACATGCAGAGGTCTTGCTCCTTGTTATAAATTGTGGGAAGAGGAAGCAAGGTGTATGTCATAGTTGATCTATGGGTGGGGTCTAAGGGTTTTTGCCCCCACTGTCCCTTCCCCCTTTACATGAACCACAAGGTCTGGGTATAACACTTGATTTCTTGATTCCCAAAAGAACAGTTTAAAAGAAAGTATGTCTTTATATATTTTGTGGCTGCAACCCCTTTTGTCTTTGTGGTCCTGCAGGTGAGGTACTTTAATTATGTAAACTTTACTTGCCTAACAGCACTTAGGAAAGTAGGAAAACTATTTGCCCATAGCTGGAATGAGGGAAGGAGAGGCAAAGTACCCTAGGTCAGGGCCAAGGCCCCTGTTCTTAACCCTAAATGGGAGGATATGTGGCCATGGGGAGGGGAGGGGTACCCCCTTTTATAAGCCATGTATATATATGTACTGCTCCAAAGGGTATGGTTTTTGAGCTGTTTTTGGTCTGAAAATGAGTGTAGACTTTGCCCATTTTGGTCTTGAATCAGGTATGGTTTGCAAGGTACCATAAATCCTCTATTAAGCCCCCATGGGCTTAGTTATATCAAGCCCATTTGAGGGGGGGGGGGGGGGGGTGGAGGAGCTTATTTAATTTAGGAAAGATGAGGATGTGAGTTCTCCATAAAGAACTAGAATACAAAGTGGAGAGGCTGAAGAACAAGAAGGTTGGATGTCATGTAGCCGAGGATCAGAATCAAATCTGAACTTCCAGTTGGTAAATAAACCATCCCGGATCACTCCACACAATGTTTTACGGTCATGATTGATTAGTACAGTCTCTCATTTCTTAGTGAAGAATAATTAGGGGAGGGGAGGGGAAGGGGCTTAATAAATAGGGGGCTTATTAACTTTCTTCCTCTGAAAAGGGGGGCTTAATAGAGGATTTACAGTAGTCATTTCAATTCCAAATGAATGAGAAAAAAGAGTAATTAATGCAAATTCCAAACGGATTTTAAGAAATCTTTTTGTTGGCGTTCTATTGTGGGTAATGATTACACAATTTCTGCCTGATGTATACATGTATGTCATGTTTGTGACCCTTGTTTGTTTTCTGAAAACGGGTGTGGAAAATGCCTTTTTTGTCCGGGGTTAGGGTCAAGATTTGGAGAATAGGGGGGTGCACCCCAAACAATTTTTCCCAGGAGTACCCCCCGGGGATAAATGGATAATCCACTTGGCCAAAAATTGGCCCACAGGCTAGCAACTTCAGCTTATAGTAACTAAACAAGTACTGGGTACTGAGAACAAGTGCATTGAAAGCGTATGTATACTGTGTTAAGTTAAATCCGTTTACAGGTTTAACCTGGTAACCTAGGGTGAATCACTGGTATATTAACCTAAGTACGGCCTATTCCCGGAAGTAGGGAATAGCATCAAAGAAAATACAGGTATAGACATAGAAGAGTAAGCAAGGATCTCAACATTCTTTTTCTTCGGTCTGTGTCGCTTTCAAGGGAGCTAATTTCCCATTTGTGTTCTTAGTTGTAGAATATTTTATGCAGTGGCTTTTTAAAGTTACGTACGTACCTTGTGAGCAAAGCTCTCCATTTGGATGGGGAGTCACGAGAAGTCACTCGAGAGCAGCACGCGAAAGGAAACGCGAGCGCAAGGGGCGGTAAAAGAAAAGGAGAATTAAATGGAGAGCTTGCTCGCAGGCCAGAAGGTATGGAATTCTGTAGTTCAATTTTTCTTGTGTCCAAATAGGTTTGCTCCAGAAAGTACAACACTTGGTCGAGAGGACAAAAGAGTCAAGCAGATTCTAAGAGTACCAATTGATGATAATGGTGAAGAGGATCTCTTTTCACACCTGTCAGACATTGTTAATTTTATAGGTAAGAAACGATATTTTCACTAGTGTGATAATGGCATTTGCTGTTAGGTTAGAACTCTAAAAAAAACATTTTCTTTCAATTTTATAATCTTGCTACCCTGGGTGCCAGACGGGTTTTTTTCTTTCCTAATTCCTGGGTTATTCCATCCTAAGTATTTCGAGAACAGATCTCTGGAGCCAGGGTATAGACTTGCTAGCCTAGGAAACTAAAACAGCCGACATCTCACGACGCCACCACTGATTTTCCCGCGAAATGAAGTGTCGCTACCAAATCTAACTTACCTAGTGCTTCTGATTCGTCTGCTGCAACCAGTCAGAAGCACTACCCAGATCTGAGTAATGACACGTCATCAGTGTAGTGTTTCTGCGCTCGTTCCTCAGCCCTACAAGTTTCCGGGGAAACCAGAAGTGGCGTCGCAAAATATAGGCTATTTTCTCAGGCTATAGGTCTTGTTTTGTGTGCGCCAAGGCATGCAAAGTCTGCTTTTTGTCTTTAGATGATCACCAAACAAAAGATGGCCGAACAGTTCTTCTGAGTTCTTCACTGGGAATAAGTCGCAGTGTGACTGTTGCCTTGGCTTAT
>JBBMOI010000001.1:18662500-18707500 GCA_038088405.1 Porites divaricata
CGGGATTGTCGCGTGCACAATTTTTCCGACAACCTTTCTCGAAATAGCTGTAATAAATAAAGGCACTTCTTCTTCTTCTTCTTCTTTCTAAGGACTCCTTAAGATCACAGGGGGAAATGGATGTGATTTTGAGCATTAGCTTTAAAATAACAGCAGAAATCGAGATAAGAAAACATAAGCTTATGTTTTGCGTCCTATTTCGCGGAGGAGTTGTGTCGACTTTGTATCGCATATGTTCTTTCATTGCCATGAAATGTGTTTACATTGTTTTTTACTGTCAGTAACCTTATTTCAATTAGCCTTAAATTTCATCCGATTGCTTCGAGTCGTTTTTTCAATCGGTTAAATATGGCCACAGGGTCCAGAGGAGATGTGTTTGTCGTTAGAACATCAAAACCCATCGAAAACCTCTGAAAAATGGGTTATTTTAATCGCGTTACAGTTTCGTTAGTCGTTTCGTTACACATTCTATAGACCACAAACCAAGAGACTGAGGGGTCGCAAGATCGGCTTATAGTGTAAAACACGGAAATTGTCCATTTTTTTACTCGGCACTTCGTGCAGCAAGAAAAGTATTGTGGTTCCAGAACAAGGATAGTATATTTATAATCTGAATTTCTATCACTTCCTAAAATTTACTGTGGGAAAAGAAGAGGTGATAACTAATTGATTATTTTCTAAACAACGTACCCACGAGTTGACGATAGTCTTTCTTTGATTAAAAAATGTTTTGATTTTTTGCGGTTTTTCAAAACGCAACCTCTTCCTCAGGGCTTTTGCTTTAGAATGTCTAGAAAGGCACAAGTAAGAATCAGGAATCATGGGATAGCCGATCAGAAGTGAAGTCCCACTCTGAGACAGATACTTTATCACTCTGGCCCCGGTTGTTCAAATTGGATAGCGCTATCCACCAGGCCCCGGTTGTTCAAAAGATGGATAGCACTATCCACTTGATAAATCACTATCCAGAGGATAAGTATTAGGAAAACCAATTGCGCTATCCACTGGATGGAGATTTATCCGATGGATAGCGTTTTCCTTCTTTTGAACAACTGGAGCCGGATAAATCTCTATCCAGCGGATAGCGTAATTGATTTCTGTAATACTTATCCGCTGGATAGTGATTTATCCGGTGGATAGCGCTATCCAACGTTTGAACAACCGGGACCTGGAGAGCTACGCTGTAACATTATTTTACTCTCAATACAACTTTCATATCTTCTCTCTTTTTGTAAGCCACCTAAAAAAAGAAACAAAATTAAAACTGTAGGAAGGAATCGATGACAAAACTTCCAACACCCTCCCCACCCTCGTACTTAGGATGCTATGACCGAGCAAGAGACTGGAAACAAAGGCATGCACTCTTGCACTTCGATATCGAGTTGTACCCCCCAAAATTACAGCGGGTGAGCGAGGTTTTCTACTCATTTTGTAACTTTCAACATGTTTTCGAGGTCAGCATTCTGTTTAAGGGGAGCTAGCAAGGTACTAAGAAACTTTTCAGTGGCTTCCCAGGTATGTACAAGCATTATTTCTCGTTCTGATAAAGTTTCCTAGTATCGGCTGGTCACACTTGGTCTATATATTTATTCAGGTTGTGTAATGACTTTCCTCTGTTATATTTCTTTGCAGCACCAACAGAAAGTTGCTGTTCTTGGTGCTGCTGGGGGAATTGGTCAGCCTATGTCATTGTTAATGAAGGAGTCACCAGCCATCAGCCATTTGGCCTTGTACGATATTGTCAACACCCCAGGTAGGCAGTTCAAACCCGCTTTGGCCGAAAATCTCCAGTCATTTCCACTGGAATGATGAGGAAAACAGAGACAGAACTGTTTGAAAACTTTATTGAGACCTTGAGAAAAAAAATATCATTTTTTCCCAAAAGGATCTGTCTGGATCTGGGAGGAGGAGGTCTATATGAAGGGAGTCGTAAAGTCTTCAAACAGAGCCCCAGTCCCCACTTTAAATACCCTGCTTGCAGAGGCTACATTTTCGCTGTGTGAGCTGGCGTGCGACAAGTAGCCTCTGCCGACAACCATTCAATTTTCTATTGTGCATGTGCGAAATTCATCACATGATTCACAAGCAAAATTAATTGTCAGGTTTGTTGTCAAATGGCGCAAGTTTCACGGGAATAAAAAAATGGCGACATCTCTGATAAGCTGTGGAAGAGGCTACGTTTCGCATGACAGCTCACACAGCAAAAATGTAGCCTCTGCTCGCAGGGTACACTTCAAGCAGATCATGGGCAAAATAATTATTAAGTAACTGTCCCATCCCAATAGGGAATGTGATTTAGCAGGATACTATCCATATGCAACATGCACCACCTGTGGTTAAAATAGTACTCCATCTGACTAAACAACAAACTTGGGATTAATTATTAATCCTCAAGTTTTGCTATGGACAAGGGGCAAAGCAAAACAGTCTGCAACTTTTTGAATTCCTAAAACTGTAAGAAATCCCAGTACCTCAGGCAAGGGAAGTGGTCATCATCATCCTTCTAATTTTATACAGCAGCAGGAAAGCAAGAGGTTTGTAGCAGCAGATAAATCCTGCGAATACAGCCATCTCTCCTCACTCCTTGTTGCAAGGCACGTTTCGTGGGAGAGACCCTTCGATTCAGCCCCTAAATTCCATGCTAATGACATAGATTTGTCTTGAATCTAGTCAACAAGTGCTGATTGATCGACACAGTAATAATTTTATAATGTACCCGGTAATCTTTTTGCTAAATTGTTTATGAAAGCAGACAAAAGACAAAAGGTCACAAAGGTTGAATATAAATGCCATGATTCTACTAAAAACAGTTATTGTTCGTGCATATATTCTTTTTTACAAGAAGCATTTGAGTTTTGCTGCCGCTAATTCACCGAAGATGTTTCAACTTTACGATAATATAATGGGAGAAAAATAAACTAGAACAAATTTTTACATTTGTAGCATCATGACCACCAGATTTATATTGTACACATTGAATCACGTCATCGGTATGGAACTTTTTTTTGGGTCTAAATTGCAGATCTCTCTCTCTCAAAATGTCCGTCCCATGAGGAGTAAGGAGAGACAGCTGTATTCACAGGCTGTGGCTGATAGAGACTAAATTTTTTGAAGCAGTGGCCGGTGTTGGTCTCCTTTCCAATGTTTTAACAACCAGTTCGTTGTAGATAAGTAAAGAATGATTTACCATCATTCTTTATTTAACACCCACTTGATGATTTTGACATTGTTGATCCTAGCAGTATGCAGGACGTATGTCATACATGAACCTTATATATGGCTCAGCTCACCACAAGTCCTTTGTAGCTCAGTGGTCAGAGCATCCATTCAATTCCTGTTGGAGATTCAGATGTTTTTCTTTCTCCTGTGCTCGTGACATGTTGATTACATCATTTCTCAATTCATTGCTGTGACTGAAAAAGTTATTCAAATTATGGCTAGTATCCTGATCATTGAGGGAAAATTTACTAGAAGAGTAATAAATCATAGTGGCTTTACACTATAACCTCACTATGAACACTAGGGGCGAGAAGCAGCAATTTTGTTCCTTGGTGATTTTGTTTGTACACAAAAACCAGTTAAGCTCAACCATGATGGGTAGTTGGTGATTTTTGACATTACCTTTACCTTTATAAGCAAAACCCATCATAATGATGACAAAAAAACGTCCAGCACATAAAAAGTCAGTATTTGAATACTAAATTAGTCTTTTGAAGTGGTGTCTGCCCAGAATTGATCTTACCAATTTAGATGATCAATACACCGAAATTGTCATTTTTAGCCATGGTTTTAAGAGGAGTTCAGGGGATGGAGGTGACAGGGTTTGAAAAAAGTCCCATCCAGTAGTCCAGTACAGGGGTGGATCTGGAATTTTTCTTAGGAGGGGTGCACCAATACAGAATAGCATGACTTAGTGGTGACATAAAAAAACTTTAATACCGAATACCATTTGTATTAGAAAGCTGCAGGTCATCTTGGATCTCGGGGGGGGGGGGGGGGGGGGGAGGTGCACACCCCCTGCACCCTCCCCTTAGATCCGCCCCCGAGTATGAGGAGATTTTCTTGCGGGGAAAAATAATATCTTTTGAAGCTCACTTGCCTAATGGGCGAGGTTTCAGGCAAATCATCCTCCAATTAAATCATTAACTAAAATGAGCAAGTAGTTCCCCCTGGCAAGCAAAATGAGAGAGCTGCATGCTCAAAAGCTAGTGCTGGATTTTAGGGGTTTTCTTTCAAGCCTTGGGTAAGAGTTCTACTTTCTAGTTGTGGGTGAGAAGATTCAGAA
The DNA here is from genome assembly GCA_038088405.1 of Porites divaricata. Classification (NCBI taxonomy): domain Eukaryota; kingdom Metazoa; phylum Cnidaria; class Anthozoa; order Scleractinia; family Poritidae; genus Porites; species Porites divaricata. The sequence goes on from JBBMOI010000001.1 coordinate 18,666,786, forward strand.
TGCAAGCAATTTCTGAAGCTTGAGATATTAGACAGCAACATTTAATTGATATATAGTGTTTATTCATTGTAGGTGTTGTAGCTGACATTAGCCACATCTGTACACCTGCTAAAGTAAGTAATTAACTGAGTACACTAAGTAGTGCATAAGTAGTGCAGCAGTATTAGGTCAGTCGGTACAGCACTTGCCTATGGAATGGGAGGTCGCTGGTTCAATTCCCTAGACCAGACCAAGCTGAGTACGGCATTTGGAGTTAATCTATTTTGTTTGAATATGTTAGGTAACAAGCCACCAAGGACCCGATGATCTCAAAGGGGCTCTCGATGGATGTGCTGCTGTTGTTATTCCTGCTGGTGTTCCACGAAAGCCAGGTACAGTGAAACCTCAATTATCTGGATCTGTCAGGATTGGGATAGATAGTCCTGATAATATTGAAACTTAAAGTATGCGCTCTTCTCACGTATGGTAATATGCCCGTCCAACCTCGTTTTTGAGTACAAGTTCTTTTGAAATGCTAATCAGACGATGTTTTCATATTTGAATTTCAAAAGAATTTTTACTCGTAAACGAGGTTGGACGGGCATATTACCATATGTGAGAAGAGCGTATTAGCAAGGTTAAAATAGCTAAAATGTCATTATCTGTCAGCTGAATTGTTGCAGTAAATGATTGTTACTCTATATTGTAAGGTATGAAAACTACTTGAGTTTAGTATAAAAAACCTGGTTGTTCTTACTTTGAAACCAAGTTCTCGTAAAGGAAGCATCAAAGGCTGTCACAAAGTTTCAAAGAAGGGCGAAAAATTTGAAACATTGTGAGGGATTTGACATTTTCTTGTCAATATGTCTTGTTTCTACAGAAAGTAAATGTAGGTAATGTTTCTAATAGACAGCTCCCACCCTTAAATATCTTAACTTGAAATATTTGCAGCATATAGGTGAAGTATTGTAGCTGAGTAAAATAATAATAATAATTATGAATTTCTGGTGTTTGCTGTTTTTAATGATCCACTTCTGTTTGTGGCTGTTGCTTCATCAGGAATGACCCGGGATGATCTGTTTAATACTAATGCCTCCATTGTACAAACCCTGACTGAAGCGTGTGCACAGTAAGAATTTCCTAATTATTTCCTTCAATCTGGATTCTTTTTTTCATTGTAAGACTTTAGTCTTAGTGAGCAGGTTTCAAGATTTCTTTTGATGCTCCTTTTTTTTTTAGGTTTTGCCCAAAAGCTATAATTTGTATCATTTCTAATCCTGTAAGTATTATGTTACAAAATTAATATCAAATTCATGTTAAATTTGTTGTTTGAATTTAGGTTGATTATCAATTTTCTTTTGTCTCCTGGCCCTACATTTAGTATTAGTCATGAATTAGAGTTATGAGACTAATATAAGAAACCTGAGAATTACAAAATTGTAAGCTGAATTATTTAATTTGACTTATAATGTGACCACCTTTTTTCAAAATTGTGGCAATGTTACTTTACTTCTATATTTATGTTAATAATTAACATAATTATCAGCCCCAGCTTGGCATCACTATCAAGTCAAAAATATATAACTTTTATAATTATGTTAAAAACTGTAAACAAAAAATACTGAAAAGAACAAAGACGAAGTTGCAAGTTAACAAAATGGTCAACACATATGGAATCCAACTTACATGTAATATTTAATTTATACTGAAGTTTCCCGATAGAAAGCATAATTTCAAATACCAAACAATCAAATTTACCCTGGCACACAAAATTTTAAATTGCCTTCCTTAAAAAATTGTTGCTACCATGAGCATTTAGGAAATGCCTACGAATTGCCAAATTTTTGTTTAAAGCAATGCACCGATGGAGGAGTCAACTTGTTTTTCCAACATGTTTTGCATCTCAATGTTTGCTGATTCACAATTTTATTATTATTTTTGATGGGTTGATATTGTTAGCCTCAAGGTCATGTTCTAATTTCTAGCTAAGGCAAACTGCCTTTAATGTAGCGGCAATCTCATCACTATAAAGGTTTATGTTACTGCTTCTCAAGTGCATTAGCAGCTACTTGGTAACCAGTTATGTGCAAATGGTAGACAAATATTCTTACTGTGCAAAACACTATCATCAGTGTTTTCTCTCTGCTATGTTTGCAGAAGCATTTAACCTTTAAGCCCTAGGAGTGATCAGCATTAAATTTCTCCTTTTAATATCAATACTTGTAAAACAGAGTGATCATGAGAAATGCGAACATGATCACACAAGATGAATTTACTTGATATTTTATTGACTTCTCGCCACTTCTTCTGTAGGAAATGAATGGGGACAGCAATTGAGAATTCAAATTTTGATCTTAGGGTTTAAAGGGTTAAAAGAATTATGCTAGGATTGCTAAAATTATGAATAAGTGAATGCATCATACAACTTACATGTAAAAAAGGCGACCTCTTTGCATGAGCTGTACTTTCAGGGTGCAAAGAAAGTCAGTTGTACAGTACTGTAAAGCTTTATTGCCATTCAGGCAAGCTGTAGCTAGCATGGACTAGCCCAAAAGTCATTTTAACTATCCCCATGATGAGCAGGGTTGATAACAGTTCTTTTGTAATTTGAATTCCTTAAAAGATTCGCTTGACCATCAGGCAAGTTAAGAACAAAAATCACTAGCCCGATGTTAAACTCCACTATCCCCGGGCTATTAAACACTACTTTCTTTGCATACTGACTTTTACAGGTTGTGTTATTATTGTGGATTAGTTTTAGGGAATGTTCTTTGGAGACCGAAAATAGTAAACTGTTTTGAAGTGGTATAAACATGTGTAAACAATCTGAAATAATGTGTGCCTTTTATAAAATTTTTGCAGGTTAATTCTACTGTTCCAATTGCCTGTGAAGTATATAAGAAAGCAGGAGTTTTTGATCCAGCCAGGTACCTTGAGCACCTCTTTTGTTGCATATCAGTGCTGTAGTGATGACCAGTTTCCAATATTGTTTGTCCAAGTTCTTAACTGCACTGTATTTGACTACTTGCAGTTACTCTTACTTCTGGCCCAGTTGTTCAAATGGTGAATATTCTATCTATATTGGTTTCCCTAATTTACCTATCCACTGGGCAGTGATTTATCCTGTGGACGTGGTATTCATTGTATGAACAACCAAGGCTTGCCTGGGGGATGGAGTGGGATGGAATTGATTTGATTATTGTGAATTCTGTGGCTACTTTTTGTCATGTACTGGTACATGTATTTTGTGTGTATGTAACTTCGAGAATGATTGTGATATAAAAAAGATGGAAAAAGCCACATTACATAGATTGAGGAGGCACTGGGGATTGCAGTTTGCCATATAACTTTTACATATGCATTCATTAAGTTTTTATTCGTTTATTCTCTTCCTAGAATTCTTGGTGTCACCACACTGGATGTTGTCAGGGCACACACATTTGTTGCAGAAACTAAGGTTAATATTGAACACTGGATTACTTTGGAGTCAATAATATCAATATCGTAATATCATTATCATTTAAAGGTATTTGTCTTGACCATTCCCCCTCCACCTTAACTTTCAGTGTAACACCAAGTGTAAAACGTTTTATGTAAAAAGGAGTTTACATCAATAAGAATAAAGAAATAGGCAAGGAAAAGAATTAAATAGTAACCCTTTTTTAGCTTTCTGGCTAAGCCAGTAGTGCTCTATGATATCGACAGCGTGAATTAATAAATGAATGAATGAATGATGGTAAGGTCACTTCTGTTGTTGTTGTAGCAGATGGTGTTAATATGTAACCTTTTGACCAAAAAGTACTAGGTTCGATACCTGCTATCGCCCTTTTTTATGAGAATAGAATATAATTTTTTTTTCTTCTTCTTTTCTTAAGCCAAACAATTAGAAAGATATAAAATATAGCCAATAGAAAACAAACGTAGTGAAAAAAACAAGGTACACTGAGTAAAACAAACTATTAAACAATTTTAATTTTCCGTTTGGAAAATATGCCCCCATAGTACACGGCCTTAGCATTCAAAGTAGTGGTACCGGGTTCGAAACCTGGCATTGTCCACATATTTTTTAATAGATTTCTTTTTTCTTCTATTTTATCGTTTCTGGAGTACAGACTATTCATTACCAGTAAGCTTGTGTCCTCCCTCTCAGAGGACTATTTTTTTGCAAAAGAGGCTCGAAGAGTAGCTTGGAAATGGCCTCCTCAGAGGGGTTGAGTACTGACAAAGCATGCAAAGTAATTCTTTCTAAAGCTACAGTTTTTCAAGAGAGGGGTACAGATATATTTGTGGAACAGGAGATTGTTTAAGAATGTTAATGTTCTTTCTTCAATCCGTGACACAGGTGACTAGTGATGTCATTGCCTATAATATTTCCATGTCCTTTGTTCTAGGGGCTTAATGTGGAAGATGTTAAAGTACCTGTTATTGGTGGTCATTCTGGTATCACAATTCTGCCTCTTTTATCCCAGGTAATGTATTTAGCTTGGGCTCCTGTCATACATGTGTAAAGTCTTAGCAACTTGGCTCAGTACCTTTTAAGAAACTGGAAAAAAGAAACTCCAAAATGTAATTTTCAGCATGTAATGGGCATCAAAATAATAGGTCTTATTAATAATGGTTGTCTTTTTTTTCTTTAGTTCATAAATTAATCCCCTATTAACACTCAGAAGGCATTAATATACAGCAGTAGGGGAGCCTTTAAACAGTGACAATCTGCCGGAAATGGCTTGTACCGAAATCCCTACTTTAAAATTTTTGTGCAGAAAATATAATCCTTGTAATTCATAACCTTAGCTTTTACTAGTAAAACTGACATCACATTAATTTTGATCTAGGTTACATCCATTACACCAACCTACACTGTACTAAGCATAGAGTACTCTGTTTTCAGTCAGGGATTTTTAGAGTCGAACCTTACAACATGTTAGTATTTCCATTTTCAAAGATAAAATTCTGGCTCTTATCACCTTTGCTATGAGATCCACTTTTCCTCTCTTGTTTGCCACAGATTGACAGAATCTAGATGTTGCACCAATTTTTACTACAATTAAAAAACAATAGACTCAGAGGACTCAGGAGCATTATTTTTATTGATGGATAAATTTGCATTTAACTCTGTTATGATTTTGTTTTCAAGACATCTCCTAGTGTGTCATTTACTGATGAGGAAGTTGCCAAGCTCACTGACAGAATCCAGAATGCTGGGACGGAAGTAGTGAATGCCAAAGCAGGATCTGTAAGATGATTGTTTTTCTTCAACCTGTTTCCTTTTTTTGTTTCATGTAGCACAATAAAGGTTTATGGATAAATAATATTATTACATTTCATGTAAAGAACAATATTTTTTATCCATATTTGATAAATAATAACAATCTTTGAATGCTGATTAATGATGTAAACATTGATTTATTGGCTCTTAATGCAGACATCTCTTCTCTGAAACATCCCTAGTGGTGAGGAGCTAGGAGAGCTGGCTGCATTAATAGGCTATTTAAATAATGCAATGATGTTGATTTACATTAATGCATATCATTCAGAACGACAATATCATAATGTAGCACTAATTTATGACTGTCAACTTTAACTTTAGGGATCTGCAACACTCTCAATGGCATATGCTGGAACAAAGTTTGTTAACTCTGTAAGTAAAGTTTGTAAATTACAAGTTATAAGCTATTTTAACATTAGGTAGCATGTCTAGGTTTCCCAAGGCTTGAACTCCTGCTACTGGTGATACATGTACTGTAACCCAGTTCTGCCTGCCACACAGACAAGTGGACTTCCATCCTCACTATGCTAGTGAGGAGTGTGGCATGTCACCCAGCAGGAGAAAAAACAAAACCTGTGAAAGGGTGAATGAGCTCTGTCTGAGCCAACCACTAGCATGCAACTGGTGCTGTGGAGCAGTAAGGGTACAATTTAACAGAGTCAACCTGTTGTATCTCCAGCTGCAGTCTCATTACCCAGATAACTCAGGACAAGAAACTGAGACTGAGACACCGTGCAAATCTACTTCACTTTCATGAATTCACATGCAAGTCAAAACATCACTCCCCCTTTCTTGTGATGACTTGTTCTTGGTCATCGTTGACAACAGTGTACGAGTGACAAGCAAACAACACACAATATAAACACCTAGAAATTATCTGTGCACAGTAAAGCAACGTCTTTCATCTGAGAATAATGTCTGCAAAATTAATCGCAGCCAATCATCATCATGGCTAATAAACTCCCAAGTGAAGCGAGGCAAAAAAAGAAAATTGTCGAGCTAAGCAAGCCGGGCAGGGCCTGCAGGTGAAAAAAAGGAGAAGGGGCCTGTAGACTTTGTTTTGACATGGCCAACCATCCACTTGCAATTATTATCCTGTAACACATATGTCACTAACATGTCAATATGGTAATAATTATTGTACCTCTCAAATAATGACAGTTTTTTACTTGGATGTATCGGCTTTAATAACATTCATACACACGTGGGTGTTATTTATCACTCACTTGTCAACAGTCAGCAACCTGACCAATCAGATTATGATACCAGCATCTGATATCATGGATGGGCAGCATCAAAACAAATACTACAGGCTCCCCTGCCTTTTTGTGCCCCATTCCATGCTCGGCTCACTTCTCTTGCTGATCGTCTTTTTCACCCCACTCCTCGTGGGAGCCTGTTCACAGGCTATCATGGCGATCTCTTCCCTGAACAGCAATCAGCAATGATTATTATTCTATTTCCCGATCATTTTGATGTTCATTATTTTTGTTTTCTTCCCTTGTGGAACTCAGTTATTGAGTATAGTAATATTATTATGTGTCAGGACTAAAGTTATTACAAAGTTAAAAAAATGAAATTATCTGCAATATTCAGGTCCTTGATGCTTTGAATGGCAAGCAAGGAGTTACTGAGTGTGCATTTGTCCAGTCAGATGTCTGTGGCACTGGTTACTTTGCACAACTTGTAGAGCTTGGGGTATGTGATTGTACTTTTCATGATTGCTCTTTTTAATTGCATTCTGGTTGCATCCTTTTTCTTTGGGGAGTGGAGGAGGTGGGGTGAGCATCTTAGGGGAGAGGGGTAAAGAAACAAGTGGGAGTGGGAGGGGGTGGGGTGGAATAAGTGGATCAAGGTGGCTACCCTCTCATGGAGAGGGGTGCAGAAACAACAGATGGATGTTTCTTTGTAGGTGTCTGTGTTTTTATCCTTGTTTGCTTTATTTTGTTTGTTTTTTTTTTCACTGAATACTTTTACCATTATGCTGTGAAAAGGGGGTCATGATTTGGTCAGGTGGATTGATTTTTTTGATATAATAGGGACTCGAGATTGGTAGCATTATCTAAAATTACTTTCTTTAATTCACCGATTTTATTATAATATCTGATATTATTCTTGCATCTGCTTTCAAATAGCCAAATGGTGTAAAGAATGCCCTAGGTTATGGAAAGCTTTCTGCCTATGAAGAAACAAAGCTGGAAGAGGTACGTGCAAAGTTGATTGTCAGAGTGGTTTTCACTTGGATATTTTAAAGGGGCTATGTGACGCGATTTGCTATCTTTAAAAATACTGAAACTTGTCTTCAGGTCAATTGAATTCCAAAAATAATGGTCCAGCTTTGTTATTTAAGGTTATATTTAGGTACTGAAACTCTTTCCTGTCGTCTGTTGCAACAGATGGCAAGGATGGATATGGATTGAAACTTGAAAAAGCTGGCTAACTTTTTCAAGTTTCAATGTTATGCTTGCAAAAATCACCAAAAAATTATTATAGATAGTGCTCTCTTATGAAATTTGTCTGATATTATCTTTCTCATAACTCTACAGGAGCAGTAATGACTTTAGTACAGAATTGACCCGAAACAGCTCTAATCTCGTCACATGGCCTCTTTATATCAATACCCTTTTTAAGCCCTTCAACTTTAGTACAGTCCGACCTCTGTTAAGCGGTCACCCTCCTTTAAGCGGCCACTTTCCAAAGTCCTGATTTATTTGTCAGTAAACTGCTGTATTTGATACCTCTATTCAACGGCCCCCTCTATTAAGCGGCCACGGCCACCTTTTTTGCTGTCGCAACATGGTTCGCACACACCTTGAAAGTCCTTGAATTTTAAAATAAAAATTCAAGGTCTTGAAAGTCCTTGAAAATTGCAGTCGGTGCTGGAAAGTCCTTGAATTTCAATGCTAACTGTAAAGTTTAAGTAGAACTTCAAAGAAAAAGGAGCAAAATCAGAAAGGCCTTCTGGGCAGAATTACTCCTGTTGTGGAAGAACTAAAAAAGACATAGGCTCTGGGCTCTCTTTGCACTGAATGGAGTCCTTGAAAAATGGAAAATGTGTCCTTGAAAGTCCTTGAAAAGTCCTTAACTTTTTTGTTCAAAAAAGGGTGCGAACCCTGTCGCAAGTGCCGGGTATTATATGTTTTTTTACCTCCATTAAGCGGCCAGCAATTATCTTTCCATGAAATATCTTGACCTAAATTTTTTCACATACTACACTGTTGATGCAAAAAGGCCTAAGAAACTTGTCAACGATGTTTTGCATTTTTTCTGTACATTATCAACCCGAAGAAATACTGTACATTTCAACTACGTGCCCTCTGTGATGGGCTGGAAATGCACTTGATGTTTTGTTACAATGAATTTTGGAATTATCTTCATATATGTTCACTTTTTAAAAGCATTTTGCTATATAGAGTCAATAAAATCATGTTTACTGCCATTCCTATCCAATTTATATTGTACCTCCATTAAGCGGCCAACCTCTATTGAGCGGTCACTTTTCAAAGTCCCGAGGGTGGCCGCTTAATAGAGGTCGGACTGTATTCCTTTTGCTTTTACACTTTCTTTTTTGGGCGTATTAGGAAAGGCTGACAGTGCTAAAAATTAACACTTGCAAGCTGGAAAATTTGATTGGTTTTTGTACGTTGGGAGTCTAGCAAACATTTGGGATTGATCATTTTTCCAGTACAAATGTGACAAAAAAATACAAGTTGTTAAAGAATTTGTGGGAAAATGGCTATGCATATAAATTGAATAATACATGAGAAAGTAGATAGGCTTCATGTCACCCACTGGTCATTCCTTTTGTGTAGGAGGTAGGGCTTGTGTGAAGTTTGGTATCTTAGGACTGGAACTACTGTACGAAATTAAGAGGTGTCTGTATTATGCAGTGAACTTTCTTTAAGCCAGACAGCTTGGGGACCGTCTGTGAGAGGTGTCCATCTTGTACAAAGTCAAAGGAATGGACAAACGAAAAGGAGGGACCAACTCTAGGTTTCCGTTTTTGGCATTTCTCAGACTTGTAGAGTTGTCTATGAAGAGGTAGTTGACGAACATAGAGACCATGCGAACGGTTCGTCAAATGGTCGCCCAATACAGGGTAAAACTGACGAAAAATTATCAAGTCGTCAATCCAAAAAGTGGTCGTGGTCGTTTACGAGAGGTTCAAACTACAAGGTTTTCACCGGGAAAATGTTGGTTTTTTGGATAGATGTTCGCTTCTGGTACGAGAGGTGGTCGCACATGGAGAGAAATGACTGTATATGGATATAAAATCAGATCATGCATCATATTTACGCGACATGTCTCTTTCTCTAATTTGCAGTTGATACCTGAGCTGAAGAAGAACATCAAGAAGGGTGAAGAGTTTGTTTTAGGAAAATGAATGACATGTTTTCCACAGCGTGAAGGACTCGCTACAGCCATTTTAGCTCGTTTTAAATATTACCATGTAAATTAGTGGTAGTTTGATTTACCGAAGGAATGTGCAAACTCAGAGTGACTTTTAAAACAAGCGTTTCAGTACGTTCATAGTGTCTGTTTCGTTATTTAAAGCTTTTAAGCTGATTTGTTTTAGTCACCATATAGAGTTTCAAAGAAGAATGTTTATCCTTGTCTCAGTCAAAGTGCTAGCGCTTTAAATGTCCTGTTTTCAGTCCCTCTGCGCTGTCACCTTACCTCAGTTCCCCGTTTCGATGAAATGCATAGATCCTCAGTTTCTAAATACTATCCAACCACTCAATTTTTCCTCCCTACTCACCTTTACTTACACAGACAGGAAGCATAGCGACTAACTATGCAGGCGGCGACTCGTTTCTATTTTTCTGTGACCGACCGTTTCGCCTACGCGTCTTTTCGCTAACGTCCCGCTCTGTCGTTTCGCTTACGAAACCAAACGAAATGAACACTAAACAAATATATACCTCGTTCTTTTAGCCAGGCCTCGAAAAAGTGCGATACACATGAGCATATCTGGTTGTTGAAGCCATTGATTAGGCGAAAGAAGTAAAGGAATTGACCTGAACCGTAAGCGAAACGACTTAAAGACGTTGGCGAAACGACCCTAAAGTTATTTTTCGTGTACAAGTAAGAGCGAGTGATCGCGCAAAAAGCGCATCTAGCGAAAAGGAACGACGACTCTTGGGCCAAATAGAGAACATTTCGCGTGTTCCTGTACTTGTAGCCTGTCGTAGACAAAGTATTTGGAAAGGTCTAACAGGACTATTTAAACAGCTTTTAATGCTCATGTATCATGCTCCGCCCAAAACCTCCATGAAGGATGTAACAGTCTCAGCTATTCTCAGTTTCGAAACATGAGTTGAGCTATTTTATCTCCCTTTGTGAATAATCATTCAAACTAAAAGCCTTTTATACTGGGCAATTTTTTGCCACTTGTCTTGTGTCCTGTTTACGACATAAGTTTTACGAGACGAGGTTAAGGTTTTACTTTTCACGGAGGATGTAAGAGTCTCAACTAGTCTCGGATTCGAAACATGAGTCGAGTTATTTCATCTCCCTGAATAATTATTCAAATCCAATTAAGGCCTCTTTGTCTCGCATCTTTTTTGCGACACAAGTTAAGTTTCACGATGTAAACGTTTTACCTTTCATTTTAGGGGGTGTTAGCTTTAACGTCACGTGCAACTTGTGTCGCAAAAAGTGAGACAGGATGGAGTCTAATGCAAATTTTTGTGCAGAGACAGTGGTTGTTTACCATTCACATTGGCAAACCGGTCGGTTGACTGTTTGGGCAAATGGTAACCAAAATTTAGGAGTGGAAAATTTCTTCCCGGAATCGAGTTTACCACTTGCAGAAATCAGTTCCATTTACCGAATGACGGCCGCGAAAGCCTGAAAAGTTGGCTATGAAGAAATGGAACACGAATTTTCGTGTGGAACATTCCATGTTCCATTGTTCTCCGAAATTAAAAAGGTCGTGCCCCATTTACTTTTTAACCGGATTTTCCGGAATCCTTCTGTGGTAAACAAATCTTATCTCAGTTAGAAATGAAGATGTTACGATCTTCATTCTATGTTTCATTCTAAATCCTTAGCTTTCTATCCCTGGGGAATCCAAGTAAGCCGATTCCTACAGTGCAAACTGTAAAAAGTACATACAATAAACTTTCCCGCATCATCATCATCACCATTACGGGCATCCTCGTTGTTGTGGACCAATGTACCTAAATTTTCAACTGTTGCTTTAGTTCCAGAAAATGTTTAAAATACGAGAATTACGTCATATGGGGGCGCTTCCTCTTTGAAAAATTAAAATTCGATTTCGAACACTTGCCGTGCAAACTAAAATATTGTATGGGGAGATTAGTTGCAAAAAGAAAATGAAGGATTTGAAAAATATATCTATATATTTGGCAGGTACGCTAGATAATAACAAAGCATGTCTCTTAATAACCTTTTTGCTCGCTCAAGGAACGCACATTGTATGGACAATCAGACGTAGCAAAACAAATATCTCTCTCTACCCCCCAGGAAACGGAAATACTCTTCTGTTAAAGTGAGGTATCATAGTACGCAAGCGCAGCTCGTTGCAGTTTCCTTTGGTTCAAAATGGACGTTGACGGTGAATGACAGGGACTGAGATTTGTAATGATACAGCCTTTCTTTGAGGTGAAATTCACAAACAGATTAACTTCGTGTCAAGGAAGTTACTGTCCTAACGTTTCTAACCGTCGACGCTGAGTTCCTAGATGGAGGTTGCTGAATTGTCAGCAGAGGATAATGTCGTTACCAAAGAAGGGTCGTGGGGTAAAGGTACGCGTTTATTTAAATTGTTCATAAGTCGATACAGTATAAATGAATTAATCTTTTGTGAAACAAAGCTTTGGACTGTTTCTTTCCTTGATTTAATTTTGCGAAAGGCTCGAAAGTGTTGACTTCTCTCTGTGTTTGTGTAAAAAGAAAAAAAACTACACTGTAAACACTACAATTCACCTCTTGAAGTGCGAATATGTCGTATCTGGTCATGCTTCCATAAATAGAAGGACGTTTAATTTTCTGACTTTTGGTTTCTTTACTCTAGGAAAAACCAGCAAAATTATCGAAGACCTGGCAGTGACAAAGGAAAAGAATGAGCAGGAAAAAGTGAAAAACAAGCCACGTGTTACGTACTCAAAGGTGACAAGTTGTGTGCTTATTTAGTAGATTTAAGGGTTACAATTTTCAACTTAAAATTCTCTCTTATAGTTTTGAAATTATACCCGGTCCGACAGTGAAGATATTTGTAAAACCTCATAAAATGCTCAATTTTTTGTCGTATTTAATCGAGTGAAGGATAAATAATTCTGAATCCTTGAAATATACGAAGCCTCGCAGTGCATTTCATGTCCAAAATACAAGCGACGTTGATATTTGAAAGCATAATCACTGTGCTTAGTTGTAATGCGATGTTTGATTTTTTTTATAGGAAGAATTACTCAATTTAAGGGAATCTCCAGCTTCAAAACTATGGCCCAGAGTTCTTTCTGATGAGCATACCAGGTTTGATGAAATTATTTTTATAAACCATGCCGAAATGTTAACTCCCAGAATAAAAGGTGCCCTCGGTTAAAAGAATTTTTGTCTACACCGGAAAATTGTTTTCTAAATTTGTTAATTTAGATTGCTTGATTGGTGGTATATTCCGATCTTTTTTGTATTGTTAGTCGTCCAAAAAATTGTCATGATTTTCACAATCTTTTTCCCTGTTGTAAATCAATGAAAGTTTTAACAACAAAAGTTAATAATAATAGTAAATAACTGTTTATCTTTTTTAAATGACATTAAAATAATATAAAGTGTTCATTAAAATCTACTATGTTCTGTTGAATCTCTCTATGAAAAAAAGACTGAACATTTAGTGTTTTAATTTTATTATTAGTTTGGACAAATCTTTTCCCTTTAAATTTCTTAGGACTAGCATATCTGGATACACATGTTTACAATATTAGACAATAAGAATTTTATTTTTATTTAAGCACATAGTAGTTTTTTGGGGGCTCTCTCTTTACATCCTCAGGCGCGGATCCAGGGGAGGTGAAATGGGTGAATTTTCACCCCCCTTTTTCTGAGCCCCTCTTCAATCATGCTGATCCACAGACCTCAAACACCTCAACCAGGCTTTGGTTCTATTACATTATTACAAAAATTCACCCCCCATTTCAAAATCCTGGATCCGCGCTTGATCCTCTGCTGGAAATAGGAGACCCACTTTTGCATGGTCATTAAAGCAATTCAAAAGTCTAGCCATTTACAGGGCAAAAGTAATTCACTGATTCAGATGTTCTCCAGTTATTGCATTCAACATAGTGAACTGCACTCCTAGTAAGTTTGGGTTGAGATTGTATCGTACAACTGGCATTGTTTGATCAGGGTTCGTACAAAGTCTTAGATTCTTGGAAAAGTCTTGACATTTACCCAGAAATTTTCCAGACCTGGAAAAAGTCTGGAAAATGGAGATAATGCTTGGAAAAATAGTAAAAAGTCTTAAGGGTTTTTTTTTCTCAAATCTGCAACAAAATTGTATTCAATCTCACCAGTATGTTTGCAGTCCACCATGAAAAAAGCTTTGTTCCTGTGTTTTGTTAAGGTGTTGATTTATCACCTATTTGATAACCATAAGTCTGGAAAAAATAAATGATAGTTTTGGAAAAAAGATCTGGATAGGGAGATTAGAAAATTATGGAGTATTAGGTTTGCGGAAGTGGTACTGGTAGTAGTTGGTGCACTCGGTGCAGTAAGCAAAAACTTGGATACATGGCTTGACAAGCTGGGGATTAATAATATTACCATTAATACGGGTTTGCTGCAAAAAACAGCTTTGTTGGGAACAGCAAGAATCTTAAGGAAGGTATTGGACAGTTGAAGGAGGAGAAGTAACCCAAGGGACCTTTGCACATTGGCTATGGCTCGCTCCCTTGGTGTAATGTCGGTATAACATCCACCAGATCAGAGCTAAAGCATTTTTAAATAATAATAACAGTAATAATGATAAAATATTTAGAGCATTAAATTTTTACAATTAAGACTCAATGCTCTTACAGTAACCTAACATGAAGTTTGTAAATCTCTAAAGAATAGCCAAGTTTGGATGTAACAAAGACATGAACTGTCCTTTCACAGTCCGATTTTGACTGAAATCTGTGAATTCTTCCTCCCATGTTCTTAATGGCAAAAGAGGTTGACTTGCAAAGTAATGTTATTTACATGTTTGTCCAACTGCAGCTTACTGCCTCTGGTTACTCCAAGATCTCTACGAATACTGGCACAGCTTACTGAGATCTCTCTAATTAGCTCTCTAATTTGCCTAGTAACAAAACAAATCTGGATAAAAAGTGTAATCTGTGGTTATTAGTAGTGTTAAAACTGTTATCACTTGCCTGTACCCAAGGTTCAAACCCACAATCTCTTGCTTCTACAGCAATAGACCGTTTTTGTGTCACAGCAAGCCTCAGTTTCAAAGCGAGGCAAAGTGGAAAGCCATTGATGTGAAAATGATTTTATTCTCTCATTTATACTCTCTCTTTTTTTTGGCCAGAAAGGTATTGCATTTAGCCTCGTTTTGAAATTGAGAATTTTTGGAACTAAGAAATGGCTTATTGGTGCCTCAGGGTTGTGTATGTTGTAGTTAAGTTTTTATTTTTTTCCTTTGTTTCAACTTCATTAATATACATTATCATACCCAAAAACAAAAGAAAAGTAAAAATTACCTGAGATAAAAAATTGACTACAACATGTATACTAAGTCCAATATAGTATAAATATATATATATTTTTTACTTTATGGGGCCCAGTTGTTTGAAGACTAATTAGCACTAAACCATGGTTATATTTTCATCAAGATTTCTTTTTCTTTTCTTGAAAAGCACGTTCTTGTATAATTTTCTTTATTCTTTTTAGAGCATCCAATCGTCTAAATGTAGATGAGGAATTTAATGTAAACTGAATTTGCTTTTTAATCATATCTGAAATCAAAGATAGCACCAACCCTGGGTTATCTTAACTGAGCTTTGAACAACCCTCCCCTGATCAGGTGACTTGTAATTCATTGTAATTCATTGGTATAAATTTATTTGTGCGCAGTACCAGTGCTGAACAATGCTAAAATGGTAAACATCCAATAAAACTCTGTCGTTTCCCTCTCGGAGAAAAGTAAGCATTTAGAATAAATAGAATTGATCTCATGAGGCTGTAGTAATAATAATTTCATATTTTTCTAATGTGATCATATTCCTACTGTTTATTAGAAATGGTGTTTGGGATCCTGAGGCTTGGCACCAGTCCTTTGCAAGTGAAAAGAGATGTGCATCTCCTGCAGATGAACTCAAAAAACAATTGCTGTAAGTGAATATTTTTCCATTTCCTCTCTGCTTATAGCCTCTAGATCAAAATATTAAGGGAAAAAATAAATTGCTTCCTTTTCTCCTCAACTTTTACACTTTTGTGTGCTTTTATATTGCATTATTTCAATACTATTGCTTAGGATTTGTTATTAGCCTGTTTGTATGTCATTTTGTGATCTTTTTTGTATTGTTATGTTCTCTTCAGGATTGAGGATGATATCGTGCTGAGTCCCCAACGTCAAAGCTTTGTTCAAGGCTGTCACATTCCTCAGAGTGCTCCTGAGAGAATTTTGCTACAGGAGAGAGGAAAGAGTGGTCTGAGCAGAACAAGTGATCGTGAGAAGGAGGGCAGAAGCAGGCTCACTGGACGGGTGGGCAAGGGCAGATTGGATTATAAAGAACGTCTACCTCTTCAAGAAAGAAACAAGGTGCATTTTTGCTGTTTTTTGTTGTCACGGTATGCTTGTTTGTCTTCAGTTTGTAGAGCTAGACAGTGGACATTTTGTTTTTATTAACAGAGTTCTCATTAAGTGCCAGCAACTGGCTAAAAAAAACGTTTACTCAATAAGATTCCTTGACTGTGTCATATCAATAATAAGTTTACTATTGTGCATGTTTTCACCTCTCTCAGGATTCAGATGAATCATCTGGAAAATACAGAGAAGGAGATGAAAGAGCTGATAGAGACAGGGGTTATGGCAAAGATAAAGATAGGGGGTTCAGAGAAAAGGAAAGGAAGAAAAGTAGAGAAGAAAATGCACGAGGACGAAATATCCAAGGTAAATAGGCAGCATACAGATTTCTTCTAGAATAATAAAGCTTCAATTTCTTCTAGAATAATTAAGCTTCAATTTCTTCTGAGTTACCTGACTTCCCATTGCCTTGTGTTCCCTTCCCTTGAATAATTCCCAGTTGTCCCAGAGGTCATAACTTTTATGAATAATAATATTATGGTGTGACCACTCGAACCCGGGCACTTGGAAGATTATCCAATCACAACATTTCTTGAAAACAAAGGCTTCTCAAGTTTTTTTGCAAAGGGACCAATAAATTTCAAGGTTCAACCATACAACCCTCGAAAACTTAAAAGCATTTGAACTTACCTGACCTCTCAGGAAACAGCCCTCAAGTTCATGAATCTTATTGGTCCGTTTGCAAAAAAAAAACTTGAGAATCTTTTGTTTTTCAAAAAGCATGGTGACGTTAGTAGTCCATCTGTAATGGAAATTACCAATTTCTCTTAGTTTACATTTTGCTTATTTAGTCAATTTACAATAATTATTTATTAGCCCTTTAAACACTGCACAATAAATTTCAAGTGTGGTATGAAGTATTTAGTTTTAATTTGAAATATTTGCTCTATTGTTGCACACAAACAGTTAGAAAGAAGCCAACTAAGGAGGAAAGAAATCAAGAACCAGAGTGGTTCACATTTGGTCCATCTAGCCAGTTTGAGACGATGGAGCTAAAGGGATTTGATGACTTGGAAAATCTTAAGAAAAGTAAGTGCCTCAAGGGCAAAGACCTAATTGGAAATTGAAGAGATAAGAATCCTAACCATGAAATGTAGAGTTGTCCCTTGAATACAGACAGTGTTTGTAGACTCTACATTTATTATATTGGAGTGCCCTCGGGACTCTTTAGCTTGCGTTGTCGTCTACAGAAAAAAACAAGAAAATATGCTCAAACTGAACTGATTAACGTAATTACATAAAGTTATTTCCTTACAACTAGGTAACCAATAGTTAATTATTAAGAAATACTAATTTACTTACAAATTAGGTAAATGGACAACTGGCAATGTTTCATATCAGATAGGGCTTGGAACTGTGTAAACTTTGTACATAACATTTTTCTGCAATGTAACAGTTCACTTTTTTGCCCATAGACCATATTACAGCAATCTTTTTTGTAAGTCAACTGCTAAAATCTGTCAGCACCCTTGGTCAGCGCTATTTTAAAAAACTGAACTTTAGTGACATTCAAGTTGTGGTCTTCTTACAGTCATATGTGATATGCCTAGTAGTTACAATGTACTTACCACAAGCAGAAAGCAAATGAATATGTCATATGTTTGGCCTAAAAAACATGAAAGAAAAAACCAAAGCCTGGTTTTCACTTCAAATATTTTTATGAAAGCAATAGGCCTAAACTTTCCATTGGTTTGCCCACATAATAAATGTACTTTGATATTTTGGGAAAAGATTTAAAAATATTGCAAATTATGAACTGTACATTTCGTCGGCATGTGGGTTTTATTGTCCCAGTAAAATGTTGCTTCAATGTTTTGGTATTATCTATAATAGTGTTTTCTTAGCATAAGTAATGGTATTCCCTTATTTTTATATTGTAGTGAAAACTATTTGTTATACAAAGAAAACATTAATTTTACATTATCATATACTTATCTAGGTCAAGAAAGACGCAAATCTGCATCTGAAGAGATCAAAGCAATTTTGTCAGGTAAAACAAGCACTAAGAACATAACATCAACTTATTTAATATTTACTTTACGGAGCAGCATTGCCGCTTGAATGTCTTGAAGCTACCTTATGTTACAAAATGAATAACATAAGGGACAAAAGAAATTTATCCCAAATGGACAAATTTGTACAGTAGTATGTGGCAAAATTAACCAGTGGAATAGTTATAAATGGCAGTTTGTTAATGTGTTGGAAGTGCATAACAGGATTTTCCTTCCAAATAACTTAAAGAATTAAGGCCTCAGGAAGTTGAAGATACTTTGGCCATGAAAACTGAACTGTAAACGAGGCAGACTCCTGTACTTGCCTTTCCCTTAATCTGTTAGACAGTGTTCTATGTTTTTATTGTTCTGGATTTGAAAAAGCTAAAAGGTTGGTACATTTTTTAACAAGTTTGCCGAACGAAAACTCCTAAGATGTTTCCTGTCAACAACCAACAAGATACTACAAAAGAAACACTAATAAACAGACATAAGCACACTGCTCCAGATTCCTTTCACAGAAGTAACAGTTGTAATAATACTAAACGATGGGATGTTACACTGTAAACAGGGTGTTCATTAGACATTGGAGATTGGAGAATTCTTCATTTACTACTCATAATTCTCCAGCTAACATTCGGTAGCCTCTGACTAGTTCTTACTCAGACGTGGAGCGTCTTTCAAACTATTTCCCTGTAGCGTTACACCTTTCTCCTGCGTCTAGAATTCTTAATGAAAACGCTGTGTAAAATAAGACCTTACCTGTTCAGAAGCCATTGCAAGTAACATCATTTTTCATGGACTCACAGAAAACAGCTTCCATTTGCAAATCCTCATTTTTTATGGACTAATAGAAAACAGCTTCCATTAATTTTGTAAATCAGAGAAATTCAAACTATCTGACTTGTACATTTGTTTTGTTTCAGTGGGGAAGAATTGCCCAGTTAATGGTGAATTAAACAGATCATCACCTGAAACAGTTGGTAGTCTATCTCGAGGCAGTGCTACAGATAAGACAGTGACAGAGACAAAGGCTAGTCCAGCTTCTTGTGATGACAGCAAGCAACCAGCAACCAAACCTTTTGACATTAATGACTTCTTTATGAGTGACAGTCTTATTCCTTTCACTGGTGGAGTAAGTTATTCAACGATTTACATTATTGAATCAGTGAGGCTAAGTATGATGCGAAAAATAATTCAGGTCGAGAAGAGTTCATAATTCTTCACATCATACGAAAGCCTAATTAATTAATTGTTGTATTATTCCGTGCCAACTGGTTGTGAAGAATAAGCTGGGATATTTGCACTAATCAGAACTGGCAAAATATTTTGAATGAATAATAATCTAAGTTGAATATTTTTATCTACTTCTCTTAACTGGTCATCATAGTTGATAATAATTATGTTTTCCTGGGAATCCCCTGGCATGTGATTAGGGCTTCCTGTGATACATTATTATTTTTAAGAGAACTTTTGTAATGTGTAGTTCCAGGAAATATTCATGGTCCCACCCCCCACAGAGGGCAACTTGGTTAAACCCTGCACCCCTCCCCAATAATTTCTGTGATTTTCCCGCATGGTTGGAAACCCCTTAAAAATATTTCCATCAAAAATGCTGTTTCAGTATACTTCAATGCTAAAGATAAATATTTCTGCAATCAACTGAGAAAAGCATTTTTGTTTATAGTGTCTAATAGCAGTCTCATTGCTTATCCTCTTCATCTTACTTGAAAGCAATTCTTACTTGAAACGCCTCAGAAAAAAAGACCGCTAGAAGCCATTCACCATCCCCTATTTAACTGCTTTCTTTTGGAGTGCCCCTGCCCCTGTCAAAACTTATATTGCCCTTTCTGGGAGGGGGTATGGATAATTTCTAGAACTACACAGTGTTGATTAATGGTGGGTTACTTTTGACAAAAAGCATTTAGCATTTGTTATTCAATGTAATTTATTCAAAGTTATTTTACTTCAGCTATTTTTGTACACAGATGGCCTCATTGTAAACTGTTTTTTTATTGTTTGAATTGTGACGTTCATTTGATTTTGACAGTCTTTGTGTACTATGTGATTTCAGGTAGACCAAACCAGTAGTAGATTCTGTCAGTTTTTTGGTCAGCCAGGGAGTAACTACAGCAGCAGCAGAAGTGGAAGTGCAGGTTAGTGTTAAACCCTTTCCCCATCAGAATTGGCAAAAATTTGACAAAAAGTTCAAATTTTCATTTTGTAAAATTCTGAAAACAAATAGTACCATTTAAGAGTCAAAGATCTGCCAACGTGGTTTCATTTACATGGTCACGGCCACGGGATTTTGTCAACAGACTCAAAAGTTAGAACCACCGTACAAGACTCCATCATTCACTCAAGGAGTGAAAGGGTTACTAAGGAGCTGTGTCAGTAAACAATTCATTAGCCCAAATGACTAGGAGCGACAAGGACCCAGCCAGCAGATTAAACAAAACGTAAAAAGAAACACTTGAAACAACAAACACAAGTCGTGGTTCAGCTCAAGCTAATTAAAAAGCTACTTTTCCCAGCTGGACCAACAAACAAACTAACATCATTATCATCATCATCATTATCACTTTTTCAGTTTGGTGCACCAGGTTCACAGCTACATTTCGTCAGGCGAGGAGACCTCAAGATATTACCAGTCTTCATGATGAAGAAAGTTCTGTCTTTTATTATGTCCAAAATACATGTTAGTTAAATTCTGGTAATAAATTTAAAAGTAAGGCAAAATCTCGTCTTCTATCTGTGACGAGACGAAACAACCGTGGTAAAGGTTTCATAGGGATGTTAGGATGTTGTTGAGCATGACAACATTTTGGGCGACATAACTCAGCATTTCGGGCGACTTGACTAAAAATTTCTGGCGACTTGACTGTGAACTAACTGATCTTTATTGTTTGTGTGTGACTGCCAGGACTCTCCAGTGGCGGTGCTAACACTCCTCGTACACCGTCACCAGCGCCGAACTACCTGTTCACTCCCATTACAGCTTTAGCAGACGACAGCATCAAATCTCGAAGCCTGGCAGCCATGCTTCAGAAATCCCAGGTTAATGTCCAGCCTCTGCTTGATGAAGTCATGTCATCGGAAAAGGATGCAAACAAGGTGATGGGCTCAGTTCGAGCTGAGGATATCGAAGCTGATATCAACAAAGACAGTACATGTAAAAGCTCTGTGAAGAAGAAAGAAATTATTAATGCAGAGCACAACAAGGAGAATATTGGTAAAGGCGGTGAAACGTCCAATAAACCTGAGCAAATGGTGGCCTTTAACATGCTTGTTGAGAAGATGAAGTCATCAGGAACTCTACCAGAGAAACCTCAACCCGCGGTGAGTAGTATTTCTTGTGCCATACTCAACACGAGAAAGAGTTTCGTTACTGTCAAACCGCAATGTACTTAAAGCTGAGGTTAACCTCTAATTTAATTGGACCCCTGTGGGTCGCAGCTCCTTTGTTTTTGGTCTAGGTTCCATCATTTGTTCCAATTTGGTTGTTCATTGTCTTCTTAACCAATCCTGTGAGGTCCTCTGAGAGCTGCATGGTCGCCCAAAATCACATAGGCAGCTAGACCATCGCACTAATTCATTTCTTTGTTTATTGAACTCAAAGATCTCTGGTCTGCCAGCCCGTTTGCTTCCAAGACCTCCATCTCCTAAGAGGAAGACTCCCAGACATTCTCCTTCTCCACTTGTTGATATGAGGAGATCTCCTTCTCCTACTGAGCTGCTTAAAGTGATGACCATGACTGCACCATTGTCTGACCCTAGACCGCCGTCGCCACCCCAAGTAGTGCCACAGATGAACAGACCCCCTTCTCCTCTTGAAATGTTCCACAAGATCAATAATTCTGTTGGTGAGTCTTGTAATGGTTTATCAGCTGAATAATAAATCAAATTGGTTCTGTTGTGATGAAGGTATTTCACCAAGCTAATAGATGACCTTTAATGTTTTAGAGTACTTCTTTTGACATTTTATGACTTCAAATGACTGTTTAGCCATCCGCCCCTTGGTGATCAATTTGCTTTTTATTTTTCTTTCTAGTTGCCTCTCCCCAAGAACTGTTTTCATCTCCAATGCTCCGTAGATCCCCCTCTCCTCTTGCCATGCTGGCTCAACAGCGGCAGAGTCCTCCCCTAGGGTTTGGCGCTGTTAACTTGCAGATGGTACCATATCAAGTAAAACCGGTGTATCAAATGCGACGTCAGCCGAGTAGTGTGCCACCCAGAGTCAATCCACAAACAGTAAAAAGACAGCAAGATAGATATGTTACTCCAGGAGGCCCGCCTGAACAGCGTTGCCACACAGTAGTGAATCGTAATACATTGTCTTCTCAGTCTGCTAGCCCACGCATCATTGACCGCTCCTTTATGCCAACCTCTGTTATGAGAAAGATCCACCAAGATCGCATGGACCAAAAGACGCCAAAGACCGTGGCGAAAACATCGGACCCGGATCATTCTGGCGAAAAGTATATAATACCAGAGGAACAAAACTCTGTAAACAGGAACGATTTGAGTGCTCTAGGAACTTACAGCACGCTGCCAGTTGCATATTCGCCTCGATCAAGGCCACTTGTACAATCTGAAATTGCTGGTGATCCCATTAAAGGTGCACTGTTTCAAAGGCACCAAGAGGTAAACCAGGCGTCACTGCAACAAGACCTTCTTGCCTCACCCAGGTCAATTAAGTCAAGTGAGGCCCTCTTGACCCAGGATGGTTCACCCGTGTTGCAGAAGCCAACTGCCTTCAAACCTTTGCCAGGATCTCCCCAAGTACCGTTTTCTAGCCTCAAAAGTGGCGTTAACTCTGACACTGCATTCCCTCTGCATTTATTTAACCAAAATGCGGGATCACCCGCAAGACCGGCAAAGACGCTTCCTCATTCAGCGCCTTGCACGCCACAGAGGCATCCGTTAGTCGATAAAACAGCTTTGTTGTCACCTCAGCAGTTGATGTCAAAAGGAATGATGACAAGAGATGATGGCAATAAGCCTCTAGCGGGGCTATTCGGGCAAAGTGGCAGCTCCATTGAAAGCCCCTCTAAAAGTGTTCGAGGTGGCATCACAAAAGTGGTAGGCATCAATGACGGAAGGCCACTTGCTCATTCATTTGAGCAGCATGTACACGGTTCTACAGACAGTGTAGCTTCCTTTGAAGATGCAAAGAGGGGTGAGAGTTTATTAGGCGCTCACCTTATATCTCAAAACGGTCCAAATAACATGAGTATCCCGAGGATGAACAGCGATGAAGTGACAACTCGGCACGAAGGTTTGCCTTTTAATCATCCATCACATAGGATTCACGGAGGAGGGACAAGGCCCACACCAATTCATCAGGCCCCAAGACAATTTCATGGTCCACGTCCATCCCCACATTTACTAAATGGAAGAATGTCTCCGTCTGGCATGCCAGTGATGCACGGACATCCAGGGCAAACCCCGTTTAACTCTCCCATGCCGGGCATGGGAATGCCCCCTAGATCCGCTATGCTTCCTGGGATGATGCCACCGCATCTCCACCCAGCCTACTTGAGGATGATGTCTTCTGCAGGGTCGCCCCCCATGGCAGTGCCCTCACCCGGAATGAGCCCATTAGCCATGAGGATGCAGCAGATGCCTCCACAGTCAGCCAGGAGGTACCCTATTATGTCAGGACACCATCCAGCCATGTTGTATGGGGGGCGCCCCTCACCAGATTACCCAGCTGTGACCCCTGCAGCAGCGGCAGCGGCAGCCATGATGGGTGCGCGCTCCTCACCTCACATTCACCCTCAGTCTGGCCTGCAGCAAGGTAGACGAGGTGAGTTATTTTCGTTCTTTTCATGATAGCCTGAGTTGAACTAACAAAGCATTCCTTGTGTCACGAAGTTAGCGATGAAAGAGGTTATTTTGCGGTGATGGAAGTGGGTTCTTTGTCGGTGGAACTTCGAGCTTAAAAATAAGCGAGATTGAGACTAAGTAGTCAGCACATGTAAAATCAAGATTAATTTATGTGTTTTTCTTTAGTTCTTACATTAACTAGTATCAAACGGGGCTGTAAGGATATAATTCCGCCGTTCCCCGGTTAAAGGCGGCGAGCTGAACGTTGCTACGCCATTTAACACTATCCGTAATGCTCAAAATTTGCAGGACCATTGCGTAAAGCATGCTCAGAGTCGGGGATTATGCGTTTGGGTTCACCGGCGAAAAATGTCTGATTGGTCGTCGCGCGACCACGTGACATTGCCAAATTCAAAATGGCGGCAATACCTCCATACTTTGTTTATTCCAGTGGAAAGAAGGTTAATTGCGGCTTAATATGAGTTGCAAATGCACATCGGATATTTTTAGAATAGCCTAGACTTTTTATTATCCTTTTTCACCTATTCCTATGGCATTCGTTCCCTGCGATGCTCGCGATTTGACCGGTTTTCGGGATTCATCTTCGGATCACGAAGGACAACAATGTTTCTGAAAAAAGCAGGGTCACCAGAAAGAACGGCGTTTGTTCACAGCTCAATGCAGCAGATAAATAAGACACTATGGGTCCTTTGAAATTGCTTAGACACCTGGTAGTTATTTTATTATTTTTTTTTTCCCTGAAAGGTAAAGCAAAAATACTTTTTCTCCAGCAACACTTTCCAATTTACAAAAAAAGCTTGAACACGAGCTAAATGAATTTTAGTGTCTGCATTCAGTCTTTTCATTGAGAACGGGTGCAATTTTAATATCAAAACTTTAAAGCCGTCTTTAAAGAGAACTTTGATTCAAGTGTTAGTTGAAAAAATACTGATTAAATTTTTTCAATATATGAAGGTTAAAAAAGTGATGCATATAGTCTAAAGTGCTACAAAGGAGTAAAAACCCAGATATCTCCATAAATAAATTTTATTGACACTGTCAGGGACATGTGCTTTCCTTGAGTACACATTTTTTCATTAAAAAATCTTGTTTGTAAGGCTGCTCTTTGTTTGATGCAGGATCAATCAATCTTTTCTGAAGAGAAATGAAAAGTAAAGTATGTTAACATGTCAGATACTTCAACACTGCCTTAGCCAACAACTAAGAAGAAACTGAACTTCAAATCAAAAACAAAGTGAAAGCTACTTCACTGGGAAACAACAACCACTTCAAAGATATATCACATTAAATTCATGCAAAATGTAGACCTGATGAGAAGTTTATAGGAATAGAAACAAACGATAATTACAATGAAACTATAATTTTTGAATGAGATCTGTGAGTGTCCTCTCATAATTCTGACAGAAGATCAAAATTGGAAACTGCACATCCTACACAACTGCATTCATCAACATGATCCAACGAAAATTTCATTAAGACTCAAAGTTTAATCCAAGCTTTACACTCCTGTAAGTTTAATTTGTGATGATTTTTTTTCTTGGAAAGAGCTTTTGAATACTTAGTAGCATGTTAACTCTGTCATTCATTTTATCACTTGGCTCCCAAAAACTTTAAGCCAAAAACAATGCATATAAAAACGAAAGCATTCACAGAAAAATTATCCTGTTCTTCTCCTTCCAGGATCCAATTTTCAAGTAAAGAAGCACCCCCCACTGAAAGCCTTGTGTGTAAAAATTTTAGTAATCCCAAGCCAAATTTATGAGCAAAATAATCAAAACTTCGATCCTTCAACTATATTCATAATTTTTAGCACTAGATTTTTTATAGTTTTTTTTTTCCTTTTTTTTTTTTTTTTTGGTTTTTTAGTAATACTTGATTTTTAAATTGATTATTGTAAATTTTTTTTTTCCTTTTTTTTTTTTTTTTGGTTTTTTAGTAATACTTGATTTTTAAATTGATTATTGTAAATTTTTTTTTTTCCTTTTTTGGAGTGAATTTTTCAATCGAAATTAAGTGTCTCTTTTTTAATCAAAAGGAATTATGCAAATAGTGTTTTGATTTTAATAGTTTTTTAAGTGAAATTGATTGTAAATAAGATTCTTTAGTTTAGCTTTGTTATCAATAAAAGATGTGTTATTATAAAATTGCAAGCAGTTGTGCACATTGTACACAGAATTTTTTTTACAGATCAAAATGTTGCTGGACCTATCGAACTGTAGCTCCAAGACGGTCTAAGCATTTTAATGAAAACACTCTCACATTTTCTCATTCGACAGTTTGGATAGAACTTAAATTTCTGTAACATACAAAGCTGTAATAAGGTGCAACAACAATGAAATGTGCACCGATCGACAAAAAGACGTTACGAACTACGCACTTTAGAAAACTGCTGCAACCCGGCCGCTTTCGATCCACTAGCCACAAGCCAATTTACACAGCAAGACAATGGCTAAGAATATTTCTTTTGTACCGAGTGACACGAGATTAAGTTGAACCAAGCGTAAGCTTATTTTTCTGCCATAAACAGTGTAAACACACGGAGATTTAGCATCTAAATATAGTTTTTCGAGCAACAAAGTACAAGCTAAGTCATATTTAACAAAACAAAGCCCAAAAATGTCTGTCCCTCTACTTTTTTTTGTTGAATCCGTGATAGGAAACTCGAACTAAACAACAAAAACATTTTGGGTAGCGTTGTAATACGCTTTTCGATCAACAGTCGAATGTTGTCGAATGTTAAAGTCGAATTTTGACACAAAAACGGGATACACATTTAACAAAACTGTCGCTTCCGCGTCACTCGGTACAAGCTTATTTATGTACCAAAACAAAGCCCAATAATTTTTCTTCCACTACTTTATAATCTCTTTTTGTCCCGAGTGGCTCGGAACATGCAGTAAACAAAGAAAGTAAAAATTACCCACCTTTTCGGCCTGTCTTCCACATGCAAACCAGTGATCTCAACGTCAACAAAACTGAATCAGACCATGCCACTGCGATTTTTCGCCTGTTCCAGGACGCTATATTCTCTAGAGAACATATCTCCGTCAAAACTTCGACCAAAATAATTTTTGATCTCTTACAGTGGCAAGAAATTGCGACGTCGTCACTGCCCAAAAAAGCTGCCATCGCTTCTTTCATCTCAACAACATTTCGCGGGCATTTTTGCCTCGGAGCCAATGACATTGCCCGAAATCGATCACGTGCCATTTTTTGCAGAGCATGCGTAGACATTTTTCGCCGGTGAATGCGTTTGGGGAAAAGGGGTTTATGCCTTCGTTCTCAGTCCTCAGACTCAACCCTGTTAATGAATTTGTTTTGTTTTGTTTACAGTTCAAAACGCAATCCAACGAAGAGAAGAGTATAAGTTCTATTTCTTGAACGTTCTTTTGCGTTCCGGTTGACTAGAGCCATATTAGTTAATGTTGCAAAATTTTCCCGTACGATTTCAGTATCTCATTCCGAGGTACTTATAACCTTTGCGATTAGCGTGCTGGCGCCAGGAGCGTTACATTTACCGGTGAAAAATCGTTATCACCTTGTAGTTTGTAGTCGTTTTCTTTAGAGACTTATCAAACCTGGGAAGTGTACTTTACCTTGTGTATTGAACTCCTTTTTTCAGGGAACAGTCCAGTTATGAATCTTCCACCACAAAGTCATTCCCCAGGGGGAGGAGGTAACGTCCTGTCCAAGTGGTTCGGAGAAGACGTCCTCCAGCAGGTTCAACCTGGTCAGCGATCAGCTACCCCTGATTTGGCAAGGAAAGTGTTATCTGTTGAAGAACTTGAGCGACAGCATGCCGCAGCTATTAATTGACTGAATCGGCGCACCGTAGCGTATTAATGTTTATGTCAGTAGTATCAAATAAGCAGGAAAACCACGAGAAAAAAATTTTAAAATTGAGGACGCAAAACATAAACCCATACACAAGAGAAGCTGCTGCATCGATGTCTCACTTAAAGTTTTGTGCGAACTGTAGAATAGACTCTCAGCATGAAAGTGATAACTTGTCTTGTGTTTCTACCTTTTGTCCGCTTGTGTACGCAACAACAGTTTATGTCTACTCTTTTAGACT
This sequence comes from Porites divaricata, assembly GCA_038088405.1. Lineage (NCBI taxonomy): Eukaryota > Metazoa > Cnidaria > Anthozoa > Scleractinia > Poritidae > Porites > Porites divaricata. The sequence goes on from JBBMOI010000001.1 coordinate 18,694,760, forward strand.
GTGTACATGAAATTTAAAAAATATTTCTGTGTTATTAGTGGAATGTGTTGGGCATAGACGTTAGCTTTTCTTCGTGACTGTCTTCTTCCGCTTTGTTACACAATCGAGACAACAGATTATTTATTTGTATAGCATCAGTCTCTGTTCTTTGTCATTGACTGTAAGTTATTTCTTGTATATAAATGCGACGGATGTTTTCACTTCACATTCATGTAGTTATTAGCATTGGGGGCTCATTTTCTGAGTTTCTTATTTAGAAATTCGGTAAGATTCCTCAGCTTGGCTACTGTAAATCTTCATAAGAACCACTTACCTCTCGAGATTTATGATGTAGCGTGTTAAAATTTCAGAATGAATATTGTTGTTTCCAGTTCTGCAGGCGTGGTCGTAACCTACCCACGAGTCACTAATTGTGGTCGGCTCTTTTTTTTCGCTTGATCGTTAATGGATGGCCTTACTATTGTAGGTTGGTGGACACAGTTAAAAATTAAGGTAAAGGACTATTTGGGTAAGTGTACTTATAGTAAATGAATCATTTGTACAAAAAAACAACATTGAAAAGCTGAGCAAGTAAGCTCACAAAACACACTGAGAGGTGTCAGCTGACTCAATCTTGGAATGTTTTGATTGTAATAAAAGAAATAAAATTGTTCTCTCTTTCGGTCAACCTTCTCTGTTGTAGAGGAAATACGAGCAAACAAAATCGCTTGTTCAGGCATTCAAGTCACTTTATCTTCGCGCGATTTTATTGAAATGTGTAGACAAAAATTTCCGAGCGCAATGCTCGAGTAGATTGGATAGACTGTATTTGTGTGTTTCATTAAACTCTCACTCGCCCATCAAACGCTTGTTCTGCAAGAAAAGAACAGGCAAAGCAAGAAGAAAAAGAAAGATTCACTATCACTCTTCTGTGCTACAGTACGTAAGCTACAGTGAAAAGAGCAACAAAAACGCGCCCTTTGTTTTGCAACATTGGTGCCAAACGGGTTGGAAAGCGATGTTACGCGTGTTACCTCCCACGGATTAAACCTGTCTTGAAACAAATCAGGCTGTTGCAGGTTGCGAAAACTTGTTACAGAAAGCAAAGAGTAGATCTTTTTGGGTGGTTAACTCTTTTAGCAGCAAAGTGGTAAAAGAAGTTTCACGTTTTCGTTACCAGTTCTACAGTAGCTTTACAGTGTAACAAATTAAAACAACATTTTTTTCTTTCTTTACAATGTCGTTTCCTTTATTGCCATTTGATCACTTCAAATTAATGTTGATTACTGTTATGGTTCTCGAGAAAACAAATCGGTTTTGATGATTAACGTCCTCTGGTACTTCAGTTAAATTAGCCTTACTTGATCAAGTTTCGCGCCATCAACTTAATATTCTCCTTTTTAAACAAATCTGGAATACATGCAAGAAAATTCCATGCTAGGTTAGGCTTGAAAAGAATTCACCTTCACACTTTCTTTAACTACCACACCCTCAAATACTAGATGCGAAGTCACTACTACTATTACCAGTACTAGCGTATGCGGATGAGACTAAGTTCCCAACAAAAACGTTCATGACAACTGCTTAATTGCCTTGGCGTCAACCTTCAACGATATCAAAGAAAGCCGCCAAAGGAAGTTGAACGTTTGTCTCTAGGCAGTAGGCTGTTCGTCGATAGCATGAAACAAATTAAAACCCATTTTGTTAGTAAACTGATTGTCAAACAGCCCTCCCTTGTTAAACATTTTGCACACGTCTCTCCACTTGTGCAACTTCTCATTGTCGTAGAGAGCGCGGACCTTCATTTCGTTAAGCCGGTTATTCTTTCCCCAGTGTGGTCTTGCCTTGAATTTTTCAAAGAGTTTCTTTTCCACCACCTCTTGAAACTCTTCAGTTCCGAAAGCTCCGGGGAGGAATGGTACCTAAAGTGATGTACAGTAAAAGAGTTGTTAGAGTGTTTTCACATGACATCACGTCCGCCATATTAATGTCCCAAAACAAAACAGCGGCCATGTCTGCCATGTTGGTACCCCAAACCAATCCTTTGAATCTTTTGAATGTTGAACCTTTCCTTATGTAAAAACTTTCTTTTTGTTCCAATAAATTTGCATAGCCTCTGGTCACGTGAGTGAAAAGGCTTTATTAAACCAGCGGAGTACTTCAGTGGCGTGGACGGTTGAACTTTAAAAGTGAAACAACTGTCACTTAAATTAAAAAATACATTAATTCGACAGTTTTGAGAGTGAGGCCTAGACTCGACGTTTAATGCCACATCGATTTCCTCCCTACCTACCCACAGAGGGTAGTGTCAAGGTCCTGAAATCCCTACTTTTCATTTTATCTCTGTCTTTTGCGTCAGCCAATCAGGGTGTGGGATTTGCTATAGCTTGAATACAGTCAACTCGCTCAAAAACAAAAGAAAGGTATCTATCTGTGTTGTAGAGAATCAGAGAAAATGTCAAAGGAACGACAGGGACCCAAATCTTGGTGTGTGTTTTGGGGAGGTGTCTACTGAAAGAGAGTTGACTGTGTTAATATTTAACAATTAGGGAACTTAAGCAAAGACGTTTTTGAGCGACGCACGTCAACCGGAAGTGAGGTTTTCTTGCTTTGTATATGCCTTGACGCTAACAAATTTTCACTGCTAACTTTCTTTTCTCTTTTAAAGACGATTTACCCGCGAGTTTTAACCAAACTACTGCCCAATGATGCAAAAAGTCCACTTCCGGTTGACGTCCGTCGCTCAAAAACGCTGTTGCTTAAGCTCCCTATTATTAGTAGCCGCAGGCGACGTGAATATCGACCACGTCTCGGTGACTATTCGCCGATATTCACGTCGCCTGAGGCGACTAATTGTTTTAGTATAATTACATTTATGATTATTCAAGAAAATAAAATTATTGATCAATTTCCGACTCCGAAACATCAACAAATCTGGCTGCCATTTTGAAAACTGCTAGCCTTCAATGTTATAATCACCGCGCGGTGATTATAGCGGGATAAAGCGAAGATCCCAGCCAATCGTAGCGCTTTATTTTCGATAATCATCGATGTAATTATACTAAAGTTACAATTAGCCCATGATCATGACAAACTCTAATCACTTAAAATCGCTCAAAATATCACTTCTGAAGCAGCACAGATTAGATACGTCATTTTGCAGTTAAACATGTATACATACCGTAAAATTCCGAAAATAAGCCCTGGCTTATATTTTTCAAAGGCCCTTTTTGAGGGGCTTATTTTTGGAGGGGCTTATGTACGGAGGGAAATTTGCGTTTAAATATCGATTGAGGTAGCCTTATTCTTGGGAGGAAATTAAATTTACTGTTTTTCTTTGTTTTACTTTGTATTTGAGCTCAATTTCCAAGCACAAGTCCCCCGGGGAGCTTATATTTGTAGGGGCGATTTAACGGGGTTTTTTTTGCGTTACAAGTTTGGGGGGCTTATATTTGGAAGGGCTTATTTTCGGAATTTTACGGTATTGTATGGCCTTCCCGTGCTCTCACCTCAATATAACAGTTATGTTCACTGGTACTTCCGTCAGGTCTAAACTTACTAGCAGGGCTCAAAAACAGATCATCCGTCTTCACTAGTCTCACATATATAGGTAGCAAAGAGTACTGCTTGTGCTTGTCTGCGTAATCTTGAGCCAACTGTATTACCACAGCCAAGGCACTATTCAGGTGCTCCAGCGGCAAACACCATTCCGCGGTGGCCACGCTTATTGAAAAAGAAGGAGGAACAAGAATATAAACATACTGTTTCTTCATGCCCAAGGATTATGCTTTCGCAAAACACGAGGAAAGCGTTTTATAATGGAGAAATCAAAAAGCAAGCCTGCAAAACCAACAACAACAACGAGAAAAAACGGTGAACATCCGTACGTGAGAAATTTTAATTAAAAGGTTTCTGAGGACAATTTTCGTACACAAATGTCTGCTGACTAATACCACGTATATCCCTCGGTTAAAATATGTCTTACTAGATAACTGACTCGTCTAATTATTTTAGTCTCTCTTCTTTCTTTTGGATTTTTAACCCTACTTTGATCTTCAATAAGAAAACATACTTGAGATACTCGAACATTTCTCTTGATGAGTTTTGAAACTCATTGATGATGAAGTGTTGAAACAATGTGAAAATAAATACCAGTATGTACATAAACAAACGAGGATATTTGCTAGCGGATATTGTCCATGCATATTTTTGACTGAGCAAGTTAAACGGAGGCTGTAGTTCGCTAAAGTGGTTACTATCCTTCAAATAATAATAACGAAACTGTCCGCGTTCAATACTCAGTTCTCAGTTTACAATTTACTTGGGGAGGAGACTAAACTTGCAAACGTAACAAGCAATTTGAAAAAAGGGGGAAATACACCACCTGGAGGATATCACCAGATAATCTGCAATTTTGACCGGAACACATGACATGTTTAGACACTCTCGTCCGAGAATAGACCTATTCCGACATATTAAAATTCATACTTAGCTGCGAGGCTTAGGGGAGTAAAACAAAAGAAATCATCTTGAGGCTCAGTAATGAATAATACATTTCTTTTGTTTTATTCCCCCAAGCCTCGCAGCCAAGTAGGAATTTTAATATATCGGAATTCGTCTAGTGGAGGGCCAAATAAGTTTATTGGATACGTGACGATACGGTATTCACGGGTGTCCATGCACGTAACTTACTGAATATTGCCTTTCGTAAACTGTAGCACGTTGTACCACTTTTGCACATACGGCCGCTTTCTGAGCGAGAACTGAAACAGTCCAAAATTGGTGATTTCTGGAATGCAGGTGGGGCAACAATTGGCGCATCCCTGGAGACAAGAAGCCGTGCAGTCTGTCTGTAGGCAGCCTATATCAGCTATTCCTCTACCTCCACAACAATTGCAACAGCATGAGCAGCAAGCAGAACACGAGGCCGAACTCTCTGTTCTCTTGGCTTTCAAGTAAGCCATGTGGATCTGCTTGTTAATCCTGGGGAAACAAGGCAAGAGGACAATTAATTTTCCCCAAGGGTGCTCCATTATTCAAAGTCTATACCATAAGTTGGTGCGGCGTAAAAGCTATGGTTTTCTACCTCTTCGGTCTGAAATTCGGGTCAGATTTTTGACATAGAGTATGGTTTTGTGCTCTGTGTGAGAAGGGTCTAGAAATGGAAACATTTTTTATCATTTCGTCCCTTGAAAACAGTGGTCCTGACCTGAAAGAAGGTAGGAAAACGCCCTAATATTCTGGTTCGAAATTGGACAAATGCGGCACTTCCCAATTAAATTTTCCAGAGGTAATCCCCAAGTTAATAACACCAGTGACTTACCCTTGTCCTATTGGATATGGATTTACAAAAAACGAGAAGTATTCTCCTTCCTCTTGTTTTGTATACATTTCAGCAAAGGATTGAGGGACCTCGAAATCCTCTGTTGAAGTCCAGGGTAGATATACCACGGTTCTGATCTCCTCCAGATTGTACACGAGAACACAGCGGTATGTAATAGAGTAAATTATCCCCAAAGAACCAAGTCCCACTGCGCAGGCCTTCAGTACATCGTCACTGTTTATCTGAATAGGGTCATCTCCATATTTTGCATTGTAAACCTTTTCTTGGCAGTCTTGTATGGTTTCGTTTCCGCCACGCACCTTCACTTGGATTCCGCCAGAAATGATTAAATGAAGGCCCACTACTAAAGTTGACTGAAAAAAGACATTTGAGTCTGGCGTCTGACAGTATGTTAGCCTTTACGTGGTGGCGGCATGTAGTGGGGGAATCGAGGCGCAGTTACAACCTTATTTCCAGGGAAATTTTCCCGTCCTCCTTCGCCCAACTAGCAGACTATAGACCCTGGCAAGGAGGTTGGGGCAGTTATGAATGCCGTCACTGTAGGCACACTTACGATCATCATATCTCGGAAGCCACAGAGATATTTTCAGCCATTTTTATATTATCCATCTCTCTCAGTCCTCCGCAAAGCTCTCTTTGTGTCAAAGGGAGGCTCCCACGCGCGCTTACTATTTTTGGAATCGCTGCGGGAGCCTGTGCGGAGGAGAGAGACCATCCATGGTAGGTTTTGTCTCATGAGACGCCAACCATTCCGCTGCGGCAGGGAGCAGCCACAGGCACTAATGCTTAAAACCCATTCCAACTTTACATTGTTTATCTAAAAGCTGAAACGCCTTACCATGGTTCCACTGAAAATCCCTGATCCATGAGTGGCAGTGTTCGCCACACCTCCCACTGTTTGGCCAGCGTAATTCCCCATCATATTAAGCGCAAGGCGATGTTTCTTGTCCAGTTCTTCAACAAAATCAACAACGAGCTTTCCAGCCTCGACTTCGACGTCAACACATTCCTCGTTTGCATTGTCCGATCCCATTACTGGCTGAAGATCTAGAATCTTGTTCAAATTTGTCATGACTACGAGTATGTCTTGAGTGTGCGTCAAACGAGACCATGACGAGCCTGTGCCCACAGCGCGAATGGTGTATTTATTATCCGCGGCATACTTGCATACAGCGGCGATCTGACCGGGGCTGTCAAGGCCTAAGTAAAAAAAAATAACTAATTGCAGCCTTCTCTTCTCACCGAAGTCAACCGTTCTTTTTACGGATCTTTCACGGCAATATTTTTCTCTGCCGGTGGAAGGCCATCCATATTTTACCATGGGCTCTTAGGGCGACGAGGATTTAATAGACCTGGAACAAGGAAGTATAAATTTCGAGCTTGGGAATGAATCTGAGCTTCAAACTATGTGTTAAGTGAGCCTTGACAGCGCTTTTAGTTGTAGCCTTTCACGCAGCCGTTCTTAGGGCTTCGTCAAGCTTTTTAGGCTGTCGTGGTTGTCGATGATCAATCAAACTTTATGTCGTAAGAGCAAATGGTAAGTTGACACCACAAATAAAGCTGTGGGCGCAGTTGGTTGGTGGAAAAAAAGAAAGGTTTGACACAAGGAAATCGTACAATTTTTTCTTTACAGTTTGGCGCTTTGTGGGCTCCGGCGCGGACCACTCCCTTACACTGAATTTCTGTGGAATATCGAAGAAAAGCTTTGCTTGTTTTGTTTACTCGCCGTACGTCGTTCCTTCCTGCTGAAACACTTGTGAGACCGCTATACGAGGGAAATATGCTCACTTTAATAAAACAAGTAGTAACTTGTATAACCCATTATTAAAAATTGAATCATTGGATAATGCAATTCTAGAGCTCTGATTGGCTTAGCCATCATGGTATATGAGCCATTATATCATGCTCTCCAAATATGGTAACTATACGCATCTGCCCTTGTTTTTACAAATAAGAAAGAATTCTAGGGAAGAATTCTCGATATTTTGTGGACGTTTTTGATAAAACAATTATTTCACTCGCGCTTGTCGGATATGAGATGATTATAGCCAACTCGGTGCTAGGCACCTCGTTGGGCTAGCACGGTCTGAAAAAATAAGGATATGGAATAATTGTTAATTAATATTCACATCAACACATTACGTAATAATAATAATAACAAATAAAACAATATACGTATTGGCATTCGTCACACCTTCATTCAGTTATTTTTCGCTTTTTTATTCAATATTTTTTATCGCTACATACCACCATGATGTTCTACTTGATACATAATATCTTTGTCGTCGTTAATTCCGTGAAGTTCTTCCGGCAAACTGTTTACGCGCGTGGCCTGGGGAAGGAATAGATGCACGAGGGGCTGGACCATCTCCGATCCATCGTAGTTGTACCAGACGCGACGCACGGTGTATGTGCAAAAACGAATGCAGGGGAAGATACATTGATAGGACCAACGCAAGTTGTAACAACAATCAATTTTGTTGCCCATGGTTTTGGTCATGAGGGGACACAAATCGCCTGAACTGTAAGTATCCTGGAGAGTCCCATACAATTTACTGTAACGACGTTACAGTAAATTGTATGGGACTCTCCAGGATACTTACAGTTCAGGCGATTTGTGTCCCCTCATGCTGCAAAGAACATGAACCGAGGCATCACAATTCAGCAGGAGCCGATTACTGAATTCAAGACATGCCGTTTCAATGCTATCTGCAAAACTGTATCTTATCATGTCTCCGATTTTAGCTTAGGCCCAGTTGAAACGTCGAATTTCACCTGTACCGAACTTAATTCCTATTTTAGTCGACTAAAATAGTTAAATACGGCATTCGATTCAAAGGTCGAATTTAACTCTCTGAACTGTCGAATTTAACTCTGTTGGCTGTCAATTATTCCCAGTAATATAATAATAATTTAATAAAACTCATGCATTAAATTCGGCACATGTGAAATGCGACGTTTGAATCAAAAGTCAAACCTACAGGTCGAATCTTCAACTGTCCAGTCGCAGATACGACAAACGTCGCAATTAATTTAATTGATTCAAACGTCGCACTTCACCTGTTAAGTTCGGCACATGTGAAATCACTTCGACGTTTGAACCGGGCCTTAGCTTTATTTTTTTCTTCCTTTTCTTGTTGTTCGTATGTGCACTACTTATTGGGGTGGAAGCGGAATCATGAATCATGAATCATACTTACAAAATATGTAAGAATTTTGAATCTTTGTTTTAAAAACTTGGGAATCATGAATCTTTGCACTTCGGCTCGGGAATCATGAATAACAAGACTCAGAGAAAAGCTCAACAAAATACACGTACAAATTAGTCACGTTCGATTCGAGGGAATGCAGGATACGGCGTTATCGAGAGTCCAATTTTCCAAAATTTTCCCGGACCCCCCTATATGATTCGTGGAACCGGACCTGATAGTCTGTTTGTTTCTCCAGTAACCTGGTACTTCCCAACTTTCAGTTACAAAGACAACCTCCATACCTAGACGAAACAAATGATGATACCGAGTCCGGATGAATTAGAAGTTTGAACGCCGAAGAAACTATACAAAACGAGACTAAGTTGCCACTGAGAAAATCATTCAATCAGTCAATAAGTGATCAATAGTCTTCGTGAATAATGAATTTGAAAGAAAATTCTTGTAGGAATCATGAACTATCGAGGCAAAAACGGCAGGAATCATGAATGTCAAGATTCAAATGATTCTGCTTCTACCCCCGACACTGAGGTGGTACGTACTACTCACGCAAGTTTCCGGTGGTGCCCTCTACAATAAATGACCCTCAATGTCAGGTGTTTTCGAAACAGCTAAGGAAAACGTAGATTAAAATGATTATACTGGGTGCAGGATATATACCACCAGTCTTTCTTTCATTCTTCTTTCTTTCGATGATGGTTAGGAGAAAACCTTTCAAGGTTTATTTTCTAGCAGTTATCGACCAAGAATCTTGTGATTTACATATGATCTGATCGCGTGACTGTTTGGTGTCTGGTGCATAAATCAAAAATAGCACTCTACCAAACTCGTTTCTTGGTTTAAATCAATCAGTCAATCAAACTTTATTTATAGAGGATAATACCTAATAGTTAGACAACTAATAAACTTGTGGCCCTCTTAATTAGTAATATGTTACAAGACAAAAGAAATTTATAAGAGATTTGAAGATATGAAAACTAAAATAAAAAGTAAGTACATATTACTACTGACATAATCTAAAAATCATTATCTAGAAGAGGAGTAAAAATTCTATCCTTAAACTGACTTAATTTAATTTTTTAAATCAAAGTATTCTTTAAAATATTTTCAGATGAAGAGGGACGGATCTTAAGCTGATGGTGATTCCAACATTTAAAAGTTGTCACAGAGAATATATAAGTGACCACCCTCCTTCGCTCTATTGTATCTTCTAGGCAATATGTTAAGATTGGCACCTCGTGTATTTCTACTATACTGGCTGCTTTTTAGTTATATAATAGGGGCAAGCACCATTAATTCTTTTGTAAGCTTATCAAGCATCTTGTAATATCAGACTCAACGTAATATGGCACCCATCCTAAGGTAGATCTACACTACTATGGTGTTTTTGGGCGTCCAGAATAACACGTGCACAGCGTTTTTGCAAACTGAAAACCTTATTAATATTATGTTGGCTGCAACAGCTTATCCAGGTTATGCTACAACATATTATTAATGGCTTGATTAAAGAATTAGAATAAGGTATACGTTCAGTTCTTGGTAAGTAAGCCTTGTACGCTTTGACGTAGGAGACCTCTCGGCAGGAGAGAGTGTTCTCAAGATCTTCTACATTAGCAAAATCGGCAGCCACCAGAAGAGTGATGTCATCAGCAAATATGTCAACATGAGAATGGACATGTTAGGGTAGATCATTCAAAACACAACAAAAAGCAAGGGTCCCAATGCGGAACCCGGTGGCGCACCTGCTGTAACGGTCCCAATGGACTCTCTCACCCACCTAGTCAAACGCTATCTAAATTTTTTGGCAAGACAAGAAAGGTAAAAACAAGAAAAGAAATCATATTCACTATCACTACTTAAATTCTTGCTATAACTACTTTCGAACTACTTTATGCTAAAGCATCTGAGCTACGCTAAAACGGCAACAAAAACCGGTAAACTTGTTTTTCATCCACCGCTGCTAAACAAAAAAAGATTATTTCTTTTTTTTCTTTACAATGTTTTTGCTATATTACCATTACATACATACTTAAATTTATTTGCTAAACGTTGTCATTTTTTCGAGCTAGAAAACAAATCGTTTTGAGGATTAACGTCGTGTGCTACTTCAGTTAAAGTAACCTCACTTAATAAGCGTTCGCGCCATCATTACTTGCTTATCTCCCCTTTTAAGAAACACTGTCGAATACATACAAGCAAATTCTATACAACAAATCATTAGGGCCATTTATACGAGAAAAAATAAGACGCGTCTTACATAAGACGCGAACTGGACCATATATACGAGCATGTCTTATTTAAGACGAAAACAGCTCGTATAAATGGTTCGCGTCTTATTTCTGTTCTTGACTCGTTTTCATGTCAATGTTGCCCGTAGCAACGGCAATAAAACGGCAATCCAAATTTTCCCGCCAAAAATTAACGCATGCGTACTATGCGTTCACGTCTTATGTAAGACGCGAAGGTCATTTATACGAAGTTTTTCTTGTCTTAGCTAAGACGCGTCTTATCTAAGAACAGGTGTTAAGGGCTGTTCTAAAATAAGACGCGTCTTATTTTAGACGAAATGTGCCGTTTATACGGAAAGTTCACGTCTTATTTAAGACGTGTCTTATGTAAGACGCGTCTTATTTTTTCTCGTATAAATGGCCCTGTTATTTCACTTCGCTTGTAAAGAGGTTAGTTCTACAATTTAACATTTTCTATATTAACTACCAACCTCGTCCCCAGGGTGCTTTTCCCTGACCTCAAAAGCCAGGGAAAAAGGCAAGCGGTCTGGGGACGAGGTTGATTAACTACCATAACCTCACTGAATACTGCAAAGTTGCTCTACAGTACTAGCATGAGCTGATCAGACTAAGCTCCCAACAAAAACGTTCAACTGCCCAGTCCCCTGAAGTCACTTGTCAGAAAAAAGAGCAACGATACCTACGAAAGACGCGAAAGAAAGTTAAACGTTTGTCTCTAGGCAGTTGGCTGTTCGTCGATGGTCTGAAACAAACTGAAACCCATTTTGTTGGTAAACTGATTGTCAAACCACCCTCCCTTGTTGAACATCTTGTAAACTTTTATCCACTTGTGCAACTTGTCTTTGTCGTAGAGAGCGCGGATTTTCATTTCGTTAAGCCGGTTATACTTTCCCCAGTGTGGTCTTGCCTTGAATTTTTCAAAGAGTTTGTTTTCCACCACCTCTTGAAACTCTCGAGTTCCGAAAGCTCCGGGGAGGAATGGTACCTAAAGCGAGTGCGAAGTGAAAGTTTTAGTATACCATCAGAGACTTCTTTCTTTTCAAGGCTCTTTGAGGGGGTAGGGGGTAGGTGTCTTGAAAGATGTCTGAACTTTATAGTGTAACAACTTTCAATCTAATTACCTGTAATAGTTAACTGTTATTCAAATTAACGAGGAGATACGCCCAGAATCCACTTTCAAAGCTACTTCGAGTCAATCAATCAATCAATCTCTATAAGTGCTCTCGGGACATACAGAGAAGTAAATTACAAGTTGAAAATTAGCAAAAAAGAGAGTACAGCCACTTAGTGACAGTAAATGCCAGTTGCGTTAAGTGGCCGGCCATGCGGAGAAAATATTTACGGAGAACTAAAAAGGCGTCCATCGCGTAAGTTTTCGCTGCCATCGCGTCGCCGGACCGTAACGTCCCAAGTAACGTTCCAAATACACGGCCCCGACGGGAATCCTACCCATTTCGTTTTGTCAAACTCTTCCGTCAGCCGATCAGAATATAGACCGAATACAGTAAAATCTCTCAACAATGGACAAGACAGAAGGTAATCGCATCCTGATACAATTATAAACTACACTAAGTGTTTGTTTGAACGAAGCGTCCGTCTTCCCTAAGAGAGTCAACTGGAAGGAACAAAGAACGGGCAGGGACCAACTCCAGGTGTTCGGTTTAGGGAAGTGTCCGTCGTATAGAGAGACTGAGAAAAGTATGAAAAACGGCAGAGACCAGATCCTGGTGTCCATTTTAGAGAGGTTTCCGTCAAGAGTGACTGGACTGTGCTAGTAGACAAACGCTGAATCTCTTAAAATCGCTCAAAATATCACTTATAAGGCAGCGCAGGTTGAATACGTCAGGCTGATAGGTCACTGACCTTCGCGATACTGCGCTCTACTATGAAACATCCAGTTCGGTTTCTCTGCCGTTACACATGTGAAGTGTATGGCCTTCCTGTGCTCTCACCTCAATGT
>JBBMOI010000001.1:18712500-19065000 GCA_038088405.1 Porites divaricata
ACAAGTCCAGCGCTCCCGTTTGTACAATTCATGGAAGCTTTTCTCTCCCGAGACGAAACCCTTTGCGCGAGGGTGTAGCCACAGGCACTAATGCTGATAGCTCTACTCCCGACTATCCGTTGTCTATCTACAAGCTGAATATCCTTACCAAGGTTCCACTAAATATCCCTGATCCGTGAGTAGAAGTGTTCGCCACACCTCCCACTGTTTGGCCAGCGTAATTCCCCATCATATTAAGCGCCCGGCCATGTTTCTCGTCTAGTTCCTCAACAAAATCAACAACGAGCTTTCCCGCCTCGACTTCGATGTCGACATAATCCTCATTTGAGTTGTACGACCCCGGTTTTGTCAGTATCCTGTTCAAATTTGTCATGACTACAAGTATGTCTTTAGTGTGCGTCAGGCGAGACCATGACGAGCCTGTGCCGACAGCACGAATGGTGTAGCCATGTTCCGATGCATACTTGCATACAGCGGCAATCTGACCGGGGGCGTCAAGACCTGAGTAAACAAAATATGAACAAAAATTAACCATTTGCAGTTTTCTCTTGTCGCTGTAGTTCGACGGCTGTTTAACATTGTCCTGACGTTGGGGGTGTAGAATTAAACCATGCATTTGCATGCGTTTATTGGGTGGCAGACGAGTTAGTGAAAATCTGAGTTGGTCTGGAAATTGGGTTTTAATCTTAACTTAAAGCGATGTGTGAAAGGGCTCAGCACACCTCAACAGCGCCCTTGGCTGGTCAGTTGATCAACCTTTATTTAAACAGTGACGAAAATAGTGACAATCCAAATAAATTTAATAGTGATCCTCGGTTGCTGGTGCGATGAAAGGGGAGAAAATGATACTCGGGGTAATTTGGGGCTTTGATGGCTCCCACTTGACAACTCCCTTACAATTTACGCAGAAAAGCTTTCCTTGGGGTCATTTATTCGCTAACTTGCCCGTTCCTCTAGTAAATGATTTTTCGCTTAGATGTATTAAATTTAAATTTTGTTTATGGCTACAAACCACCGGGCTGTTTCATTTGATGCATAATGTCTTCGTCGTCATCAATTCCGTGAAAAGCTTGCGGCAAACTGCTTATGCTCGTGGCTTCGGGGTGGTAGAGATGCACGAGGGGCTGGACCATCTCCGATCCATCGTAGTTGTACCAGACTCGGCGTCCGGTGTATGTGCAAAAACGAATGCAGGGGAAAATACATTGGTAGGACCAACGCGTGTTGTAACAACAATCAATTTTGTTGCCCATGGTTTTGATTCTGCAAAGAACAAAAAACATGCAGTTTTGGCAACATTCTCGTTCCCAGAGGCGGTGATTGTTTTGATCAGCGCAAAAGATATATTGGCGCTGAGCAAAAGGATCGTGGTCTCTAGGAACAAGAATGGTGCGAAACAATCTCGTTGCCAGAGTCCTCTGAATTTTTTATCAGCCTGGTGTCGTCTCGCTGACCAAAAAGTCAGAAGACTCAAAGTACGAGATTGGATGCGAAGGGGACCTTTCAACATTATTGTAACGTGAAAGAATATAATGAATATCTCCTTTTTTCGACATGTAATCTCAACGCTATTGATATTATAATTGTAATATTTGAATGGATGTTTTTGTGTCTTATCATGTTTCACCGTTTCTTTATTTTATCTGTCTTTTTTTGTACGTAAAGGGCAATACGTCATGGAGTGAAACTAAGGCCTGGGTTGCCTGTGCTGCCCTAGGTACAGAAAATATTTCCTCTCCTTGCGAGGAGAGCCTCCTTTTGTCCTCTTCTTGATTGACGAGAAAAAAACGAGGCTCTGCCTGAATCGCGTCAATTCTCTGAAGTAAACGCAGCCCGAACTTCTGGCGCGGACTAGTCAATCTTGTTTTCTCATGTCAAACTGGTTTTTTGAGTGTGAGGTTCCGTTTATTGATAAACCGATGTTCAAGATCCCGCTCTTCCAAGCGCACGCATATTAGGTCCGGTTCGAAGCTGTATCCAAGCAACATCCAACGCCTGCTCAACAAAGATCTTATATGTCAGTCAAAATCGAGTAAGCGAAAGAAAGGCTCTGCTGGCCGGGTGACATTATCCTCACATTTGGAGGGACAGCTTTATCCCTTTAACTGAAAGTGCAGTTAGTAAGTTGATTGGCTGTTCTCCGAAGAAAAGCTGTTTGTTTGATCCGATGTCAACATCTATGGTAATCAGCTGTGCTGATGTGCTATTACCAGTCACTACTAAAATGATCAACCTGTCTCTTAATTCTGGAGAATTTGCGGATGATTGGAAATGTGGGCTTATTAATCCTATCTTGAAGAAACCTGGATTGGATTTGCTGTGCAAAAATTACAGACCAGTTAGTAACTTACAATACGTATCCAAGTTGACTGAAAAAGTCGTTTTTAATCAAGTTTACGATCACATAGTTTCAAATGCTATTTTTCCTGCGCTTCAATCTTCTTACAGGCAATTCCATAACACTGAAACTGCACTTATCAAGGTGATGAACGATATTTTGTTAAAGATGAACTCTCAACATGTCTCTATGTTAATTTCATTGGATCTCAGTGCTGCTTTTGACACTGTTGATCATCGAATACTTTTAAAGAGGTTATCTGATGAGATTGGCATACGTGGGACTGCTCTGAATTGGTTTAGATCGTACTTGTCTGATAGAAGTCAGCGCGTTTCTGTACATGAAGTTCTTTCTCGTCCTTTTGACTTGAACTGCGGGGTACCCCAGAGCTCATATTTGGGACCTTTGCTATTTATAATATATGCGTCCAAGCTGTTTAAGATCGTGGAACATTATCTTCCCGATGCTCGCTATTTTGCTGATGATACGCAGCTGTATCTGAGTTTTAAACCACTCGGCAACACTGCTCAAGCTGATGCTATACAAGCTATGGAAAAGTGCATTGACGCGGTGAGGAAATGGATGATTCAAGGTCGGTTGATGATCAATGATGATAAAACGGAGTTTTTGTTAGTCGGCACACGACAACAGCTTGATAAATTAGATTCGTGTTCCATAATGTGGGCAATAATCGTATCAGTCCAAGCACATGTGTTAGAAACCTTGGATCGTGGTTTGACAGCAACTTGGCTTGTAATGCGGCATTTTATCTTTTACATAACTTGAGACGTATTAAGAAATACCTGTCGAGAGATCCTTTAATTATTTTGTTTCATACTTTTATACCCAGCCGTCTTGACTATTGTAATGGTTTATTGTTTGGCTTACCAAAGGTGCAAATCGCTAAATTACAGCGTGTACAAAATGTAGCAGCAAGACTTATTCTTGGCATTGGAAAGTTTTCTCAAATTACACCGGCGCTTTATGAGCTACACTGGCTGCCGGTTTCTTTGCGCATTGATTATAAGATTTTACTTTTGACTTTTAAATGTATTTATGGCCAAGCGCCAACTTATCTTAGCGATCTTATTAGTATAAAATCGAATTTATTATATAATCTTAGGTCTACTGGTTAGCTTTATTGGACCATCCCAGTGGAAAGATGCTTACAACATTGGGAGCAAGATCATTCTCAGCCGCAGCTCCGAAACTCTGGAATGAGCTACCTGTAGAGCTTCGTCAAGCAACATCACTTAACAGTTTTAAATCTCGACTTAAAACCTATCTTTTTAAGAAGTATTTTTATAGTTTGTAACTTAGTTTATTTTTTTCTCACGGTAATGTATTTTCGTTTTCTTTTAAACATGTGATTATAAAGCGCTATTGATCAGCACATGTAAATACGCGCTATACAAATTGGTAAATTATCATTATTATTTGGACAAATTATTCTGCGCTTTATGATTGATCTGATGCCAACATTTTGTGTGTTTTCAAACCAACAAAACCTGAAAAGTAAGAGCATCAACTTTCGGCGATTGTTTGAATTTAAGGTTTAATTTGTTGGAATTATCCATCTCGTGTGTGGTTCAATCGTGATCTGATCAAATAGGCCGTGTTGGTGACTGTTGCCATTGTCCATTACCCTGCTAGCAGAGGCTTTTCCCTTGTGTTTCTCAGCGTTGTACTGCCATTCTCTTCGCTGTTTTGGCTGCTCGCGTTTTGTTTTGGTTGTTTCTTTGCCGAGGAAAAGACCTCTGCAGACAGCCGTTTGGGATTCCTGTTGAGCATGCGCGAGATGAAAATGCGGTTACCATGGAATTTCTGTGTCACGTGTCGGTAATACGATGCCGCCGCCGGAGTTTGCTCATGTATTCATGAGTCAATTTTCCCACGGGAATGACTCGCACTCGCCATGTTGATATAGCGGGCTCACTTTTGCACAGCAAACTAGTACATAAAAGATGCGCGAGTCGATAAAACCGGTTCCACAACCGGTTTAGTCATGTGATTATCTCCTAGATCTTGGAGGTATCTAATGCGCATGCTCAAAAGGAATCCCAAACGGCTGTCTGCAGAGGTCTTTTCCTCGGCACAGAAACAACCAAAACAAAACGCGAGCAGCCAAAACCGCGAAGAGAATGGCAGTACAACGCTGAGAAACACAAGGGAAAAGCCTCTGCTAGCAGGGTATTGTCCATTGGCTTGCTTCAGTCTCGAAAGACTACGGTGTCGCGCTCTCATTAATAGGGACTTTAAGATCCAACGACGAGACGGCGACGAGAACGTCGCTTAAAAAAGTGTATTTGCGTTCTTTCAGTCTTTATAGGGATTATTCGTACCCAATTACTTTGTCAAATGTAGGCGAACCCTCCTGAAGCTGAATTTGTTTACGTCCTCCATAAAACACGAGATTAGGCATTTTCACGTCGTAGTCGTGCAAAAACGGGAAAGAAATGTACAAAAAAAGTGTGATGCACGTGCAAAGCTGTACGTTGTTTTGCTTATACAACCTATTGTTTTTTGACGTTCTCGTCGCCGTCCGCGTCGTTGGATCTTAAAGTCCCTAATGGTACTCGAACAGCGCCTTGTGTGGCTGGAAAGACCAATTCGGGAATGACAGTCCCTTCCGCACAGTGAGCAGATGTGGTCAGTTGCTGGTCTATCTCCCTGGTTCCGGGCTTTCCTTGTTTGTCTCTTTGTCTCAACCTGTTCGGCAAGTGTCTCTTCAAACTCGGCAAGGCCTTGCTGCAGTGCCAGCCTCCAAGCTGAGCGTTCCGAATCCACGGTTTCCCATTTGTTGATGTCAATGCCCAAGGCCTTTAGGTCCCTCCAGCAGACATCTTTGCAGCGTAATCGTTGGGGACTGCCAGTGGGGCCCTTTCCCTGAGTTAATTCTCCGTAAACTACAGAGATCTTTTGGAATCCGGCCTTCGTCCATTCTGGCCAATCCGGCCGTCTTCCACCCAGCGTAAACGCCTCTGTTTCAGTAGTGATACATGCTGGGATTTTCAGCTTGCACCAGGACTGTGTTGTTTGAAACTTTGTCCTGCCAAGTAATGTTGAGCATGCGGCACAGACAGCGCACGTGGAAACTGTTAAGCTTCCTCTCCTATCGTACGAGAAGAGTCCAGGACTCAGTGCCGTACAACAGTGTGCTCAAAGCACAGGCTCTGTAGAACTGAATCTTGTTATCTTCCGTCAGCTTCTTGTTGGACCATACTCTCTTGGTCAGGCTGGAAATGGTGCTGCCTTGCGTTGCTGTTTGGCTCGGAGTTCAGAGAAGAAGTGTATTAGATCAACGAGCCAAGGTACACGAAGTCATGGACAACCTCCACTTCGTGCTGCAAGATTGTAATGCTGTGAGGTGAATCCAAGTCCTGAGCCATGACGTGTGTTTTGTTCTTTTTTAGACTATATGGTTAGTCCAAAGTCTTAGCAGGACTTGCTGAAACGTTTCATGAACCGCTGAAGGTCTCGGCTGAGTGGGCAGTGACGGTTGCATCGTCGGCAAAGAGGAGATTACGCAGATATTTCATTTGGACTTTGGAAATTGCATTTAGTGTGGAGATGTTGAAGAGCTTTCCGTCTGACCTGGCCCGGAGGTAGATGCCCTCTGTTGCATCTCCAAAGGCTTGTTTCAGCACGACAGCGACGAAAATCTCAAATACGGTCGATGCGAGGACGCAGCCCTGCTTTACTCCATTCCACATAAATTATATTAAATAATGTATCTGTCAAATCGAACCTTTAACATCACCCATGGATAACCCCCAGGGCATTTGAAGGTTTTTGAAAATTATTGTTCAAATTCCCCCTCCCCGGGCCAAAGAGCCATCCAAATGCCAAATCGTACGTCAATTTTAGCTGATCAAATGCCCCCATCCCCGGGGAAAGTAAAAAGTGTCGATATTATTTTTTTAATTATGTAGTAGCTTCCTAATGCTCTTGAAGCCAAGTCTGCGGACCGGTTTCAATGGACATTACAGGAGAGCCCCGCCACTGTTTTTAGAAAGTAGCTTAAGTTTCACACCCACATAGATGGAAAAACCTTGAGTTGTCGAAAAAATATGTCATAAATGCAGCAAATGATTGGCATCATGTAGAAAGAAAGACGAGAAAACATTGTGGACATTTTTAATACATAGTGGCTGAATTTAACAGATAAAAATTACACGTAGACACTCAATGTAAGTTTACCTCTATTAATTTTAAAAACGAATCACCTGTATTGCATTTGTTGTAAACACAACTTAATCATAATCGTACAAAAGAAACACATTTAAAAAAAAAACTCTCAAGTAAAACGCAACGCTTACCCAGACCTTTGCTTCACAGCCAATCAACCAGTGTCGCACGAAATCGAAGCTACTGTTCAAATAGCGTAGCGCGCGAATGACGTCAGTGACTAATTTACAATTTTTGTCTGAGTTTTGACATTTTTCTCATTTTAATGGCAACAGACAGACAAAAGTGAGGGATTCGCTAATGTTAATTTCAGTTTGTTTGTCTGAGTTTCGGGTCCATAATAAGTAACTGCGCGCAGCGCTATTCCCTACCCAGTCTATCCCTAATGCAAGGGGATCAAATTCCAACTCTCCAGGAAGGCTCTGATTATCGAATAGACCAATTCCGATATATATATTAAAATTCATACATTGCTGCGAGGCTTGGGGGAATAAAACAAAAGAAATCATCTTGAGGCTCAGTGATGAATAAAACATTTCTTTTGTTTTATTCCCCCAAGCCTCGGAGCCAAGTATGAATTTTAATATACCTGAATTCGTCTATTCCCTCCTCCCCTGTACGGCAAATGTGTCAAATAACTGAACTGAGGTATGCCATAGGGATGGATATTGAATCAATATCGTTGTACCATTATTACACTTTGCACGTCTTCCAGAGTCAATAAGAAATACTACCAGGCCAAAATATTTGCAATCACATCTACCATTTATGTGCTCATTGAATCATTTGTGATAAACCACTTACTGTATAGCCAGAAATACCGTTGTTTTCGGCGGCAAGGGTAATTAGCAGAACAGCCTCCAAAGGCCGAATGGCTCTGAATTTTTGTGGTAAGAGAGTAGCCTCGACGGAGCAAAGAAAAGTGAGCAGGAATAAAAAACCCACAGCTTTTTTAAAGCTTGAAACAGACTGGGGGTAGCGGAAGTTCCAGTTCAGTTCGAACTGTATAGGCGAATCTTTGTCATTGTTTACATTTTTCCTTATTAGCATACCACTTAACTCATAGAAGTCGTGGCCGTATACAGCTATTTCGAGAAAAGTTGTCGGAAAAAGTGCACGCGACAATCCCGAAAGGCATTGTGGGTGGTTTTGAGTTTACTGTTCTTCAAAGAAATTTGAAAGAATTGGCACGAAAGGCCATGAAAATGTGTTTGCTAGTGCTAAAAGAAAGCAACAAAAGTAGGTTCGACAGCTACAGTCGTCAGGAACAGTGTATCGATCATATCCCATATTACCTTTCGGGATTGTCGCGTGCACATTTTTTCCGACAACCTTTCTCGTAACAGCTGTATATGAACTAAATGCAAAAGTTGAAAGAGCTGTTTAAGTTGAGTAATCTGTGCAATTTTCAGCTCTTTGCAAGCAATATTGAAGGAAACATCAGCCATCAAAAACTGCGAAATTGCTGTGTGGCAAAAAAGTAAGTGAGCCATACATTCTAAGTAAATTTCGAGTTTTTGGAAGGGAATTTCTCCAAACCATTCGGTGTATTGGGCTCAAAGTTTCAGAGATAACTGAAACTGTTATGTGTTTTCAATATTCAGAGTTTCTATTTTATAGCTTCATCAGATACAATAATAAGCTTATGTCAATGAGGCAGAAAGTGTAAACAAAGATTCGCCTATAATGTCCCAGTGGAACTTGACTGATTCACCGAGTACATTTCTTTAGATGGATCTGTGTATTAGACATTTAAAATGTGTACGTAGAAAATACATACAAAAACCCTACCCCTGTCGCTGAGTTGTTGTGGAGCACTTGCTTCAGCTGTGTTATTGCTTGATCAAGTTGCCCTTGTTAAATACTTCACACACCCGCTTCCTTTGTTACAAGCGTCGGATATGTTAATCGGTATGTCAATAGCAAGTATGTTATGCTCGGCACAATTACATCCTGGCATGTAAATAATATTTAGACCTATTTTGGTGTCAAGGTTGAGGGAATTAAGACAAAAGCAATCACAAGGCGGTTCAATGATGGATATTCAATTTTGTCGTAATTTGTAATACCTGTCGCAATTTGTAATCATTTGTCGTGATTTGTAAGAAACTTTAATTAGCAGATGTGACTTGTAAAAATATTTCCAAATTTTTTTATTCAGTTTTACCTGGTTTATTATTTACAATAGGCGCCGGCTGGGCCCGTCAAGCCTTAGGTAGGCCGAAACTCAATTACAGACTGTGGAATAACCTCAAGCAAAAAATGCTCCAATGCATGTCTGAGTCATCCTCGGAGACCCAGGGGCAGATAGTGGGGACAAGGAAAAGTCTAAACGGGCGGGAAAATATATGGCACGAAGAAAAGTAAAGAACGGCGAGAAGAGCCCCTGGGGACAAATGTCTTACCAGACCAGTTCCAAACGGTCGCCGCCGTTCTGGCTTCTGATTGGTGCCAGAAAACTTGTGTTTTTCTGGCACCAATCAGAAGCCAGAACAGCGGCGACCGTTTGGAACTGGTCTGGTAAGACATTGTCCCCAGGGGCTCTTCCCGCCGTTCTTTATTTTTCTTCGTGCCATATATTTTCCTTCCGTTTAGACTTTTCCTCGTCCCCACTATCTGCCCCTGGGTCTCCGAGGATGTGTCTGAGTCGAAGTTGACGAAGATTGGATATGGTTGGTTTACCGTTGTTAACATTTCTTTTGGGGGCGGCGGGGGGGGGGGGGGGGGGGGAAGTAGCACATTTAACGTAAAACAATGTTGAGCTGCAGAAAATAGACTTGTTTTCTTACAGTCGGGACGGATTTGACTGTTATTTTAAAAACTCTGTCATGTCCTATTGAAGTTAATTAATTGGCATTTGTTTTAAATTAGTTGTGGTGAATTAATGTTCATCTGTTTACAGTTGTTTCAGTATTTTGTGTCGAGAGATTTTGATCACTTTGAAAATGAGTTACTATTTATACCTTATTAATATTCATTAGACTTCGCGCATAGTATATAAGCATGTGTTAATTATTCACAGTTGTCAGTTTGCCTAACTTTAGTTGGAGTCGCCCCACCTACCCGCCCCTTTTGCTTACTTTATTAGCACCTTCGTGTCTTCCCCATCGAGCTTGCTCGTCTGGGGTGACTTCCCATAACTAAATGCTAATAAGTATGCAAGAAGGATATTGAACTATAAAATTGTATACAACTGTCCAATTTTTAGTAGTTTAAGTTAGGATCCCATTTTTAACCCTTTAAGTCCCAATAGTGTCCAAGATCAATCTTCTGCTTACAATTATCCATACACTGTAAAGAGATAAAATATGAGAATCAATAAAATGATCACCCAAGAGAAAATACTTTGATCTTTGAACAAATTCTCTCAACTAATTCTTTAAGGAAATGTATGGAGATCAGTTTGGAGAATTTGTATGTGGATACTGGGGCTTAAAGGGTTAAGGCCTTATCCATTAAAAAACAATTAACTTTAACAATGTTTTCTAATGGTCTCACTTGTGCATTCAGGTGACTGTCTTTTCAGTCTCTTGCAGCAGGGATTTCGCAATCACGCCCTCTGCAACACCACAGTCCTCCCAGTTTAAATGTTTGCACTAAACATGTAAATTGGACCAAACACCGACAGAAGGAGGGAAGTTGGTCCCAAATTTTTTCACCCTTCCATCAGCGCAGCCCTATACGACGTAAAACAGCATAAAAGACAAATTGAAGATTTATTTATTCTTCATATTATCAACATTACTGTTATTTTTAACCATAACTTTGGAGTATAAATTTATTTATCACCTGTTTTCTACTACAGCAGGGTATACTAGACCTAATCACTGTTCATTTTTGTAAACTTGCACTAAAATTTGAGACTTCTTACAGGAGTCTTAGATAGCTCGCTCAGCCTAGCCTTATTCGTTTTTCATGCAAAATTTTTATTTCAAAACGTTAGCGGGTTGTTCCTGAAAAAGAGCTGAAATCATTATGATGTTCTTTCGGAGATCAACCTTGTACAGTCCCCTTGACGATCAAAAACCATATCCCAAATTAGGGTTAATAGAACGCGTAATTTCAAGACGAAAGTGTCTTTAGTGAAATATGGCTCTGGTAAATGAAGAAGTAGTGTGTAATCAAACGAAACCTGGCCTCACCCGGCCTTCATTCGTACTTTTTTTATGGTGCAATTTGAGTACAGTAGACTCTTTTAACAGACAGTCTTACGCGGACGGCTGTAATAAAACCGCCATTTAACTCGCACCTCCGATCTAGTGGCCGCATACAAGGGCCATTCTCGTAAGCGGCCAGCCCCAGTAAAGGACATCTTTTTCGCGTCCCGTGTGTGTCCACTTAAGAGAGCTTCCTCTGTATTTTACACCCGGGGCCGGTACTTCCTTATAAGAGACTAATGGAGATGTGCCGCTGGATGGGGTCGCATTTTCACTACTAGAGTGACTATAATGAGATCGCATTTTCAATAGAGTTACTAGAATGGGGCCGCACATTTTCTGATTTTTGGGGTAAGAGAGTTCTTCATATTTACGGTTAGCAAACGTACCAGAATGTAAAGTGTAGGCAAGGTAGATACATAAATAGAAAGTGACTAAAAGGACACTTTCTTCGCGCCCCGAGTGTGTCTACTGTTAGGACAGCTTCCTCTGTATTTTACAGCCGGGATTTTGCAAAACGAGGAACCTATCAGGTACATTAGGCTGTCTTGATGACTGTCAATCCTGTTTCCAGGGTCCTTCATGGATACCCTTGGGAACGAGGCTGGTTGACAGTGATGAGAGTTTATAGACTTTATAAGGTCAGGTGCAGAGGCAACGAAAAAGCGCCGATTTGTTCCAAAACAAATCCCTGTGGCTCTTGAGACAAACATAAGGAACACTTCTATGCATTAATTGAAACATCCGAAGGAAGACCATTCGTCTCAGGCAAGTTAAGGAGAGGGTCACACGTTATTCTGTAAAGAAAATACGGGGGGTGGTCTATATCCGAAAGTAAACGTCCAATCAACAAAAAACTAGGCCACGACTTAAAACTTGTCAAGGGAGCTTTATTCACAAAAGTGTTTCCATAGTAACCTATCACGTGACCACTTACGGCTTAACTTCCGGTTTGTTCTTTTAGGGCTTCTGCACACTAGGAAAAATTAACTTTACAGAAATTTTTTTGCATTTTTGTTTTTAGTATGTAAGGCCTCTTCTGAAATGCAACTGGAATCGAAGTCCATCTAGGTGACATCAACTTTTAACGGCTATTCCGTGACAAAACAATGTCACATTTTCTTGGTCACGTGACCTGGACATCCATTCCAATTGGTTTCGTGTAGAATTTGATGCACGTGAAACCATTCAAGCATCATTTCGCATATCACTTTGTGTTTAGTTAGTGTGCGCTTAACCTAAAGGAAAATAAGGAAACTTGATATCATTTAGGGTCACGTGACTAATTGGTGACAACTTCTTGTCAACTTGATTCATCTTGTCGAGTGTAAGACCTTGACAACGTTTCGTTTCATTATCTTGAATACTGTAGAAGATAGACTACCCCCCTTCGTTTTCACACATGCCTTAATTGACCCACTCCTTAATACACCTGAGGTCCTCAGCTTTGCAGGTTTAGTCCCCGCCATCCTCATAACTGTCATAACTTTCCTCAGGCTTCTATCGCTTAGGGACTGGGAAGAGTGTGACGAAAAATTAAAGCCACCCGGTACACGCGCACGCAATTTTAAGATTTCATCAAACCGCATTTTTGCCCTAAATTTTCTACACGCAACAATAAGATTAAACCGAATGTTTGAATTCCACTTTTGCAACATTGCTTTTAGCAATCTGACTTTTGGTCCTTTATTTACAGCTTTTGCGTATCGTTCAGCTTCCCTACTAATTAAGAGCATGTTCCACTACTATACTACAAAAAACAGTTTTCCGTTTAAGAAACATTTTTTTAAAGGTATTTCGAATAGAAATGCCAGGCAATCAAGTACCTCGAAATAAAGAAGAAGGAAATGAAACTAATTACTGTATAACAATGATGGGGAGTGCGTGAGGTGAAATCAATTACAGACGTTATGTGCATGGATCTGTTTGAGAGTAGTGATTACGTTTTGATAATATATTCAATTGTTCGTTCGGAAGAATCCTGTCATTAGGCTTCACAAACTGTCTTATCTTCTCAAAACAAATGATCATGCAGCTTGGTTTGTATAAGACAAAAAAGCAAGGCTGATTTTACAGGCTGTAAAATCAGCCTTGCTTTTTTGTCTTATATTTTCACTTATTGCTGATTAGATCCTTTATTAGGATCCGGTCCTTCTTTTTTGTAAGCTGGTCCTTGCTTAAAAAATTCAGCTTGTTTTGGCACGGAACTATAAGCCAAGCGCCCTTAAAGATCCTAACAACCTCGGTCAATGCAGTCTTTTAAAAGTTAATTTTAGTAGCTGCCACTTCTAATTGCAAAAAGAACCGTATCAATGCATGTCGATCCGTAAACCGAGCAAGAGCCGAGCTTAGCTACGTACGCCTCATCGCGATTTGGCACGAAATATTTGAACATAATCACCAAAACGGGTAGCCTGCGAACCGCAGACGTATTTCCGGTCGTCGCTTCTCTCCTCCCTTCGGAGGAAGAGAAGCGACGACCGGAAATACGTCTGCCGTTCGCAGGCTACAAAACTGGTCGACGTTCAATTGCTAAATAAATAGATTGGGATTCTAAAAAACTGATTGGAAACAGTGTTGCCAAATTTCCCCTCTAAACTGTGTTGTTTTGGCTACGATAAGTACAGGAATTCGAATCAACTCTTTTCGGGACAAAATAAAATTTACCGCAAAGTACTGTATGTCATAAATATTCTAAATGGTAACCCTCAAGTAGCCAGATACTGTGAAATTAGTCAAATTACGCGATATACCTATATTCACTTTAATGAGCACTGAAATTTTCCATCATAATGAGTAATCTCGTTTTCCTTAATTTTTTTAACAAACAAGCATTTAAACGAATATATATGGAATAGGTATTGACATTATAGGGACTGAGAAATTTTAATCTGGTCATTATTTCTGGGGAACAATGACCAGCTCGCCCAATTCTCCTTAAGCTGAAAAATCGAAGCATCTTAATTAAATGGAGGACATTTACGCTATGGCTAATGTAGACGGATGACAACTGAGTTAGCTAGCGATTTAACATCTCTCATGCTTAAACGTATACGCTTTAGTTGAAGCGCGTTACTCTGTTCACCACCAACAATCATCAAATTTAGGTCTGAAACTGTTGCCAACCTTGATAAAGGCAGTTTAGAAATAGATTCCTCTGAGTTGTGAAGAACATTTCAGTCTCTTTTAATTTTCATCGTTTGTCTAAAGAAAAGGAATCTTGCTCAGGAAAAGGAATTGGACAAGACCGTGTTCGCTGCGTGTTCGCTTGCGTGCGTGAGGCTGTTCCACATTTCGAGCATATGACGTCACACATGGTGCTTTGAATTCCTGGTCCGAGCTAAAAGGAAATGTGACTAGTTCTGAATTTTACGGTCGGTCTATCTAGAACGTACATATGGGGTTTTGCGGGTTTTTGGAGGAACTTTTTTCAAGTGATGCATTCGTGTTGTCGTAAAACACTTTTAAAAGAAATGCTAAATATACATTGTTCATAGTTACGTGATTTGTTACGCCTGAGCCAATTTCTCATGTCTGCATGCAAATTATTGTTTTTCATCTCAAGGTCAAGTTCCTGTACACGTCATATGATAACCTTTAAAACTTTTTTTTGGCATAGGTCAAACGCGATCACGGATACCTGGGGGTGATTTGAGTAGTTACATTCAGGCACTTTACCTCCATGCTTATGCGCCATTGCAAGTAAAAGTTTATCTGTTATACCAACCAAGCATTACTGGTTTGCTAGCGGAGGATACGTTCAAAGTCGCTTAAAGAAAAGATGTCCTTACGAGTAATAGGTTTAAACTAACATCTGTAATCAGTAACAACGATCTGTAAACCTAAAGAAGGCTGGTATGGAAAGCCGAAATATTGTTCTAAAAAAGCAATACACGTTGTCGGTTCCCGGGGGGGGTACTCCCTATAATGGCCTATACAGGGAGGCTCCGCCCGAAAGGGGTGTCTTTTTCAGGATTCAGGTACATGAAAGGATAGGGATTTTACTCGTTGACTCAGAGGCCATGAGGGCGAGACGAATAATTGTTTTAGCAAAATCCAAACTAGTTGATCAAAAATTTCGAGACAAAACAACTTTAGCTAGCAAAACGCGATTCAGCCGACATTGTTTAATTTTGGTTTTCAAAGCCGGCGCTTTTCGCTACTAGTGGGCTATAACAAATAGCCTAGTAGCAGCTCAACCAAACTGAACGCAGCATTGATAATAGACCACTAGTTGGATTTTACTAAAAAACGGTATGGGGCTGGACCTCGGGGAGGACCCTCGCCTTATAAATATTTTGAGTACCCCTGCCCCCGGTGTCGGTTATGACCAGCTTTGCAGAAGTTGGACTTCTCGTTTTTTTCTAAATATTTTAGCTTTCATGATGAGATCTCTTTTCTAGAGATCCAACGTTAACAATTAGCAGGATGTTCGTCCACGGTTTTTGCAGTTAATTTCTTTATCATTAAGCTCAAGTGAATTTTCCTGTAGCTGCGCTGAGGATGACAGAAAACTACCTTATACCGAAGAAAGCACCAGTGACATGAAAGCGCTATCCTATGCTAGTCTGTCCGCGCGAGCCAAGGACTACTATTCAGTTTAAACCTCTTTTTAACCGTTTAATAATATACACGAAAAAATTACTCAATTCTGATTGGCTGAGAAAGGAGTGCTGTTCCTCTGTAACACGAGGGCAAACTTGTAACACGAGTGCAAATTACAAGTGTTTTCTGATTGGCTAAAAACACAAAAAACCCACCAAGAATCAATCACATTAGAGCTGTTTTAACGACAAAATTTAAGAAAATGGCCATGGTTTTCAGCAAACGACGAATTGATTTTGTGCGCAAAACAACAATAAAAAAGTTAAAAAATATATGGACCCAAAATTTATTTTGAAACAGTGCAAACGCACTCGTATTTACTTAGAAGTAAGGAAGCTTTAAAATTATTTTCATTATTAAATTTTACAATGAAAGGGCTAATTCACTCTTCATGCTGAGTGACTTTTACTCACAGCCTAGTCAGCAACTGTTCAGCAACTTTCCTTTTTTATTCATTCGAGTGAAATACCACTTTCATGTGAACTATACAAAGTGTACGAACACAATAGGGTCAACAGGAGAATTGTTTTATAGATTATACTGACCCTTTTTTTCTATTTTAAAGCTTTCCTTACTTGGCCATTTGATATCTGAAAAATGCCGCCGTCGAGTGGTATTAGTTTCAATGCAAAGAATAGCCGACAACAAATTGTCTACGGCTCTGGCCGTAAATTTGCGGAATGACTGACATTTTCAATGACTCGTCAGCGCCATTAACGAGACGCCATTCGAGGATAATCATCGATTAAAGCTCACTCACGGAAACGTCCGTACGACAACCAGGCCACCAGACCAACCAGTCTTTTTTAAAAAAACATAGATCGTGCGTAAAGTACTTTTTGAAGTTTAATTTTCATTTTGTGGTGTGAAAATCAATAGTAGTCGCATAATTTTCTGACAAGCAGTGAAAACATGTTATATTTAAATGTCGCGCATGAACTCTTTATAACATCATCACGCCATCTCTCGTTGGCACGTGTGTTAGTGTCATCACGAAATGGATGGGTACATATATCTTTGAAAAGAAAAAATTAGGCAAAACGTCTCGTCTATAATTAATTATTAAGAGAACTGAGAGCCATGAATACCCAGCTGGTATAAGCTTTATGTTGGTTATTCATCTATAAAGACTGAAATATTTTACGTGCTTAAAGTACACCCGTTGCATATAAGAAAAAGACATATTCCGTTTGGTGAAGGATGCAGTTTTCGTGCCGCCCTCGGAAGTAATGAGTGAGTTAATTTACAATTCGTGACATCAGAAGTATGCCGGCTAACTCATGGGACGTATAAAATCGTCATCGCTGACCAGAACAAAGTCATCGCCACTCAAGGTCGCCGTATGACAATATAAACTAGAACTACGAACGCTAAACACAGCAAAAAAGTACTGGAAAATCGGAGAGACTAAATAATCACTATATAAGGTAAGTACGTTTTGGGGCAATGGACAGCCCTATCCTGTGACAAATATTCTTATTTCTTAGGAGATTTTTTTAAGGATTCTTCCTTCTAAATTGATTGAACAGGGATAATCTGTTTACAATCTCTCAGTACTTATATAATATCAAATTTTCACTTTTCAAAGTCCACAAACTCAAACAGTTTCAAAAAGTTTTTCACAAACTGTCTGAACGACGACTCTCTAGACAGGACAACAGTTCTAAAGCTTCAATTGCACGTGGAACATAAATTGATGATAACTTTCACATGCTAGTTAAGTTCGCCAGGACCTGACCCCTAAATAAAAAACAAACACCTGACTAGCATGTTCAATCACTTGAGCTTAGGTAAACACCAAAATACATTTTACTAGTATCTTAGTGAACAACTCTATCGCGGAAAGCCAGAAAGAAATTGCTGGTGCTGTTATAGTATATTCCTGTTCTCAAGGTTTTGACGAACTTTTAGCAGATGTTCGCTGACTTTGCTCATGGCGGATTCTCCCGGAGATTCTCTGTCTCTTAAACATGTTTTGACGGTATTTAGCAGATGTGCCTTTTGGATATATACAGACGGTCTCTCTCTTGTCAGTTAGGCTGTTTAATTCCTGTTTTCATTCTTGGAACTGTTTAAAGTAAAGTACAGTATGATTTTTAGTGTTTTTGAAAGTAAGGTTTACTTTACAAGCCGGATAGTCAAAAAAGGTCGCGTGATGACCAGCTGAAGCGATGTTGCCGATTAACGCACGTACTATCACAAGCGCCCCAAGGTTTCTTGACAGTTCAAATATCATTTACCGGTACATGAACGCGTTAAAATACAGTCCTCGAAGGGTCACGGAAACACAGCACTCTTTTCCACACGACAAAATGGTGAAATGAAAGAGAAGTGATTAGAACCAGTCAAAGTTAACATGAAATAATTAGCCCTGTTTTTAGTGTGAAATTATTTTGACCCCACTTTTGCGAGCCTCCCGTGCGACTATAAACTAATTTGTGTAAACACTATGAAACGCTCTTCGTTCGCGTGATGTCGCGGGTTTCGTGACAATTTGTTTGTGGTGGTGTATACCCAGAGTTCCTTGCGCTGCAGATTATGCGTGACGCGTGCGCAGAACAGGCCTTGAGCCACCGCCACATGTGCGTTCGAAAGTCCAGCAGTTTCACTCGCTACAACAACGTTCCCGGCGAAGGGATGCAAGAGGAAATCGCTCCTTCTCTAAAAGTGATTCTCCTTTTCCCTTTCAGCCAGCTGCTGAACATGCAACGCTTCTGAGGCGTAACTCAACACCATGGAACTAGAATGATTTGGGTTGCAGAAGCATCTTGTCTTTAATTAATGGCTGTGTGCAAGAGCCGGAGTTTCATGGCGTTCCCCTCGACGCATTCCCAACAGCCGTCGAAGGGCTGCCACGGGTCACATTACCCTCTACAACCGCAGCAAGAAACTCAGCCGGATAGACCTATCGGTTATGGAGCGTTTGGCGTAGTGTGGTGAGTTTCGAGATTTAAATTTCTTTTGTGCCACTTTTTTTAGCTTTCTTTTGACAATATTTTCATGTACAATGTACAGGTCTGTGACAGATCCGCGAAATGGAAAGAGGGTCGCTCTGAAGAAGATGCCCAACGTTTTTCAGAGTCTTACGTCTTCTAAAAGGGCTTACAGGGAGCTTAAGATGTTGTGTTTCTTCAAACATAATAACGTGAGTCATGTTTTTCATTTTTCTTGGCTTAGTAGGCCCCCTTTATTCTTAAGATGCCGGGTTGGTGAGCGTAATTATTCAAAGAGCGCCGGTGGCGTTCTTCGGTGTTGTTAGTTTCATTCAAGTGAAGTTTTTGCTGTCCCTTGATATGAACTGATTATTATTTTTCTATCGTAGGTACTTTCTGCTTTGGACATTGTTCATCCCGGCCATGTAGACTTCTTTCAAGAAATGTATCCTTTGTGTCAAAGCAGATCGAAAGAAAGGTGTATTTATCTTTGTAGCGTGACAAAAATAAAAATTTACATTAATCAATTTCGGGCAGAGGTTTTGCTAAGGAGGGGCTATTTATATTCCTCCTGTCGCTTAAATTTGCTGTTTCACGAAGTTTCCATGGAAGGAAATTGCGTCCTGTAGGACACTTTAAAACAGGAATTAAACCCAAAACCTTGAACTTCGCTCTAAATATTAAAACCTCCTCTAGGAATTAATATCAGTCAGTGAAGAAATAAATTAAAGAAAGGTTTTGGCCTCCTAGAGGGTGTTTTACGTGTACAATGAAAAGACGAATACTTGTGGTTTTGGTTATGTCATAAATTTTGAACTTTTCCAAGCTGTGGGTTTTGAATAGAGCTTTCTGATCGAGCCTGTTTCAACTCCCACCTGTTGCTCAGCAATATGCGCTTTGTGTTTGCCGACGCTTACATTTTAGTGCCAATTATTATCTCCTCGCTATAATTTCGTTCGAGACAAACTCCAAATTAACTGATTCCCTTGAACAAGCGACTTGTTTGATTCTTAAAAAATATTTCTCACACTGTAGGTCAATAATAGCGGAAACTAGTTAAGTCGCTTCGTCGGAAAGTTCGGCTTTCTTTTCTGTGTAATGTCAAGTTCCGGTCCGAAATAGTAGATCTGTATTTTGAACGTATAATGAATGGCAAAAGGCAGTTTCCTTTATGCCATATCCTGTCTTCGCATGTTGGAAACGAAAGGGTTGGATATATCAGAACTTATTTTACATATTGGATTTCACTTGTCATCTCTATTTCTTAATCCTGTGAAAATCAGAGTTATTTTAAGCTCAACACTATATGTTCAAACGAATCCATCTTTCTTGGCAGAATACAAATTAAAATGATTCCTTTTAATGTCAGAATATGTTCCTCTATATATGGATTTTAACGTTTTGAATATGACGATCAACTCCTAGATACTTTCTTATTAAACTATAGGACAATACTTTCACTTGATATGGTATTATCAATTTTTTTTAAAAATGATTTTTTTTCAGTTTTCATCTTCTTAAGAGTGAAAGATAATTTGTGTTTGCAAGGAGAAATGTTAAAGCTGTATTTGAAACAGAAAAAAGTGTTTTTAGTAAATTCCTTCATCAAAAATACATGGCTAAACTGATTTTACATCTGAAATGAAAGCAGCCAGACTGGACTTCCTGGATATTATATTTAACAAAGTATTTTACAAAAATTTTAATACCAGTGTTATCACTTTGAATGGAATAAAAGATACCTTCCGGCTACAAGGGTAGCTGTCAATATTACCATGGCAACAATTGTGTTTAAAAAACTTCTCTCTTTTTTTAGAACAAAGGCTATTTCTCCTTTGTGCTCCGTTAAATCTTATTTTTTTCCCCTTTCATTTGCAAAAAGTATCTGGATCAGCTAAAGTAATCAGAAGTTAAAATAAATGTTGATAAAGATTATGAATTTTTCACATTAACAGTTTTAACTCTGGCTGTGTAGGACACGTAAAAAGAACATTAGTTTTATTGTAAGAGCCCACCTTTTCAAAGTTTGCACTTGACTACACATATTTAGAAGTGAGTAACTGACTGCTTTGTTTCTGGCATAAAAAAAATTCTTGTTGCTGAGAGTATAGTTACTGGTTGCCACTGATACCGTGGCTTTATCAACAATAATGCTATTGTCATTGTTAAATCTTTGAATCCTGTTTTGGGAGAGAAAACAGTTTTTAAAAACTTGAATAAAGCAGTGCTTTTTCCTGCTGGGTATGTAGTAATTTGCATTCTCAAAAATTTAAGCTTGGCAAGTTACACTCAGCTTTTCATGGGATTATATGGTTTCTCTTTGTGATTCTTAATTATTGTTGTCTCGCTGAGATCTCAGAAAAAATATAATTATTAAAGACAAAGTTTTCGTAAATTATTTTTCCCTCAAAAATTTAGTTTACAATGTATGTCTTCTTAGGACAGTATGTTGTCAGCCACAAAAGTTTATATTTTTATGAAAAGATTTCCTGTTACATTTAACTTTGCAGAGAAAATCTCACAATATTGAAGTCTCTTGCTACCATCACAATGTGGAACCAGTTGTGTTTAGGGTGATTTTGTAAATGGACACTACCGAGTTAGAGATAGAACCTGAAACTAAACGGGTAGTAATAAATTGAGGGAAATTAAAGTTGGAGTGGGATTTTGGGGATCTTGGAGACAGCAAACTCTAAACTTGTACATTCTAATTCTCTGAAATATTATACCAAGAATGATTTTATATCTAAACTGATGTGTATGTGTATCATGGGAAATCATTTTCTGCCTGAACCTGAAATCTGGCAGGCTGTGCAAAACCACCTGTTGGCCCTTCATAAGCTGAATGTATATGTGATGATAAATGTTTGATGTTTAACTCTTAGAATTCAGCCCTTCCAGTACAGCAAAAATGTTTCTTGGTTGAAAAACTTTTAAATTGACAAGGATTACTAATACTTTGAATGTTTAAGAAACTTTGGATGCTAAAGGAAGAGAAATAATTTTACATGTAGCATAAGTGTCATATATGGATTATGAGGTGTAAAGTTTGATGCTAGTTAGGCTAGTATAAGTTTATAAATTTATGCAGACAAGAAGCTACCAAATCCACTATGTTTTATTATCAAACTCATCACATCTCTTGAACTTTCTTTATTTAGTTTTCAAAGAAATTTTAATGACTGTTTCAGAATATACTAGTCTCATCACTGGAATTTTTCAATATTATTTTAAAGGACATTTATAAGCTATTGTTTTTAACTATACATTGCTATATCATTGAGATGTTTTCATTTAATTTTCATTACATGCTCAGTCCTAATTACTCCTAATCCCAGAACAAATTGTATATTTTTGAATTGCACATGGTTTATTTACCTTAACCTTCTAAACAGATATATAGTTTCAGAATTAATGCAGTCTGACTTGCACAAAATTATTGTGTCCCCTCAGCCTCTTAGTTCAGATCATGTTAAGGTTTTTCTGTACCAAATTTTAAGAGGTAAGTCTTCTGTGTGTTTCAAGTTGTTGTATATCATCGTGAAGGGTGCAATAGAAACAGTAAGCCTCTGAACCCTAAAGGCAATGAGAAACTCATTTCTCATTTTGATATCGTTGCTTAACTTTTATGAGAATATACTTTGGTCACAATGAGGCTGTACGAGCAATGTTGTTGCACCAAAAACAAAATGGCACCTGGCCACATTTTTTATAGGTGGGGATTGAACTCTTCTCCTGTAAAACTTTCTTCCATTGTTTCAAGAAATTTGGATCGCTGCTGATCAAGTGAATGGAACAGACATGTAAGGGTAGATTTCCACTGTCGCATAATTTTTATGTCTACGTGGACGTAAATTCTACTTACATAAATAAAATACAGTTCAGTGAGATTCAACTTTTATGTTTAAGTATGACACACATGGTGTCTCTGATTTAATCATGCAGGTAAAATTTACATATTGTGGCATGTAAAAATTATGCAACACAGTGGAATTCTACCTAGAAGAAAATGTCATCAACAAAGCCTGGGTGTTTAAAAATAATTCTTTCCACGCCAAAAGAACTGTATGAAGGAGAGTGTGGAGAAATTGTATTTTGGTATCAGTGCCTGAAGGGTTTACACAGAATCCTACACAGTGCTGTCAACATCCAGGAGACTTCAGATTTTGGACTCTATCTCCCAGTCTCCAGATTAGAGTACATGCATGAAATTTCCCCAATAATCGCTGAAGTTTGCCAATTCTTCAGTATTTTGCATTGTTTAATGTTAACATCGAAATGTCTCATCATAATCTCAGGTATACCATTGTAGTATAACAATAATTTTATTGGATTGGTGGGAAGTAAACCAATTAGCCAGTTAAATTTTACTATTCCAACAACATCTTTTTTGCCTCTTTCTGTCATCGCAAAGATGATCGAAATCAAAGAGTATTTTTTGCACAAATGATGTCATGTGCTGTGCATTATGACATCATCTATCATCCCTTCCCTATCAGTTCTTCAATATTTGAAGAGATGGGGAGTTGACAGCCCTGTTCCTTCAGGTCTCTTACTTATAACAGTGAATGTGAACTGACTGATCATACCATTCCAATGTAATAACTTCCTATTTTTGTTATTATTCAGGACTTAAGTATCTTCACTCTGCTGGAATTTTACATAGAGACATTAAACCTGGCAATTTATTAGTCAACAGTAACTGTCTTTTAAAAGTGAGTACAAGAAAAAAAAGCAGGGTTCTCATTAAGCTTTAAGGAGACAGCTAGAATATTAAAGAAGCTGTCTTGGAAGTTCACTGAAAGCAATTTGAGACTCTTGCTCTCTCACCTAACTCATTTTTTCCTGAAAGAGTTAAGAGCGGCTGTCTGTAAATATCGAGAACTTGCCGTCAAATGGAAATTTCGAAATTCTTCATATTCAGTCAGAAAAAACCCTTTGGTGAAACGTTTTCGAAAATCACAATCAAAGTTCCTAAAGAGTTTTCTTTTTCGAGAAAACCGGCAAAAAGTGAAAAGCTGCCCCACGCCATATAGTCTCCGGTCTAAAACCTTTGAATTAGACCATTTTCAAAGCCCTCTGGAAGAAAGACGGTTCGAGGAAACAAGTTCATCCTTGGCAGATAAGTAAGGCATCCCAGTTACAATAGTCTGTGGTAAAAATATTGCAAGGTAATGAATTTTTTACTCGGTTAAAAAACGCCCGAAGATTCCTATCTTCAGCACTTTCATAAACAATTAAATTTTGCAAAACTTTGAAGGAAAAAGTCACGGCTTGGTACATGGAATTTTAGAAGAATTATTACACCTCAGAAAAGCCTTACTGTTATAGTGAAACATATAAAAAATCCAGCTTGGGCAATTAAAAAGCAACCTGCCGAGAGAGGTAAACGCGCAGTTCATTTTCGATGTTTTTTTGCACAAAATTTTCAAACAGTCACGCAACCAAGGGTAACACAAACTCCATAAACTTATATTTAATGTGCCCAGATATGCATATTTTTTCAATGAAGATGAATATAATGTAATATAATGTTCTATAATGTAGCACCTAATGAATATTTAAGTCTTCTATCGCTTTTTTTTTTTAATTTTAACGTATAAATGGAATAAGTGAAAACTGCCGGGTTGAATTTCAAGTGCAGCGTCAATACCTACATATTTCCATACTGGCTTAACGAAAGCAGAAACTTGAAAATTCATGCACAGTATCTCAAATCAGGAATCTTTGATAAAATGCATCTGAAAGTTTGTTTCATTCGATAAAAACCTGTTACTGAGGGGCTGGAAGTTGTTAGAGTTCAAATGGAAAAAAACTGCGTTTGGCGAACCAAACAACAAAGGTCTACAAATGATATCGACACCAACCAAGGTACTAGGTACTCCTTTTTTAATTTATTTTTTATCAGTGACCCAGGGGGAAGGTCGCCCTTAATGCGCTCTTCCCACCTGGTCGATAAAATGTTTTAAATCTATTACAAATTGTTAAATTCTTGACACAAAATGTTCAGTACAAAAGTAATATAGTTAAAACAAACAACTGAAGAGCACTCGCCTCTTCATAAAATACGCCATAAAACCGGCCAAGAAAGTAGTCAAAGTTTCCTCTTGTGAACGTTACAGGCAAATTTATCATCAGTGAACTCAGAGGAACAATTTGAAGTACGTCATTACCTGAGTAAAACCTTGCAACTCTTTACAAAGAGTACAGGATCGGCCTCTGAATGGTTCTTTTCTACCATCTATCTCTCACTTGTCGGTCTATTCCCCACCGTAGGGCACACAAAAAAGGCCGTAATTCCCACCCCGGGAATTTTCATCAAGCGCAAAAATGCTGTTTCGTTTAAAAATTTATGTAAAAAATATAGAGAACCTGACTTACATTGCATCAACAAAAAGACGGAATACCCACACTTTAAAAAAGAAAACGAACAACCGGCGTTATTGTTTCACGCGGCCAGAAATACTTCATATACACACACATACACACACAAGAAAACAGTACAATGAAAAGTTTGTTTTATTTGCCCACGTTCACTATACCCCCACCCTCACTATACCCCCAGCCCTCGGGCCCGAAGCTCTGGACTTTTCCCGCAGGCTGCCTCGGGGACAGATGGTAGCAGATAAAAAAGAACAAGGTTTTTAGGGTTTTGGTCATTTGGGTAAACCATTTGATAGCCAATTGTGCGTGTGGGACAATTATTTTGTAATTAGCACGGCGTAGAGAGCAAAGTATTCAATACGATATCGTCTCATCGAAGGTAAAAAAAAGACAAGAAAAGGACTGATGCCAGAGGGTACTAACTCAGGTGTCCGTTAAAGGTATCCAAGTTAGCTGGATAAATTGTTAACGAGAGAAATGGAACTTTTTCGCCTGTAAATCAGCTCGTATTTTTAAATAGATCAAGAACCCACGCTGAAACGAAACATCTGGAACGAGGGTGAAAAGGAGATTTGCCACGCCCTATGAACGTGTGAGACCCACGCGCGTGCGAAAATCATACAACGGCATAAAAAAGAACCGGCTGTTTTACAGTCTCGGAAATTCTGGTAAATGCTCATCGCATATTCCAACTTCAAAGCGAGTAAATTCGAAAACATCAGGTTTGCGTTTTAATCTGAGGGAAAAGATTTAGAAAATAATATATGCACTTTGCATGTTTACCCATTTTTGACCAAATAAATATTGTGTTTTCCCGTTTTCCAATATACCGGTCCAGCCTGGACAAAAAAATATTTAACACAGCACGTTAATTCAAACTTCTATGTTTTTAATGTGGAAATGGTTTAAGATAAACGTCCACGCGAGAGGGCGGAGAACAGCAAGAGCGGCTGCGAAGGAGACGAAGACCAAGAAAGAATGAGCTAAAACCAAGAGAAGATAATGACTCCGATCAAGTCTCTAGCCAACCTCGTTGCAGAAAGCGTTCATGTGTAAATGACATTTCATGATCATGATTCATTCCGAATAGTGTCTCCTGTTGTTCACGTGTTTGCTATGGGACGAGCCAGCCATTTATTTTGGGCTTAGGAGGGGTGTTAACAAAAACGGAAAACAAAATCATGCACAAGAAAAGAAGGAGAAAAAAATGGTACACAATGGAGCATGGGAAAACGTTTATGTCTCACCCATTTCTGGGATTTGTTTAACGGGAATGTTAGAAAGGAAATTCTCATATTTTTAATCTTATTCGAGTGAAAAGTGTTGAATAGACATAATTTCGTCCTCCCAGCTTTAAATAATATTTCTCACCATGCTCACATTGCCGAATCTCCGTAAATCTGCAATGAAAAGATTTCCAGGTTAAGCCCTGGATCAACTCAATTTGTTTTGGCAATGTGTCTAAGCAATGCCTGTTCTTGAAAGTGTCCAGGAGCGTAAACTGACTTCCAGTTTAATAAATCGCAAAAATTGCCAGCTTTTTCGTACGGTATCAGCCCTGTCTTTTATACATTTTGTTGTAGACCAGTGTTCGTATGACAAAAGTTTAGCCCTGTCTTCTTAGCGCTTTGTATCCTTAGTTTTTGTTGAAGTGGTATTTGTCAATGTGCAGTTTAGTTTCGCCGTCTTACCAGCCATTTTTGTTTCATGCATTTATTAGTTTTTTCCTCCTCTGTTTTTCTTGGCAACCTCCATTTCGAAACGTCGGGGTAAATTTTGACCGTTTATTTTTACCGTCATTTAGCCATTTTTCGATTGTACATTTTAAGCATTGCTGGGTAATTTTCCCCTATTTCTCCCGCTTTCCACCCTTTTAGAACTCCCATCACACGCCCTTTCCTCTCCCATCTCCCAAACCCCTCCCAGTGGTCCCACCCCTTATTAGAGAGATTAAAGGAGCTGTGTCACGAAATTCAGCCAAATAAGAAAATTACAAAATGCCCGTTAAATTAAGAGAAACGTAAAAATAACCCCTTAAAACATTAAGGGAAGGTTAAAATAACATAACAGAAACAACAGATGCTACGGATGGGCAAAACTGAAGAAGATTGAAACGGATTGAAATTAGGGTTTTTGAAAACTGTTCAGCCTAACAGCTTTTCAAAGTTGATCCCTACTGCTTGCAACTTAAAAAATAATGCTTAGGAGACATATTTGTTTGTCTCGGATCTCTGATTTTGTCATTTACCTGTAATTTCTTTGCTTACTTTAAGTTCCATAGCGATTTAGGGCGAGTAATTGGTAAAATTAAACAAAATTAACTGGACTACCGTGACACAGCCCCTTTAAGATTCACGTTTACGCCAAACGGCAGGCGTGAATTTTTACCACGTGACCAAGTTTTCCCCTTATTTTCCGTTTACTCTTTATTGTTTCTAGACAAAAATAAGTTGTTTTATGTCAGTTTTAACAATAGGAATCTTTCCGGACTGTTTTTATTTGCTTATTTTCTATTCTGAGAAATTCTCAACTTGAGTCTGACGTTTCCCGTTTGCGGCAAACGTGAATCTTAATCTCTCTATTCTCCCGCGCTTCCACCCCCTTCCACCTCCACTAAATTCTTCGTTCATTTTCGCTCCGCTTGTACCGCAAATCCTTTGTTATTCCATTCTTGCTTAGAAGTTTTATTTTTTAGATTTCAATAGAGAACAGAGAAAGCCAGTTGTTCCATTGTTAATGTTAAGTAACAGAGGCTTGCCTAATTATAACTTGTGAGAAGTTACAGATTTTGAATGAATCTGGAACCAGTTTCAAATTAAAAACCCATGGAGATTAACTCCATATATTAAAATAGAATACAACAACTGTTGCTAGAGGTACTAAGGTCGGTGACTCTGATTTTACTAAACTTATGAAGCGTGGGCTGTGATAAAAGGCTATGAATATATTAAGTAATATACTTGTACAGTTGTCTCGAAAAAAAAACTTCTGCAAATAAGAGCGGCTGAAAAAAATGAAAGAAATTGCTCAGCCTCTACTCTCCCTCCGCCTCTCCAAATAAAATGCCCCTTTCCTAATAAAGTAGCTATAGCCTGAGATCACACATTTCAAGATTGATATGCATTTGACACGGCAAATGATCTTTCAATCAGCTCGTTTAGGAAACTCATATTATTTACCTTTTCAATTCAATGTTTGTCTGAATCTTAGTCCGTTTTCTTTCCAGCAATTTCTATCTATAAAATACACCCAACCACTCAAAAAATTTATATCAGTTAAATTGAATTTCAAAATATGTATATTTTGAAACAAGACTCCTTACTTTCCTCAGCATTGTTGACATTTATGGAAACGGCCGTTTGACCTTTCAGAGCTGGTTCATTGCGATCGCTCTCATCTAACTCTCTAGCTAGTCAATTCATACCAGAGCAATAAAAGACTCGATCAATCTTTCGATTTTACATGTAAAAACTATTTTTTCCTGATCGCCGCGAAAAAATGTAAGTCAAGACAAGTTTTTGGAGTTTGTGTTACCCTCGGTTGCGTGACGGTTTTAATGTGCGTTTTATGCAAAAACATCGAAAATGAACTGCGCGTTTACCTCTCTCGGCAGGTTGCTTTTTAATTGCCCAAGCTGGATTTTTTATATGTTTCACTATAACAGTAAGGCTTTTCTGAGGTGTAATAATTCTTCTAAAATTCCATGTACCAAGCCGTGACTTTTTCCTTCAAAGTTTTGCAAAATTTAATTGTTTATGAAAGTGCTGAAGATAGGAATCTTCGGGCGTTTTTTAACCGAGTAAAAAATTCATTACCTTGCAATATTTTTACCACAGACTATTGTAACTGGGATGCCTTACTTACCTGCCAAGGATGAACTTGTTTCCTCGAACCGTCTTTCTTCCAGAGGGCTTTGAAAATGGTCTAATTCAAAGGTTTTAGACCGGAGACTATATGGCGTGGGGCAGCTTTTCACTTTTTGCCGGTTTTCTCGAAAAAGAAAACTCTTTAGGAACTTTGATTGTGATTTTCGAAAACGTTTCACCAAAGGGTTTTTTCTGACTGAATATGAAGAATTTCGAAATTTCCATTTGACGGCAAGTTCTCGATATTTACAGACAGCCGCTCTTAAGGTGGCTCAAAATTTGAAGTTGCCATTGAATTAGCTGGTTGCTGGCACTTAATGATAACCCTGAAAGGATTTCTAGAAGTTTTGTGGTCATTATGTGGATTTTACCAGTAGAAGGATGTATTTACTTAATATCAGGGGTTTCAATAAAAATTGAAGTAGCCAGCAGGTTTGGATCTATAGAGTAACTGACTGTATCAAAAAGGGGGAGGGGGTTCTGTGGGCATACTTCCCAAGAAGATTTTGAAATTTCAAAGCCCTAAAATGCACTTTCCAGCTTTCTGGGGACTAAATTGAGGACAAAAGAGCGGCTTTCTTTTTTTCAGTCAACAAAGGGTAGCTTTCATTCAACTTTCAATTTATCAGCGACACAATATACCCGGTAATCAATTCCTACAACCAATGAACAAATGATGGAAACTAAATTACTTACTTTGCTTGTAAAAAAATTCTGGGTAAACCTATAAGGAAACTTGTGAAAAATAGGGACTCATGTTTTTGAACTGGGACTCGTTATTTTTCATCAGATGAGTCTCAGGACTCGCCATAACTATTTATAACAAAATCACTGCTTACTGAAACCCCTGCAATGTGGTTGTGTGGCTGAGTGACCAGCTCCTAATCCGGAAAATGCTACATTAACATCACAGAGTCTTGCCAGAGGGGGTCTCTTGTATTAAAAATATGTACATCCTGGATTATGACAACAATTGATTTTGTCAAGGCATCCAGGAAACCATTTATACAGGTCCTAGTCTTGCATGTAGTCTCATCCACACTAGAGGACGTTATTCTCTCCGTAAAACTTAGGACAACCTTGTTAAGGAACATTTTGCACATGGTCAGTGACTTCAAGCTCCATTCCTGATTGGAAGCTCGTTAAAACAAGATTTGAAAAAATTAATACTTATGATTTCCTGCACAATATTAACCCATTCGCTCCTGGAGATTTTGCCCAAAAACTTGTTTTGAAGCTAGTCGAGTGGTTTTCTGGTCACTGTCATGTTATAAAGAGCTAAAACTTACCACAAACCCGTTTACCGGTCGTACTCTTCGCGGCCTTCTGATCCAGATTTAACCTTCTCCTCCCCTCTTTTTTTGCTTTTCTTGCTCATTTTTTTTTTCTCTTGCTGGGCATTTAGTAGGCTTCATTTTGATGGGAAGAGTTTTTAGGAAAGCTTTTAGGATCTTAGGATTAGGTGAAAGGAAAGGTAGGTGGGTAATGGAACAAGATTTTCATGGAGATTTACAGGTCAATCTTGCATGGTTTTTTGCCGTTTTCTCCGGTGTCCTTGACTGAATTGTGCCCATTCTGGTATGGTTTGAAAGATCTCTTCACTCTGCAGGGTTAGAAAGGACGTGGATCCGCACGGGCGGTTACGGGCACTTCAGGGGTGAATGGGTTAATAATGATAATACCTTGTTCTAAATCTAATATATTATTTGAACAATAATCACAGAAACTTAGTTTACTGTTAGTAATACTTACTTTTTATCTTCTAACAAAGGAAATTATTGTTGTTTTTTCCCAGATTTGTGATTTTGGTCTTGCACGTTTAGAAGAACCTCACGAGAGTGCAGTAATGACACAGGAGGTAAATGGAACACATTTTCAGTTGAAATTTTGATGCAAAATTGAGTACAGAACTTAATATTCCCCAGCTGTTAATGACAACCCTGATTTTTGTGAATTTTTTGGGTTGAAATGTTTACTTTTCTAGTTTTCTCCTGTGCATGTTCTAACAGTCTCATTGCATAGATGGTCTGCTTTTTTATAGGTTGTTACGCAGTATTACAGAGCTCCAGAACTTCTTGCTGGAGCAACACACTATGGTCAAGAAGGTATGTTCAACAGAAAGGATGAGGTTGTGCCAACTTTAGACAGTGCTTACTTAGCTTATAAAGGAGTCCTCTATCTTCTTGCTTATATTAGAGCTTTGCCCTGTATGCTCCTTTGCAGAACCCAAAGCCAAAAATCAAGAAAATGCCTAAATCATGTTGTCAAGTTTTTTCAAATTTTTCCTATTGTTTAAATACATGTATTTGCTATGCCACAAGTAAGAAAACCTTTGTCTGCTCTTGCACAGCATCTTCATCGGGGACCATGGATTTCTTAGGTTGAGAGACACTGGATGTGCTATACATGTAGCCATTTATAGATAATATTCCTGTAGCTGTGTTTTTGTCCCTCCTACAAAGATTTCCCAATCTCTTAAAGAGAACACAAAGAATTTAGTAAAGTGTAATGATGGTTGTAGTACCTGACTCTAATGAACTTAAATTAATTACCGGTATTATTATTTTTAAATTTTAAGCACCCTACTTTAAACTGCCCCTTAATTTAATTTCCTTTTTTAGTGGATGTATGGTCAGTGGGATGTATCTTTGCCGAGCTCATGAGTAGAAAGATTCTCTTCCAAGCTGAAAGTCCAGTTCAGCAGGTAAGTAATAGGTATTAATATATGAAGTGCTCAACTTTAACCTCCAGGAGCTGTACAATGTAGTTCCTTTCCTAATATTTATGTACTATTTATTGTTTCCTTTGTTGTAGCAATCTTTCATTTGATTACCAACTTTGTAAGATTTAAATCCCTCCCAAAATGCTACATGTATATTTCATGAAAATACTTTTATGACAATTTTCATATGGCAATCAATGAATCTTTTCTTATTGCATATCTCCTGATTTATTTGCAGCTTAACCTTATTATTGATCTGTTGGGAACACCTAGTCTTGATGATCTTTGCCGTGCCGGTGCCAGTGAAGGAGCTACCAAGTATATTCTTCAAAAGGGACATAAAGCAGTAAGTTTACTAAACCCGAATGTATCTGATTTTGTCTTACGTTTTTTTTCAACCAAAAGTTGTGGAACATTAGAGCACCGTTTATTTTCTAACCAAAGAAGAATGGTTTTGGCTATGAGCTACATGCATGTACATTAGCACTCACAGGATTACTCCTCGCCGCTTAACTAGTTACTCATACACTCCCATAAGTCCCCTGATCGAAGCTCAGTTGTAGAGCATCTGCATTTGAAACCAAAAGGTCAATAGGTTCGACATCTGTTGGGAGTACTCAGACTTTTCCTTCTGGGCTGCCTGTATGATCTTTTCTCATATATTCACCAGGATTAAAATGCACCACCACTATTTCTATCTGCACATACAGTGTGTTAGCACATATCAACATTCCACTCCTATGCAACATGCAGTATGGCTGCCACATGACCCTAGTTTAGTGGCTGTAGCTCTCCTGTTGCTTAGCAATAGAGCATCTGGATGGCAAACCAAAAGGTCATAGTTTCAACACC
The DNA here is from genome assembly GCA_038088405.1 of Porites divaricata. NCBI lineage: Eukaryota > Metazoa > Cnidaria > Anthozoa > Scleractinia > Poritidae > Porites > Porites divaricata. Next base: position 18,744,546 of record JBBMOI010000001.1, read on the forward strand.
TGTATGGAGAAGTGAAATTGGATTTTTTTTCCCATTAATCAAAGACGAGTCAGTTTTAGTAATAAATTCCCAACTCCAGAAACTATAAGGGGGAATAGGTACAAGCTTTCGGTGCAACAATTTCTGGGATCATCAGTTGGTTGGACTACACGTGTATGAGTCCTTAGCTTCTACCGTGGGGTGGTTTGCAAGATTTTGATCAACTTTCACGGCTTAGAAGGAGTATGAATGATCAGTAACATTTAGCTTATTGGCTAAGTTGCACTGTAATCAAAATGACATGCTTGACTATGGGTCAAGCAAGGTTTTATATTTAAAAGGTGTTTAAATATAATATGCAAATTCCCTTCAAGTTGGCAGCATATCTTTTTAAAACTTCAAGAGTGAAATTTCTCAGGATAGAAATTCCTTACGATTGCATTGTCATTGAAGGATATTGAACTAGGACTAAAAAGTCCTATAGAGCATTTTTACATGACATCATGGTGGCCATATTGGTGTTCCAAGAAAATCCCCTGGGTGTTGAACTCTTTTCTCATGTAAATGCTTTTTTTTTGTTCCAATAAGTTAGCATAGATGCTGGCCACATGCATGGGTGAAAACGCTCTACAGAAAGCTTTCCTTCTATTAAGCTGCAATCGGTAGCTGGTTAAGAATATGCTTTTTTTAGTCAAAAGACCGCATAGTTCTAAGTATGAAACCAAGCATTAACCAATCATGAGAAATACATGTCCACTCAAACAATCTCAGAAATTGTTGTGCTGAGAGCTTGTACCCATTTCCCTCAGAGTTTGTGGAGTGGGGAATTGTAATATGTGTTTTTGTCCTATATATATTAATTGGCCTGTTTTGTCTTGCAGCCTGCTCTTGCCACTCTGTACAACCTTTCCAATCAAGCCACTCATGAAGCTGTCCATCTGCTCTGTAGGATGCTTGTTTTTGATCCTGTAAGTCTCAGATTCAGAACATTCAAGAAAATGTTTTTGTATGCAGAGGTATACAAATGCACAACTCATATAGGCCTTACAGTACTGCATGTTGCATGTAAAGGTGTAACTGTTACTTAAAAATCTCCTTTGGCTTAATTGTTGGGTCATGACATTTTTGTGTGTTTTAAATGTTTCTTTTACTATTTATAATTTGTCAGAAGAAGTTAAAAATATTTTGTTTTATCTTCATTGTAGAAAAAGAGAATATCTTGTACGGATGCTTTGTCACACCCTTACCTTGATGAAGGAAGATTAAGATTTCACACTTGCATGTGCAAGTGTTGTCATACCACACCTGCTGGCAGACAATACGTCTCAGGTAAGTTTGACTGATAGTTGATGGTTACAGTGTAGTATAGAGTCATGAAGTGTTAAATTATGAGATTTGTTAGCATATTCAGAAAGACCAAGATGGAAAAACCCCCTTGTCAAAAATCAGTCTGTTAGTGTAAATTGATGGTGAGATTGGATTGTAACGTTTACGATCCAGGCCTGTTTTAGAAGGATTTATATGGAGTCACCGGAGCATATATAACGGTGGTTACCCCACCAATTTGCACTAACAGGCAAATTTTTAGCAAGTGGATGTTTTCTACTTGTTCAATCTGGATATGTTAACCGACCCCATAATTTCTTAAATTTAGTTTTTGTGATGTCCTCACTTCTTTTCTTTTTCATGCTTGCAGTTCGCACAAGTGCCTATTCACTTGCTTGTGTGTTTTAATTATATAAATAAGATTCTTTTAAAACAAGTTCCTAAATAATACATCCTTTCATACAGATTTTGAGCCGATTTGTCCATCAAAATTTGATGACAGCTATGAAACAAATCTTTATATGGTATCTCAAGTAAAAGGTTTGTAAAAACATATTTTTTGTGACTTTGTCTTTTTTCTCCTAAATTAGTTAAAAGAACATTGTTAAGTTGGCCTTTGTTCCTCTTTCTTACTACAGAATCACTTTACAAGTTTATAACAAGTCGTCATCATAATTCAGTTCCTTTATGCATCAATGTAGCATCTCCATCTTTTAAAAGCTTTCAAAGGTAAGCTTAGAAAATGTTCTCAAACAGGATCCAACAAAATTAATTGGGTCTATCAACTCATTTGATAGAGTCAAATAATTTTATTACCACCATAAACAAATTGAAAAGCTGTTGCTTTGAGTTTTAGCCTTTCATCATTTACCTAATGATGGTGGTCGTTTGACCCAATCAACTGAGTTTGTAGAACCAACTTTTGGAAGTACATGTACATGTACTTAGACCTCCAAAGCTTCTTATCCACATTCAGAGTATCCTGTGTTTAAAGTATTGGTATTTGAATTTGGTTGCCATGTGTGCAAAGTGCCTATTTTATGTAATTTTTTTCATTTATTTGTGTATTAACTTATTTTCTCTAACTTCAATGTTTATTTCTTAAATGTTGAAGTTTCAACAAAAAGAATGCCTTGCATGACTAATTCAATCTCTTTTCAGGGTAATCTCCTTTAGTATATACTAAAACATTGGATAGTATTTTTCGCGCACTCTGATTGGCTACTCAAAGTCGGGATATCCAGTACTAATAACTAATTCACTTCCAGCTCCTTTGAGCGAGCAACACCAAACTCACATAAGTTACGAGCAAAGTTGTTTCCTGGTTTGCTGCCATAACAAACAAAGGAATTTCACAAATAATCAAACAAGCTGTTCCCGAAATACATGAAGAAGGGCAGTGACGAAATTCAGTTTGGAAGCTTTAACAGGGAAAGCTTTGTCTGTTTGACTTGAATTTATCAATGAAACCAGTGAAAAGGTTTTTTGTTTACAAATGCAAATTAAGTCTTGTGTTACTTTATTTAGCCGACATGTTCATAAAAGCTAAATTTAATAGTTTTTTACAGAATGGTTTCAAATACAGAAAGAATTTACAACTCCTTCCACAATAGCTAAACAAATGCCTACAAAAGTTTTATTTGTTGGCAAGGAAACACAACAGCCATTTGGTCATTTGCACACCAAAATTGTAATATTTTATTGTTGGCAGCAGTAAATTAGTTAAAAACCATCATTTTTGTGCTCAGTTACAGTGTATCTCACTGTTTTAGTATATACCAGCCACCTCCACTTTGTTTAGTTTGTTTGGAGTATTCCGGATACGCTTCTCACTCTCTGTTTCACACGCATCTTGTGACATGCAAATCAGCTGAGAAATGATATCTAATGGGTATGTGTATCAACTGTGTCCCTTTAAGTGAATTTGGGGGATGTGTGTGTGTCTGTAATAATGATAATAACAATCTTTGATAAAGTTCTGTTGTTTTGTTTTTAGTTCTGGTGTTGCTCCTCAGCCAGATCAGCAGAGCTCCCCACAGTTGTGGTAACATCAGTGTCCTTTTAGTAGTCTTATTAGATGCATCAGTCAATTCATACATTGCCCACCCCTTCCCAGTATATCCCAGGTATTTTCTTGCTTCGTTAATCCTCAAATCATAAGTTAATGTAAGATAAAGTAATTTTAAGATGAATGAAATATACTTAAAGAATGGGTACTTTAGGTTCACCATCCATTTTCAAATTTAAGCAAAGAAACAAAAAATGCTTTTGTTTTTAAGAATTCCAACATTTGCCAAATTTTTATAGGATACTTACATTAAAATATTTATCAATTTGTTTCTTCATGCTGGGGATGACCTTTTTGGGAAGAGGGGATGGCCAAAGCTAGAAATGATTAATGCAGTAGTAGATTTCGGGATTTTGAGCTGGTGATTTAGGAGTAGCTATCTTGATTTAATGTAGACGTCTACTTGTTTCAAAATAGACCTTTAAGTTTGGAACCAATTTAACTAATTTTAGTTTTGTCCTCATAAACTGATGAAGGTTGTAGTTTTTTTTTATCATTATCAAAAATGTGCTACAATATTATGTTTTTCCATCAATGGTGTAAACATCAACAACACTTTGTGTGGTGTGTTATTCAATCTATTTTACTTGTCGTTAACACCATGTATTGGTGTGCTCTTGTAGCTTGTAACTTGAAATGGTAACAGATTCATTCATTTCTCCCTTTATTACTTTGTAAACAAGAAAAAAAGTTGTTGAGTTTTATCAAGCCGTTTTCCTTTGTGATATAAATTGACTAGTTATTTTCTCTGACTTAAATGCTTTTTAACAAGCGGTTGTCAATATTGCTGTACCTCTTTCATGCAAAGTGTTGTTTGTGTTGCTAACCTGAAAACTAAATATTTTGCTTTATTGCTGTAAAGAATTTGCTGTACAATATTATTGATGTAAATAGTTGTCAGAATTTTTTTGCTTCAGAATCAAAGAATGTTCTTTGACCATTTTTTTTCCTTTTATGGGTTGGGGATTTTCATTTTCTTATGAAAATGTGAGGCCATTGTAATTTATATTTAGTTTATTTGTGACCAGGAATATTTGCATATAGGCTATGCAGATTAAAAACAACAAATTAAAGTCACTTTTTAAGGCATGACAAGTGTCTTAAAAGAGTGAGATGTAGTAGAAAATTTTGGGTCTCAGAGACTATTAAGCAAATCTCTTGGTGATTATAGTCATAAAGTCTCGTTTTTGCTACAAGTTTTTGGCAAGCATAGTTTTTTTTAATGTAAAGTATATGAAATAATTCATTGAACTGCGGTTGTAGATGAAAGTGGAGAATGATCATCGCAGTAAATTTTCCAATTTAAGCAATTGGAAAGAAGAAGCCTGAAAAAAAAATCAGGGCTTCAACGGGATTCGAACCCGTGATCTCCGCGTTGCCGGTGTGTTGCTCCACCAACTGAGCTATGAAGCCACACATTGGGAGCGAGGTCAATTTATTGAGTTCATATCTCCCGTGTGGCTTCATAGCTCAGTTGGTAGAGCAACGCACCGGCAACGCGGAGGTCACGGGTTCGAATCCTGTTGAAGCCCTGATTTTTTTTTTCAGGCTTCTTCTTTCCAATTGCTTAAATTTGAAAATTTACTGCGATGATCATTCTCCACTTTCATCTACAACCGCAGTTCAATGAATTATTTCATATACTTTACATCATTTCACTCCTGACGGGAGATATGAACTCAATAAATTGACCTCGCTCCCAATGTGTGGCTTCATAGCTCAGTTGGTAGAGCAACGCACCGGCAACGCGGAGGTCACGGGTTCGAATCCCGTTGAAGCCCTGATTTTTTTTTTTTCAGGCTTCTTCTTTCCAATTGCTTAAATTTGAAAATTTACTGCGATGATCATTCTCCACTTTCATAGTTTTTTTTACTTGCCTTTTGACTGATGTCATAGCAAATTAAGTTTTTAACTTGTTTTCTGATGCCAAAACACTGCTGTTTCCTGTCTTTTAAAGTCCTTGCAGCCTCGACAACAATAGAATGGGCAATTGCTTAAGGACCTTTGATTTTTTTACTTGTGTTATGCGAATATTCAGTAGCTCAGCTTTTAAGTACAGTAATGGCTTCCATGCCAACCACATTAATGCAGTTGTTCTTCTTTGTTTGTTCTTTGGAATGCCTTTAAAGGAATTTAAATCCTTATGTTAACTGGCATTGTTTTGTTCATTTTTTGGTCCTTGCTTCGTGCCATTCCCAATGTTATTGTAATCATAATTGCTATTGCTTGGTAACTTTTGCACTTGAAATTCATGTGTGCCTTTAGTTTGTGGCTTTTACAGTTTAGGATCTTCTTCTTAGTGTCTGTCACAGAGTACAGAGAGGCCAAAGTAAGTAAGTTAGTATGTCATCTTAAATATCGCTCATAAAACCCCAGTATTTCAAGAATTCTAGATGATTACCAGATTGCACTTTTAGTAACAATTGAAATAATGGGTTTTTATGCAAAGAATTTCAGAGCTTTTACTATTTTAATGCCTTTGTTCTAAGACATCTTTGGTCCATAAAATGCTATGTAGTGGGCTCACTTATAATCTCTTGCTGCCTTTTGACATTTTCTTGGTATTACAGATGACCTCAGTGGTGTGATTCCCAAAATAATGTCACACATAAGCCCGAACAATACTCACACTATAACATCATCAATAACCAACATTAGTTTCAGTAACACCATGAAACATTCATACTTTTGTACTGACATCACTTCTGGAAATGTCTCAAATTAAGGAGAATTCTCGCAGCCCTATGCTGGTAATAATAAAGGAAAAGTAAAAAATCGTTGATTACTTTTTCTCAAGTCCATACAATTTTCCTGCTGCCTCTTAAGGTTCTATATTTTTTTTCCTTTCATGATGGATGTCATTTTAGGGAATTATAATAATTCGGGCTTATTGGAAAATTCTATAATATTTTGACGTCCATAACTTTTTTCCTTTTCTTTTCTATTCTGTGCTTTAATTTTTGGGGCATGCCCACAAGTACTGAAAATACCAAATGTGTCAGGCACCTCTAAACTAACGCAGTTTAGCCTTTTAAACTTACTTATCTATTGTCTTTCTTTTCAAGAGTTGTCGCATGGCTACTTACGCATTTAATGAGAATAAAATGCCTTATTATGTAACAATGCAACTTTGATTCTCCACTGGCATGTTTACTACTGGTCCCCGCAAAATAACTCTCTCTGGTGCCGACACGTAAAGATAGCTATCCGGTATAGTGTCGTCATGCGTGCCTAAGTCAAAGTTTAAAGACTTGTGTCTTTGTTTGTTTGGCATGTCAAGGCTGCATTGTGAACCCGAAAAAATTTGAGCATTTTTTTTTATCCTTTATTTATTTTCTAAAGCAAATTTAATATTTATATAAAATGCAATTTGTGCTTTGGGATAAAGCGTTTTCATGCTGAATTTCAAGGCTTGCATGGTGCAACGACACAATTTAGTCGTTCCTGTTCAGTCAAATGAATTGTAAAAAAGCTGCGCTGAAATCAACAAGAATAAAATGATAATTTTATTTAACTGTCCGTAGATATCATTATCTGACATAAACAGTTAATTTAGTGTATAAATCTCTGTATGGTAGAGTCTTGCAAGTCTAACCCATTACCCATCACTGGATCAATAACATGCATATGCAGTTCAACATTTGTTGATCGACAAATGTTCCATTACTATCGCTCAGTTCATATACCGTAGCTGAGTCCATGAATGGCGAGATAAAACAATTCCTGTGTTCTGATTTGCTACTAGCAAATCAGAATCGGGCAAGACTTAATTGATCGGGGCAGACTTAATTAATTTACCGAAATGGGCCACCATACCGCTTTTTCAAACAACCATAATGGAATCAATTCTCCGTAAAGAACCAGGGCGCAAAGTGGAGATGCTGATGCTCAAGCACATGACGTTAGTGGGGCAGGAACGCGTGACGCGCGCCCCTAAGAACGTCTGCGTACGCGTGAGAGGCTATTGCAACCAAGGATCAAAACAAATTAGAACTTCCAGCGTATCCATATGAATCAGCCCATCTTTTACTTATTTGGTAGTTAGGAATAAGGAGGGAGGGGAGGGGGGCTTTAAAGAGAGAGAAGGCTAAAAAATAACCTTCCTCCCCTGAAAAAAGGGGGTCTTATTAGAGAGGGGGGTTTAAGGTGTTTCGATACAGTTTTTCAGAGGCCATACCGATATTTTTCAATCGCCTTAAAAGTGGTCTTTTCCTTGTCCGATCGCTATAAAATTTTCACCGGTAATTTGCTATGGATTGAAATTCGTGAAAGTGTAGTTTTAAGTAAAATCGATATTACTATGACAACAATAAACAAAAAACTTTGAAATTGATAAAAGCCGAATTTTGTCTGATCTAGACCTGCTACTGAAAATCCAACACTAGGAACTTAAAGTTTGTCTCCATGACTAGTACATTTTAGTTTGAATTTATCACAACTTTTGAATGTAAAACATTGACAACACTCACACTGAAATGTACTAGTCATGGATATATGTATTGTCCGCATTAATTTGGAAAAATTAGCATAACGTCAAAAGAGTGAATGCTGTAGCGCGGATTTTTGACCAGTTCGTAGGATAGGTTTGTCTTGAAATTTCAAGGTGTTGCAGTGAATCAATCTTAATGAAAGTTTCAGACATTATTATATACATTATGAAGATTATGTGAAGAGATTTTAAAAAATTCGTTCGAGTCGTTTCAGAGATATACAAAAAAGCGCTAAAAGTCCAAATTTTGAATGAAGTTGCACTTAGACAGGTGGTGAGAAAACGGGTTAGTTTTTAAAATCGCAAGAACGAAAATACACCAAAATTTCCTAGCATCGAAATACGATATAAAGCAGCATTCTGACGCTACTTAAGAATAATTTGAGTCATTTCTAAAGTTGCTATTGAAAATTTCAGGGTTGAAATATATTTTCGTTTTAGTCGAATTCAAACATACAGAATTTTTTACTTCCTACGGAGGTTATTTGCTAAATACCAAACTTTAAGTTCCTAGTGTTGGATTTTCAGTAGCAGGTCTAGATCGCGCAAAATTAGGCGTTTATCAGTTTCAAAGTTTTTTGTTTATTGTTGTCATAGTAATATCGATTTTACTAAAACCTACATTTTGACAAATTTCAATCTATAGTTAATCACTGGTAAAAATTTTATAGCGATCAGACAAGGAGAAAATCGCTTTTAAAGCGATTGAAAAATATCGGTCGGGCCTCTGAAAACTACACTGAAACACCTTAATAGAGGATTTACGGTATTCAAATTTCATTGTTTGCAGAGAGGTTTAATACTGGGAAACTTGAGAAGAGACCTTCATTTTTAATCAATCTTTGTTAGGGTAGACGCCTTACATGTCAGAATACAGACTCAAAGAGTAAATTTTTATTGGGCTGCCCGCCCAATAAAAAAAATTGTAGCCGTTTCGTCGGTGCAGCAAAAAGACAAAATGGCGAACGGATCAGATTTCCCGTCCCCCTCCCCTGCGCTGATGCTAATCATCTGGCCCCAGTTGTTCAAAAGGTGCACGTGGGTAGCGCTATCAACTGGATACTGATTTATCTAGTTGATACGCAATTAGTTTTCGTAACACTTATCCATTGGATAGCAATTTATCCGGTGGATAGGGCTATCCAACGTTTAAACAACCGGGGCATGATGTTTTGAGGGGAAGGGGTGGGTCATTTCAGATAAAAACTATGGTAGGGGAACGAAAACAATATTCTCGTGTGAAGTTACGAGTCCTGTGTTATCACCTAAAAAACAGGAAAAATTGATCACGTAGTAAGCCTCTTGTCTAAAGCTCGTTTCACTTGTCGCTCGTTCACTGAGTGCTTTCTGTTACAATAAAAAATTTGGACGCATTTCACTTCCTTCCACTCAATCGCAAAAGGCGAGAATAAAAACCTCTGGTATCCAGGGTACATCCCCCGGGCATTTGTCTCAATAGGTTTCTCTATCTTCTCCCTATCATCTTCTTCAGAGATCTTCAGAGGCCGTGGTTACGTTTTCGCTGGCTAATGTAGCGCGGCAATATTCGAACAGACCGTGAGTGCATTTCAAATCTCTACATCCTTTAATCACGACTAGAATTTTTAAAATGAGGGACAATTTTAGCCTCATGACAGACTTTCTTTTGGCTCGTCACGCAATCGGGAAGGAACGCGTGACGAAGCCCTAAGAACGTCTGCGTGGTAGGTAGGATGTAATCAAGGCGCAGCATGACAAATTGTCACGCAAGTCAGCAGACCAATGTACCCTCAACTCGGTGTTGCTCGGGAAACCTAAATTCTTTAAACTGGAGGGGTGTGGTGTCACACCAAGCATTCCCTCGGTACTGTCTCGCAGGCAAGCATTTAGTTTTCTTCTACAATGTAGCTTCGCAGCCGTTATTAGGGTCATCACGCAACACTCCTCCCCACTAAGGCGCGTGACGGTGCGTGATGGTCCTAACGCGTAGGAGAGTTGCAACATATTACAAGCAAGCGCTACGAAGGAAACCGGGAAAGGGGTGAGAGGAGACAGGGGGTCTTTGAGGTTCCCCAGGTTCCCCTTTTTTTCCGACTCTCTCCCAGTTCCTTCTCTGCTTGTTCGCTCGCCCTAGTCTCCCCGCGGCAGTCACAGCAAAGGAGTTGGCAACTGTCTAACGCTTCTTCTCATCAAGGTTGTGTTCTAGCAGACGATAATGGCCCCTCGTGACTTACGTTTGGGTTTAGGAGACAGAGAAATCATAGCTTTTGCTTAATAGGCTTGGCATCATAGATTTATAGATTGTGATACTTAATGGCTTCCTACAGTTCCCGCAAAGCACAGTCATTCCAGGAGTTGCCAAGGTTTATTGACTTGTGTTTTAATATATCAGTAAGATGCTTGTGATTGCTGTTGCTGGTAAGATCTGTCATACTGTCGTCCATATCTCTCTTGCCAATTGTACCGATCCCCTCTGTCTTGTTTTTCAGGCCTGTCTTGTCTGTCATAATGCTGCTGATTTTGACGACGATACCTGCCTTGACCTAAAGAGGAGATTTAACATTTCTTTTTAGCAAATGAAATCTCAGTGGAGCAAAGCTTACAATGGAAAGAGAACTATCCAACAATAATCAGACGAACAGCTCGAGTTCTCTGAGTAAGTACGCGCCTGGTTGACTGTTTCACTCGTAGAAAACGAGAGCGAGCAGCCTAATTGTTTTAGTAGAAACCAAGTAGCATACGACCTTCAACTCTACACAAAGTCTTGATGAAAGCATGTAAAAAAGCCTTTGTTTACACAAATTGAACTCCCGAAAGCGTTGTTGAAACTAGTAATATATGCCCTTTGTACCATCAAGAATTTTCATTCCGTCTTTTGCGGCAGCTTTAGTTATTTTTAGAGAGCATTATTGATTAGTTTATCCGCTTCGTCATCAGACACATCGCTACAATAAATTGTTGAAGAAGTTTGCCATTGTTTGTTTTTACTTAAGGCCGGATCACTCCTCGCTATTGAAATGAATAATGGGTACATTAGCCAATCAGACAACAGAATTCGTGATAATGTGCAAGTTGGTTTCTAGAGAAGTCTTTCAAAGCCAGTATTTTCCGTACAAAGACAAGCCTAATTAGATCCGTACCTTGCCTATCCTTGAATTGAACAAATCCTCCATGCCTTGTGTCGTAAATACGTTCATTGTTTTCTACCAGTGTGCTGACCTACATGAAAAGGAACCAAGTATCAAATCACCCTGAACCCTTCTTTAATAAGCGTAAAACCAAAAGTTCCTAAGTCCGGGTGTTTCTTGGTGTTGTGGGAACTGTTGCTGGTTCGCTTTTTTGTTGTGGTGTGGGTATTGTTCAGTGTCTTTTCAATCTTTTGCATTCCGTTATTTAGTGATTGCACCCGTCCGCAAACACAAAGTAACTACCTAAAATCCATAAATAGCGTTGTTGAGTAATAAACAAACGATACAATTCACTATTTTCACATAGACCATAATGCACCTCGTTTGTCCCAAAATTTTGCATAACCACTGTCTTCGATTTCTCTTGGGAGACTGTAATACCCCGGAGAAATTGGAAACAATGGTTGTACAAAATTTTGGGGGTAGACAAGACGCATTTAAGTCTAAGTGAAAATGGTGAATATAACCACACACCTCAAAAACTCAAAAAAGCGCGATAAATGTGCAGTGTGTCTCGATCTTTAAGCCTTGACGAGACGAAACAAGCGCGACAAAGTTGTTATAGGATGCTGTTGAGCAAGATAAAATTTCGGGCAAGATAACTCTGGTTTCGGGAGACTTGACCGTAACTCCACTTTACAGAATGTAAATTAGTTACCTTATCAGCAAGCTGTAGTGCCAGACTCTGGAGAAGAGAAGGTTCCGCCCCTCTGTGCATTATAACTGTTTGTGTTGGCTCATCCCAGGAGGCCTGCAAGAGGAAGGTGTAACCCTTGATAAACGATTCACTCTTTAAAAGAGGGACCAAAATAATAATTACAATAACGAACAAGTTTTAAAGTCCATCTTGGAAGTACCGAGGAACAACCGGTACAACCAAAGGAATGGACACTGCACGAAAAATACATTTACACAGATTTGCTCGGGGCAAATATGGTACAAAAAGTGCAACGAGTAGGAAATCAAAGACAAAGATGGTAAATACCGCAATTACATACCAGTTTAAATGGGGTTACAAATTCGAGGGCAAATGTGATATTTACCATCTTTGCCCTTGATTTAAGCGTAGTTTGCACTTTTTAGTACCATATTTGCACTGAGTAAATTTGGTGTAAATCAAATTTTTCGTGCAGTGGTACAGATGAGCCTCTTATATCTCTTAACAACAGACACCTGAACGTGTCCCTGCTGTCTTCAGTAATTTTATGCGACTCTCTATAGAGTGTTTTCACATGACGTCACGGCGGCCATGTTGGTGTCCCAAAGCTGAACTCTTTTCTTATGCAAATGTTTTCTTTTGTTCCAATAAATTTGCATAGATCTGGCCACGTGAGTGAAAACGCTCTTTATTCTTGGACATTTCTGAGAAGTACATTTTGTTCCGGCTCCAACAGTGCACTTGCCAAAATGGATATCTAGCAGGGGCACCCAACGAGAAAATAGTTCAAAACCACTTAAACATAGCATTGTTTAACGTATTTTATTATTTAAACGGTAGATATAGCCATATTTTTATCCCCTAAAAATTTTTCATCTGTTCGGATTTCCTAGCTGAACATCCAGTGATCCGAAAATTATAGGGATCAAAACTTACCTTTTCGAAAATTTCAGCCAGAAAAAGGATGCCGAAAATTCTAGGTGACCTTTTTAGGGTAAAAATCCGTTAAAAATGGGCAATTATACCATTTTTTAGATGTTCGAAAATCCTAGGAGAGGCAGGCAAGCAAGAACTTTTACAACAAATGCTCCTAAAATTCTAGATCTCAAATCGTTTTCCGAACAGATATTTTCCGAAAATTGACGTTGGGTGCCCCTGATCTAGTAGCATTTAGTATTCTGTAACACCACTTGATAATGTCACCAATCAAACCAGAAATACATAGACACGGTTTGGTAGAACAATGTCCTTCCAAGCAAGCAATAATGCGTACAAACCTGTAATTCCTCATTGATGATCATCTTGCTGATGGTGCTGTGTACAACGGCAGGAGGTAAACCGAACATCTCGGCCAATGTAAACAAACTACAAAATGATAAAAGCAACAAAAGGTAAAATTAAAGGGGCTGTGTCACGGCAGTCCACTTCATTTTGTTTAATTTTGTCAATTACTCGCCCTCAATCACTATGGAACTTAAAGTAAGCAAAGAAATTACAGGTAGATGACAAAATCAGAGATCCAAGACAAACAAATATGTCTCCTGAACATTATTTTGAAGTTGCAAGCAGCAGGGATCAACTTTGAAAAACTGTTAGGCTGAACAGTTTTCAAAACCCTAATTTCAATCCGTTTCAATCTTCTTCAGTTTTGCCCATCCGTGGCATCTGTTGTTTCTGTTATGTTATTTTAACCTTCCTTTAAAGTTTTAAGAGGTTATTTTTTTTGTTTCTCTAATTTAACGGGCATTTTGTAATTTCCCAATTTGGCTGAATTTCGTGAAACAGCTCCTTTAACACACAAGTCAGACGTAAATTCCCTAACATGCAATAACTGATGATAGCCTGAAATTCATCCGATTGCTTCGAGTCGTTTTCTCCTCTCAACAGGAGTAATAACGACTCGAAGTAATCGGATGAAATTCAGGTATAACTGATGAGAGATGTAAAACAGTTTGAGTGACAAATACAGTTGTAAAACCCATATCATACAGTCGTTTTTAAGATAAAGTGAAACTATTCAACGATCTCCAAGCCAAGGAAAGTCACACTTTACCAAGAACAAGTACCAAGATGGCCCTATATTATGCAGTGGAACTTTGGGAAACATGATTACGTGATTTCGTGCGAGCACAAAAATGTAATCGAGTCGTGTCGTTTTCTTTATTAAAAGTTGAGTCTAGTACAAATCCTCTCGTACGTCTACAATAATACGGGACGGATGTTTTTCTCCTTTTTTGTCAGGACATTTCAAGTGTGGCATGTACGCTTAGGTCTGTTTTTATAAATATAAAAATATATCTTTTTCATCAACATACTGTAGAATTGACAAAAAAGTTAAGATTAAGCATTTACCTCAGTGAATCATAGACACTGTTGTAGGTGAACAGGTATGTTCTCAGGCTTTCCTCTTGAATTTTCCTATATTTTAATAATGAAAAAAGGGATTATAGAGCTGCTACAGTCTATAAAACAGGTTTGCTGCCTTTTGTAACCAACCAACTGTTTGTTAGGTCTCTGTAACCTCCATGTCTCTGAGTCACTGATTCCTCCTTCTATTAGAACGCAAAGATCAAAGAGTTACACCAGTAACTTCGTACCAATTCTGGAACAGATTAAAAGAGCACTAAATGCAGCCAACAGGCAGTGAGAGCTTATTTGGTACAAACAAAGTAGCGAGGGAGGTGTTTAATACCTTGTCAACATCTCCTGAACCTGTTCAGTCTTCCGGAATAACTTCCACACCTAACAGAGACAGTATAAAACACATGTAACAGAATTTAAAACCAGAATCTGCCTGTCTGCCTAACCACTGCCTGGCTAGTTCAGTTGGGAAAGCACCAGTCTGCTGAGCAGGAGATTGTAGGTTAAAACCCTGGCCGGACCAACACTCAAGGTCTTTAAATAACTGAGGAGAAAGTGCTGTCTTTGTAATGACATCTACAAACGGTCAGACTGTCTGATCTTCTCGGACAAGTACGAAAAACCGTAGGTCCTGTCTCACAGCACTTTCACTTATATGGTTTTTGTGGGATGTAAAAAACCCACATCTCTGCTTGAAAAGAGTAGGTGATATACACCCTGGTGGTGTGGCTAACCTTATCCTGAGTGGGTTATCTGTAAGGAGGGATTATAGGGATAACCTCACGATCCCCCTTCAGATGTCATAATGGCTACCTATAAACAGACAACAGACATGTGGACAAGACTTCACATGACAATAGTGCTTTCTGTAACAAACATAATGCTGCATGTCAGTCTGTCTGTGAATATTTGTGTCATGTTTACTTCAGTTACCTTAACAGCTAAGATGTATTCACTGCACTGTTTCCAATCTCCTTTCTTCATAGCTTTGGATGCAGCTACTACATGTTCACGCATGCTCTCTGGAGGACCTATATTACCAAAACAATAACACAAACAGGCCTCAAATTTAGCACAAAATAAACTATACCAGGGAAAAATAAAAATAATGACCTTATTTTTCACAAGATAACTTCATGTCAACTCTATTTTTTCACAAACAAATGCAAGCTATAGATTAATTATCATTTTACTAACCAACTAGAGTTTGCTTTTCACTTTGCCGTAACTGGTAGTGGAAGCTCTTGCTGAAAATACGAGGTCTGTAATCATGGGTATGGGCTAAAAAGAAAATAGGACAATTGATAAGTAGAGCACATTATGCAATAAAGACTTATTTTGCTAAAACTCCTAAGTCTTAAAGTCACATTTACATTCCATTCAATTGAAGATATTTTGCAAGAGTCACATTTTTTCAAGAGGTGACTGAGTTAAAGCCCAAGTAATCAAATCTCAATCTTACATCCAAGCACCCTGTTGATTATTGGGCAGTAGAAAATACTGGGTTAATGGCACTGAATGTCAACGAGTCCTTTGCACAGGTTAAAACAATTCCCAGCTAGGCCACAGTGCTTGATGGAATTTGTCGGCAGCTGATAGCTGAGCCACAATATTAAGCAGGGTCCTTAATATGCTACAGACTTACCAGCCATCCATGGGATTTCTATTAACATTGCTGAAGTCAAGTAAACACACTCCAGAAGCTCCAGGTTAATGTGCATGTGGAATGGCACCTGGTATTGAGAAAAGAGAAATCATTTGAGGTTTACCTTATTGACTGTGTTGAAGTAAAAGTACAGCCAACATCCTATAAGACCGACACCCTTGGGACTGGCAATATGTGTCCGTATTAGGGAGGTGCCCTTCTTAAAGAGAGTCAAATAAAGGCAGTAAAGAAATTCAGGGACCAACTCTAGGTGTCCTTTTTAGTTGAAGTCCATCTTATAGAGGTGTCCGTTAAGGGAGAGTTGACTGTAACCTCCTGAAAATTCACTTAACCAGAAGAAAGGTACTGGTTCTTGCCAGGGCTCAAACTGACAGGAAGAAAAGATATTGTGTAAGTTGAAACATTGCATGCCCCACAGCTGAATCACTGACAGCTTCTCAATTCATACTATAAAATTAATGTGAATTTAAAATAATAATATTTCACTCATAGCGTAATTTGTACAGATAATAGCATGATTTGTAGTGATATTTGGCACAAATACCACAAGTGATATTTCGAAATAATATTGTTATATGCAATCTCACCAGCCGTTAGGCGAGTGAGATTTGAGACAATTTTGAAAAATCACAAGTGGGTGTTTATGCTAAATATCATGTACAAATCATGCTATACTACTACCTGCAAAAGGTTTTAATTTTAACAGGTAGGTATTTCAAATTAAGCTGCAATATCACTGCTCTAAGCCAAAAAATGTCTCATGTAGTAGTATAAAAGGATGAACAAAAAGCATGAAGGCTAGCTGTATGTATAACAGGTTTATGGAATAAAGGACTTTGCTAACAAGATGAGTGACTAAACAATATTAATGTAAAAATAATTATTAAAAGAAGAAAACATAAAAGACAATTTTTGGTGTTTTACGTACCTGTCTTCTCTTCTCAATCTTTTCTTGTTCTGGAGTTCTCTCATACTGCCTTTGCTGCATCAGACCCTTCAAGGGAAATGGATTGCACATTGGTACAATTTTTCATGCCATAAAGACAGGTTTTCTTGTTCATGGAAGAGACTAAATATAAATACTTGTTGCATTTTACTTTACCAACATTGCATTCTTCTGTGTATCTGGATTAATAATTGCCAACGATATACAAGGCCTTATTGACACCATCAAATAATGAAAACGCCTATTTAGCAAAAATCTGCTGTGATAATGTTTACTATGATAGCATTTTTACTGTGCTTTTCAAAAACACGCAAATTCTGAAGTTCAAAAGCCAACTGACGTTTGCATTTTTCACTGCCATCAATCATCTTAGCGGACCTCTTGGGAAACAGAACTTTAATTCAGCAGGTTCAAAAGATCATGGTTGGTGATGTGTGATTAGCGATTAGTAGATTTTGATCCATTTTGTGTTTCTTTGTTTCAGGGTTTGTTGCTTGTGATCGTAATTATGATTGATGGCGGAGAAAAACACATTTGTGAAGGCAGCTTTTGAACTCCAGAGTTCACATGTTTTGGAAAAGAGCACTAAGTTTGTGGAGAAAATCAGTTAATGTAAATCACATAACAGTGAGCACAATAGACCAGTAGTGACAAGCAGTACTACTGACAATCAAGCTTACTGTTAATGCATCAAGTAAAGCGAACACATACTATTATCCTCTCATCTGCAGCATTACCATTACGACTAAAAAAGTCACCAAACACCACTTAACTGTGTGTTGATTACTAACAATGCTACTGTCATTCTACTGGTCAAAAGACAAGGCTTGAACTAGATACCTGTGCAAGAAGTTCCTTTGCTCTTCCACTAGACTGCACATCATGCAAAGCATTGTGGGCATCTTTGATCATGCCATGCCTAAAGGCACACAGGCCCAGTTGAACCATAGTTCTGTTGTACAAAATCTAACAAGAGATAATACAGTTGGAATTACTTAGGTTCCTAATTGAATGTAACAATAAAATATCACAGCCCCATAAAAAGTAAGGGCACAACATAATTTTTTCTGCTGCTTAGTTTGAGCATTTTAAAATAACTTAATTCGAATAGTTCTTGTACCACCTGTGATGTCATCAACTTTCAACTTTGAGCACAACTGGACAAAGAGAGATTTCACAACACATCCAAATTTTACCGAGAGATGCAGTCAAAACACAAAATTCATAATGCTGACTAGTAAATTTGAATGCACATCCCATTGGTAATTCCACGTTCAGAGGAATTATAGCCAAATTTGTTCCCACAGGAAAGCAGCCTAGTTTAATCCTGTAAAAAAGGTTGGGGGATTAGGAAGAGAAGTGAGATGAATGGACAGAAGAAAAAATACATTCATCCAGCTTGCTCTATGTTTTTTTTTCAAAATGCCAAATCCTTGTGTCTGGCATGCTAAAACCCACTTATCACTTATATTGTGCAAATTTCATGTGCATATGATCAAATGCGCATGTGAATGCATGTTTTTGCAGCAGGAAGAAAAGCAACTATTGTTTCTCTTGAATTTATTGTCATTTGCATGCAGTTTAGGACAGTTTGGGTTCTTTGTCTAAATGCTGCCCAAAGCTGGTTTGAATAGCCTCAAACCCTGTTTCTTTTCCAGCAAAAAGTTCAGATGCAAATGGATTCAGCCTTTCAAATTAGTGCTTATTAGATACTAGTGAAGTGTATGCTTCTCTACTAAGGCTACAGATATGTCAGAGATCTGTGGCCAACTCTCTTGAAACAAGCAACAGTTTGACAAGTAGTTAACCTCAACACAAGATTAGCCAGTGTCATTGATCTGCTGCCTTATCTACCACATGTATAACACTAAGCTCAGAACTACACCAACTAAGCTTTTTAGAAACATGTGGACATATACCTCTGCCTAAGAAAAAAATTATCCATTCTTATAATAAAATGTCAAGTCCTTATTAAAAGAGCTGTAATAAAAATGTTAGCTTTTCCTGATTTTACAGGCAACTGCCGATAACTCGAATCTTCTAGGGAAATCAAAAAAAGTTTGAGTTGGCAGTTACAACTGTACGAACATAAACAAGCAGCTTTCGCCTGCACTGCAGGCTAGTTTGAAGCAAATAACCAGAAGTAAGCAAATAAGCAAAAAAATGAAGAGGGTATGAAAGTATCATGCACACTTCAAAGGGTTGGACACTGAATTTGAACTGTAGTGGATAAAAAAGTAACGACAAAGAATTGACACCATTGTTTTGAAATAAATTCAGTGCTTCGGACTTCTGTAAAGTGGTACACTGTTTTTTTTTTTCAGACTCGTCACGTGCTTAAAACATGGTTCAAGTAATCAAGGGTAAAGTTGCGTAGAAATAATCTGAGGGGAAACAAAAATAACTTCGAGTTAGCGGGAGGTTCGAGTTATCGAGGGTTTGAGTTACCGAGGGTAAAATTACAGTAAAATATTATTAATGTATCAAGGAAATCCAGGGGAAATCGACTTTGGCTTGAGCTAGTGTGCGGTTCGAGTTATCAGGAGTCAACTGTACTTTGTTCAAGCCAAGTAAGGTAAAGACAAAAGAACTAAAGACTTTTTAGGGCAAACACCACATGATCATGAAGAAAACAGACAAGATGCCAAGCAAACCTGTGTTGGGATATCAGAATGTTGTATAGTTTCCTGAAGATGTGACATCAGCATCAGATCCCGTGCCTCAAACCAACGATCATGTAAAGCATAATGATATACATGGCAAAGCATGGCTCTGGTTCGAATACGGTCAGATGTATCTCGTGAGTAAATGAACTTGCACATTTGATCCACCTTATCTGATGACCTTTGACTTTCTTGCTTCTCTTTGAGTTCACTTTTCTCTGTACAGTTTTCGTCACCATCTAATGTCATTTAAAGGAAAGAAAATCAATCAATCAAAGAAGCAACCATTCCACTGGTATGCAATAGTAAGGTATATCAGTAAACTAGTCCTTTTGTACTAAACATGTATAAGAGAGGACTTGACAAAGACACAACTTGGTGGCACTACTTCAATCCACTAAACTGTGGGAAGGGAGCCGAATTTGAACATCACTACAACACCTACTTTTGCTACGTGTATCAAATTCCTGAATTCCCAAGGAATCAACTTTGGAATGCCTTGTCCTAGTTTGGCTCTTCAAGCATTTTCAAAACCAAACAGGAATTAAGAAGACGCTAGTTTTAAAGAAGCAAAAACCAGAATGACCAGAGAGAAACCTCCTGGAGAGGGGACGATTTCCAACAACAAACTTGATGCTCGCATTGAGGCCTTGCCTCTGGGATTCAAACCCAGGCCACAATGTTGGGAGGTGAGTATTATTGCTAAAAGATCACTTCTTATATGATCATACTACTGAAATTAACACCACTAGGTACTAACCTGCAGACTCTTTTTGTTCCTCTTCCTTTGTATCAGAGTCAACCTTAAACAAAAACAATCATTATTCACAACAGTTTCTTTCAACAGAGTCCAATCACTCACAAGGTTTCAGAGCCACTGACTTGTCCCTCTAAGGGGATCAATTTTGTCTACTGATATTCCACGATTCAAGTTTGAGCTTGCCATTTGTCTTGATGGGTGGGGTGGGTCTGACACTAAATTTCCAAGGTAACCTTATTCTTTTTCTTGCAAGTTATTGC
This sequence comes from Porites divaricata, assembly GCA_038088405.1. Lineage (NCBI taxonomy): Eukaryota > Metazoa > Cnidaria > Anthozoa > Scleractinia > Poritidae > Porites > Porites divaricata. Next base: position 18,764,889 of record JBBMOI010000001.1, read on the forward strand.
TTTTACTAAAACATTACTTCTGTCACTTAGTAAAAATTGAGATGAATGAAAAAAATAACATAGGTTGAAGGTAAAAAGTCCCTGTATTAATTTAACTAAACTACTCTACATGTATTAAATGCAAGGGTTGTTTGCTGTTGGTGTTTCCTGAAAACAAATACTGTACTAATTATGTATTTTTTAACAAATTAAGGTGCCTTAATATTATTTTATTAAACACATTGTTATTTACCTTGTAGTAGAGATGCTCAATATGCCGCAGATACACTCTGCAAATTTCAGATCTTGAGCCATTTAACTCCACGTACCCTTGTAACTTAGTAATGATAGCACAAATTTTTTCTTCATCTCTCAATCTAACATGATCAAAATGTAAAAAATGAATACATGCACAGGGATGTAGCTAAGGAAATACTGAGAAGGCTTTTTTTTATCAATATCAGTCCAGCTGGCTATTTCACTCAACTGCACCTTCAAAATTCCCCCATGTCTTTGTTTTCCAGAGCAATTTGAGCCAGTGGTAAGCTCTTTTTCAGCCGGTGACATCCCTGCATACAGCAAACACATCTGCAGCATCAGTCCAGAATGATTCACTTTAAGCCCTTCCCCCTTACACACACCCAGACCTCTTCTTCACAGAGGCCTCTTCACAAAAATTGGGATGCAAGCTCTCCTCTTTGCTCTATCCAGCCTATTTTAAATAATAAGTAATTATTGGGCAAGGTCTTGATATTTTGCAAACTATTTCAAGCAATGGTATGTACCTAGTGACATATTCAGTGGAATGGCAGTCACAACCTTGAAGCATCTTTGTAAACTCATCATCCATACGTTCTACAATGACCAGAGGGCACCCTCGCACTTTGATTGGTTGATCTGTATTCTTATTTTGAAAGAACAAAAAATATATATATACATCTTATGAGGAACAGTGCTAGCTTAACAACATAAAGCAAAACAAACAAACAACAGATACACAGGTAGGTATCCTTAAAATTATGCTATGTACAGAAAAAGGGGTTTACAGTGTTTATGTGACATAGAACTCTGTGATGGTTTGAGTTTTCTTTATGTAGTGTTTTTGCCACAAGGTTTCCTTCTGCCATCTGGTTAGCTCAGTTGGGAGAGTGCCAATCTGCTGAGCAGGAGGTCGTGGGTTCAAACCCCAGCAGGACCAACACTCAAGGTCTTTAAAAAAACTGAGAAGAAACTGATGCCTTTGTAATGACACCTGCAAATGGGTAGACTTTCTAGTCTTCTCAGATAAGGACGAAAAACCATATAGGTCCCCTCTCACAGCACTTTTCACTGATTTGTTCTAGTGGGACGTAAAAGACTATTCGAAAAGAGTAGGGGTCGTAGACCCCAGTGGTGTGGCCAACCTTTACGGGTTGTGGGATTGGGTAGGGATGGCATCTTGCATGGGACCTGAGTCCCGTTAGTACACATTCCCTCTGGGCAGGCCTGTGTCCAGAAAAGCTGGTAAATAAATAAATAAAATAAATTCAGCCAGTTTTTCTTCTCCCCCTTCTCTTCCATTTGCTTCTTCTCCACTGATATTTTCAGTTTGACAGGTGCCTGTTATTATCCTTTTTGTGGTGGCTTTTGTGGGTTGCACAGTTGTGTTTTTCAACCTAAGGGCTGGCTGCTAAAAGTGGAATCTACAGGTATCCATACTCCATGTAGTAACACTGTTGTTCAACTTACTTCTACATTCTCAGATTCTTCGGAGATGTTTTCACCCACGGTCAACTGATCTTGATTTTCAGTCAGGATGTCCAACAATTCTTCAATTTGAATTAAACACCTGTGATAAAAGATGTCAAGTTGCCAATAAAACTACTAGCCTGGGGTAAAAAAAAATTCACAGGTACAGTGGAACCCAGATATAATGAACCTCTACATATTGAAGGTCTTGGTATAATGAATGAATTTCTTTACCCTGGTAATAGTGATAATTATTTAGAAAAAGAACCTGGATATTACAAAACCTTGTTGGGGTGAACAAATTTTGCCAGTCCATTGGTTAAATTGAGGTTCCACCGTACATGTGTAGATGTAACTAACAATATACATGGGGTGGGGGAGAGGAAGAATTAAACATTCTTCAAGGATTTCTTTATCGTCTTAATTGCCCAAATGTCATGTAGCCACAACTGACAAGGCATATAATAATTAAAATATTAGCTTAAAACTGTAAGAGGAGTACAAGGAAAGACCAATGGAGCCCAGGAAAGTTGCTTCCACTCACTCTTGCCACATCTCTGCTTTCATACAGGTTGCCACATTAGGATTGTAGTCAAAGATGGATGAAATGATGTTGAAAAGCAGCTTCACTGTCATACCAGCACCTAAAAAGATGAGCACCAAAATATAAATCTGACTTCTCCTGTTGTGCATTTATCGTAGTCCCATAACTTTTTGGGCCCAGATAACTGTTTTATGTTTGCCGTGTTGGCATTGAAGATGAAAGTTTCAATAATTTTGAAAAAAATACAATGAAACTATCAGTTAACCAAGCAAAATCAACAGGTGTGTGAGCTACAGAACTATGCTATGATGAAAAAAAAAAAAGAGTTACTGGGCCTTTTGAGAAACAGGCCCCTGCTCAAAAAATGCCAGAATGCCACGTGCGATATCATCGATGCAGGCTAAGGCATAATCCTTCCTTTGTGGAAAAGAAGCTGTTTTAGCAGAGTGGTAACTGAAATGAAACTAGCACAACTGCCAAGAGTCTACCTACCCAGCTTTGCATTGTCTGAAATCATCCTCAGTTGCTTAAGGAAATCTATCTGGTCTGTACGATCTGTACCCTGATAAAAGACAAATTTAATAATGGTACATGTACTCTTCATAAATTACAAGCAGAATAGGTAAAGTTTTTCAGTGTGAAGAGTTCTAAGATCATTTGGGATGGTAAACAATATAAGCAATGATCATTGGCTTGGGATACCAGAGACCAATCACGACCATTGGCATATATCAATGTGATGGGGGTTGAAAGGGTATGCAAAGATCATAGAGACATCACCACTTGGTCTTATAGGACAATCAATACAGTGAGATGCCAGTCATTGTTAGGAACTGTACTGTTCATGTATTAAAACACTCAATCAGTCAACCATTATTAAAAGTACTTTTGACAATCTAATCCTTGACGCAGTGAAGTTGCTTCTAGAATGATAGAGGTAAGGAATGGAACAAAAAGAAAAAAAAACACTAACCTTTTTGCCCCTGGCAGCCAGAATCTCATGCAGTTTTTTCAGCACAACTTCATGGGTAATTTCTGTATCCTTTGGGAAGAGCTGCTTGGCTTTTTCCTAATTAAAGCAACAGTCGAATACAGAAAGGTATAACTTTTATAACAACCCATGTTTAGAATAACACTGCAAAGGGGCAAGTCTTTTTTACTTACAGTAGAAGAAGAACCTTTCACTTCAGTCCAGCCACCACCATCATCTCCGATATCCTTGGCTTTCACTTTAATGGTCTTTTTTTCTTTGACTTTTTTCTTTTGTCTCACTTTTTCATCATCGGTTTTCTCCCTTTGTCAAAGAACAATGTAAAAGAGTAGGTCAATTTAAGGGCTATACTGAAAGCTGCTGTTTATAAATCCTCATAAGGAGCTTTAGAAGGGTTTATTATATAGACACGAGTGTTTTACTGGGAAATATACCACTCGTAAAATTCATAAACGCTACATCCGGGACCCGAGTGGTTTATTTTCCATAATCTCACTAGTGAGTTTATCGATGACGTAATTTCGGTCATTTCCCTCTATTACTTTATCGATGTCTTTTTGTCTATATAATAAAAAGAACATTACACGGCGGCTTGAAGATATGAATTTTATTTTCTCGTGGCAAAAACAATATTTTACTCACTCGCTGCGCTCGTTCGTAAAATATTGTTTTGCCACTTGAAAATAAAATTCATATCTTCGCGCCACCGTGTAATATCCTCTATTTATAACGGAGGGGCTTATATCCAATGAGGCCTAAAAAACAGAATAGAGAATCTCATCTCTTCCTGTTCCCGCTTCGATAGGGCCATTTTTGCGGGGAGGGGACGGGTCATTTCAGGTCTTCTGATGACAGATTTGGAAATCAGTTTGGAAAAAAACATAAACTTATTGCCTGGAGTTATTGGCCCTATATCTTCTCCGAATGACTACAGTATTCAATGAAGTAGTTAACCTGTGAGGGAGTTGCAAAACAGTGCCCTCCCACAGTCCCTGCAGGAACATTTTCATCTCGTCACCCATCCGCTGAGTACGCTTGTTTTGTTTTGGACAGGAGGGGATGGGAGTTTTTCTTCTTATAATAACAACAAGAAATAAAGAACATATTTGATCATGTAGTAAGCCTAAAGAAACTTATAGCCTCAAGTGGCTCTTCCACTTGAAAAGTTTCTTAATGAAAACAACAGCAGTAGTAGTTTAAGGTAATTATTCAACAACTGAGCCAAGATATCTTAACAAAGGATCACACTTGAGCACTATCATAATAAAAAAATTCCAAAAAAAAAATATGAGGATTGAGGAAGAGAAAATTTCCTGAACATCAAACAGCAAATTACTCTTAAGTTCAATTATTAGGACTAGGAAACTGAGTAAATTGAATTCCATTTAGGATCCTTAGACAAGCAACATGAAACCTCAGCATCTTTATACTGGTGTTCTGCATTTTAATACTCTTGCCATATCAAAGATTTGCCAGTGATCAAAATCAAATAAAAAATAACTAAACAATGCAAGCATGAATACAAACTTCATCTTCAGCTCTGGGGTCTTAGTAAACAATTTCTACCTTCAAGGACAAACAGAAATGATTTAAGGACAAATATTTCATCTTCTGACATGGCTGAACAGGGGGTTCATTAAGGGCCGGGCACCGGGCAAATTGACCGGTTGTGAACACGACTTTGCCCGGCTGCTTTACATCTCAAAGAACTTCTTTTTAATGTAAGGAGCGATCAAAAACAGTTTTAAGTTACAATGGTGCCCTTTTCTTGATGAGTCTCGAGTGTAAAACATAGTTTGCCATGCAATTTCCACTGTATTACACGCGGCATGAAATCCCCTCGTTCGTTACGTGTTAAAAACAAGAATCGCCCCATAACACATTGCGAAAAGAACTGTGCTTCATAAACGACCACCTGAAATGTATCAGTGTTGCGAGCACGTGAGCATGACCGCCCAATAGAACGCATTCAACAACGGATTATGCTTCGGCTTCACCTAAAGGGCCTCCAGTAGAGAAAAGGCCAAGAGGTAGTAGACTTCTTTGTGATTTAACCTTTTACTTGCCTGTATATAGTGACTGGCTTAATCATCATGTTCAACGAAGCGAAGGGTGATTTTTTATTCGTCTTATGGTTTACGCCAATGAATTAATTTTCGGTGCATTCACGTTAAAACAGTGGTGGGTATTGGTATCAAATCATGATTTGGTATCAAATCATCAATTATCTTTTTTTGGTTGTTGAAAGTCATTGTCTGCAGCTTCAAAATGCAGGAAAACACATCCCTGCGACTATAGAATTTCAAAATTTTCCGGGGGAGCATGCCCCCGGACCCCCCTAGGTGGCAAGGCCCAGAGGGCCTTGCAAATTCTTTGCCCGGGTGTCAAACTCAGTTGCCCTCCTGTTCAAAACCTTAATGAACCCACTGGCTGAACTCCTGTTTTAGCAGAAAACCAATCAAGCGAGAAGCATGCATTCATGCAAATACTTCTAGGGTCATTTCTCATTTCACATTTACATTCCATGAACTTGAAGAACTTTATTTACTTTATCCAAGATTTTTTACAGAAAATAAAAAAAATAATTTTATTTGAAAATATGGGGGAACAAGAGGATTGAATTTTTAATACACAAAAGTTGGCGGACCAAAAGAGTAATTGGAATGTTTGGAGGTCTCAGTCTGGACCGACAGCTCTGCTTTCCTTTAACATGTTTTTACAAACAAACTTTAATCTAACTTAACAAAAGTCATGTTACAGAAGCGCGAGAATGTCTGGCTCAAACCTTATGTAAATAAATTCTATTTTGGAAAAGTATGCATATATTTGTGGCAAATTTCTTCAAGTGCAATTTTTGTAACCATTGTTTACTGCTGCATTCATGCTCATCTCCCTACTTTATTAAAGTGTCTGAGACTTTTCACGAGTGGTTTCCGGTTTCGGTCAAGTCTTCATCATTACTACTCAATCGCCGCATGCAAGAAAAAACCTCTGGTATCCAGGGTACACCCTGAGCATTTGTCACACTAGGTTCCCCTATATTCTCCCTAAACTCTTCAGAGATCTTCAGAGGCTGTGGTTATGCTTTCCCTAGCTAACATTCTGTAGGAGTGGCAATATTTGAACAGACTGTGAAGGCATTTCGTATCTCAACTTTCTTTAACAACGACTAGAATTTTTAAAGTGGGGGACAATTTTAGCCTCCCAGACAGACGTTCTTTTGGCCCATCACACAATCAGGAAGGAACGCTTAACAAAGCCTTAAGAACATCTGTGTGGTAGGCTAGGATAATTATGGCACAGCATGACAAATTGTCAAGCAACCTGTCAGACCAATGTACCCCCACTATGGGGGTCTTGTGCTTTAAACAGGGAACCATAAGAAAAAAAACAAACAAGATAAAAAGAAAAAAAATGAGGATTCAAAAAAAGGAATTGAATTACTAAAACATGACATTGTCAGGGGAAAAAACACACACAAACACACAAAACTGTATGAAACAAACAAAGCATCACTGCCAAGAAATATATTTCTGACATTAATATCATTTGTTTCAGCATTTCTGTTGCATACTAACATCCCCCCTGAAAGACAAAGTTATGCTCTTGCAGGGTCTACATGTATGCTACAGCCAATATTAGATTCAAGTCCTACACTCATCCTAACCCCATCCCTAATACCTACAATCAGCGACAAAATTGTTCAGACATTGTAATCATATAGGGTAACTACAGTGAACAAAAGAATCCACTCCCCCCTCTCGTGTTTGATGTTTTCTATAGGTAGCTAAAACAGCACCACAACATTGCATGGAGGGGATGGGGAGGAAAACCTTTATTTTCCCCTCTGCAAGTCAGTAAAGCATCAGAATACCCTTTTAGGGCAAAGTGTCTCAACTAATTTTGTCGTTAATTGTAGTTAAAAGTCTCCTAAAAAATTCAACATTACTTACTAGGTAAAAGTATTTTAATCATTTCAGTAAAACAGTAATGCTGATGTTCAGAGAGGAGACACTTACTTTTTAAGAAACATCCAGGCTTTGAGTTGCTGGGGACCTCCTTCACCACCAATATCACTATCACTAGAAGATGACTCAGTATCGCTGCTCTCCCAGTCAATACTGTCATCATCATCATCGTCGTCTGCAACCTAAAAAAGTTCCAGTAATAACATTGGGTGGACTAGTAGGCAACACATCACAATAAGTGAATCTAGAAGTTGGGCTGGGTTGATAAAACACATTAAAAGACAAATTTTAGCATACTCTCTCCCCAAATCGATGAGAACTTCTAGTGTAGTACTAACTTTTTTAGCCTGTGTTGCGGACATAATCTAATCCTGGTTAGTGATCTGTGAAGCAGCACCAACATCCTTGTTCAGGGCACCCAAGACGCAAAGAAATATCCGGAAATGCATTTTGAATTTCTCTTCAACCTGATTGGCAAATCAACAACAGGTTTTTGAACAGGCCAATCATGGAACATACTAAAATATGGGTACACAGGTAGAGACCCAGAACAAGGACTTTGGTGCGGTTTTGCACATGGACTAACCAGAAGTTTAGTTTCTTCTGTGGTGCAGGCTATAATTTTTTGATGTTGTATACGAAATACTAAGATGTAAAAACTTATAATTACTCATGAGTACGAGTACTTACATCAGTTGGCTTAGGAGCTTTGCTTTTATCTGCTGCAATCTTCTTTCTTGACAGGTCACTGGGTCTCCTAAGATCATCATCGTCATCATCATCATCATTGTCATCATCTAAAAGAGTAATTTATATTAAGATCAGAACTTATGACAAAGTTTTGAACAAGTACAAAGTCACTTTAATAAAGGTCTTTTCCTGAGAGATCTACTGGTGTTTAAAGCCACACAATATAGCATAAACTTTTTGTGCTTACTGGCTTAAAGCCAGTACAGTACAATGTCAGAGTCCCTGCTACAGTGTCTGTCTGTGTGTCTGTCCGTATGACCATTTGTTTGTAGGCAATAATCAGCTAGTTAAGTTTGCTTCACAGATTTTTATGATCTTTCTTATTCTTGTCATTTGCAACTTAGAATAAAGCAATGTCTGCCTCCTTCCTTAGAGAGAAAATCCACTCACCATTGCAGTTTCCTTCGCTATACTTGAGCAGTCTAGATTCATTCTTAGCCAAGCTGTGTGAGCACCTTACATTGTGATTTACATTAATCCCGCCTTCAATGATTGACGGAACAAAAAAACCCAAAAATCTTTTTGAAGTTTGCAATATGTGCAGTGCAATACAACAAATTTCGCTGTAAACAACCTGCTTTTAAACTCTTCTGAGAATAAATGAGGCTAAATATAATTTAGGCGAAGTTAACTCAAAACAATGTTGACAGCAGCTCGCATTCTGTGGGGGAAGCCCAGGTAAGTTGAAGGGCTTGAGGACTTTACAGATCAAGTTGCTAACATTTATTGTGCAATTAAGGTGGCTGAACACAGTTTTACATGTGGTGAGTGGTAACTCGCCTGACGGTGCATGTTATAAAATAATTATTAGAAAAACAAACACGGCAGCGAAAGAAAGCAATGGTACACAGAAGACGATTTCCTCAAAATGTACTCATTGGCAGAATTTTTACTTTTATCGTATTTTATATAATGAGTAATTTAAAATGGAAGTTGAACTAACGAATTTTGTGATTACCTAAAAACCCCTCTGTTAAAATTTGGTCAAATAAATTTCAAATGGTAATGATTAATTATTACATTAAGCTGTGTGCCAGTTAATAGGAAAATCTAATGAGCAAATTTTATGTAAACTGAGCAAAAGTGAAATTTTAAGGTTGTATTGAATCGCTCATGTTGCCATGGAAAATAAGAAAACATCAAATTTTACCTGTCAATCACAATCTTTCGTCAGTAAATTTTTCACTTGCCAAGTTTCAGCTTGTGAGCTGCAACCTTTCTTCTGCCATGATTTGGCAAATGACATATACTCACAAACTGCCAAAACTGTGTTCAGCCGCTTTAATTGTTTAGCATCTAAGTCACTTATTTAATTCTTCCCCACTAACTAACCCAACCTCATCTACAGTGTATTGTTGATGGATTTAATTCATTCATAAAGTGAATGATTATTTTAATAAAATCAAGTCTTTCTCATTTCTCCAAAATCTTACCTGAATCTCCTTGGTCTGACTCCCCTGATGCTACAGGATTCTGTTATGAAAAAAAATATATATAATCACAGACAACAATAATATTGAATTTTACCTTAATACAATACAGTGCAGTACAAAACATAGCTTTCTAAGAGTGATATACCTAAACGTGAGCTCAGCTTGCAAATGGGTAGAAGGTTGGGTTTGTGTATCTATAATGAAGGTGTGGGAAAGTTATCTAAATTTATAATGCTGCTATTGGATAGGACAGTGGCAATAATTTACAAAGCTTACCTCTCGATACTTCAAGATTTCTCCTTCAAAATCCTTATTGTATTTCCTCAACTTCTGTCTCAAGGTAGCCAAAGCCTGTTTCAGGTGACAAGTCATGTTATGTTTAGCAAATCATTGAAGTACAAAAAATAGTTCTAGCAATATTCCCATTAAAGAGAACTGGGGAAAGAATGATCAGGGCACAGCCATATATTAATAAAGTCTCTTGCAGAAAGAAATTAAGGTGGAGGCAGGAATACTTTAAGGTGGTGTCCCAAAACAGTACAATCTCATTCTATAAAAAAGCTGCCAAATTAAAAACCACTACATAAAAATGAAAGGCTTGTTAGAACAAGCATCTTCAAGCTGAAGGAAAGTTGTAAAAACACTCACCCTGGCATTTATTTTGCTCAGCTTCTTACGACCTTCAGTATCCTCCCAGTTCTGGTGAAAAAATGAACAGAAAATTAATACTAATTTTCATTATAATTGAAAACAATAATAATTCTGTTTTTGTTGGAATTTTATTTAAAATTAAAAGTAATAAATCAATAAAACCTCTAATAAGCCAATGCAATGGCCATGCCAATGCATACTGCAAATAAGCCAACCCCTAAATTTTTTTTGCACAAAATAAAGAGTGTTTAAATTTTAACTTCAAAATCACCTCAAGACACAGTTAGGGATTGCAGAGATTTGAGATTAAACTACTGTAATGTTATTGAGGTGTACAGTGCTTCATACTAAGTTCCTAAAATTATGATTAGCCCATACAGATGTACCAAGAACATTAAACTCTGGTCCCAGTTGTTCAATTAAGGCTTATTATCACTAACAAGGGTTAAACTTGAATCTGAATTCCTAAATTTTGTTCATAAGCTCTTTTTCTCCTGTTAATTTTGACTATAGTCATTTACAGACATGTACATGTAAGAGCATCCAAACATCAAATTGAAGGCAAAAATCAAAACGAACGTGCTTTGAAATTTAGGGTAACTTTACGTCAATTTTGCTTGAAAATGAAAATGCCATATTTGATTATGAACACTAACTGATATGTACAGCTGTAAACTTTCTGGTAAAGCCACAAAACTCACTGCTCTTACCATGTGAGAAATGGCCCTTGTGAATGACCCTTACATGGGGAAAAGGGTTACTAAGCTTTGGAAGTTTTAATGGTGTCATTTTTTGTTACATTACCTCTTTTACAAAATCTTCCAGCTCGGCCAAACCACGGATATAAAACTGTGGAATACCTTCCTTATCAACCACGGCTTTCGCTTTAGAAAATGCTTTTCCAAGATTCTCAAACTCTTTGGAAGAGAAAAGAACAAATAATTAATATTTCCATAAAATATGATACAATGACCACTAAAGGTGTACTTTCTGGATAAATCTCGGTTCTTTCAACTTTTTACAACTTTCCTCAGAGCCATGTGAGGCAAGAAAAAAAAAGAAGGAGAGATTGGGGTGGATTGAGGAAAAAGGACAACAGTGGAGGTTTTATTGTATTTTGAATAACCGTTTCAGTGAAACTGAAATGCCCGGTTGGTCAATACTTGTCAATCCATCAATACCACTAATCTTAAGGAAATCACTGCGACTCCAACTTTTGTAGCACATGGTGAACAGACACTGGTCGAGAACTGCACTCCAGTTTCCAAATGGAAATGGAAAAGGGTTAATGGTATAACTAGCCCTTGCCTTTGTGGAACCTGAAATAATTATATCCTCTGTCCAAATATATCCTCTTTTCATACCTTCCAAATTTCCATGTGACCGTGAAAGGTCAATGGCAAATTCTAATAATAATATTGCCAGGCTTCCTCACCTTTTTGCTTTCTTCCACGCTTACTTTAAGGAACCATCATTTTTACAGAGTTTCGGGATTCATTACAATACTATCATTGCAATACTTTGCAGATAAGAAGAGAACCAATGCTCCTAACCAAACAGCAGTGAATAAAATAGCTGTTTGTCTACAGGAAAAAGCACGTGAAATGATATCACTTCTCAGAAGGAGGCAACTGTCAATTAAGGAGGCGTGAAAATTGGAAAATCGCCAGATCAAAGATCCCATCGCAGTCTCTTATTTTTTCTTCACTTGGGCCTCCGCCTTCATTCCTTGCCACTTACCCCCCACATGTGCTCTTGATCTACTGTGACTCAAAAGAAAAATAAGAGACTGCTCGCAGTCTATCCCCTATGGAAAGTGTGCTCTTCCACTCACTGGGGAGTGAATGAAGAGGAAAAAATGTTTCCTGCTCATGGCTAGGAGTGGGGCTTAAAAAAAATACCGTGAAATTTTCAAGGCAAAAAGATTTGAATAATAATATTTGAATAACATACTGAAAGTGTTTTTCTGGATACGCTGTTGTTTAAATTTAAATCAGACATGCAATCTATTTGGTGCCTTTTCATGTAGATAAATAAACCCTCTAGTAATATAACAATGGAAGTTGATGGATAATGATATTTAGGTTTACGCATGCATCTCACACAGAGGACAATAAAACAGAACAAATAACAATATAATTATGTACAGTGTACATTAAGTACTAACTCTAGTCTCATAATCCACCAACATTTCAACTCTGAAGTTTTCAACTGCATCTCACGGTCATGTGACTCATGAGTATTTAGTCACATTACAACGAGTGATTGTGGGCACTTCATGAGCTCCATCTCCAAAGCCCGAAAGCTTCAATGCTATTATTCTTGTGGATTTTTAAACTAGACATACTGGTAGAATTCAATTCCAAGTTCAAGAATGGAACTCACAGTATTTTACAACTGTTTATACTGGAAAAAAGGTCACACAAACCTGTCAGGACTTTAGAAATATCCTTTATTTTTTTATGATTCTTCAGCTGTTTGATGGAGTTAGTTAACTCTTCAAATCTGCAATTCAATTTCAATCTGAATCTTAACAAAAGCTAAGTAGTCATGACAAAAATGATATTACTTGCACTCTGCACTCTGACAATACATGTTGAACATAATTATACATATTGTACACAAAATAAACCCCTTTTTGACAATCCCTACTTACGTACCATCAGTAAGAGAATTTATTTCTTTATTACAGACAAATTTTTTCAAAAGCCCCTTACTCTCATATCCTACACTGTCGTACCAACATATTTCTTTACCACGCCCATGAGGTGTCATAACTGAAAGTTTGTAGTGCTATTTTGTAGCACTTGTACCATTTCTCCCATCAACATAACTTATAAGAAAACTGCTTTCATGTATTTCTTAACTAAAACCTTGACAGGAAATGCTTCACAAAAATGTTTAAAAAATTGAATAGGCCATTACCGTTTATCCTTTTGGCTTCTTACAACCCTCTTAGTCTCCTCTTCATCATCACTGAAGACAAAAGCCCTGGAAAAAGAGTAGAGAATTCTGGTTGAGCTCCCATAAACCATTACTCTGTTTATTAAAAACGTATGCACACAAGGTTTACAGACTAATACGTTATGTTTTCAAGCCAAAACCACTGAGAACTGTAATATAGTCAACTTTCTCTAAGAAAACCAACACTGGATCCACACTAAGTTTCCAGTTACAGCCAGAGATCAAATCAGGCCATACGACTGATCAAGAATGGTGGCAGGGAGTGGCAACTCTAGGCATACATGTATGCATGATACAAGAGAGGTGTCTGTATATCTTATAGCGGTGTTCAAAAAGAGGGATTTTACTCTGAAAAAGAAGAAGAAGAAGAAGAAGACCTAATTTTTGCAGGGGAATACACCCATGGATTCCCCTATAAGAATGGGCCTCTGTTCAAACCCTCTCACTTTCAAATTTGTTCCTGCAGGCCTACGTGTACAAGCCCACTATAGTGTAAATTTTTGCATATGTACATAGATTTTACACACTCAAATAAAATAGAGGTAATGTACAAAAGGTCACGAGTGAAAGTTAAAAGTTGAACCAAACTCAACTTTTATGTTATATATGTGTTGTGCTACAATTTTATCCTTGGTTTGAATTTTATTTTCCTTTGTTTTGGGGTATGGTAATGTATGATAATAAGTTTGAAAAAAAATAGAATAAAATTTAAATCAAGGATAAAATTGAACCACAACACATGTCAACCTTTAATACAGTGTCTCTATTAAATTTATTTACACACATTTGTTTTATGTGCATATGTTACAGGTCAAAATTAAATTCAGGTTAAAATTTTTTAACCTAAGTTGATTTGCAATTTCCTTTGTCTCCTAGCCCTAATTATTCATGGACTAGGGCTAGGGAACAAAGGGACTTGAGAATCAACCTAGTTTAATTTTGACCTGTAACACATACACATGTTAAAATCATGTGACAGTGGAAATCCACCCTACAAGAAACAATCATATGCTTGGTTCATATATGCATCATTTCAATTTGGTTTATTTTGATATGCAGTTATTAACCATATGGGATGATATATTTTATTTAGTAGAAAACGAATTTGTAAATCAAAATTTACAGTTATAATGTGGGAGTAACTTCAGAATACCCGGCCACAAATGCTTGTGGTTAATGTACTGCTAACGTGGCCCGCAGTTGGTGAAAAGGAAACTGGTGTGTAAAATAATGTACTGCTACTGTGGTGCATAGTCGTGTAGTTGATGAATTTGAAATTGACTAAGTGTGTAAATGTATTGCTACCACAGTCCATAGACATGGTCAGTGAATTTGAAATCGACTGAGCGTGGTAAATTACTGTCACCGTGGTCCGTAGTCCCATAGTTGGTGAATTTGAAATTAACTAAGTATGTAAATGTACTGCTACCACCGCGGACTGAGTAGTTCGTCTGATGAACTTTGTGAAATTCCGAACTCATGCTATCCCATACGTCATTAATTTTCATCTAACATAATGCCAATATCTATGCTATACTTCAAGCTCTCCTCTTTGACCTCTCTTGTAATGCCGGGGGGGGGGGGGGGGGGAATGGGCATGCTTGGAATTGACTGAGCCATTAAAAGTAGTAGCTGGAGTTGTTGGGGAATATTTCAGTGACCAGGTATTCTGAAGTTTAGCCATCATGGGAGCATGTGTAATGACTGTGATGTTAGTCTAAATTTCTTGATCAAAAGTCGTTTATCAACAAGTTTGTGAATGGTACGATTACGATTCTCCAGAAATCCGCTGACCCGAGATGTAAATAATATCATTCATCTTATGAACGAGGTTACATCAAATAAATAAGTGAAGTGAAGTGGTAGCCCGGCCTTATCCCCTCAAGTCGTTCTAGCTTGGCCTTTTTAAACTACAAAAAAGATTTATAGGCCGCAAAATGTTCTATTCGACAATAAGACATAACTTGTGACGTCTTCAAATGAAGTCGTAACTATTTATAACACTTCAGAGTGAAGACTTGCTTATGATGATTCATAAGTACGCGGCCAGTCGAGTCTCGATGATATCTAAGGCTATTTATTTCCTCTTTCACTTACTTGGTAATAATAGCCGCTGGTTTTTGAACCACTGGCTGTTCATCTTCACTATCCGAGGACTCACTCTCTGAGCTTCCGGCGGCGAAAAACTTTGACTCCGCCATTTTATCACAGTCACAAGAAAGACCTCAAGAACAAAATGGCGCCCCACGTGTCTGGTACTGAGCCCTTCATGTAAGTAGGTCAGCGGAAAAAAGATTAGCGCCAGTCTTCTCTGTGTAGTAATAAACTCACGTGGATCGTGGATCTCTTGTATTTGAAAGTTACTAAATCGTAAACCATGGGAAAGAAAACTAAAGTTGGAAAGCAAAGAAAGGATAAATTTTACCATCTTGCCAAAGAAACAGGTACTAGATGTTCATCTTTTGGTTATAGACTCACCCTAGATTTAGTCGAAGACGTCTATTGCCCATACAGACATCTAAAATCAGTTCGCTTATGTTCAGAAATCGAAATGCTTCTTCAGAAGTTGAATTCACTGCACACTCTATCTCAGAAAGCTAATACCCAGATTTTAAATTGCTGAGGTGTATTTCAAATTTGAGCCAAATTCCTTACATTTCTTTGTTGATTTTAATGCAGGTTATCGTTCTCGGTCAGCTTTCAAACTCATTCAGTTGAACAGAAAATTTAACTTCCTACAGACTTCAAGATGCTTGATCGACCTGTGTGCTGCACCTGGAGGATGGTAATAAGCTTAAAACTTCAAGGCAAAATTTTACTCTTTAGCCGTCCCGATATTCTAGATATACACAGGAAAATTTGATTACACAAAAGCTTCAGTGAAAAAGGTACAGTTTGTACGAAGTCTAGCATATTTTGACCACGATTTCTCCACCCAACCGTACCACCTGATCCGCTGGCGCCAGTTGTTTAAAGGTGGATAAGGCTATTGAATAGATTAGTTACTATCCACTGTATAATGCATTTGGTTTCCCTAATACTCATATACTGGATAGTGATTTATCCAGAGGATAGTGCTATCCATCTTTTGAGCAAGTAGGGCCTGGTGATCTTGGTACAGCTATCTGTCAGTTCACAGATAGTGAGAAGTGAAAATCACCAGACACTAGTGCTTTTTTAAAGACATATTTGATAAAAACTATTGCCAATTTAAAAATTGCAGTAGAATACACGTAGAATTCAAGAACAACACATGCACTAATATTAGAAGGCTTAAGGTCATTTTCTATCAGCTGATTACTGTTTTTTCCCTATTGTATACTATCAGCTGATAGATATCTTGAAACTTTGTCTTTTCATTGTCTTATTAAATATAATCTATTTTGTTTAAGTGGAATGTGTTTTTACTGATTTTTTTCCACTTTTCTCTTGAGGCTCCAAGTTGCTTCAAAATTTATGCCTGTGTCAAGTGTAATAGTAGGTAAGCAGCTGAACTGCAATAATCTCTCCAATAGACCAATTCCAGTATATTAAAATTCCTACTTGGCAGCGAGGCTTGGGGGAATAAAAGAAAAGAGACTCAGCAGTGAACATTTCTTTTGTTTTATTCCCCCAAGCCTCGGAGCCAAGTATGAACAATTTAATATATCGAAAATGGTTTATTCAACAATATAGAGGCAAGTGTTTGCATTACAGATATGTTAATTGCTATTAATATTGGGTGGAGCTGGATTAAATGAAGTTAAATATCTTCTTGGATAACAAAACGGATCATAATAGCTCATAGTAGACTATAAGGACTAAGGTCATAGGTTTGACTTTTGTTGGAAAAACTCTTTTTCTTTTTGTGAGTTGCCTGTACTACTTAATGGTCAAGGAAATTAATTCTCATACTACCTTTTTCTTGTTTGTTTACAATGTATATACTTAAAATTTAAGTTATTGAGTTAAGTTATCATGTTAAGGTTTTTTTTTTATTATACTAAGCTAGAGGTTTGTTAGTTGAAAAGAGCATTATCCATTCTATGTATGTAGTGAATTGCTGGCCAAAAAATGTATTTATGCAGGGAGTAAATAAACTATTAAACAAAACAAACAAAAAGAATGCTTTATGCGTTATGCATTTATTGTTTCGAACTAATCATGAATGTGATTTTCTATTCATTCAAAGGTGTTGACTTGGTCTCGATTAAGCCTATTCATAATGTCATCACTCTTCAAGAGGATATTACAACAGATAGATGTAGACAGGTATTAAAATGCGTATAATATCGTAAATCCAATTATAAAATAACTAAGATAGTACGTGTGCTCTGATTGGCCGAGAGGAGTGTTTGCATGAGAGTATGTAAACATGGTTTTGACGTCAAGATGTTTTAATTTTCACGCACTAATCACGCAAACACGAATTTGAAAACGTTTTCGAGTTCAAAACTTGACAAGATTACTCTATTTACCCATTCCTTCGTTGGCTGAAACTTGGAAAATCGTTACAATTAGAAGGTGTGTCAATTTATTTTCGCTTAAGCTGACATTTTAAGCAAAAAAAACCCATATTTTGGAAAGCATCTTTTTTGCAAAACAAAGACTGATTACGCATACAAGCTTCATGTACAAGACTTTGTGACTGGTAAGAATTTCTCTTTTAATCAATGCTTTAAGGAGTTTTGCTTTTTTTCTGGGGAAAGTTATTTTATAAAAGTAATAGAAAACGTTTTTCCTGTGTTTGCATAACTGTCTCAAATTCTCCCAACCCTCTTGTGCTTATATCAGGCTATGCAAACACGGAAAACATTTTCTATTGCTTAACTGTAACTGTGTGCTGCTGGTACCATACAAATCCATCATGGCATGTTTGTCTATCTCAGACTTGCCTTTTTTAGATCTAGAGACATAATAACCTTAGTATTCTTTTTATGCTTGGAAAAATATTAGAGTAAATGATTTTGGTTGGAGGCAGTAAAGTTATGCAGGAGTAATTTAAGGGGCTGATGATGTTGTCTTTATCAAACAAGTAGTGTTCTGAGCTTATTTACAGACATACTCTTTCCATTTCCAGCTGATAAATAAAGAGCTTCATACTTGGAAAGCAGACTGTGTGCTTAATGATGGTGCCCCAAATGTTGGCTCAGCATGGATACAAGATGCTTTCACTCAAGGTATGTTTATTAACCCATTCTCACCTGGAGATTTTGCCGAAAAATGTGTTTTGAAGCTAGTTGAGTGGTTTTCTGGTCACTGTCATGTTATAAAGAGCTAAAACTTACCACAAACCCGTTTACAGGTCGTACACTTCACGGCCTTCTGATCCAGATGCAAAATATCGGCTTGCGAAGTTCAGGCATGCGCAGAAAGCAAAATTTCCTGATAGTTTTTGAGTTTATAAGTGACACAGCAGTCTTGACTTTTACTTTTCGCTTTCTCTCCTCCCCTCTTTTTTCGCTTTTCTTGCCTCATTTTTTTTCTCTTGCTGGACATTTAGTAGGCTTCATTTTGGTGGGAAGAGTTTTAGGAAAGCTTTTAGGTGGGCAATGGAAAAAGATTTTCGTGGAGATTTACAGGTCAATCTTACTTGGTTTTTTGCCTTTTCCTCCGGTATCCTTGACTGAATTGTGCTCATTCTGGAATGGTTTGAAAGATCTCTTCACTCTGCACAAGTTAATGGCCAAGTTGGCCTTGACCATTAAAACTGATGATGTCATGAGGGGTAGAAAGGACGTGAATCCGCAAGGGCGGTTACGGGTGGTTCAGGGGCAAATGGGTTAAAAAGCATTTTTTTCAAAAAAAAAATAGCTGTTACGAAGAAATACTCAAATATAATCCAACCCCCCTCCCCCTTCCCCTGCAGGAATCAAAGCCGTGACCTTCCAGTACCAATTGGACAGTCTCACCACTAAGCTATGGATGAGGAGGGCACAGGATTAGATGAGAACGAATAAAGTACAACCAAACTTGTTTCGTGGCTGTTAAATAATATTATTTAAAGCATTACATTGCAAGTGGAGATTTTTAAAGCTCACAAAATTTGGCATGGGATTTTTTTGGTGGTTAATTTTTGGTCCAAGGATCATCCCCATCACTTGAAATCTGGAGTACCCCCCCCCCCCCTGCCTAGGGCTTTGCCATGCATCCTCCCCCACAGGAAGAACATTTGACGAAACCCTAAGAACTTAAACGTCTGTAAGGGAGGCTACATGCATGTATGTACATTGTAGGTTGTAGTGTATGAATTGACAAATATTATTTTTATGTATGTGCGTTAACAATGTTTTGTGTTCTGGTGTAATTTTACCCAGCTCAACTGACCCTCAGTGCTCTAAAGTTAGCTTGTGATTTCTTGCAAGAAGGGGGATGGTTTATTACCAAGGTGAGCTAATTTAAATGTATTACCTAATATTTATATTAAGTTTGTCCATGTTGACAGAACTGTAATAGTCACTGATAGCAAGTATTACCCTTCCTAGATCTCAGTTTTCAGGTGTAAATAACTACTAGTACAAAACATTCAGCTGTACATGTATGGTCTGTCAATAGGTATTTCGATCTAAAGATTATCAGCCTCTGCTGTGGGTGTTTCAGCAACTCTTCAAGAAAGTCCACTCTACAAAGCCACAAGCATCAAGATCAGAATCAGCTGAGATTTTTGTTGTTTGTCAGGTATGGCACCTTAACAAAAGCAAAAGCAAAAGGATAACAGCTAGCTGGCTTTTGAACTTCAGAATTTGTTTTTGAAAAGTGCAGTAAAGTTGGTGCCAGCCACCTTACAATACATGTATATTGCTTTGATTATTTTTTAAAAGGGTTATATAGCTCCAGCCAAGATTGATCCTAAATTGTTGGATCCAAGACACATCTTCAAAGAGGTTGAACCTGAAGGAAAGAAGAAAATCAGCATTTTGCAAGTAGAGGTATACGTAAATATACATTTTTTAATGAAGTTTTACCAAATTGCCCTTCCCTTTAGTTACATAACTTGTACATGTTGGTATTCTAGCTCATTTGTAACATTTCAATTTATAGTACATGTATTTTAAGCTGTAAGGATATAACATATTTCTTGGCTGAATGTTTTTGTTTTTCTGCATTTTTGTCTTAATCCACAAACTAGGATGAGGCTGATATCTAATTTTAACCACCTCTACAAGAGAAACTAAAAAACGTTTGTTGTAATTTTCCAGTAAGAAATCTAACTTAGTTTAAAATGTTTTCTCAAAAAGAGGAAAAAAGTTGTTTTAATTTTTCATTCATTTACTTAAACCTTTACTGTTAGATGTGACTGTTTCATTTCATTTTGATTTATAAATTATTTTTCAGAAACAGAAAAAAGCACGTGCTGAGGGTTATGAGGAAGGTGACTACACTCTCTTCAGATCAGCCACAGTTTCTGACTTTCTTCAAACACAACATCCTTTAGAGGTGCTGAGTGCAGTGAATGAGGTAGGTTGTTTGGCATTTGTTTACAATAGGTAATTTAGTTTTGCAAGCAGTTATGCATGTAGTAACATGTATGTTTGCATGTACACCTCATTGCATATAAATATTTTTTATTGCTATTTTTTTATATATTTTATTCTGAGGAAGAAAATTTTCTTGACAATGTCCAGACAGTCTTTTTGACAGACTGTATGTGGCTGGCACTTGCGGTCCCTTGCTAAAGGTGCCTGGTTAGTGTACAGTGCAGGTACCCCCCTCACAGGAGGGATAATGGTAGTGGTGGTGGTACCCGTAATTGAATGTGTATGTATAATGGTAGGGGTGGTATGAGTACACCTTTTTAGATGTGTCTGTTTAGTGCACAGTGATTACAGTACCCTTATAGAAGGTATCCATTCCCTTACTATAGGTCCCTGTATAGTGCAGGTAGTGGTGATGGTACATGTACTCCTTTGTCCACCTATGATTTAACTGTTCCTCGTCAGTTCAAAGTGTCCTTTAGATGACTGTAGTTTTTAGTCAATAACATCATGGCTTAACTGACACATAGCCAATAATGTCGCAACTTAACCCATTCGCCCCTGAACCGCCGTAACCGCCTGTGCGGATCCACGTTCTTTCTAACCCTCGTGACGTCATCAGTTTTAACGGTCAAGGCCAACTTTGTCCGCTAACTTGTGCAGAGTGGAGAGATCTTTCAAACCATACTAGAATGAGCACAATTCAGTCAAGGACACCGGAGAAAACAGCAAAAAACCATGCAAGGTTGACCTGTAAATCTCCATGAAAATCTTGTTCCATTACCCACCTACCTTTCCTTTCACCTAATCCTAAGATCCTAAAAGCTTTCCTAAAAACTCTTCCCATCAAAATGAAGCCTACTAAATGCCCAGCAAGAGGAAACAAAATGAGCAAGAAAAGCGAAAAAAGAGGGGAGGAGAGAAAGGGAAAAGTAAAAGTCAAACTTCGCAAGCTGATATTTTGCATCTGGATCAGAAGGCCGTGAAGTGTACGACCGGTAAATGGGTTTGTGACAAGTTTTAGCTCTTTATAGCATGACAGTGACTAGAAAACCACTCGACTAGCTTCAAAACACGTTTTTCGGCAAAATCTCCAGGAGCAAATGGGTTAATAGGCCATCCAAGTCAATAACCAGAGCTTAGGCCCGGTTCAAACGTCGAACTTTACATGTGCCGAACCTAATACCTATTTAGGTCTACCCAAACTATTAAGTTCGACTGTTGATTCAGACAGTCGAACTTTACATGTGCCAAACCTAATTCTTGGCGAGAAGAAATATCATTCTTACTGCTTAAAATAGGGAAATAAACTGAAAAAAGTAAAATTTACCAAGCCTGGAAATTCTTGTTTTGATTTTAGTGTGATTTGTGCTCTGTTATGGCAAGGAGACTGTTGAGGAAATCGTGATCGTGATATTTGGACAAAATAAAGTAACGCAATAAATTTTAAATTACATTACGAGTTCTTTATGGACATAAAGAAAAGCAACTTTTTAGAAGACCGTTTTGAGCTGTCCAGTTTCAGTCTAAAAATCTACAACGTGAATGCTGGTAACTAGACCTTAACCGTTGTTACGCTTCTGTGAGTTCTGTCAGCAAAGGCGTGAAAACCCACTAAAGAGCCAATCAGAAGCGCGGTCATATTAAAAAATACGTTAACATAATTTATGCTTTAGGTTCAGCACATGTGAAGTTTGACGTTTGAATCGAAGTCGATCTTAACGGCAGAGTCGACCCAAATACAAAAGTGCCGTTCCTAATTGATTCAAACGTCGAACTTTACATGTGCTGAACCTAATAATTAGGTTCGGCACATGTAAAGTTCGACGTTTGAACTGGGCCTTAATTAACTGTCAACTTAGGTGATTCAATTGACTTTGTCTCTGAAGATGACTACGTACCACGTGCACATAGGTTGTCCAAATGTCAGTCACAGTCAACAGCAGTCCTATTCAGTACTACGCTAACTTAGACAATAATACTCCACCTACTTTTGTCTTTTACTGGGTGTAAGCTTTTTTGTCTTGATAATTTACTTCTTGGTTTTCATGACCTTAGATTGTATTTGACGACAAGAAGTATACAGAACACAGTCTGACAACAGAGGAGGTCAAAGAAACTTGCAAAGACATAAAAGTTCTAGGCAAATCAGATATAAAGTGAGTTCAAAGGAATTATAATGCATTTCAGTAGTTTTGGTACACATAATGTCCAAAGAGAGCACAAGAAAAAAGGTCATTTATGTTGTTCCATAAAAAATGTTACATCTCAAGCTGCTTTAAAATTGATTGCATGTGCCATAACATTTGTTCTCAATTTAAATCTTTTTGAACTTGTTTGGTTATTTTAATGTAATTTAACAAATAGAGACATCAGAGGTATAACATTTTTACACTGTACCTTATTTAATCATATACAGGAATCTTTTAAGTTGGCACAAAGCTTTGCAGAAAGAATTTTTTGGAGATGACACTAAGGCTGACAGGTTTGTAGACAAAATGCAAAGAAAATTCCTTATATTTTATGTGTATTTAGTTTATTTTATGAACTTATCTGCTTATTGTTTCCCTCTTAACCTTTGTCAACAGGAGCCAAGACATTGAAGAATCCAAAGAGACTGAGGAGGTTAGATGTTTTGAATTACAGTTGGACCACTTCTAGATGGACAATTCTTTATTACAAACAGTAACAACTGTTGTATTGGTCCCAAAGATAACAAATTTCATGCTACCCCTACTTTGTGGACATCTCTGTATTGTGGACACTGGTTTCTGTCCCTTTAGTGTCACTTTAACTTTTAAAGGTTTCAACTTTATCCTGTGATGTTACTATTTTGATATCATAGGTGACAAATTACTCCTTAATTTTGGCACGAAATTTCGGTGATAATTTGTAATTTCACATGTGAAATTACAAAATTGCCATGGCAACCTTCTGTACGTCTCAGTGTCAAGATGGCGACGAAGTTTTAAAATGTCATGAATGAAGATGCCAGGGCATAAAAAGACACTTTAGAAAACCTGAACACACGAAAGAGCACATCAAGAAGGATTCTAGGAGGTATTTTGTCAAAAAACTCTTAACTTAAGCCAAATTTAAGCTCTAAACATTCGAGAGAGTGGAGTTCTCGATTGATACGATCCAGGATAAACATGTCAAAAATCCAAGATTGCTAACGTAATTCGTCACCCATGATATTAATAGGTAATCAAATGGTATACTCGTGAAATTAGGGAATAATTTCACTTGCATTTTGTCCAAATCCTAATAATTTCTAAGGATTAAAAGGATTATGAGGATTTGGACAAAATGCATGTGAAATTATTCCCTAATTTCACTCGTCACCATTTGATTACACATACAAATGAAAGCTCTTTGGCAGAACTTTTGCACGGTGTTATTTATATGTATTTCTTAGGACTTTACAACAAGAAATTTGGGACGTTTGTGATTTTTTTTTTTTTTTACATTGGCCTTTTTATGAGAGATTTAAGGAGGTCCAATTGTGATCATGATAAAATGAAACTGTAATGCAAATTATAGTTATTAAGCTGATTGAATTACTTCCTAACTGAAATCAAGTTCGGCTTTTACTAGAAAAAAGATGCATTATATTTTGGCTTTGACTCCAGATTGCTCCAAACATATTCCTGAACAGTCTCCCTTGAATGTTGACAATATTTAATTATCATTGCTTTTAAGGAAAGTCTTGAGAAGACCATTCAAGGGCTAAAAGAAGAAGAAGCCGCACTTATTAAAAGGTACTAGTCTATCAGTTTAGATTTTATTAATTTTTGTTTCACATTTTGTGCAGAAGTGGTAGTAATAATTCTGACACATTGTTTTGTATAGAAATGGGTATATAGCTGTCTCTAAAGAGCATATATTGAGCAACCTTGAAAAAGGTGGAAATAAAAATAAGAAAATTATAACCAGAAGAGTGAAGACAAGAAATCTGTTCACCTTAACATAAGAAGAAGTGTCTGAACTGATATCCAAACACTGAGGAATGTATTTGCAAAAGAAATTAATGCAGAAGATTAAGGCAACTATTATTTGAGGTTTCTGGACAGTAAAGAGATGGACCAAAAGAAGAGTGTGAGTTATTTATTGGTCACACAAAGTTGGGTATCAATATATACTTATGAACTGAAAAGTGCTTTTTAACAAGTCGGTGTTTTTCGAGCAATCTTTGAGATATCTGGGTGTTAAGTGAACCACTTTTTCAAGTCCCTGATATAGCTTTCCAAATAATCAGTGTTTCTTGAACAAATCTTGATGATAATTAACATCAAGTTCCCTTTCCCTGATGTAAATTTAACCTTGTGGATGCTATGCCTTGTCCAGATTTGATTTTTGTTATATCGTAATCATTTGTATTACTTGTTTCCAGACAAAAGAGGAAAGTTCAGCAACAAAGGCAAAAATTGCAGGAGAAAATGAGACTTAAAATGATTTTGCCAGGAGATACAAGAGAAGTGGAGACTGATATGGAAGTGTTTTCTCTTGCAAATATCAAAAGTAAACAGGTAATAACTGCAAAAGTAACAATGTATGTGCGCTTAACAAAATGCGTAGTGATGTTCCTCGTGTTTTACAACAAATGTTATGTACACCATCATCAGGGCACAACTGTCTAAACTGAAGGGCTTTTTTTACCTTGTGTTATTTCGTGTATATAGTCACTTTTGAATGGCAGTTTCCTTACATGCAAAATTTTGCAATCTCCTAGCATCTTGAGAACGTGGATGAGGCACAAACTGATGAACTGTACTTTGAAGATGATAAAGAAGAAAGCGGTGAAGAATTGGAGATGCAGTCTGGCTCAGAAGAAGATGAAAATAGCGATGAAGAGCCGGGCAACCGCGGTGACAGTGAGGACGATGAAGACTTAAAATTTGACGAAGTTGGAACAAAGTCAAACAGTGAAAACCAACCAAGGTTTTATTATCTGATCAGTTATATATTATACACTGTATTTAAGCCCTTGTAGTTCCAAGGTAGACCAGAATATAGTTCTACTAATGTGACGCACTCAAGCGCTATGTGACCCAAGTCGGGACATTTTTTTGCGAATTTAAAAATCAGAACGCCTTACCATTAGCTACAGAAATAAAAAAAATGATCTTCTCGAACCTTTATAGCATAATGGCCGAGTAAAAAGCTGGAAGAAAAACATTACAGGTAGCCATAACGACACCTAAACGAGGCTCATGAGGTTATCCCTGTATTAAGATCTCTCCTTAATTTGACTTGATCGTCAGTTCTTTTTCATCGACAGGGAGAAGAATCCACTCTTGGTAGATCTGGAACCTGAGGTTCCTCTCACAGCCAAAGCAAACATGTGGTTTGAAAAAGTAAGTTATTACAGTCGAACCTCCTGTATAAGCGACCACCCAAAATGCAACCTAGAATGTAGGCAAATGGTAGGGGTATATTTATTCTAAAAGATAATGAAAGTTTACTTTCCTCTGCAAATTACTGGTAGTTTTATTACCAAATCATTATCTATTCTATGTGAAAGTTCATTTACGGAAGTGCAATTAATTAGATAACGCGCGTTTAGTAAATTTGTGGTGAAAAAATTTTACTTGTGTACGTGACTTCTTGTACAGAAATGTCTCTAATTCTAAAACGTCTGACGAACAAAAAACTTAACTTCTTAAACTGAAACCTAGAAATCTTAGTCTTTTTCTCAAGGGTAATGTTAATATTGTAGTTATAGATCGAACTAATAAACAAAGTAACAGATGTATAGACAATAATGACAGCCAAAGAATAAATTCCTTTTTGTCCATTTTTACAATGTACTTCACTGTGTAGTAAGACCATCTGTTAAGTGGTCGGTTACCCGAGGTCTGGGAAGTTGAAAACAATTAAGTCTATTTGGCGTAAGCGTAACATGAAAGAATAACCGACGTTCTGAAACTGTCAGCCGAAAAAGTAGCCTGCGTAGCAAGCGTTTCCGTGCGGTTTAGGAACAAAGAACGAGGAACGAGAGTCTAAGACCCGCGGGAAAAATGGCGCCGGTAAAAGAGCCGGGAGGGGGTGGGGAAGAAAGGAAGGAAACGCGTTTCCTTCATTCCCTTCCCCCTCCCCCCACTTTCATTTTTTTGACTCTTGTTTCATTTCTCGCGAGGCCAAAACCTAGAATACCGTTCCTCGGTCTTTCTTTGCTCCGAAACCAAACGGAAACGCTTGCTACGCAGGCTACCGAAAAAGTGGTCGTCGTCGCTTACGGGTGGTGGTCGTTTACGAGAGGTTCCAGTCAGATAAGGCTTTGACTGAGAACATCTTTGGTGTTTTGGGAAGGTGGCCGCTTATACGAGGTGGTGCGCCTACGGGAGGTGGTCGCATGCGAAGGTTCGACTATGCTCTACAGTATCTGCTGTTTTTATGATTGTTGCAACTTAAAACAACGCGCTAATCATTAACCTCCCCCGCAGACATTCTAAGTGGTTCGTCACGCAATCCGGCATTCCTCTCGGGAGAGGAATGATTGCGTGACGAACCACTAAGAATGTCTGCGGGGGAGGCTAGCTAATCATATGATACTTTATTTTTCAGGATGTGTTCAAAGGCTTAGAAGACGCAGCAGATGAAGACCTGGAGATTTCTCAGATGGTAGAAGAATACAAAAAGAAAGGAGGAATCATTCTAGGTTGGTAACTACCGGTTTCTTTTTTTTCTTTTGTACGTTGTAATCTTTCTAAACGAAGTACCGGTAGACAAAAAATTACCATCTGACTTAATAAGGAAAACGGCGTTTCGCTTGCGTCGTTTGCCCAAGAGAAGGAATCTTGGATAGACCAGATCTTTTATGTGGGCTCAAATATTAACTGCTTTATCCCAGTGGAAGTTTAGTGTGTTTCGGGTTGAGTTTGTTGTTGTCTCCCATACTTGCTCCAAGAGGTTCTCCTCCTGGCCAGGTTGTTCAAAGCGCGGTTAAGATAACCCAGGGTTCGTACGAATTTTGAATTCAGAAATAAATGCTTAAAAGGCAAATTCAGTGTAATTATTTTGGTTTGCATTTTGGTGACTGGATGCTCCAAAAAGAATAGGGAAAATTATCCGAGAAAATGCTTTTAGACAAAAGAAAAAGAATCCTGGGTTAAAAATTTAAACCCCGGGTTAGCGCTAATCGTCCTTCGATCAACTGGACTTAGGTGCTAAGGTTTTCACCTCTCCTCAATACCGAACATATTTATTTGTTTATTTGTTTATTGTTTTGCCACAGAAAGGAAACCAGAATCGACGTCTGGTGATCAACAAAGAGGAACAAAACGTGGAGGAAGCAATAAAGCAACCAAAGATGCGAAAAAAGTTCGCTTGAGAGACGATGAAGAAAGCAGCGGCGAAGAAAGCGATAGCACTGTGGATAGTGAAGATGAAATCTCGCTAAATAAAGCAAAACAAGAGAAAAAAGGAACTCAGAACCCCAAACAAAAGGATTTTGAGGTCGTTCCAATAGAGGACAACAGTAAGTATACTTTTTTTGAGTAAATTCCGGAGTCCGGGAAATTTTTGCTTGAGGAATCCTGGACTTTGTAATCCAGAATACAGCTTAAGGAATCCTGAATACTGAAAAATACTGGAATCTAGTACCTGGAATCCGGAATCCACTTTGTGGAATCCAGGATCCAAGACTGACTTAGATCCCTTTACGTGGGACAAAATGTTATGGTGATCATTTCAGTTGGAAATCATCCTAGTGCAGTTTGTCCAGCCGGAATGGCGAAACGTAAAACCGTCAAAAATCAACATGACGGAAGATTTCGAGTAACTGGCGACTTCGATCACTTGTTCTTGAAACAGTTTCCAGAAAATCCGGTTGGAAAGTAAATGGAACATGATTTATCGGGTCGTTCCAGTTTCAAATTCCCAGGAGCAAAGAAACGTCTGCAAAGGTAGCCCTGTTTTTCTGGTAGAAATGTTCCGAACGAAAATTCTTGTTCCATTTCTTCAAAGCAATCTCTGATACCAGTATCAGGCTTTCGTGGCCGTTTTTCGGCGAATTGAACTGATTTGTACAAATGGTGAACGCGATTCTGGAATGAATATAACCAGTCCTGAATTTTGCTTACCATTTGCCCAAACCGACCAGTTTGCCCATGTAAATAGGAGAGAACTCTTTGTCGTCACTCCCTGGCTAACTACCTGAGCATCCGCGAATGGGTGTAATTTTCCCGTAAAATGTTAGAAGTTGAGAGGGCGCGACTATCCTACAAGGAAATCAGCGAAGGCCTTTCCTCTTTCTAAGTCTAGAATTTTGTTAAATTTGTTATGCTTGCCATATTTGTTACTCAGTCTTCTTAAGATAGCTTTTGCGGACCATTTTGTTGCATCTTGCGATCCTTGCTGAGTTTGTTATTCTTGCTACATTTGCTATTTCTTCAATACATTTCTGACAACAGTTTCCTTTAAATCTCTTTTGCCAAAATCGCGAAAACAATTTGTTGCGACTGCGTTCAGTCCGTGACAAAAGTGGAGTGATGCTGGTAGCCACCTGGTCAGGTTTTGGTTTGAATATCAAGCGTGTGTATACCGCGCGACGGATGTACTTTAATAAAGCTACGAATACAATAATTTCTATCCAAAAAAATCCTTCGTATGTAGGACAGAAATGCCCTTAAATTAAGTGGCGATCATTTACTTGTTTTGTTTCGTTTAACAGGTAAATATTTAAAGAACTTGACTCCTGAAACTTTGGCAGTGGGACACAAGATGGCTTTTTCGCGAAAAAATAAAAGGGATATCATCGACAGTGGTTATCACAGGTGATATAGTTAATAACAAAGTACACTGGAAATTTGAATCTTCTAAATTTTCTATCGTCGGTCCCAAACCACGAATTACAGGGGCGGATCCAGGATTTTTTGTTTGGGGGCGGGGATGAGGGGTCTAGTCTTTGAATCCGAAAACACTGTTGAACCGTTGTTTACGGCTTGACTAGTTTTATATTTAGGTCGAGTTGTCGCTATATCGACTTTTTTGAGAGACGAGCAAATGTTTCTGTTAACGCCGCTCGGGCGTCACTGCCTTGCGAGCTGAAAGGACTGAGCGGACCACTAGAGGACACCTTCCCAAAATTACATGTTTGAATATGCCTGAAATTTAATTGTTCCAAAATGTAACGCGTGTTTCAATACAAAAAAATCAACTCGTTGAATCGTGATATGCGAGCTTGTCGATGCATACACTGCGAGCGGAGTTTTCTCTCTTGCATTGCTTTTAGCGTTTACGAAGTCGTTCGCGACGCTTGTCTGTCGCGTAAGCGACTTCGTAAATGCTAAAAGCCATGTTCGAGACAAACCTCTGCTCGCAGGGTAGTCGATGCAAGAATTTCAGTGTTACCCAGGTAGTCAAAAAACAACCACAGGACTGTAGAGGGGGAGAGACGGGGTTCCGGACACCCCTCCCCTCAACCCTCCCCCTAGATCCGCCACTGAATTACTACGAATTCTTAATGGCTACTTTTGTCTTTAGATGGGCATTTAATGATGCAAATCTTCCTGATTGGTTCGTGGAAGACGAAGCGAAACATTACCAGAGGCAGCTTCCGGTTTCCAAAGAGATAGTTGCGGAATACAAAGCAAGAATGAAAGAAATAAACGCCAGACCAGTGAAAAAGATCGCAGAAGCAAAAGCGAGGAAAAAACGAAAGGTAAAAAAGCCATTGTCGGTGGCGAAACGGGTTAAGTCCAGTGCGACACGAAAACGGGTGTGCGCGAAACCTGACTAGGGGCAGTTTCTTGAACTCTCGACTTTTCGGAACCAAAAAGCGTCTTTTGTGAACATGATACTTTCAACAATTTGAATTGAAAATGATGTTCAAATTGTTTTGATAATGATATCATTAAACGAAACAAATTCGTGTTTTTCTGGCTCAAAATCGACGCAACATATTTAAGGGTGAGAAATGATGTAATCAACATGCCAAGAGCACGGGATAAAGAAAAAACTAGAGTCCCCCACTGGAATTGAACCTATGACCTTGAACCTATGGCCCCGCTCGCCACGAGTCCTTCGGAGCTCAGTATTTAGAGCTTCCGACCGGTGTACGGAAAGTCATAAGTTGAATTCCTGTCGGGAACTCAGATTTTTTCTTCGTCCTGTACTCGTGACTTGCTGATTACATCATTTCTCTTTTCTTTACCGAGCTTACAATTTACCACCATTCTTTATTTATCATATTTTAAGTGTGTTTATGGCCTCGAAAAGGGAAGAAACGCCTCTTGTGGGAACTTGGGGCGTTGAAGAGGGGTAGATAAAGAGGGGACCTCCCTCCACCAATTGTGAGCTAGATAAATTATGACAAAATTTTTAGGAATACTACGCCTGGTTGGGGTGTTAAATGGAAAGGCAATCCTTGGCGATTCAACAGCTGCTTTGTTAAGAGAAACGAGTCAGTAGTCGTGTTGTAGATTACTTGACCCCTGTGACTATGTTCATCACGGCAGCACAAACCCCCAAAATACACTTATTCGCAAGAAACCGCTTATTATGGCAGTTTTAGGGATTTGTTATTGACTTTATTGTTATAAACTTCTTTTGTTAGGAGATGAAACGACTTGAAAAGGCACGTAAAAAAGCAGAGGCTGTTTGCGATACAGTTGATGTGTCAGAGAAAGAAAAAATGAACCAAATAAGAAGGTAGGTATTAAGATAAAAAAAAATAGGCCTTCTCTTTTCAGTTGCTGCAGATTACGATCAAACACCAGCTACGGTTGATGTTATAAACTTTTATGGTTGAAAATTTCTTTCGACAATTGATGTTATGATGTCTGTGTCAGACTTTCTGTGCCCCCCTTCTCCAAATTGTTTGGGTAAATTTACTTAAAAGAAGACTTCATTTTGGGGGAAGGATACCCGATGCCCCCCTCCCCCCTGGGTCTCCAGCAAAACGTCTGCGTGAGAGTCTATAAGTTGAGTACGCCACCTGCACTGATAGCCTTCGTAGCCTCTCACTTTCAAACGCATCATTATATTCTTGGTTTGCAACCATGTGACATGGTTTTCATGTTGGTTGACAGAATAATAGATTTTTTTTCTTTGAAAAAAGATGAGTTTCCAGTAGAGGGAAAAGCTTGTGTTCTTGACAACCAACATGGCCACCGTGAAGTCAGTTGTAAACCAGCAATAGAGCCCTTTAACTCTATTTTAATGGACCGTTGTCTGGTCCTGTAGGTAATTGTAGTTTTGTCCTGTTCTCGTTTCAGTTTGTATAAAAAGGCTGCTCTAAAAGACAAACCCAAAGAAGTAAAGTACATTGTCGCCAAGAAAAGCCAGGGTAAGAAGTTTTTTCTCTGTCCTAAGTATGAACGGCATTATTTTGTTCGCAAATTTTGGCTGACAGTATTTAATTTAAAGTTTTGTTTGGTTTGTTAGACAACTTAGGTGTAGCACAAAAAATATTGCAGCATTGTGGTCGCACTCCATGGTTAAATCTGTCCTTCGAAGCACTGGACTTGAACTTCTCTACCCGCGCTACGCTCCTTTCATATTTTACTTTAAAAAGTTGTACGAAGAGGACATGATCGGCTAACGGACGGACTGTGTACTCCTGATTGGAAAGAAAAAACAAAGACTCCCTTGGTTATTTAGTGCACTTTACGCTTGTTTTACTGCGTTCAACAATCAGCAGAAACATGTCCTGAAATACAAACGAACACTGATCTTTTCAAAGTGGGACTCAGGGTAGCTGAAACAAGGGCAGCGTCTTTGTCACGCTGAACTAGATGTAGACAACTTTTGCTCCACATTTACTCGAAAATTTTGACACCGAGTTAACTCGAAAAGAAAGAAATTTTAACGCAAGAACTTGTGTGACACTGCTGGCAACACTTCCATATGACAAATTCAGAATGCAGAACTGCAATGCTACCTGTAAAAACTTTACTTAACATAACTTTAATTAAGCTTTTTGTTTCTTTTTTCAGCTGCAAAACGAATGAAGAGACCCGCGGGAGTGAAAGGCCCTTATAAGATTGTTGACCAACGGATGAAGAAAGATTTAAGAAGCCAAAGGGCGAAAGATAAAAGAAACAAACGGAGCGGAAAGAAAAGCAGATGATGCATAATCATAACACAATTCTAGTTATTTATTTCCTCATTCATTATGTTGCAAGTATGTGTATAATAATACAATTCGATGACCAAAGTAATTGTGGTCGAAGTTTGAAAGTTTTACTCTAAACTTTAAAAGTTGTAACCTTTGCTACATTTTGAAAATAAATACAGTGATACATACCTTGAAATAGTTTATGTCAAGATTGACCAAAGGTTATAATAAAATAATTAATGACCTTATAAAGTTGGAAAGTTTTGGTAGTTTTACTTATTTCTCTGTCAGTTATAAAAATTTCGTGTGCTAACGTCTCAGTTTATTTTCTGGATAATATTGTCTTACACGAGTCTTGTCCTTTAATTGAGGGTACGCTTTTTAAGTATATTCATAGAAGAGCTAGACTTCATGTTGTTTTCACTAATGGTACTAAGAATGAACTTGAGAAAATATGTTTCGTTAGGAGTAGGTTGAGAAAGTTGGGCAAACGTTGTCTTCATTTTCTACAAGTCCATAAATCTCGTGCGAGATCAGGTAAAATATAGTTTAATTGTAGCTAGAGGACGGGAAGTCCCAAAAAAAAAAATCGGAAGGCAAATGAATATTTTAACTTCATTAAATCAATATTCCAACGGCAGATGTTCAAGTTCATTCTTCACTCGAAATATTCTCTTGCGTCTACTCCTCTGTTGGAGAAGTTCTTGGCGAAGTTGTGAAACTTTAGTCTTAAGTAGAGTTATTCTTCTTTCCGCAGCCTCGGCCCGTGTGGTTGCTTCTTGAATATTCTCTTCTAAATTGTGTATTTTATCAACGAAAATTTCTTCGCGTTTGTGAAACTGCTCCTCCTTGATTTTCAGTCTTTCCAAAAGCCCTTTCCTAGTAATGAGCCGGCTGGTTAGGTCTGCAGTCTTACGCTTCGCTTTCATCTCTGCGATTTTTGCCATTTGAATCTCTCTTTCGCACAACTTAGCTCGGGTTTTCATTTCTATGGTCTTATTTTCATAATCCATAGCTTTAGCGCGCGCTTTATTCATTCCAATCTCTAACTCCAAAGTTTTTCGGAAATTCTGGGTGTCATTACGTGTAAGTTCTTTGCAGATTT
Organism: Porites divaricata; assembly: GCA_038088405.1. NCBI lineage: Eukaryota > Metazoa > Cnidaria > Anthozoa > Scleractinia > Poritidae > Porites > Porites divaricata. The sequence continues at coordinate 18,798,517 of JBBMOI010000001.1, forward strand.
CTGTCTTTGCACGCAGAACTTTGTCTAATTTTTCTAGCTGATGATGTTTTTCCTCCAAAAGCACGTGAGTTTTCTGTAACTTTTCTTTTTTCAGCGTCACTTTTTCATGAATCAGTGCCACGTCTTCCAAAAGAATATCGCGTCTCTGTTCCTTCACTTTGAAAACCTTCTCAGCTCTTCGACTTCTTTCCTCTGCAACCTCGATTTTATTCCTAAAGTCGGTTATACACGACTTTAACCTCTGAATGTTTTCGCCCATAACCGGTTCTTTTCTCCTTCCAGCGTCTTCTCATAAATTCCACCTGAAGCGTAACAAAACAAGAACATAATGTACTCATTGGAAATACTACTGAAATAGGGGAATAAAAACAACGACTTCAACTACCAATGAGCCATCATTATTCTTTTAAGAACACCAACAGCGATGATTTCACTTAACCGCGAGAATATCTGATCGTTACATTGTCAAGAGAGACAGGTGTCCAAAACTAAGCATCGATGGTCTTGATTTATTACCAAATTCTCATAGCTTCTATAGCCATAACTTTACCATTGGTACTAGAGAGAAGCAAAATTTCAATCTTTCGACCAGAAGCAACCAATTAACGTGACAGCAACCTCAGATATCCCTAACGAAAAACGACGCTCTGAAACAGAGGGAGGTCTAAACATTTTTTAACATGGTGAAGATGCCCTCACTTTTTTATTAAAATAGAATTTTAACTTATATAATAAAAACATTAATGACGAGAAAATGTCTTTGTCTTTTCGACCTTTTCATGTCACTAAGATGAATCATAATCGGTGACTCCTACGACCCTTGAAAACTCTTAATCAAAGATAAGTTGTAATTATGCGTCTGAAGACCACTTTTACCCCGCTGTCGTCTATAAAAAAAACCTGCGCCTGGTACGCTGGCTGCATGGAATGTATTCGATTTTAGCGGAGCTCTCAAGCGCGCGGAGCACCACGAGTAAGAAAATTTGGTTATCTATGCATTCAAGAAATTTTGGTTCTGAGAAAATCGTACGTACGTACGTCCACCCCTTCATTTAAGCCGAGGTGAAATTTTGCATTTCAAGTATCCGAGCGTTTTGGCGCTAAATCGCCGCATAGCCACCCGGACTTTTAGAGATAAAAAACAATAACAATAACAACAACAACGCCGATTCTTTCTTTCGACCTAATATTAATTATGTATTCGATTTTAGCGGAGCTCCCAAGCGCGCGGAGCACCACGAGTAAGAAAATTTGGTTATCTATGCATTCAAGAAATTTTGGTTCTGAGAAAATCGTACGTACGTACGTCCACCCCTTCATTTAAGCCGAGGTGAAATTTTGCATTTCAAGTATCCGAGCGTTTTGGCGCTAAATCGCCGCATAGCCACCCGGACTTTTAGAGATAAAAAACAATAACAATAACAACAACAACGCCGATTCTTTCTTTCGACCTAATATTAATTAATGTCTACATTAACGTGGATAACAGAGAAAGAGCTAAAATGGAATGTCCAATTTTATTTTCAGCTCTCCGCCCCACTTTCTATTTCGCTCCGCCGCCACTGTATTCTTTCGGCTTTCAAATGAATCTATGTTTTCTGGTTCATCAACGGGGAGTGTCACTGTTTCTGGTACAACAGCATGTGTCACTATTGGTACAACAGCAATTTGTTTGGCGCAATGGCCATCGAGTACACTGACTTTGTCTATTTGCTTTGTGACGACGATGGGTCGGATTGCAAGTGCAATGACTCTGCCCGCAGTGGGTCATTGTGCACAATAGCCATCGTGTATAACGACTCGTTTCATTTAAATGTCTCATTTCATTTGTTTTAGAACAAGCTATCTAACTGAGCAAAATAATTCGTTTTATTAGATGGAATATACATCAGATGTCACCCAAACTCGGAAATACTCCGATTTATTTAGAAAGGAAAAAGATTATCTACGAAGAAAAGGATCTTACCTCGCCTCTTGAAGTGGCCCTGTTATAAACAATGCAACGCAACGCAAATATTCGTGAAAAAGTAACTGAAAAATGCACGCGTAATGTAACGTTCAAATAAAATTCAAACAAAGACGTAGCGTTACATGCGCGCGCTTACTTTGAAAGGTTCAAATGAAATTTGAGTGCACATGCACATTCATTCCAGCTGGGTCCAGTGTCCGATGTCTGAATATCATTCTGTACTTGATTATCATTCGGCATTTGATGGCAAAAATCACCTTTTCGCAGACAAGAATCAAAGGTATAGCCTGTGTACAGCCCCCACCCCCCTCCTCTGCGATTTTCTTGAGGGGAGGAGGGGTCTGTACACAGGCTATGAAAGGTAGAAAACACGAAGAGCATGATGATATGGGCCGGAACGTTATGATGGTATTGTGACGCGCAGATTCAGCACCAACCTTTTTCTCGATTTCTCCCGCTTCGGAATATACACAGACTGCCCACGAAATCATAGACCACCCAACGACGGACCGCACTGCTAATAACACGTTTAAGCTTGCATTTTATATAATTTTAGTGCAATTTATGGAATACATGTGAATTATAAAAATTGCACTTATCGCGTGCGTGGACTTTTTTTTAGACTGGAAGATCAATTCACTTTTTATGGGGTAGATCAAACAGATGATTTTCTTCATTAACTGTTCCGTAGAGTTCTATAACTATTCTACAAGTTTAACTGTTATAGCTAAGTTCTGTTTTCAGTCGCAAATCTTTGATCGAAAAACTGCTGTGTTTAGCTATTATTCGGGAGCGACGAGCGTGTGAGCAACATAAAATTATTTGGCAAAGTGTTCAATCAGGAGCGCATAACTTGGAGCGAGAAACTCGCATACTAGGCCTATCTCACGGCGTTTTTACGGACCGGTTTATTTTTAGACACATTTAGGGCACTTTTTCCCGCGAAAATGGAATCTCCGCCACGTCTATAAGGCATCAAAAAGGGAAACGTAAAGTCATTAAAAGGCAACAATCGTCATTTTTAGGTCTGTAGGTTTTGCTGACTGGTCAGTGTGGGACTGTAAAGATATTCTAAATTCGCAGTAAAACCGTTCCACAAATAAACTGGTCCGTGAAAACGCCTTGACACGAGTACATGAAAGTTGCTCGCTCCAAATTATGGGCTCCTGGTTCAATTCAATTTTACTGGGTCAAAAAAATTAGAAAGTTTCGCTAAACACTAGCTTAAAAGCGTTTATGGGAGCTTTTTGGGCCATCTTTTGAGTCTGTCGGGACGCACGCCGAGGCACTCTTGCCAGTTTTGGGTACTGGCTGTTGCGTGTTACGTGTTCCGAGTGTAACTTCCGGTGAAAGTACCACGAAGCATTTTTCACGAGCAGCAAAACATTTCCTCAGTTGTTTTTCAAATCAACTGAAAAAACAACCTGTTTTTAAGAAACGTAAGCATGTTTTTTTTGCGAAAATTCAAAAAACGGGAGAGTTATGTCCGAAAGTGTGGTTCGTGTAACACGCGTTTCATTCTCATTTCTGAAGCTTGGATTAAAACGAAAAATCCATGCTTGTATTTTGTCGCATTTACATAAGGATCATACAGAGACTAAATATTCTGAGCCGAAATGTAGGTTACTCAGTAAAAACCTGAATCTCTGTTTTCACATCACAATGGGCTTGTCCTGATGACGTCACTGTTTAACCATACACAAGTCTGAAATTCTGACTAAATGTGACTTTTTAATGGCCCATTATCGTATCTTTTGAGGCCGTTGCTAAGGAAAAATCTTCAAGCTGTAACTTAACATAGCGACGAGTATAAGTGACAAAATTTTAAAACACTGTTTCCGAGAGTGAGTGTTCTCTAAGTGACCGGTTAGCACTATTCATGGTTATCTGTGTTCTAAATACTACAAGGCTGTGCCTCGTCCCAGGCCGTCGCTGATTCTCTCACTTAGCGTGTATGATGCTTTAAGAAGGATAATTGGGGAGTTAAAAAAATGATACTTTAAGAAGGATAAACGGGAAGTTAAAAAGGAAATACTAAGCAAGACTTAACCATATTAGTGGCTTTGGTCGAAAACATACACATGAAAAAACATACCAAAAAACTGATCCTTACGGTGAAGAGAAAAAGGAAAAAAATGGTGAAAAAAAATGCCAATATCGGTTTGACATTAGACTTCGCTCATTTCGTCACTTAGTCGTTTGCGCTTACAGGGGCAAAGAGAGTGGACTTTAAGGGCAAGTTTATGATTTACTTCTCTGTAGCATTCCGGGCCCTCTTTTCATTCCGCGATAACTAGCGAAATCCCAAGCGCGATACATTGAATTATTTTTGACAAGCCTCAGTCAATATCAGCAGGTACTTATTGGTCCACTACATCTTCGCTTTGCATATCGTTATATAATACCAAATTCCACAAAATATAGCTTCAAGTTTGCGTTTTGATCCTTTTCTTTGAGACTCTGTTGTGCTTTGATGGCGTCTCTTTTTCGATTTTTAAAATTTTCAATTTCCTCTAATATTTTTCGTTTGCGCAATTGCAAACTAGCACACTTTTCGTTGGCAATCTTGATTCGTGTATTTGCATCATCAATTCGCTCCAATATCAGCTCCTGATATTCTTTTTCATCTTGAGTCAGTGGCCTCGGCGATTCCAAATAATCCTCTAATCCATCGTCAGCGCTTTCGTTAATTACAAACAAGCCATTCTCCCTCTCATCCACAACTCCAATTTCCCACCTCTCCTCGTTCATTTTCTCTATTTCCTGGCCCACTTTGTTAACTTTCTCCTCGGCACTCGAAGTCAGCTCCCTGGCTTTCTTCAATCCTTCTTTGATGAACTCGATTTGGCCACGTAACTCAAGTCTTTTGTAAACAAGTCGCAATTTCTCAGCTTTCTCTTTCCAAGTTTCAGTTATATCTTCTAGTATCTCTTGATACTCGTGTAGCTGTTGACTGTGTGAAATGATCCACTTCACGTTCTCGTCAGTTCGCTTGTTTTCCATCTTTAGTCGCCACTGCGCGTCTGCGAATCTTCGATGGGCATTCATAATTTGCTGTTGTAAAGCTGTCACCTCCATCGCTGTAAATTTGATGCTGTTCTTCCAGAAAAAAATTCCCCTAAAGAGGCAAGAAGTCTGGGAGATAACAGCACCTTGATACCTTGCAAACTAAAGAATATGCGAGCAGATATGTCCTATGGAAACTGCTAGCCACAATATTAATGGTATGTGCCACAAGTGTTCCAACTTTAATCCTAACTTATATTTACCTGTGTACACGAAACAAATAAACTTAACCAAGCATACGGATGTTTGGAGGTGTTGGTCGGTATATAGGTTGTCAAGCTATATGTTGCGTTTTATTCGTGATGTTCCCGGCGCTAAAATACCGAGGTGTTTATGATTACTTATCGTTTTATTTCATCTCGTCTTTTCCATTCGCGACTTTCCCTTAAGCGAAAAGCTTTGATCCGACTGCAAAATTCAAGAGTGACTGAAACGCGCAGGGATAGAATGTACCATACAAACTTTTCATTACAAAAAGATGACCGAACTAGACCTACACAATTTACAGTATGACATAAAAAAACGTTAAATAAAAAGTTTATTAAGAACTAAAGGTCTTGCTTCATCTAGCTAGCCTGCGTGGTAGACGTCGAAAGGAAAAAAAAAGGGGGGGTTTCTCTCCCCCCTCCCCTTTTTGCGTCTAGCACGCAGGCTACATCTAGCAGTTTAGACAACACTATATCTCCACACTCCATGTCCTTTTACTCAGTGACATTGGGGAATTTTTATAGCACTGTAAGTATGAGAGATTGGGTATGAGTCAACCTCATTCCCAGGGTCCTCTACAACTCGTCCCCTGGAACGAGCGAGAGAGATGGGGACGAGTAGGAGAGATTAAAAGTAACAGGAAGGAACTAGACCACTGTGGACAAAACTGACTTAGGATCTACCATTCAAATCTAGTCATCGCACTCAAATCTAAGTCTGTTCTGTGGACGTTTTATTGCGTTTTTCTCTTCTTTTTTAAGGAATTCAACCAACGCGCAAGCGAAGGGAGGGCGCTAGGCGCGAGAGCGTGAGAACCAACGCGGAGTACGAGAAAAAAGGAAAGAAACTTCCGTAGACTTCTAATTTACCCGCCCCAGCCCTCGGGGGTATTTATTGACCAAATAGAAAGTCTGTCGGTAAACAGACTAAAATCTTAAGGCTCTTAACTTTTTACGTCTATATCAAACTAAGTGTCCAGTCCAATGTCCTTTTCTCCCAGCAGGCAAGCACCCCGTAGCTTCGCACTCGCTATATAAATCACTACCACGAGCGAACAAGACTGTGTGGAAATATTTTGAAACGAATGTCCAAGTTGCCGCTTAACAATCCCAGGTAGCCTGGGCTGTGTATTCTGAAAATTGGACTGTCTTCTTGTTAGTTCTGGAAATTCTCTGATCATTAGGAGTAAAAGTCTTGAACGCACAACCTTTGTCTGGTGTGATCCACATGTCTCGGGCATAAAATTATACATTTAGACCTGTGTCTACAGTCTACTCCGGCTCAAGCACACAACATCGCGTGAGAAACGTGGGGCGTGGTGATCAAATACCATCCATGTACAAAACAAGTTTAAGTAAAATCTTTCTGGGATAACTACGCGTCCACATGGCCTCCTCTACTCTTGTAAGTCAATGACTAGATCGTCATCGCCCTCATATATATTACCATGGAAACTAGAGGATCCTGGAGAATCGTCGTTTTCACTGCAAAAATTTCAAACGAACACATTTTGATTTAACACTGCAAGACTGGCCTCGAGGGAAACACTTACTAAGGCTGGTTTTCGCTAGCGACGGAGTCGGAGTCGTAATCAGAAGCGTAGAACTTATACTTATGAGCGTTCTGATTCAACTTAAGACTCCATGTGATATGTATGATCGGAGTCACAAGTAGAAGCCGAAGAACTAAGTTTGCTTTATTCTTCCGCTTCCAATTCCTTTAGTACACTAGGGAGCTTTAGCTGAAACATACGCTTGCCAGGCAAACTGTTGAATGAAAACTCTTGGTCTAGATAAAACTTCGGAAACAATTTAAATGTTGAGTTAAGAGAGACGGTTTAACGATCGAACATCCTCCCCTAACAATTATTTTTTTCTAACAATGACGCTGGGCTAAAATCTTTGATTGTTTAGCCATGGCTGAACAGTCAGTGGAAAAATTGCCATGATAACTGAACTCGCATGAGGCCGACTGAATGATTGGCATAGTAGCGTACCTTTCTCTCTCGTCGTCTTCTACATTAAACATCTCCTGTGGCAGTTCCTCCGTGGCTTGAGGAACATGAGAAGCTTCGTGGTTACTGGATTCAGATAATTGGTTAAGTCGTTCCAATTGTTGCTAAGCGAATTTGAAATAATTAACAGAAGTATTTATCAAAATAATGAATAACTCAAAAGGGTGTAGATTAAAACATTTGCCCTGTTTTAATAGTTAACTCATTAGAGAGATTTAGAGCCACGTTTACGCCCCAAACGGCAAACGTAATACTTCTACAAAAAAATAAGTAGTTTCGTGCCAGTTTTATTCCTAGGAATTGTTCTGGACAGTTTTTATCTGCTTACTTTCTATTCTGAGAAAATCTCAGATTGAATCTGACGTTTGCAACGTTGCTTTTTTTCGACGATCAGCTTGACAATGGCTCCCAGAGGTGTGTGAGAATAAAAATTGGCCCCAGAGCCAGCCTTTCTTATGGTCAGCACCAAGAACAAGCGGTCTCTTGGGGACAAAATTAGAAAACGACAGAGAAATATTCAACTTTTACTTTCTGCTTTATTTTTTCCTCACTCTTTTTGCGTCTCTTTTGTACCGTTTCTTTTTGTTGACCTTGACTAAACCTCTGCGATCACGTAAAAGAGTGTCGGAAATTTCATATTCAAATGCTCTGCTGTGTTATAGAGAGTAAATCAGAGGCCTTGAACAGTATGGATCGCCCGACTGTGATATAGACCAATTAAAATCTCTACAGGAAAGGACGGCAAGGGAAGGCAATATATTATTAATTTTGATAGTGGTGACATTTAAGAAAAGGTTAAATTCAATCTTACATGATCCACCATAGATGAATGGTCCCTTGGTGGGTCTGGCACAGGTTTGGAGCTTGCGTGAGGTTGTTTGGGAGATGATACAGCTACAATAAAAACATTAAAAAATATTTAAGTCATAAACAAGTAATTTTGTACTTTAAGAAGTTGAAAAGACCTGAGAAAAACTAAGTAATTCCACCCAATTCTCTGCCAATGTTTGTGGAGATAAAAACCACACCCACCATATGACCTGTTACTAACAACACTCTTGTTTTTCTGGCCTAAACAAAAGGAAGACCTTAGATAACAACGACCTAAACCAGATTGTTTCTTTCAGTAAAATTACATGAAGAACAACTTAAGTCCAACATTACTGTGTAATATAAAAGTGAAATAGAAAAACTCCACTGTGATGCTTTGAACCCGGGTCACTTGCTTTATAGCCTACATCCATATCCACTACACCATCAAGGACTAGCTGCCAAATCCAGTAATTTTTAAAATATACAGTCATGTTCTTATATATGCCGTACCCCATTACAATATTCGAAAGCTAACCGTTTTCAGTTCAGTGCTTAACCCCAATCACTGTAGATCAGTGCTTAACTCTCTACTGTGTTCTCTCCATAACTGGAGCTCTGTAGTTTTGGTTTCTTCAGCTATTATAGCCTCATTCGTCCCATTACGGAAATAATGCGTTGTGTAAAATTCATAAGGTGTCCAATCTGGTTTAGGTCGTTGTTATCTAAGGTCTTCCTAAACAAAAGTCCAGTCATACGCTTATTCTTCAAATAACTTAATACTATACAAACACCCCATTACAACCAGCCATCAACTTTTGGAATCCATTTTCTTCACAATTTTACCGGCCAGTTTAAGATGACCAGTGGTGAGCCTTGTGAGAATGATTTGCAAATGAGAAAAGCAAACAATACGACTGAATATTTTGCTGTGAAGTCGATTGTTAACATACTACTTATTAACCAAGAGTGAGATCATTACAGAGTAATCTCAGACTGAGGCCTTGATGTACTGACCAGGCGATAGCGAGGTCAATACATCAAGGCCACTGTCTGAGATTTCCCTGTAATGAATGAACAGATGAGGTTAATAAGTTATTTATTATATGGCCTTTTCATTATGGACCTGAGCCTGCAATCAATTAAAACCAACAACTGGTCAGCAGATAACTTAAAAAACACATCACCTCAATTAGTTGTACACTTGAGCCTGTGATACAGTCAGGTGACACTGGTCAGCAGACATCCTTTTAGACAGCATTTCAATAATATTGACCATAACATGGATGTCCATAAGGATGTGCAGTATCAAGTTAAACACAGATTACATTATGCCTTGGACACCTAGCTAGTAATGCCCAGTCATTACAACAAAACAGCCAATCAGAGTGTGTGTACTATTGTAGCCATATAATAAAAGGATACAACCTGAGTATCAGGCATTTCTGGGGGGAAAGGAGAATCTTCTCTCCCTAAACACTATGGAAGGCCTGAAACCTGATGCTCAGGCTAATAAGGATAACAGTAGACAGCTAGCTACGTATGGTAGCCACATATATGCATATGTAAGATTGAAAGAAAAAATGTCTATTTCTTATTCCAAAAGAATGACTGCATAGACCATTGCATACTTAACAGCTTGGAATACACCTATGAATTTCTCAAAACGTTTCATTTCTTGCTGTATTAGTACTTGATATCAACTGACCTTGTTTAGAGATGCGTATGACAGTTCTGTGAGCACTGCAGTATCCTGACTTGGATCTTTTACTGATTCTCTCCTGACACTGATTTCCCTATCAGTGAAGTACGAAGTCAAAGTGAGTTGTATCACGTCAGTTGGTGGTATTTTTATTAAAACTCTGGTTATTGACCTGTTTGGTCAATTACCGGTAAGCCACAATGTTATAGGTTGTCTGTCAGTTTGCCAAAACATCAGACACCGTCAACAACAGTCCTATTCCGTACTATGCTCACCCACATGATCGTGCTCAACCTTCTTATGAAATGACTCTTGGGTTTAAACTTTTCACACTATAAAAATAGTTACGTGTTCAAATGTGAGAGGTAAACAAAGATGCCCTACTCACATTATTCACATATTTACACTGAATTGAACTTTTCTTGTTGGATGCAGCTGTAGTAGTTTCACCTCCCTAAAATTCAAGAAAATGAAATGAATGTTAGTCAACTGGCCACCATGGGGCAAACTAGTAAAACATATATTTTATTTCAAGATGGGGGAGGGGGGTTACTCCCATATAAAAGTGACAGTGGTGCTTGTTGCCTCGCTTAGGGGTGTTAATTATAGATTTTGATCTCACTTAGGGTAATTAGGATGGTCACCATGTTTGCCAATTCAGGTATCAATTAGGGCTGTGCATAAAGAAATTTACAAAAAATGATCTGATACTGACCACACAGAAATCTAGCATTTGAAAAAGAACACAAAATCCCTGGCACAATAAAAAACACTCTAGCTCTTATTTAGATGTCTGTTTTAGTATGGTCTCCCTTAGGGGTCAGTTTAAGCTTGAGCCACAGCCACATTGGTCTCCGTTAGGGGGATTAATTTTAATTTTCCGACAAGCATTCCTGTCACTTTTATGTGGGAATCCCCCACTTGGGCTCTCAAGAAAAGGTAACATAATTACCATTCAAAACAGCAACAAATGAAATAAATGCTATTCACAGCACTTTTACTTTGCACTGCTAACTGTAGATCTAAGCAGTACAAGATTGGTCTAACATTAACCATTAGTATGTGTAAGAAATCCTAAAATCAGATAATTATAAAATCAAAGCTACTATGCATTGAAATTTAATGAAAGATGATCATTGCAGTTATAATGAGACACAATCCCTGAAAAAAAGCCTGAAAAAAAAACATGCTAGTATGGGAATTGAACCCTTGACATGTACAATACTGGTGCAGCGCTCTGCCAATTGAGTTATCAAGCCAACTGGGAGCAGCTCATTGAGTTGGTTTGTTATAAACCCATGAAAGGCTGACCACGAAATAATGAAAATATGAAAATCATATAACTATAGGAATTGCAGCGTGAAGAATTTATTAAAGAATTATTTTCCTGCACCACTTTATATAACTTTGTACATTAACGTAGTGCCCACATCCAAATGGCTGATTGGTTGTCTCTCTATGCTAATAACATACTACGACGGTAGCAGAGATCCCAACCTCTGGAGATCTAAAATCTGGAGACTTTCTTTCACTACTCCCTCCCCCTAGAATTTTAACGGACCCCCACAACAAATTGACCAAGCCCCCAATGGGAATGACTTAGGACATTAAAATATTAAGCCTACATGAAATACATACTGTCAAAATTCGCAATCATCGTTGCGATGCCAGAAATAATCTTTGTCACAGTAGAGACTAAATATGTGCAAAAATGCCCCAGAAACTGTACTGTGAATAAGGAAAATTCTAGTTTTGAGCTAAAAATGGGCTAAATCTCAAACAAAGGCACAGAAAAGCACAAAAGATGATTTCATCCAGGAGATGTAGGTGTTTGACCTGGTAGGTTTATACCTTTGGAATTTGAGGATTTCTGTACAGATTTAATTAAAAATTAACTCACAGCACTGCTTGTTCCATCTGAAGAAGGATATGGAAATACCCCCAAACTTTCGGATGGAAGTCCATGATTGATGGCTGCAGGTGCTTTCTTTGGTCTGCTAATTGAAAAGTAATATAATTTTAGGATATTGCAGACACCTGGATCTGCCCTTTAGTGTCCCTATATTAGTATTAACACTGAAATGTAAGTAGCCCAACTGAAATTTAACTCTCAGTTCAGAGTTATGAAAGCCATGGCTTCTACATTTACCAGAACAATAACTGTTTAATTGACAAATTATTATTCCTTGAGCCCGAATGCAGCATTGATAATAGACCACTAGTTGGATTTTACTAAAATTAATAATATTATTTAAAGTCTTGGTCAATAACGATTTCTTAAAACATAAGCAAGCGAATATTAACGTTAAAAGCTGACGTTTTGGTATCATCATGACACCATTCTCAAGGCAAAATGAATAAGTAACGCCAAGATTTGGTTTCTATAGTCTCTACAAATTAGCATAATAACAAAGGATCACAAGTTCTTCAAGTGAATACCTTTGCGCGAATCAAGACTATAGAAACTAAATCTTCGCATTACTTATTCATTTTGCCTTGAGAATGGTGTCATGATGATACCAAAATGTCAGCTTTTAACATTAATATTCGCTTGCTTATGTTTTAATATTATTTAAACAGTTTCAAATTAAGTTTCATGACTAGATGAACAGAAGGGTTAAAAGCCTACCTGCTAGATGGTGTAGGATTCTCTGCCATCAGGACCTAAAATAAAAGTTGAAAAGAAAAACCATAATTGATAAAAATAATAATGATGTATAGTTGTAAATAAACAAATGGAAATCATCATGCTCTACATTTTGCTATGTTAAGTGTTTTCTGTTGGCTTTTCTTCAATCAATGGGCAACTGAGGTATAACCTTATCCCAACCAGACACTGGCATAGAGTTCTCAAATTGAAAAATTCTGCCTCATCCTACACTGCTGGAAAAGCACAGTTAGCTTCAACTTGGATCATCATGAAACATCCTAGCTAATATTTTTATTTATTTTTTATATTTTCAATAAAAGAAAAATTTAGCCCACTTCCTAATGATTATATTCAAGATGGGTTTGCTACAAGGAATGACACCTGACCCTTGGGTGCTTTCTTTTTTTATTTGACAAAAATACTTGCAACTAGTTGAACACCACATGCCTTTGGTCCTTCATTGTCACTGACCCCAGAGGAAGATGCTGTACCCTCATCATCTAAAACATTAAAAAAAAGTATACCGGTAAGTACACAAGTATTGGATTTAGATTAAGACTTCCAACACTTAAACCACAGATAGCATGGCCGGCACAACGAGTTAAGCCTGTGCTGCCTAGAGATAAACTATTGGGTTTGTCACTGCCAGAGATGACTTTTTGTCGTCCTATTCTTCTTGCCAGCTCACTCTGCCCATTCCAACTTGCACAAGTGAGGCTGCTCACAGGTCACCCTGCATCCACACTTAGCAAGTTAAGCAGGTTATTTTTTTAAGAAACTTGGTTGAAAATCACGACCATGTTTTTGTTGTGAGTGGTTACTAGATAGTAATAAGTAGATAGAGTGATCTGGAGTGTATGGAAAAAGCACCCAAAAACATAGAGGCTGGGACCTCAAACCTGAGATTTCCAAAATATGTTTTTTTAGAAAAAAACAAAATGGCAATTTTTTTCCTTCAGAAGCTAAGGCTCCAAAGTCTCTGCATCAGTTTGAGATTCCATTTCACAAGTATCCACATCTATAGGACAGCGAGTAGCCGGTTTGAGTTTGCTTTATCTTAGCAATCCTATGTTTCATACAAATGGGGATTGAAACTGGACCCAAGTTTCCCCCAGAATTAGATTTATGAAGACAGATTTTTTGAAACTACACAATTTCTACTGGATTGTCTGGCAATTTCACGATTCACCGTGAGATTTGAAGGCTAAATTGTGAGACCGTGTTGCCATGAGTTGACATCCCAAACCATGAGTCTCACAGTCAAACCATGACAGTTGGGTTTCTGAACTGGAAAACACTCAGTTAAAGAAACAGATTTGTCAATGTTTTACCTGATGAGGAATGATCCACATTCTCATACTGAAGGAGTCTGTCTAGCAGAAAACTAGAGAAAAATAAATTATAGATCAAACATTCCAGCTTTAAATATTGACAGTAGCTGGCGTGAGCCCTTGACAAAACTAGGATAAATTGGACAAGGTTTACTCCATATTGCTGTGGGACTAAAAGGTAACAACTGCTAATGCACTTTACAAATCAAGAAAGTTAACATAACCTGCAAACTGCATGAGGGAAAGTATTTTATTTTGTTATATACCCCCAGTGTAAGAAGGTGACTCGCTTGCATAAGCAGTGACACCTTATATAGGCTATAAGGGTATGTGAGGCACCAAAGGGTACGGTTTTTCAGCCGTTTTGGTCTGAAGTAGGGTATCAATTTCTACCAGTTTAGTCTGAAATAGGGTATGGTTTGTGCACTCTAGCCTTGAATTGGGTATGTTTTTTAGAAGAATTAGCTACTTCTTCATCATTTGGTGATAAGACCATTTCCCTTTTAATGCTTACGCCAACTACTGTGTTTGTTTGTAACGCGCTCCAGTCATGCGCTGGGCTCCAGGGCTTCAGGTCTAAAATAGGGTATCAAATTTTTGATCAGGCCTGAAATAGGGTAGGGAAAATCACAGATTTTGGTCTGAAATAGGGCAAGGGTTTCAGGAAGCATGCCACACATCCCCACCCAGTTTTTCTGGAAGTACCCCCCTGACTTGTTTTTGTCATTTTTTGATCAGAAATCAGGAGTCATTGTACCAGGCATTCCTTGTGGACACCGTGGAAACTGGGACTAAGAATCATTGTATGATTGAAGCCACGCATGTTTTGTGAAGAAAGCTTAGGAAAGATTAAATTTAGAGCTTTTCCAAAACATGTTGGTCCACAAATTCTATTGCTTGAAAGCATTAATTACTTTGGAACAAGTGAACACCACTGAGTGGTCGGAAATAAATACGAATCTTAATTACAAAAATTGCGATGGTCAGGTGTTGTAGACTTTCACTGTATGCAAATGAGTGATAAGCATGCAATTTCTTTTCGGCAAGGATTGAAATGACATGTCATGTCAATCACTTTTTCGATATCTGGCAATGATGTAATTTCTCTGGAATCGAGACCCTTGAATTTTCGTGTACTTATACATGTGTCTAGCCTGCTACCGGAGAGGTATTTGTGGTCATCACTAACATACTTACTAAATCAGTTCAGGAACAAATAAAAAGTATCAACGTCGCTAAAGTAGGAAGTAAACAACCTTTAGCAAGTAAATAATGTTTCTTGTAGAATTAATCGCCTCCTCATTTCTCTATCTAATCTCCAAGCAGGGGAGACCTGAATGCCGCTGTAAGCATGTTCTTGTTAAATGCTAAATTAATACTTAATTTAACCCATTTTCTTTTATTACATGTATCTACTACAAGAAAGCAAAAGAGGAAGGGAGGAGAGAAAGCAAAAATAAAATGTCCACACTGCTGTGTCACTTTGAAACCCAGGAACTTGAAATTTTGCTTTCTGTGCATAACCAAACTTTGCGAGCTAATATTTTGCATCTAGGTCAGAAGGCCCTAAAGTCTACAACCCACAAACTGCTTTGTGGTAAGATTTAGTGTTATTGCCAAGAACAAAGACTGCATTAATTTAGTGAATGCGGTTGATTTTTTATCAAATGTATGTAAATGGTAAATCGGGGGCTCCAGTCAGAGTCAATAATAATTATTGCTCAGCAACTAGATGGTTTAAGAACTTTTAAAATGTTATTTTTTGAGAGAAAACAAACAATTTAAGACTAAACCATTTCTTCTGAGTACCTTTTATCTCTAGAAACTCGAAGAAGTTTTTTCTGAACTCTTCTGAGCTCTTCTTGAAAATATTCTTGTTCCTGTGATAGTAAGCACATAATAACTATTGCTAGTAAGTATTAAAAAACACTTCAGCAATTTAAAAAATGAGTAGCAACTTTATGTATATTGGTGGTTGGTTATAACTCAGAGGCCATACTGAAACAATTCAAAATTTTAATTGGCTGGCCACACCAGACCATTTAATTCATAAATTAGGGAATTCCACTACTAATCAGAACTGCCTCTGCTGTACAATGGTATGCTTGGTAGTGATAGGTTTTACAACAGTTACTGTAAGCCCACTTTATGTTCAAAAGATAATTACCAGTCCAGCCACCTAGTTTTGACTTTCAGTAAGTACCCTTATAACCTGAGAAAACAGCCAACATTTGGTGACTCTACCACTGGTTTCCCCGCAAAATGAAGTCTGAGAAACGAGCACAGAAATTCCATACTGATGATGCATCACTACCCACATCTGGGTAGTGCTTCTGATTGGTCATGCCACATGGGAAATTTGATTCAACCAATCAGAAGCATTACCCAGATGTAGTTAGGGACACGTCGCCAGTATCGAGCTTCTGTGCTCGTTTTTCAGGCGTAATTTGGTGGGGAAACCAGTGATAGCATCGCCAAATGTTGGCTGTTTCCTCAGGCTAGCACCCTTAGAAACCAAATTCTAATCATTCTGCTTAAAAGTATATCAAATCAACAACATTTTTAAAAGGTTCAACAGTTAAGGAACAGATTCAAGCAAAAGTAATACATTATTAAATTTTCATTCTTATCTTTTAAAGCCATGTGACTCACATAGAGCAAGAACTTCAGTTTTCTCTTCAGTGTCTTGTACTTGTCTCTGTAGTTAGGACTGTCTACACTATGACTGTTATTTTCTGATGAGATTAAAACATTAAAATATTAAATACCAATGATACACAATAAAGCAGAGTTTAACTGACTTGAAATTGGTTAACCAGAACACCCTAACTTGTCGCCTGAATTTCAGACATATCTTCTAGTCACATACTCCCTCAGAGACATCTGTTATCTTCCAGCTTGGCTTGGGCACAATTTCAGTGGGAAAATTTTCTTTGAAAACCCCAAGGATCATGAAATTTATAATTCTGCAGGACATCATGTTGGGTCTGTGTAGTGGAACAAGATTTTCATTGGAGTTTTCTGGTCACTTAAACTGTTTTTTTTTTTTAGTTTGCAAGATTTGCACAGATTTTTTGATCCAAAATTCAAGAATTTTTTCACACTAAGCCCTAAGCACTTGTTGTAGCTTTGACAACAAAATCCAGATTATTCACCTTTTACCCAGACTTTCTCTCCATTTTTGCTTTCCAAATTTCAAGACTTTTTCAAGAATTCAAGACTCTGTACAAACCCTGAGTTTTTCTCTGTGCTGTTTTAATGACTCATGCTCATTAATTTTGTGGTTTCAACCAACTCCCCACCCCCCTGCACAAGTTAAAAGTCAAAGACTTCAATATTATTGAAACTGATGAGGTCACATACAGGATATATAGAAGGGACGTGGATCCGGGTGTTTAAGGTGCGAGGGGGATAAGATGTTAACATACTCCTAGGGTATTAATTTTTGCCTAAATTCTTTATGAGAAGGAAAGGCCAACCAATGAGATATTAATCTAAGACTTAGCTGATTTGAGAAACCTGGTACATGTAATAATAGCTCCAAAATAAATAGAGTATGCAGCAGTCTAGTTCGCATAGTGAGCTCTCAATTTCCCTATAATAATTTCATGTTGAAAAAGTAACCACGGCGAAAAGCATTGATTCTACATGTGGTAAACTAAAGCTTAAATGAGTTCACTAACAAAGCTGACTATTATCGAAGGTTGTTTGATCATAATAAAGGCAGAAAATCATAACTTGAGAAGTCAGAATTGAAAGAGCAATAATATTTAGAAAATAAGTAACAAAATGTAATACGCGATTGATTTTAAAGACAAACTAGAACAAAACACCGAATACAAACCTGGCACAGGCATCATGGCGGCCATCAAAATACCACGCAGCCAGGGAAACTGGGCCCTAAAATTTGGTCCTGTCCCAATCCCCACCGTACCGGGGAGTACAGAGGTCTTGGTGACCTCCATGACGGGGAATACGAGCAAGGGTCGCGAGGAAGTTTGACCGTCAATAATAGTAATAATAATTAAGAAATAATAATTAAATCGCAGGGCACAAGGGTACCACGTCGCCTTTGAAAACGCAAATTCATTCTTACGGTTAGGTCTCATATCCTCCACTCATAATCCAGATGAATTACCCAAAAATCTCAACTTTTCGAAGAAACTCTTTAGGTGGATAAATTTAAACTTTATTCTACCATCCACGCAATCCTCAGGTAATAGAGATGTACGAATTAGCGACTTTTGACCAAATTTCGCTCTCTCATAAAGTTAATTGCAAGTTGGGGACCCCCACTTGTCCACCCAGTTCGTTGATGCTAATGTTCTGTTTTATCTGTCTGATATTATCGTGCTCCAATAAAATGTAACTTCCACGCACCACCACAAAATTAATGAATTAATCGAAATCGCTTTGAAATTAATCAGTAAACAATACCACAAAATACCAGAAGCACATTCTGAAAATTCAACAGGCAAGGAGGATTATCACTGGAAGGAAAACTTTGGCCGATGTATTTTATACCAGTTCTTATGCCACAACCTTTTTTACCTACAATAGAAAGCAGATTAATTGATGAACGTTTTCGCGTTAGCAGTCAGATTGCCAAAGTCACCAGAGCGCTGCACTGATTTATCAAGTCTATATTGCTGCGGAAATGCCAAGCCTTTTTCGACACCAGCAAAAGCAATCTCGTACACTGAATCTGGTCTGTAAATGCGACAAAGTAAATCAAGAAACTTGGAAAATGATCTTTACTCTTTCTTCTACAACTTCCTACTTAGTATTGCTTTTGGAAGATGAAATAAAACTGTTTCAGGATAACTGAATCACAAGCTAACGGGAGAGATAGTTTATAGTTTTTTTTTCCGAGTCATTTTATTGTTATCATTCTCAGAGGCCTATAAGGATAAGAGGACCTCACGTGGGAAGAAGAAGAAGACCACTTCGTCGCTGTGTATTGAAAGTACAGAAAATGTTATCTTTAGACGAATTTCTAACGGGATAAAAAGGAAAGAAAAGAAAGTAGTAGCCTATATACCTGATATCACAGATCGGTGTAATTAAATTTGATCATATAAATGACAGAGACAGCGTTTACGTATATTGCTTCAAAAGTGCCGGAAATAGCTAGAGCCATACCGTCTTTGTTCGTTTTAAAAACATTCACTGTTAACTTAAAAGACCTGAATGGAGCTTACTGACGCCATACGAATATTTTCAAATCTTTTTGTACTACGCAGATATTCACGTCATAAGAGATCATCGGCTTTAACACGTTTTTAAAAACTGAATCAAAAAAAGTTGCGCAGCAGCTAATATAGCTAAGTATTAAAAAGTGAAAATATTTGTACTTTCAACACCCCGAGTGGCAATACCAGAGTTAATGAGCCTTTGACTAGTTTACGAGTCACTTCAACTGTGGAAATAGTCAACTTGTCAGGAAATTGTGTGCAAGGTTTAAGGCCGTAAGCTGCAATGACATTCTGACCAAGGTAAAGCTGATCTGATTAAGTATAGAGTAATATTTTTATCACACAGGATGAAGTGAGCTTTCCACTTTGCAGCTAGTTCGACGTTCTCGTTCATAAATTAAACCAAGAGATTTCTATTGAAGAGCTCTTCTAGAATTATACAAACTTATCAAAATGTGGTTTTCAAATGACCTTATTGCTTTACCAGCGTACCCTAAAAACCCCTGGAAACTAAAGTGAGAAACAAAATCAAACAACGACAAGATAACATGTAATTAATGGCGGGTCATGGCTTTGTGAAAACATTAAGGGGCGTAATCATGTATTTAAGGCCATGACTAACTTATTCAACCTCTCTGCAACAGTTAGCTGAATGCTAGACTCGTAATTGGGTACAGCGGCTATATATCTTGCAATGAAATATTTGTCCAATGGTTTGTTCTCTCGAAACTTTCATCTCGAGCGTTTATTCGTACAGTATCGGAAAGGTGTCAATACAATTGGTTTTTAAAGTAATTATATTCTGATTTCATAAGAATTGAGCTGACAGCTTATTGTGTTAGGAATACAAAACGTCGCATGTAATTGACATAAATCTAGTATAGCATAGTAATTTAGTTTTAATTCATTTCCCAGGATAATTATTTTTCTTTGGTTTTCGTAATTCGTTTACAAGAAATTAACATTCAAATATCCGTTCGCATAAAATAAGCTTTTAAAACGGCATTGAAACAAGGGGTGTATATAATAGTATTTTCTTAATAACAATTTATGAATTCGTTTAGCGGATTTTCCATGACGTAATGTTAAAATGGCTTAATTGCTTTTACATTACTTAAGTAACTAGGTGTTCAATTATGCATGTAAAGCCTAAATATGAGTCCAGGAAGCAATGTAGTGGAATTCCGAAAATGATTATACGAAGCCGTACGTTCAATAGATAAATTCCAGAGTCTGGGAACTTGGAAAGAATTTAAATATGCAAAGACCCCGCAAAGATTCATGTCAGTACAATTATTCCTATGCGAGATATTCGGAGAAATATTTAATTTTACCTAAATTTATAGAGCTTTGTATGCCGGGAGACGTAGAATGCAAAACGCTCCGTATTCATGCAATATCACGTAGCTTGCGCCTTGCAAAACCGATTTTGGAAAAAAAAAGACGCTTTTTGCAGTCTAATGGAGACGCCATATTGGTACCTATCTGAGGGGCACCGATAGTAGTCTGCTACACAGCCGTTTTTAGTGTCGTCACGCAACGCTCCTCCACAATAGTGGGGAGGAACGTTGCGTGACGACGCTAAAAACGGCTGTGTAGCAGACTACACCAACAGCCGACATTTTCCGACGCCACCACTGGTTTCCTGGCGAGATGACGTATGCGAAACGAGCGCATAAATTCCATACTGATGACGCGTTTCTACTTCTACTACTCAGATGTGGGTAGTGCTTTTAATTGGTCGTGCGGCGTGGAAATTTTGCTTCGGCAATCAGATCAGAAGCGCTATCGAGATCTGAGAAGTGAAGGCGAGCGTCATCAGCATGGAATTTCTGCGCTTGTTTCTCAGACGTTATTTCGCGGGGAACCTGTGGTGGGCGTTGTGAAATCTCGGCTGTTTTCTCAGGCTAATTTTGCTAGGAAAGCGAGAATTCCTCGGGAAACTCATAAACATTAAAGGGATACTTTTTCTGATACAGGGACTATTCAGATAGCACAATTACCCGAAATAAGTCACCTTTTTACCCGCGGATCACAGCTCTCTCGGTCGCCACGTAAATGCCGTGTCATTCAAAAGGTTAGAAATTCAAGCGTACTCTATCACAAAACGAAGAAACCTTTCATAAGTGAAAATTTGTAAGAGAATAAGTTTTAAGCTGCTCTAACTCTTCATGAAAGTAAGACTTAGAAGGATCGATAATTCTTTTTGGCGACTTCATGTCAAAACCAAGAATTAGCTTTTTATCCAGTTGAACGTAAACTTAGACAAACAATAGCCAATCACTTCCGTTGGTTACCGGTACCTGGGCAGAATTAGCCTGAGATCATGCCCTCTCCCTATTAGCCCTCTCGAGCCAAAGAAACAAAGAAGCAAAAACATAAAAAAATAAAAATAACGCCTGATCTCAGGTTAGGGCAGAATGAGTGTAAGCGTCTAAAGCAGCCACCTGAAAGAGATATTGTCGAATGCGTCTGATGGTATTCATTTGGAAAAACGCTACACTGCAAGACTTTGTGAGGTAGGCACCAAGGTTTTTTTTTTATCTATATCGATGAAACAATGCCACAATGTTAGATACAAGTTCGGCCGATGTCGAGGCACATAAAGGCGCGATAAAGACCGCCTTTATCGACCTTTGCACACGTTTGACGCGCGGCGTTACTATTAAAATGTTTTTGAAGATTCTTGAAAAGTCTATGTTCCAACTACACCTACTAATTTATTGTTTAAATAATCAATGCAGTGAATGGGCAAATGTAATACTGACTTTAGTAAAACTAACATTGTGTGAAAACAGGTTTTGTCTTCACAACTGTGGAATTAACTGAACAGAAAAGAAAAACCTCTATAAACATCTGTTGAAAAGGCAGTTATCCTAGGGGGAAACACTCGATTACTGCAGGAAGGTTCGGGCTGTTGAATGCCTTTGAGACGATGATTGCACACATAACTTGGCTCTAATGTAGAGGTTTTTTTGGCTATAAAGAAATACGAGATTAGTAACTTGATTCAGTCGCGTTATTAAGTATTTAAAATTAACTTGACATTTGTAGGAAGCACAAACAATAGTCTGAAATGTCGTCTTGTTCTGAAACATTTATTACTTTCAAAATCAACATGTGCTGTGAGAAACCGTGACCAACACCCGCGGACCGACCTGTTTAAATTATAGCTTGACGGCTTATTACAGTTGTTATGAAGTAGTTGCTTTTGGTTTTGTTTCGACAGTTGGCATTTTTAAGGTTTTTCTCATTTTTCCTATTTTTATCAGCGAAAGTAAAATAACTAAATAACAATAAAATTCTCTCTCCAGAATTGTAACTAACATATACAGCTATTTCGAGAAAGGTTGTCGGAAAAAGTGCACGCGACAATCCCGAAAGGCATTGTGGGTGGTTATGAGTTTACTGTTCTTCAAAGAAATTTGAAAGAATTGGCACGAAAGGCCATGAAAATGTGTTTGCGAGTGCTAAAGGAAAGCAACAAAAGTAGGTTCGACAGCTACAGTCGTCAGGAACAGTGTATCGATCATATCCCATATTACCTTTCGGGATTGTCGCGTGCACATTTTTTCCGACAACCTTTCTCGAAATAGCTGTATATGTAAAACCTATCCGGCACTGAGCTTCAAAGGTAACTGTTGCCGACACGAAGATTTCCTTTCCCATGCATATTACAGTTCTTATTGCATGCTCGAGTTAAGGTGAAGGTAAAATGAAAAACGAACAATGTGGACTGTAGAATATGAGCGCGATAGAAAATAAGAAGTGTGGACAATTCGGAGAGGGGGTGGTGGAATAAACGATTAAATGAAAATAAATAACAATCCTACACGTGTGTTACTAAACGCTAGGCCTAGAAGGCGAAGAAGGCTAACAAAAATTATAGGAAGAAACAAACGCTTTTAGGTGAGGGACACTGATTTGACGGTAGCAAAACCCGACGATTTACAGGATTCTACTCATTCTTTCAGGATGCTGGCGTCTAAAGTTTGTCTACCCAGAAATAAATCCTATCAAGTATCGCGAACACTCCTCTGTTGTATCGTGCAATCACGATCCATTGTCT
This sequence comes from Porites divaricata, assembly GCA_038088405.1. NCBI lineage: Eukaryota > Metazoa > Cnidaria > Anthozoa > Scleractinia > Poritidae > Porites > Porites divaricata. The sequence goes on from JBBMOI010000001.1 coordinate 18,821,530, forward strand.
CAAGTCCTCAAGTTGCCGAAAATCCTGCGTTCTTTACTCCGATACCACCTGGAGATTTAACGCTTCAATTCAAACACCGCATCGCGGGAAGGAAATACTTGCCTGGTTCCCAAGGCAAAGGATTTCCAGAGTTCCTGGCTTCTCCTCGACAAGGGCTTCCATATGCGCTACGCGCAGACTCTGTAAGTCATGTAAGCGTGGAGAAATGGGGAAAACTGTGCCGCGAACAGCTAGACAAAGCAATCCCAGAATACAATGCTATTCTGTTCCGCAATCTACCCTTATTTGATGCAAAAGATTTTGCCAAATTCGCTTCCAGTCTTGGGTACAAGCCAACAAATTATGAAGGAGGAACCGGAAATAGGTACCTGGTTGAAGGGGAGACGGAAGTGTACTTATCCACAAGTGATCCCCCGGATTTTAACATCGAGCTGCACAACGAGATGGCATGTTCACCTGTACACCCGAAAAAGGTATATCAGTAATATACAAGTGATCTTTGTTTTAAAATCATGTACTAATATGAAAGGAAATCAGTTTAGAATTAAGCTAGGTCTGGATTCATTAGAGAGTTTAAGTTACCACAAAGGCGGCGGCGACGAAAAACGTCGCTTAAAAAGTGTATTTGAGTTATACCAATCTCTACTGCGATTTAAATTCCAACTCATTTACTTCAATAGGAGAACTCCTCTGAAACAGAATTCCTAATACCAGAAAGAGAAAGAAAATATTGTCGTCGCTTGTTTAACGTCCTCCATAAAACGTGAAAATAGCCTTTTTTGTTGTAGTAGTTACGGCAAAGAACATATTTCAGAAATTAAGGGTGTTGGACGTGCAAAGATGTCGTTCTGCCTGACCAACCTATTGTTTTTTGACGTTCCCGTTGCCGTCTCCGTTGTAATATCTTTAAGTTTCTAATATTATCAACTTCCACCACATTTAGTACATTGCAGTCCATTTTTCTTTTCATGATTAAGGTTATCGCACCTGATTTTATAATCAGAGCAAAGGAAATGTTAACTCAAATCCAGCCTACAGTTAGCATTTATTTTGCTTACATGACGTTGACTCATTGAGGCTATTATGCACACTTGGTGCCCGCGAACGCATGTGATTATTGTTAGATCTGAGATTTTCCCAAGGTTTTAATTTAATATTGCCATATCTTGAACCTGGACCAACCTCGACTGCTATTTTCACTGATTTTCCTTTTCATCAAACCTGTTATTGTAGGTTATTTTCTTCTGCTTGATCGAGCCAAACGAAGAATTGGGAGGAGTGACACCCGTGGCCAGAAATAGCGAGATATTCGCCCAACTGGACCCAGCGGTTGTGAAGAAGCTGGAAGAAAAACAGATCCGTTACACTCGCTACCTGATAGACGAGAAACATAAACCATATGCATCCTGGCAGCAGTCGTTTATGACTGACGACCGAAAGGTGAGACTTGTTACTATACCGGATAGCTCTTTCGCCAACACAAAAACCATACCGGATCGGACTTTTGCTCACATATAAGAACGGTGACTTCGGGGCGATTTCTTTGCCGCTCTGATCTTGAGAGTGGAGTGCCTAACTTTGGTGGAGGTTGAACAGGTATTCGGACCGTAGCGGAAGAGAATACGAAGGAGCGAGGAATGGAATCCACTACAACAACAACAACATAACTTTATTGCTAGAATTAACTTAATTAATTATACTGTCGCACAGATAGCAAAAGCTAATCTAGGCGGGGCAGAAGAACAGCTGAGACGTAAATTAATGTTCAGGAGTGAGGACTGGGATTTAGGTCACCAAGCCCTCTCGGCCAACCGCTCTGGGGACAAAGTTCGATGTGCGTGAACGACTTGTTCCAGTTCTGTGACGTTGCTGTCCATACTATACCGGACAGATTGGCGTGTCGGCATGAAAAACTATCTGGTAAAGTGTGAACGTAGCCTTAAATTACTGTTAAAAAGGCTGAAAAATGGAGCCCATTCCAAAGATTCATTCGAACGTTGCGCGTGAATCTGGGTGGGTGTCGAGTCCAATTGCACTATGGGACTGTTTTGCTCTTCTTATGTTGGTTATTACCAGGTTGTGCAAGACAGTTGACCAAAAATCTTCCCATAATTCAATACAACACCGGCCCAGTCCTAAGCGGCCAATTGGTGTACTGTTCGAGGACAGAGCTGAGCAAAATCTACGCATGTGCAGAGACAGGAGAGGTCTGGGGTCTAAGCAAGGATCGTTTGGCGATTTTAAGGAGGTAACCAGTGATGTTACGGACATGCACAGTACATTATTCAGCCCTGTCATGTTCTAGATCAACTGAGGGTGGGGTGCCCCCAGAATGTAAGGAAAGAATCCTTGAGAACGAGCTTCATTATCTTAAGGTTAAAATGGAAATTTAAGGCAACTTTGTGAAAAAACGGTTCTTACCTGTTTTGTAGAAAGTGGAAGAATTCCTGGAGCGACAAAATTTCAGTTATGAATGGGAGAAGGACACCGGAAATTTGTCTTACTGGTATTCACTTCCGCCACTGATGACTCATCCAACCACCGGCCAAAGACTTTGGTTCAATCAACCTAATGTACACCATAATACATACTACAAGGAGTCACCCATGTTAGACGGTGTCACGCTTCCAGACCACATGTACCCAACGCACACCCTTTACGGTGACGGAAGCGAGATAGAACCGGAAGTGATTCAACACATCCGGGCAACCGGTTGGCGCAATGCAGTTGGATTTCCTTGGCGAAAAAGAGATGTGTTAGTGTTGGATAACTTGACCGCTCAACATAGCCGCTTGAGCTTCAGTGGGGACAGACTGATTTTGGCTTACCTTACGGCTGAATGAGGCGTGAAGTGGTCTTGAACAATTTGAAATCAAGGGAACTTTCCTAACTTTGAAATAAGCCATTTTGAGAAAGAGCTTTTTGTAAAAATAAATGCGTTTGTCCAGTCAGATAACTAATTAATACATATATTTTTAACGCGTTTTCAATGGAGCGGCTTTCAGGCGGAATCAATCAGTTTAGCTTTTGTAGTGACCTTCCTGCCATTTTTGTCAACCAGTCAGAAAACCAATAAGTAATGTTTGTATTCCCGTTAATGAACTTGAGACTAGCTTTTAGTGGAAGCTAATGAAAACAGCCGCAATATAGCGTTTTCACATGACGTCACGGCGGCCATTGGTGTTCCAAAACAATGGAATGGCGGCCATGTTGATGTTTCAAACCAATCCTGTGGGGATTGAACCGTTTTTCTTATGTAAACTCTTTCTTTTGGTCCGATAAATTTGCATAGATGCTGGCCACGTGAGTGAAAACGTTCTATTGAAACCTGGTTACATGCAGTCTTTGATTGTAGTCACTGCATTTTGTGTGCATATTTTAAATGCCAAGAGTATTGACTTTGATTTGCTCTTTCGACACCCGAATCGCTCCTATACATCACCTGTAACATTCGCCGGGGCAAACATAACTCGATACGGCTCTCTCCTAGCTCCTCAGAGGCCTCTTTGTGTCATAGGGAGGCTGGGGGAAATTAAAAAACAGAGCGCGCGGGTCACGACGGGAAGGGGAAAGAGACGACACTAGGGTTGTTTACCATTTACCACAAATTCCCGGAAATTCCGGTTGGGATGTAAATGGTGAACAATTTTTTGGTTCGACCCACTGGAAAATTCCCGGGACAAACGGAAATTCTGAAAAGGTAGTCCCGTTTTCCCGATTGGGACGTTCCGAATGGAAATTCGTTTACCATTTACAAATTTCTTGAGTTTCGTACCATTTTCATGTTGTAACTAGAATCCAGTCTAGCGCGGTGCGACAATCCAGAAATTTTAGGCAAATGGTAAACGATACGTACCGTTCTTACCGACCGAAATTTCCCAACCAAAATTTCCGGAATTTTTTTGTAAATGGTAAACAACCTAGACCTCAGCCATATAACGTTGGGTCTCTGGCAGGCGAAGATTTAAGGGGATTTGAGGGTTCTTTTTAAAAATGATCTGAGTCTTTCCCTCTTCACATCGTCCCCGGCGCGCCTGCTATTTTTTTTTCTGCTATTTTTATTGGGATACTCGGCGGGAACTTCTACGGAGGAGAGAGTCGATAAGGTACTATTACAAGTCCATGAGTGGTTATAATGCGGTAAGACCGTTTTTTTCTACGATGTAATGTAAAAACAGGCGTAGTGTAAAAACAGGCGTCCAGGCCATAATTTTATGCCAGTTAATGCTCTGCCACTCTTGTGAGTGGTCTATTGCTGTAGGAATACCACTAGTGATTTGATGTTTCTTGGCGAATTAGCGAGCTTTCATGGCCAAACTGTATGTAAATTTATAAAATAACTGAGATAGTACGCGTGATCTGATTGGTCAAAAACCTATGGTTTATTATACCGGTAAACCCATAGAAAAAGGCATCCGGACCAACAAAGGAGACTTTTGTCTGATTGGTTAATCTCATCTGTGTTTTCATTGGTCAATCTGCTAAAAGTGATTCCAAGAGCGGGAAAGAACGCGAAGGTGAGATGCAGCTTTGGAGGCGTCGGCTAACATTTTCTCTCATTCAGATTGATAGTCTGTTTGTGCAAAGAGGAACTCGTTTGAATGGAAACTGTTTCGTTTCCCGAAAACATAGATTGGTACTTACATTTGTGGCAGATGCTTCGTACTAAACAGGGAAATTGTGGCGAGTTATATATAATTATCGACGGATCAATCCAACCGCAGTGAGTCAAAACCTACCGTTTTCGGCGCAACGAAACCCGCGAGACGTGGAGGAAAATTCCGCCTTTCAAGAAATGTCCGTCATTTTTACCAGAGTTTTCAGCACAGGAATGAATTACTGTTAAATAAAGTAAGTTGTTGTACAATGAAAACGTGTGATTTTTAACGTAGTGATGATATTTTGACCAAAACAGCGATAAGAGCCTATTCACTGACGCTGTGGAAAATTTGAAAGTACATGACAGTTAGCATGCAACTCACTAATAGTAGCTTAGTTCAGCGAAACGATGTTTGATGGTCACCAAACCAAGGCAAAAGTGCAAGAATATAATTAGCAAGTCATTTTTTTAAAAAAATAAGGTGGTTTCATTGATAAAATTGCAACAATTTTCCAAACACTTGCGTTTACGAGAGTCGACACCAAGCAGAAGGGGAAAAATTCACAGTTTTCAGAAAATCTTGTTCAAGTATCCGAGACTTTTGTCGTGGGCTTCGGGACAGGAAATCCCTTTTGTTAGAGATAGTTTATTAATCGAGGAAGAGGCTTGTGCAAATAATCTGCAATATAAAGTGGCATGGCACTTAAGAAAAGCCAAAACGTTGTATCTTCTCAACGTGAAAACTACCAAAATGGCGTCCCAGGACTATTTTTAGAGTTTGTAATTATGTTTACAGTGTCACTAATTTTAGTGTCTTTAAGTCTTGGCCCTGAAAGAGTACAAAATTTCAAGTAATATGTACTGTCACTTTGATGCATTGCTTTCAACTGTGACGAATAATGAATATTTTAATGTTGCGCTCAAGGAATTTTTAACGAAAGAGAGGGAAAATTTTCTTGCCGTTCGGACAATTATAGCCAAAAAGTCTATTTAGAGCTCGAGGGACGCAGATCGCTTTAAACCTATGAAAGACGAGTAATGGAAGAATAAATAGAGCGAAAAATAATGAGCATTTAACTGGCAAAGAGTGCGCAAACCGGTATTGAAAATGAAGCCGGCCGCTGATAGAAAACGCACTTGTACAGGGGCACCCAACGAGGATATAGTTCAAAACCACTGAACATAGCATTGTTGAAGGTATTTTAGTATTTAAATGGTAGATATAGGCATATTTTTATCCTCTAAAAACTTTTCATCTGTTCGGATTTCCTAGCTGAAAGTCTAGTGATCCGAAAATTATAGGGATCAAAGCTTACCTTTTCGAAAATTTCAGCCGGAAAAAGGCCCCCGAAAGTTCTAGATGGCCTTTTTTAGGGTAAAAATACGTTAAAAATGGGTAATTATACCACTTTTTAGATGTTCGAAAATCCTAGGAGAGGCAGGCAAGCAAAAACTTTTACAACAACTGTTCCGAAAATTCTAGATCAAATCGTCTTCCAAACAGATATTTTCCGAAAATTGCCGTTGGGTGCCCCTGACTTGTACTGTCGTCTTGCTTATTCTTACAAGATTGTGGTCTCTAGGGCAGCGCTTATTGAGAACAATCGCGTTGACGAATTGAGTGTGGGAATTTAATTTATAAACAAGGAAGATAAACACACACTCTGAATATGACGAAAGTTATCAACATCAGGTAAGCTAGCTTAAATTTTATGTACATGAAAACGTAAACCGTGGCTCTACTACAGTCTACAAATAAAAATAACACTCGAATCCCGTTCAAGCGTAGATTTTTTGTGAGCTTTCAGGTTTTTTTCACAATTGCTTAAGTTTCAGGATTACAAAACCGCATATTTGATCGTTCACGTGTTAAATCTTTCTCCATAGGTTAAAAAAAAACATGACATAAATTTCACATATATTTTACTTTCATTGTCCTGTCCTGGATAATTTTTAAAAAGCTTTACCAGTTGTTTTCTTACAAGCTCAACTTTTCTGCAATGCTACCAATTTCATATATTTATTATAAACCTCTCTTTATTGACACTAAATAACACAACATTATTACTGTGTCAAAATTTCCAACATTTGTTTATACTAGTAATGCCTAATAATACATTATTCAAAATGTTTTTCAAAAATTTGTGTACATGCTTTTTCATAAATTGAATTTTAGCCACCTGCTCCATTGTAAGCAGATAGAGGCTGAAGTTTATGCAAGTTCTTTCACTCTTATTATGAATCTTTGTTTAAGTCCATGCATGATAAACAAACAAAATGCTGTGGTTGTGTGACCAGCCATTCTCAGCAAATTGGGCAACCACCCTGTTTGGCCTTAACTGACCTATGAACTAGCAAACAATGTTTGAAATACTTCGCTTCAGGTAACGAAAATGGGAGTGTTCTTTTCCTTCCAAGGAAATCTATTTCAAGCCAACCATGTCTAAAAATTTTCAGTGTTTTTATCATGCACAACAAGGTTACTTCAATTGCACCTTCAGTACCTGTCTTTAAATAGACAGGGCTTTTATTACAAACCGAAACAAGGAAAAATAACTGTTAGCAGGGACAGCAGGGTTAGGGTCATAAGATGCCCATGATGTTCCGTTTCCTTTGCCTCAAGCCCTTAACCTACACCATTTAAAAATGATAGATAATGTGATTGCTTTCCATTAAAAGCCATGAAAACTTAATGCACAGTACTATATTTAATGAAAGGTCTCAATAACAATATTATAATGGCCATTACTCAATTTGAACAAACAAAATAATATAAAACAATACTGTGATTATTTTACTGAAACTAACATATCAAAAGAATATATGTACATCACGGTAAGGTTCAATTACACATGCCTCAAGGTTAATGTCTCTTCCTAATTGTAGGGGAAATAATTGTGAACATATGGTTTTACATCAGTCAAATAAAATTCGAGCGACTTGGAACCTTGCTGGGAACTAGCAAATTCTGTGCATCCCAGGGATCAAATATTTGACAACCCTGGGACAATCCCCCTTCCCCCTGGCTTTAAACACGCACTTCTGAAATCCAAACATAGCTAAACTGAATTTACAAGAAAAATACAAGCAGGTTGGCTTCTTTGTCAAGGTCAAGAAAAAACTTGAAGAGGTAGTTATTGGTCTTTCTCTTGATTTTAAATATGCATGTTTCATTGCTTTTGAGGCCAGAACTTTTACTAGTGAGGTCAAGAGTGAGTAGCATGAGTTAACATGTTTTATTCACTGAATGAATCTTGTACTGATCAAGGATTCAAATAACAAAGAACAGCTAACCTTACGACTGACAACCTAATGACAATTATTTTTTTATTGCTGAAAGACAGCAGTTCATTTTGGGTTCCTCCGTTTAACATAAATATTTACAACTGGTTGCATCTCTTTGAGTAAGCACTCAGTCATACATCTACTAACAACAAGTCTCTGTTTTTGTTGTGAACAAAACAATTGTAAATAACTATTACAACACTAGAGGTGCGTGGGTCAGGGGTGTTAAGCCAAGGAACTCGTACTTTGCAGCCTCTGCGTTGCTACATGCATCTTCGAATGTGCAGCCGGTAATTCACCACCTGGCAACAAACAGAGAAACCACTTCAACCTCAAATAAAATTCAACAGCTTTTAGAAAAGAACAACACACTATGCAAGGGACGAATGCTAAAGAGGGGAGGTACAAAACTCGGGCCGGGTCGACTCTTTCACACATAGAAAAAACAATCAGTTTTATTACGTGGTAAGCAATAAATTCGGATTCATTGTTGTAGCTTTTTGTGTCTGCCTAATTGAAAGCTTACCTCCTCTTTCTCTTTCGGCTCCAGGACACGACGTTTGATCGAGTTGGTCGGACTTTGAGCGCACCACTCTGGAATGTTTCCTCTTGCGTAAAAGACATGCCGTTCTCCTTCCGAGGATTACTGTAGCATTTCGTACATAAGAATTCCTTCTCAGCTGATGTACCTTGTTTTAAAACGTTTTTTTTTTTGCGCACTTTTGGCCAACATTCAACAAGCTTTACAAGGCATCGTCACGTTGCAAAAAATTGTCCTCTATCGATTTGCAACGAAGTCCTCTTTCATAGGCCAAGGAAAAAACACCCTGTCGATTAAAATAGTCCTTGAAACCCTTTCCCACTATTTGTTATATGAAAATCAACAACTCTTGCCAGAAATTCTTGACGGAACGAACGATCGAAGGAGAACTTCAAGAAACTTTCCCACTAGCAGCCATCTTTGTTTACCCTCGGGCACGCGGTAAGGAGACTGAACACTAAGGGCGCTTTCCATTCAACCCAAAATTTCGGTAATTTCGGTTGGTACATCAAATGGAACGGACCATTTCGGTTTGGTCCGACCGGAATATTCGGGACCAGCTTTGAAGGTGGTCCTCTTTGACCGGTCTGGTCATTTCGGTCGGTCGGAGCGAAATGTTCCTTTCCATTTGACAAAATTGTTGTCCCCAGTACCGCTCTTTTGTATCCTGCTTGCAAGAACAATAACCAAGCGCGCGGTGGCTTGGGTCGGGTCTGTGGAACCGGAATGTACCGTTCCATTGAACACGGAAAATTTCCGGAATCTCAAACCGGAATTTTTGTTGAATGGAAAGCGCCCTAAAGATTCAAACAGCCAATCAGACAAAAGTCTCCTTTGTAATCCGGACCACGAGCCATAAGCAAAACCGGCTATTGATCTGCAAACAATGATTTTAGAAAGGCTAAAAAACAGCACAAGTTACTTACCCAGCCTTTCTTAATATCAAAAGCGTTCGTTTCCACATTTTATTACTGCCGGAGCTTTTAAAGTAATGAAGTACAAAGCTGGAAAGCGGTTTACATTTCACGACGATGCCAAATCGCAGAGAAAGACAACAACTGTGTGAATTTCTGGTGTAGAAAGTCTCCAGGAAAACTTAACCATGTGCCAACCAGCAACAAAACGGATAGTTTTAGCATTCTTGATTCACTTTGTCAAAAAAAAAAAAAAATCCTTAATGAAAGAAGTTGTTCCAAAAAGAGATCTCCGATCAAGGTATAGTACAAAATCGGCCGCTGCAGGTTGTAAACAAGCTGCCAACGATGATGAAAGATGTCAGAGTTTCGGGCTGGTTTTTTCCAACATTTGCCCAAATCATTCGGTGATATCGATGTCATAACCTACCTCAAACCACCTGACTTTACAAATCGACAAATATTAACGCGAATATGTGGCTACGGCAAAGAAACTTTTCTCCACCACTGACATATTTTCACCGGTCGCTGTACGTGCATATAAAGTTACATGCGACAACTTCGCAAATGCAGCCACGTCGTTACCGAGGCATTTCTTAATCATAATAAAGTCCAGAAAACAGATGTTAAACCACTGCGGCTTGTAAAATGTGAATGAAGTCCTCCATTACAATAGCTGCCAGTTCCATATGTAAGCACGAAATTCTTACGGATCGACTCAACAAAATACATCTGCGTACAGTCTGATGTTCAATTAATTTCTACTTCTGTAGTAAACAAACCATGAACTCACTCTTTCATTGTACGTTCGCATGAATGAATATCGACTTTTCCTGTAAAACGGCTTTCATGAGTTATATAATGAGTGCAAAAACTCGTGTTTTGAAGTGCTGCTGTTTGTTGTTTGACTGAACTGAGTTTTGAGAAAGTTCAGCGCTATTAAATCGTGAACCATGATTGGCTTATGATGACTTTAGAGAGAAGACATGACTTGATCACGGTACTAAAACCATATTTTTTACCTAAAAGACTCCATTCTACTAAAAGTTTTTTTATAAAAGCAATAGACCACACTTTCTATGGGTTTACCGGCGTGATAACCCACTTGGGATGTTGGGAAAACACTCGAAAAGCTTGTAAATCACTCGCCTTCGGCTCGTGATTTACAAGCTTTTCGAGTGTTTTCCCAACATCCCAAGTGGGTTATCACGCCGGTAAACCCATAGAAAGTGTGGTCTATTGCTTAAAAAATAAAATAAAATTATATTTGGTGTAAAGTTTGAAATTTTCTCAACTTTCTTAAACATTCTCCGAAAATGTACGTGCACTTTTGTCTAAAGATCGCTCAATGTCTTCAGCTTTAAGACCAAGTAAACTTGTACCGTAAAATGAAGTACTATACAGCTAGCCTGCGAACAGCAGACGCATTTCTGGTCGTCGCTTCTCAGGCTACTATACAGCTGACTATAGCATATTTATGAAGTTGTAAAGAAATCAGTGTATAGCCATAAAGCAATTAAGTAGTCAAAGCTGGTCGTGACATTAAAACACCAAAAGCACGCGGGTTTTTTCTCCCTTGTACGTCGCTAAACTTGGTGCATCGAGTGAGTTAAGATGATGTACGAAGCCATTTTTCACCTCTATTGCCTAGTTGAACGTGTATACGCAATCGTCCCCGTTAAATGATAAACTTACAATGGGTTGCCTGTTATTGCGTATAGTATTAGATAACCAGCTCTTCCTCCATATCTTTTTTTTTACAAAAAACCTGAAAAATTATCTCATTGATAGTCATTCTGTTTTAAGTTTTCTGTACACTCTGCACAGACATACTAGCTAGCGTTTCATATATTAGAAATGGCAAGGAATCAAACTCCTCTCATCATGAAAACAAGGCTATGTTCACGCTATACTGGATTAGACTCGTAGATCAGACTCGTACCCAGTCGCTATTTGTGTTTTTGGGGTGAGGGAAGATTGGGGTTAGGTTGAGGCGCGCGGGAACTCATGGGAAGAGTCCCCGTGCGTCCCCTAACCAAAATCCGTTCTCTCATCCCCCCAAAAACATAAATATAGCGACTGGGAACGTGTCTGAGCTTTTCCGGCGTGCCGACACACAAAGCTAACCGGTCTACCCGCTAGTATGTGATTGTCCACTTTAGATACCGGCGTGGCGCACCTTCGATCCGTTACAGCGGCGTTTTTATATGTGAAACATAAGCTTTATCCGGTATGGTTTTCGTGCCGGCACAAAAGATATTTGGTATCGTGTGAACACGGTCTTATAAGATTGGCTTTGATAAGGATGAAAAGACTTTCCCGCTGAAAAATATGTCGGATTGTGATTGGACGACACATGGATCTTTCCTGATTTGTTAGTGTTCTGTACATTGTTTAATAACAAGCGGGATTTTTACGCAGGTGGATTCACCCTGATATAAAAGGGGTCGGATAAACAACGCTTTGAAAACTGCTTTGTTTAGAAGCCGAGAGCAACGAGCTCGGAAAAAATTGCCGTTTATCAACTTGGGAAAGCTATTTTAGTTAATCATCGCTGCGGCAGGTGAGATATTTAAGTGAATAGAGCATTGTTTGCTTTGATTGAAGAACTGTGTATATTGGTAAGAAATTAAATTAAGTTTCTATAACATGAACAACTGGCCTCAAACTTTCAAATTGCTATTGAAACCACTGGTTTAAAATATATACAAACGCACATTTTGTCTCTATAAATCAGTCGTTTACAGTGATTTAGGGCATGAAGTATAGATTTTAAACGATAATTATACTTTTGATACAAGTTTGTTGCTTGCATATGAGATAAAGGGTTCAATGTAAATATTTTATTCTATATTTTCAAATGGTAAGTATTAAAGTTAAATCTTCGACAGCCACTTTCTAGAAAGCACTCGGAGGGCAGTGTACATCAATTACAAAACCACACACAATAAATTAAATAAAAAAGGGTGAATTAAAATGACAAAGTGGTTGTATATAGTATGTTACCAGATTTTATATAATACTCGATTGGCTTTATTACAGTGGAAATAATTGACACCTTCGTCCATTACGTTTATTGTCTAAGCCCTTTAAAGGACATTGTCCCAAATAAATATTTATCAGTCTTACTTTGCTATTGTCTGCAGATTCAATATATAAGAGCCCCATTTATTTCATGGATACATTGGTCATTCCAACTCCAACAGAAACTGCAACACCTCATAGGTAAGAATCAGTTTGCTTACTTTTCGAAACACTAAAGTGAAAACCCTGCCTCAGGTATTTTGGTTCAAAAACAAAACACAAACTCCGATATATAATAAAGACGTACTGAGGAAAATGTATCGTTTGGTAAACAAACATTAGATTGTGTTTATGATATATGAAATGAATCATAGGTTCATTAGATTGTGCCGCGGGTATAGTTCAGTGTCTTTTCGATGTCTTCTGAACAGGCAAGTTTCATTTTTATCCCTAAACCTTTCCCAGTATTACAGAATACACTTCTTCCAGCTAGTTAGCTTCATGGATTAATATAATCATTTCTTCAAATGATTTCTCCCCGGGTTATTATCTTCACAACCTGCTAGCACTGGCAGACCAAATTTGAAAGATGTTTGCAATTTATCACTCAGTTTTCATGTTCCCATGTTGACGAAATCTACATGGAGGTACACCGTAATTATGTTTTGAACTTAACTTAAATATTTTGTATAACACTTCGAGATCGGCATAATTCTTCACCCATACGAAAGCCAAATTCAATAATCGTTTAGTAGCTTCTTTGCAAGAGGGTTAACCTCGTTCTGGGAGGCAAATGAGAGAACTAACCCTGGAAACGAATCTAGTGAATGGTAGTTTAACTAAGCTGTCTGCAAACATGACGCTTGTATGATCATGTATGACATTTTCAGGTGTACTCTGCCGTCCGCGTACAATAACTGGTCACCATGGGCCTGGAACTGGGGACTTACTCAGCCAGACCATGACGTCATCAAAGAAGAAAAAGAGCGAAAAGGAAACCAGGCCGCTGGCAACAAACAGCAGGCTCCAGCTGATCAAGAGACAAAGGAGACCATTAAGACCGATTGAGATGCCTACTATATTTGCTGAATTTTTGTTCTCTTGCATTCTCATTAGGATCTTCAAAGAATTCAGAAACATTTACTTCTTTACCGCTCCGAACTGACTGCTGCATTGAAGCGCAAAATATTCAAACCTTGGGAAAACAGAGGGCTGCTTTGGCCAGAGCTACAATCGGTGACAAAATTAGTTGAGACTTTTTCCCTTAAAAATCCTTTCTGACATTTTGCCGGCTTCAAAGGGTGAAAATAATCTTTCCCTCCCACACTCCCTCTTGTAATGTTGTAACTCATTTCGAGCTACCTTTCGGAAACAATGTCACACACCACAACCTTCAATGGTGTGGGGGGGGGGGGGGGGGGGGGCGGGCGGAGTGTGGATTGTTTTGTTCTTCGATGTTAGCCTATATTGAGGAAGGCACCTCATTATTTTTCTCGCCGATTGAATGAGCAAGGAATGAGAACAGTTTGGTTTCATATTGCGGTTACTCGCTTAGGTTCAATATTAGAATGTAGTGTATTTATTTGTTTCACCCGGTAATGTGGTGTAGTTTTCATAACTTATAAACTTATTACCAGCATTTGCTGGTTTGACAATAAAATAATTATCCTCTGTGAAAGAGGAAAAAAGCGAGTAATATGAGTACTTCTCCAGGCCTGTTTTCAATCCTTTAATAACTAGTCTCCCTCGCGCGCAACCGTTTTTGTCTCGTCACGCAACGCTCCTTACCAACAAGGAAAGGAGGAACGTTGCGTGACGAGACAAAAACGGCTGCAAGGGAGACTATTTTTTAAAATAAGTGAATCAGAGGGAATCTCCGTTCACATTGTGCTACATCTGCTGAACCACGAAACCTGTTAGAGAACTTCAAAGACCGTCATATTCAGTGGCTGTGGACTGACAAGTCATGCAGTGAACACTCTCTTTGGCTCGTCCCAGTGACTTCCCCCGGAGGGGAGAGGCACTCAACAAAATTTTAGACGGGAAGTGCTTACTACGAGGTCCAGCCCCTTACCCTTTTATACACCATTTTTGACAGAAAGGTACCTCTTTCGTATACCTTCTATTGCCAGATGGTACCTCTTTCACATACCTAATTTAAAACTTTGCATCCCTTTTAACATCTGTAAATGCACTGTCTTTTAAATAGGAATAAAAGCGAGAACGTTTTCTTGACTTTTTCACAGCCATGAAATGTATCTGTTAGCCCTTTTGGGCAGACCAAAATGACACATTTCCCTACCCTTTTATATACTTCGACTAGTAATTCATGTACCTGCATGTGGCCTGAAAAAGGTACCCCTTAAGACCGGAGCCTCCCCGTATAGGATATTATAGGGAGTACCCCCTCGGGGGTGAGGCCCGCAAGATTAACGGGTGAGCCGTGGACACCACGGCCAGTCCTTTTCTCTGTAAAATGTTGTATTTTTTAAAAGAATTCTGAGTAAAATAAATAGTATCTATATAGCTGGCAAGTGTCCTGGTCCTCCGCAGCTGATTTTTCTGAATGCAATGCGCTTCTGGTCCGGATTACTTTGGCAGTAGCCATATCCCCTGAAGAAGGAGGGCTTGTCCGCCCTAAATATGAAATCGGGAAACCTTAAGTCGCTTTTATTTATATTATATATCTTGCTATTATGTCACCAGGCCAAAAGAAACAACGGGTTCTGCTGGAGACGAGAATATGGTTATTTTTACTTAAGGAGGTGGAGGCCTGGGCACAATACTATCATTTCCTCTTTCACTTGACCCCGAACTCGGTAGCAACTGATCGCGTCGCGCACACAGTTTCATACGAGGAAGCAAAATTTACCGCAGATCATAAAAGCTAAAGAAATCCCCAAGCAATGCATTGTTTTTCAGCTTGGCTCCTAACCCTCACAGTCATTTTGTCTGGTAAGTTGTTGACGCTGGGCAGGTATTTGGCTGCAATTGTTTTTCAAATAAGCCAAGAATTGAACGTTCAATTTAAGCAAAGGGGTGTGTTGGGGATACTTCGATTTGCAATAGGATAGTGTTCCTCTAAGGAATATAATTTCAGTGATTTTGCATGACTGTGTGTTTCCAAATCGCTAATATTACCCAGGTCTAGCTACTGCATGACCCCAGTGACAGTAAGACGCGGATATTACTGAGAACGATGAAGAGTTTCCAAATCCAAGCATTTATATCCCGGATTTATATTTTCAAATTATTCCAATATGATCTAGTTTAGATCACGCAAACCGAACTTTTAAACCAGCTTGCGCAAAGTTTTTTTAGACTGTGCGTTAGACACTTATGTTTCTATCTTTTATTTTTCTGAATTGTTTGTCTTTTTAACAAGCTCTTTCCCTCAAATTATTTTGTTACGTTTATATTCCTCCGGTAACATTATCCTCTCTGGGTATCCTGTATCCTGATTTGTCTACGGGCGGGTCTAAAATACAGGTCACTTTTCACAGGTCAGAGTACAGGTCACCACGATAGAGATAAATGAACAGCATTAAAACTGTCTCCTAGCCCTAATCTCTTAACAAAATTCTCTATTAGATCGAGGGGAATCTGTGTGGTTTGGTAATTTATCGATGGAGCAATGACCTGCACTCTTGACCTGTGGAATGTGACTTGTACTTTAGACCCGGCATTTGTCTACAGTTGTCTCCACTTGGAAAATTACGGACTTTTCAGTGATTAACTATTTTACTCTGAGACATTTCATCGATCATCAGGAAACGGATGTTATAACCAAGAGTGATCATGGAATGCAAACTGTACATTGTAGAAAGTCTGGAGCTAGATGCATATGTTAATCATTTCATTATACATAATGAAATAATTTTGCGGCACGGCGGTGGTGGCGCGAGAGAAACAAAAGCCGAGACGTGCCTGTCATCTAAGCTGCTTCGTAAGCAGCCACTTCTGAATGATATTGCATTTTCTTCCTTTTTCACTCAATGAAAGTCAAATCAGTTAAATATAAAGCACTTGTATGCACTCGCCTCTGGTACTGACCCGAGGCAATCGGGAAAAACAAATTGCATTGTGGGTAACATTATGGACAGACATTGCCTAGTCCCTAGGCCTAATGATTCCGCGCGGCCTATGCATTTTGAGTCACTTGGTCGCAACGAGTTTGTTTCGGATTGCATTGACCGAGAACGCCTGTGAAGACGCCGTGCAGGGACGGCAACGGCAGCGAAAAACGTCACTTTTTTCCTGTTTAGATGGAGGTGGGGGACCCCAGATAGGTGAGGTAACACTTGGCGGGTCACCTGACCTATCGTGTAAATGAGATCAAATTAAAATGAGAGATTTTATGGACAGGCGGTTTACCTCACCTACCTGGGGTCCCCCACCTCCATCTAAACAGGCCCTTAAAAAGCGAGTTCGCGCTGTTTCAAAATTCATTACTCTTGTTCCATTTCACACAATTTGTTTAATACTGGGGAATTCTTCTAGATTTGAGTCTAAAGGATTGTATCTAAGTTCAGAAAAAGAAAAAGAAAATCGCTGACTTGCGTTAACGTCCTCCATCAAAGAACTTGAAACCGGGGAAGTTTCACGTCGTAATCTTGCAACGACGGCAAAGAAATGTACAAAAAGCGTGATACACGTGCAGGCTTGCTGTTTTGCCTATCTAGCTAAACCTACTGTTTTTTTAACCGTTGTCGTTGCCGTCGCCGTCACCGTTGCTTAAGCTCCCTTTTGGAAATGGTGGACAGACATTTTGTAATTTTATCATTTATCATAGTTTTATTGTTCTAATTCTCGTTACAACGGAAACTGAACAATTAACGTATACATTAAAACAAAAATAAGTGAATATATAAAGAAAGGCACCCCATGCTGGACAAGTAGTGTTTAATGTGTATTATTCGAAATTGAAAATGCAAAAATCCATGGTTTATAAATGTTTGTTTTTAGAGACATTTTTCTCAGTCGCATACCACCATTACGGACTATCGCTATTCAGGACCTGTTCTGTGGATGTTATTCACACTGAGAGGAGCTGACTGTAAAGGAAACAACCGACATTTCGTGATGCCACCACTGGTTTTCCCGTGAAATGACGTCTTAGAAAAAAGCGCAAAAAATTTCATACTTATGATGTGTCACTACCAGATCTGGGAAGAGCTTCATTCTGATTGGCTGGAAATTTGCTTCAACCAATTAGAAACACTAGCCTGACCTGGATAGTGACACGTCATCAGTATGGAATTTCTGCGCCCGTTCCCGAGGCTTCATTTCGAAGGCGGCCATGTTGGGGTCAATACAATAGAATTTCAATGAAAATACAGTTTAGTTCCCAGAGAAGAGAAATGCTTTTGTTCTTGACCACCAACATGGCCGCCGTGACGTCACGTGCAAACCAGCAATATCGGCTGTTTTCTCAGGCTACTGTACAGAGCTTTCTTACCAGGCTAGAACTCAAGATATCACCTGAAACTGGGGAACAGACAACCGGTGGGGAACGGGGAACGAGCACGGGGAACAGAAAAAATGAAAAATGGGATATGGTTAGTTTTTTTCCCATTTTTCCGACTTCCGGTTCCTCGTGATCGTTCCCAGTTCCCTTTCCTCTCTTCTTCCATTTTTACAACATCGTGGGACGAAGAAGTAGGAGAAAGCAGAAAAGGAGGAAAAAGGAGGAAGGCCAGGAGAATAAGCAGAATTGTTTTATCTAACGAAGCTATCGTTTGGCTTATTTAATGTCTTTGACTTTGTGTTTAGTTTCTTGTAGGGTTGGTAAAGCTACTCCGAAGCAAAATGATCAACGTGTTGTCTTTTACGTGTTTGGATCAGAGGACATCTACATCGTAGATCCAAAGAGCAAAGCTATTTTGTCTACGATCGGTCCTGATGGGATTTGTACCAAATCAAATAACAGGTATTCCAGGTGAGCATGCCTAAACAACAATGTTTGCTGAGATTTTTCACATTCCATGCCAAAAATAAGGCTGATGTAAATATATATCTAGCTTGAGACGCAGTATTTCATCACCAGATGAGACAAGACTGAAAGACTGAAGAGAGTTGAAAATACGACGCGCAGGCGCAGTGGAGTATTTTTGACGAACCTCGAGGTGTTTCATCCGGTGATGAAACACTGTGTCGAACTGCTTGATATTACTTCTCAAACAAATTGACTTTAAGAGGGGAAATTATGAGCAGTTTTGCACCTGATTTCCAAGCACTCATTAAACATTAATTTCCTTTGTATTTTCGTTATGAATTATTAATGACTTTGAGAATACAATAGAAATTGTGATATCTTTTATATTTTACCAGGAATAACTGTTCGTTCGGTGGCAATACAATGGTGAGAGACAAACTCATCTTCTTCAGCGACATGCCTGGGAATCGAGTTCACGTTATTGATGCACAGGAGCAAAAGGTAAATAGCTTCCTCTAATAGGCCACTTGCACGATGACGTCATTTTACTACTACGACCAGAATCCTTTAGGGTTTTGCTTTCTTGTACAAATTAGGGCTTTTGTCATTTAATCCTCGCTGGGATTACCAAATTTAAATATGAAAGGAAAAACGTAAAGGATTCTGGTCTTTGTAGTAAAATGACGCCATCGTGAAATGGCCTATTTGTAAAGGTCGACAAAGCACATGAAGAGTTCATTAACAAATAACTCTCCTTTCATGCTTTCCGCCTTGAGTGGAAAACCGGAAGGCCCCAAAATTAGTCTAACGGTTATATTCTCGCACTTCATGAATTCGTTGCCGTTTGCTGGCGTCATCAGTTACAAAGCATACTAGGGAAAAATAGAAATCTGACAGCAACCTCGTCCCCAGACGCTGGGGACGAGGTTGATCTGATAGTTAACCATGCCTTTTGTTGCCACCATGTGAGCAGTCGCGTAATGATCTGTAAGCGATCACCCGAACTAGTATGGACCACAACAATGAAAGTGATTACTAAATAATTGTGGACGTGGTCTGAAGCTATATATGTAAAATAGACGTAAACCGATTATACAGCTGTTTCGAGAAAGTTTAGTTGAAAAAAATGTAAATGTGAACGGGACAATCCAGCCTTAAGATAATCTTGGACCGGTGAATTTAATGAAGTCAAATAAATGAATGGATATCAAACTCGCTTTTGGCAGTCCGCACAGCGACAATCTTAGATCGTGGGCCATATGGACGACGAAGGTTTTGGGTTGTCATATTGTTAATACAATTTCGATTCGAAAGTTTGAAAACTTTGCAAGATCGTGAAGTATATTGGCCCGCTTTAATTGTCTAAAAACTCCCTAGAATCGTTAAAAAACGATGAGAGAAAACAAGCCAGGACACTGAGCATATAACTGTAAAATGGCGAATTAATATCAACATTTTGCCTCTAAAGGTCGTGGAAACAATCCCAACAGAGGGTTACCCGTATGATTTGTACTACCTACATTGGCTGAAGGAGGTCTGGGTACATTCCTGGACCAACTCTACTTTTGATGTCATCAACACCGATGGAAGCCTGCAAAAGACGCACAAGGCTATCAAGGCGCATGTGCAACCAGGTCAGTACAGAGTGTACAGGCTTTTTGTGTGTAACCAATTAAAAACGAAATCTCTGAGCTTATTTTAACGTACTATAAATTTCAACTTTTTTTCTCGGCGAATTGCCCCTTAAGATTGAAAAAAACCACAATTTGGATCATTTATTTAACATTAGAATGTAGAAACTAAAGAAAACGATGCATGACCATGCATGTTTTCCTGCTCGCGAAACCGGCAGCGTGTTTTCTGTTAGCGGCCTGAGACCGGCTACAGATGTGTTGTGTTATGTTAGCTTCAGTTTGTTAGCGTTTCTTAGAAATCCCTCAGTACTTTTGTTTTACCTATGCTATACACTGACAAAGCTTTTGTCGAACGGCATACGTTTTTAGGTTGGACACACGGGTACATGTTCGCTGACCAAGAGGTGAAAGACGGCAAAATCGGTTATGTTACTCACTTGTTCAACCCAGGACTGCACCAAATCGACCTCACAGCTAAGGCATACAAGACCTTTGTTAACGTTTCTGACTACACCTGCACTGGAACTTTAAACTTCGTTTACAGCTCTGTGAACAAACACGCCTTCTTTGATTGCTATAGATCCAGTAAGAAGGTTGCACTGTTGGAGATGGACCTTACCACTGATGCAATTGTTAAGAAGTGGAACATTGCTGGGGAACCGTATGTTTCACCCGATGGCCGCTACATCGTCGCACTCTACAAATCCGTCAACGAGTCGGTGAACCTTCTCATTGCCAGTAAAGTTTATGTCCTGGTTATTCCTGACAAGGACAGTGCTACCATTTTGAAGTCAACATTAAATATCACTGGTGGCGTGAGCGACCTTGTCTATTATGAGAAGGTCGACAAGAAGGGAAGTTTTATCGCTTACATCAGTCTTATTTACAGCGACAAGATAGCAGTGCTAGATCTCGACTCTATCGACTCTGGAAACCCCCAAATCAGCTACATCGTGAACGTTGGAAGCGTATATTCGGCACCCGGTATGCACTCAGTAAGTCGACCGTTGGCAGCATCGGGTCCCTGGCTTGTGACTCCTGCCACTGCTGACCAATCCCTTGCCATCATCAACATTGCCACGCAAGAGCTGTATGGGATGGTAAAGGGTGTGGTCGGGGGTAGGGGGATAGCAGCATATAGGGAGATAGCAGCACACTCAACAAGGCCATATCCCAAAGGAGCTGGAAGAAGCTTTTGTGGTTCAAAAGCGATTGTGATGTTTGCCTTGCTGTATACTCTGTACATGTTGATGGCCAGCTAGAAGAAAGGAAATTCTAAGGCTATCTTTACACTTCGTTAGGAAAAGTCTTTTAGAAACACTTGCGCCAAAATTAATTTTCACCACCACTAGTCTAGTTTGTCCTCCAAATCTTTTAGGGCTTGTTCGGGATGCATAACCATCAATAATTAATGTCATTTTACTTTTTTTATTATCGTGAAGGGCATACATTTATTGGACGGTTATATTTTTTAAGTAGCTGCCTCTACTGCTAGTAAAGAGAACTGAGTAACAAATTTTGGTCTCATCGGAGTCAACATAGTAGAAGAAAATCGACAGGGTAAGATGGCCGCGTGGCACTTACAACTGGGGAGGAGGAAGAGATGGAGCGGGGAAAAGAATGGCCAAATAACGGATGAAATGTGCGCAATGATAACTTTCTGCAGGATAGTTAGAGGACTCACGATTATGAGTAGAAGACTATACCTCCGTTTGACTCGACAATCAATCAAGGTCTTAGAAGCAAAACATAAATTAGAAGAAAAGTAACTGTTTTGAGTAGCAAGTGTCTTTATCCACGTATGATGGGTTTAGTTTGTAAAGAAACTATAGTGTTAATTAAAGACTTTGTAAACTGAGGTGAAAGGCGGATTGGTCACCGTAGGGGAAAGATTGAGAAACTATCGAAGTGTTGTCCTCAGTTGCTTGCCTTTTTAATCCACATCAGATGGCGTTTCCTGCCAAACACAGCGAAGTATAAAACACAACACAATCAGATACTTTTGACGCCAAATGTATTTATTTCAGTTTACTCTATTTGAACATTTCTAGCCGATTTATTCTTAAACGTGCGGGAAATTCTCAGATGAACCTTTTCACTGAGTGCCGCCGGGTTTTAGTTGTGTAGGATGGCTTCGTACATGCTTTGCACTCCCATCACCACGTCCATAGCGCGCGTCTTCAAGGACAACTGTAGAAACAACAAACGCAAGTTAGAAACGATGATAAACACTACAGTTAAAAAATGACCTGGAACTAAATTGCAGTCAAGGCTCACGTGGGGAACCGTTCCGAATTCCCCCGTATTAACCTCGTCTGAACGATACCTCCAGTTCACAACAGGCTATAAACTGACAATGAAACCACTCCTCATTAAATCGAACGTTTTTTCCGCGCTTTACACCCTCTACACATATTTGACTCGTGTTCTGATTGGTTCACTTGACTGTTTGCATCCACTGTGATTGGTTTTAATAGTTACTAACTTACGACACTCAATTAAAAACCATTCCAAAACATGCGTCCTCACAGAAACCCGGGGTCAATTTAAGAAAACTCTTACAAGTGTAGCTGTTGTTTTCAGACCCTAAAATAATAGTTACTCTTGTAAAAGTTTTATAAAATTGACTCCAGAATGCTTTTTCACACTGAAGAACAACTCGTGTTCAGCTGTGGGGTATTTAGCATCAAAGAACGCTTGCTTTATTATCGAGTATCCCCAGGTACGCCATGGGGATACTCGATAATAAAGCAAGCGATCTTTGATTCTCATGTTTTAAATAAGCGCCGGATTCGGCTGCAGAGAATCAATCCGGATGAGAAAGGATAAAATGGTCCCTCAAAAAAGGCTTTTTTACGGCCAGTTGGATTGATGACAGTAGCCTTTCAAGGCTATAGTTTGTACGGTTTCTAAGACCAAAAAGGGCAATGACCAGCGCCGGTTCACTTACTTGTACCACAGGATTACCAGGCTGCATCTTGAGCTCAGCTAGAACCCATATTCCATTGGTAAATTTCAATGACTGATACAACATGTCCTGGGAAAAGAAAGAAATCCATGAGAACATAAATGCCTTAGGTTAACGCATCCACAGCTACAACCTCCTAACGCAACGCCAGAATATCCCAGAAATCAACAGTTGAGCTGGGATAATAAACGTGATGTCATTAAATGGAAGCTCCACTTTTTTTAAAAAGGCGATTCTCTCATCAGTTCTTTGTCCACTAAAATCACCTAAAGTGAACTTAGAATTTTGACATTTTTTCAACCAAATTTCGGTCACTTTTCTAACAGTGGAAGTGTCCCTTTGAGATAACATTTGACGTAAGAGTAACAAGAGTGATGTAATTGAACTCACCTGGCCTTCCACAGTGCGTTTGGCGATGGTGAAAACATTGTTGGCTGAAAGCTTTGACTGAGCCACGTCTACAGTAAAGTAAAAAGTACGAAAACAATGACACTTTTTAATACCCGTTCCTTTCAAAATTTCACAGGCCAATGAGAAGAAAAGGTTTTACCTGAGGAAAACATGATGTTAGAGACTTGATTTTGCACTTCATTTTCCGCAGGAATATCCTTCCAAGTTGCTAAAAAGACCTTGCGGTCTACAAGAAAAAAAAGTGTTACAATCAGTCACTATTTTCTTGCTAAAATGGAACTAAGAAAATTTAGAACGCGAGCGGTCAGAGCCACGCGCGGCCACGGGCGAAAAAGTAAAATTATGCAAATTGATGGTAAAAAGGAGGAGAGATTCCCCCCTCGTTCCTCGCGGCTTCACCGTTCGCCCCTCACGCGTGCTCTCGATCTACTGGGACTCAACGAAAAACAAGAGCCTGCTAGCTTACCCATTTGTCCGTCTTCAGCAAACAGCACATTATAGGGAACAACACAACTGAAGTAGAACACGTCCACATTATTCTTAATGGCTACTTGAAGGTTGGTTAGTGGGTCCATTCTCTGCACAGCTCCCGCTACAATGGATCAAAAGAAACAATGGCTACTTTTGGGAGATGCTGGATATACCAAGTCAATATATGCACTATTCTGTCGTTCTATTGTGTGAAGTTTATTGTGTTATTGTGTAAGGGCTAGGGATCATTGTTGTGATCTTTGTGACGCAACTCAAGACTTGTCATTCACACGGTTTATCCTGCACCAGCCCTACTTTTACTGTTATGATGTGGCTTGAAGTTCCTTCCTTGCTCGAAATTACAACTGAACAATCCTATAAAGGACAAAAAGTTTTCTGCAATACCGCCCTCACGTTTGAACAGGGGGCGCTATGACCACAAAATTAGTTGGGTGTCATTCTTGAGTAAGTGCCGAAACTTCCACTAAAATCCGGAGCTTTTTGGAAGGGAAGCACTTGCAATCAGAAACGCCGTCTTTAAAGCAATGATGGATCTTTCACCACAAATATCATGATTTGCTTTAAACCAAAAGGTAAAAACTGGCTGTTTTCAACCATCATTCCTGGATAGGTAACACCCACGAACAACCGCCACAATGAAAAGAAAAAACAAAATATTATAGGCACTGTGACCCCATTTTGAAACAATTTTTGTTAACGATGCTCTAGCAATTACTTTCTAACGCTGGGTCTTTAACCCTTCATCCTACAGGTTACCAGCAATTAATTTCTGTAATTCTCCTACCGGTAACACGGCCTTGAAAACACATACAGGCCATAAGAATTAATAAAATGAACATCAAAGATTATATGTCTTGATGTTGAAAAAAATTCTCTCAAGCAGTATCATAGTAAATGTATGAACCTCAGTGTGGAGAAAATGCATGTTGATATTGGGGCTTTAAGGGTCACGAATTCTTTGTTACCACATACTTGTGTTGACAGGAAGCGAAGTTTCAGCTGAACTGTTGGCGAGTAAAGGAGTTGGAACGTTCAACGGTGAGGCTGGAGCAAGGCCAAAACTGGAAACGAAAAAGCTGTAGTTATTACACATGGCAAGGAACTCTTCGTAGCACTATAGATAGCGTAAAATGTGTCACGAAATTCGTCAAAATTCAGACATTGAAAACTGCCGCCAAATTGAGTGAAACATGAAAAAAACCGCTCAAAGCATTAGAAGAAGGGATAAATAACAGAAAATACAAAAGAAGGCACGGATAGCCGGACAAACTACACAGCCGTTTTTAGTGTCATCACGCAACGCTCCTCCCGTTGCGTGACGACGCTAAAATCGGCTGTGCAGCAGACTATGCTATTTGTAACATTTGATATAATTTGTTTGACACGAAGCTGTGGTTTTGTTATTCACCAGTAGTTACTTAACTAATGTTGAGTTCCATACCGAATTAAGACGCGTAATTTGGGAATACAGAAAACAAGTTCATAGTGAAAAGAAACGAGTGTCCACTTTCTCTTTTCTAACACCTGACACTTACGCAAACATAAATTCAAATCACGATAAACAAAAGGAGATAGAGAACATGGCGCTTTGAAAGTGTGGTCAAGTCCATTTCTAATCGGCATAGCCTTCGAAATTGTTGGCCACGCTATCTTATCTCTCCAAAGCTTTGCTAACCAAAATTTTCAAAGAAAAGAAAAAGATTTTCTTATAAAACTTAAAGCTAAAAGGTCACGACGTTTCGACCTCTCCGAGGCCATTTTCAAGTGCGAGTAAAAAATGAAATTAGCATAAATATATTAAAATGGTGAAAACAGGAAAAAATGCGATAAAATATGTAAATATGTAAAAATAAGTAACAAAATATTCTACG
Source organism: Porites divaricata (assembly GCA_038088405.1). Classification (NCBI taxonomy): domain Eukaryota; kingdom Metazoa; phylum Cnidaria; class Anthozoa; order Scleractinia; family Poritidae; genus Porites; species Porites divaricata. Next base: position 18,847,205 of record JBBMOI010000001.1, read on the forward strand.
GAAACAATTAAAAACAATTGAAGTAATGAAAACCGACCTAAACAAATAATTTTGCGCGGATGGAATCGCATTGTTTGTTTAGAGTTGGTTTCAGTTTTTTGATGAAAAACATTTCAAAAATAAGACAATCAAACTTGCTCTGACACTTTTTTTTTTAAATTTTATATAACTGCGCAGTGTCATCTGGGGTTATATCGTGTTCCTCCTTGAGGTGATTTCCAATGGGTAAAATAGCAAAAGAAAACGAAAGGCCTTTCTTGTTTTTGACGTAATTACACATTTTTTGCTTGTGTTTTCCTCTTTAGTTTTTATTTATTATTTGTAATAAAGTTGTAATCTTCTACTTAATTTATTCCCCGCTAGCAGAGGTCTCTCACGACTCTCATTTTTGCCTCGTCGTGAGAGATCTCTGCCAGCAGGGAACTTAATTTATTTTGAGCGCCCCGACTAGCCTTTTCGCTAATTGCGAGCCAAGAAATTGTAATTAAGTAAAATAACGGTTCTCATAAATGTTTTTCATATATTAATAATTTCATCATCCTCCTTTCATCATCATCCTTTCATGGGTTTATAACGAACCAATTCAACGACCTGTTCCCAGTTCGCTTGTTAGCTCAATTGGTAGAGCGCATATTGGTATCGCAGAGGTCAAGGGTTCGGATCCCGTGCAAGAATAAATTTTTTTTTCAGGCTTTCTTTTCGCAACTGCAAAAGTTGTGTCTATAACTGCGATGATCTTCTTTCATATAATAAATGTTTTGTCGTTGATGTTGCTGTTGGTTTACTGCGATACGATTAATGCTAGTAATCAGAGATGGACTTGTAGATAGAGCGATTTTCGTCTGACCTTGAAATGAAAGCGCGCGAACAAAACAGAAACGACAAACGAACGGAAATAGAGCGATTTGATTGGTTTATCGAAGAGACAGACAAACGCGTCTGACTTTTCATTGGTTAAGCGAACGCTCAGGTGAAAAAACTTCATGCCCGAGAACTTTCTAGAAATCAACCGATACTTCGCTTTGACGTCATACTACAACACGATTGGCCAATCGAACAATGCCTTCTCCATATTAGGGTTTCTTTGGCGGGAAAACGAAGAGGCCATGTTTTGATCTTTTCATCCATTGGCTGATGAAACAAAGAACGAACACTTACCGAAACCTTTTTTCAAGGTCATACGAAAATCGCTCTAACCCGTGCTCCAGACTTCAAGGTGTAAAGTGGTTAAATTATATGTACATCAAGAGAGGATTCCATGCACAACAACTAGTGAAACAGAACAGTATCCAAATCACCTGTTTTTGTTAAACTGAACTGCGAAATCTCCCATGGCCTGCATGGCTCTGTTGGAAAATTGCAGGTCCATGTAGATCTGTCCTTGGCGACGAGAAAACGTTCCTACAAAATTAACAACAAAATATCTTAATTAAACCCAAGTACATTAAAAGCAGCCTAAAGTGTCTGTAGCCATATTCAATGTTCCTAACCGCAATATAACCCCAAAATCCTATACACAGGGTGTCTTCCTTTTTGTCCACGACAGGGTTCATACTTCTTTGGGTTCTTTCAATTGCATGACTTTTCGTGACTTTTTCTATGACCTTAAGTTTAGCTGTCATTTTCGAAGATTTTTAAAACTTAACTTGTTTCAGCATATTTTTTTTTAACCTTAACAGTTCAACAGAAACAAACCCTGGTATCCACTACTGAAAATACGTGCCGTTCGTGCTGTTTAATTACTCCTCTTTACTTTACGTTACTCTTGCCTTATCATCTGCAGTAACTGATCTACCAAACAAAACTTTAATTTTCCATGACTTTCAAGGACCAACAATTAAATTTCATGACTTTCCAGGCCTTAAAAACGAATTCTTAAATTCCATGACTTTCCAGGTTTTCCATGACCTGTACGAACCCTGCGCGGATGATTGAATAAATTGTTCTGCACCGAAACAGCAATGGCCCTCACTTACAGAAAAACCCAAATAATGTACTTATCTTGTTTAGGAGGACGAAAAAGGTATCAAATTAGAAGAGATAAATTCTATAGGCATTAAAGGACACGAACAAGACAAGACAAGAAGATTTATTTCACTCAGCTCGATTTACATAAATTATGATACAGATTGAATTAACAAAGACAAATAAATACATTTATATTATAAGTAAAAAATAAAAATTAAACCATCTACATAAGGAGTGAGTTGGGATCATCCGAATAGCAGAAGCTAATCTAGTGGATGTCCCCCTAACTGACAGCACTGTGAAATTACCTGAGACTTCCAGGCCTTTACCTTTGGCAGCTGTCAGCCACACCTGTGTATCAATAATAATACCAAATCCAGTTAAGCCTGTTAGCAAGCTATCTATTTTGAGAGTCGAGCGCATTGAGCCGTGCGTGTAGTAGCAAGCGAGTCGTTTCGCATCACTTCTCATGACATCCCCCAGATGGAGACCTCTCTCGCAGGCAAAATCTAGTTTAGCAGATATTTCTGAACTGCTAGATAACTAAAAGGCACTTAAAAAACCAAGCCAAAACAAAAAAGATTATTTCTCCTTCCGCTTATCTTCCTCCAATCCCATCAATTTCCACGATTTTTTGCATTATAATATTAGCTCGCGCTGCTTTTAAGAAAAGACGATTTTTTCCAATTTATTTTTTAAAACGAAGTGAAAGGAATTTCTGAAATGAATTGCTTCTTCTTAAGAAATTTTACATTATAATCTTACTGCCATCCATGCTTTTGGCTGATGCTGTATCTTGTTTGGTTGACACTTGTTACTTCTAATAAATTATTGTGCATTAATTTGTTAGCTACCTAAAGACTAACCTAAATAAGAAGACAACATATACATTGTTGCCTACGATATCTGACCTGTTTAGGTGCCGAGTACATTCCACCAGAGATCCCAGCACCCCCCGACAAGCTGAAAAGATCTCCCAGGCCTCCCATCAAACCTGCTGGTTGAGCAGGAGCTGGGGCCCCACCAAGCTGAAAAACAAAAGGGAATAAGGATTGTATCACTGGGGCGGGGTTCAACCATGGGACCTGCTCTGGCTGTTTGCACTATAAAGGTATTAATTGATATAATCTGACCTTGAATACTGTGTGGTAAGGTATGAAAAGAATAGTAATTATTCTTATTCTGAATACATTTGGGTGCAATGAAACCTCCTCTGCAGCAACAATAGAAAACGACTGAGATGAGTTAGCCCATGTGGAGATAAAACAAGACTGTTTGTTCTTTGAACTTGAAGATCAATGTGAAAGTTGACTATGGTTGGCAAAAGAAAACAAACTGGGATCTCCCAAGTAGGACATCTCTTTGCACTGTGGCAAATATTCTCGTCAGCAAATCAATATTGTGGTGTGAGTATTGTTCAGTACTTTTTCAATTTTTGTGTCACATTATTTGGTAATTCCATCAGCCATGACACTGGAGAAACGGACCGGTCGCACATACAAGGAGGACATAAAATTCGCCAGTAGTGAGCAGCCTATGGTATTATCACATTATTGTTACCTATTGTTGTTAGAAATTTTAAAAAGATTTGTTATGGTTATGAGCATTTTTACCTGCAAGCCACTGAAGTCTTCTCCCAAAAGATCCATGACTCCACCACCTGGTGCTTAAAGAGAGATGGCAAAAAAATATCTTTAATAACTGGGTAATAGCAGTATTACATCCTTTACGTACAGTGACACAAAACACCTAAAGTAACGTACATATACACAACGTAAATATTCTCAATTTCTTCTTCTCTGTTTCCAAATAAACATGAAAAAAAAAATGAATAAACGATTTTTGTCATTTTTGATCTGGTCAATGTAAAACATAGACTGTGGACTGCAGACTGCAGATCAGGGGTAAAATGCAGACTGGGTGTAAAATAGAATACATTTTATTCTACCAACTCAGCAGATTTTGGGCATTCGGCGTGGCAGATACAAACAGGGAGGACAACGAGTTGCTGGTATATTTGAATTGAACCTCACATTCTATTGATTTATTGTACACAGCTACACAGTGTATGGTCACTTTTGTTGTTTAGTGAGATGCACATTTGCCAGAAGTTTCAATGAACAGGCAAACAGCTAAGGTCTGTGTGCCTTGATTTGCAATACTTTCCATAGAAGGTCATCTAAATTTCCTGCAGAACATCTTTCTTTGTTGTTGGCATGTTTTACTCCCTTTTTGTCATTATTATTCCTTCTGTACAGTATTTAGGTCAGCAGCTTTCATTTAAGCATAAATATCATCGTGTTGTACCAATTCACGGTCACGTGTATTGAAATTTGAAGCGCGAGGTCTCTTGGTCGGATAAAGAGTTCAACATTGCGATTATTTTTCGACAACGTTCCAGAGAGGATAGTCTGCTTCAGGCCTTCTACTATCTGAATGCCTGGAACAGGCTACAGGGAAGAAAGGAATGGATTTGTGAAAGCAGATGTCAAGTAAGTGATCATTTACTTTTTTGAGTAATATTTTGACTTAAACCCGTACCCTTCCACGACTACAGTTTATGCTCGGTCTGCATTTTGCACCAGGCCTGTGTTTTACTCTCAGTCTGCAGTCTGCATTTTACACTCAGTCTACATTTTACCCCTGGTCCACAGTCTGCAGTCCGCAGTCTACCTTTTACACTGTTTATATCTGTTCAAAGGCGGTTAGTAAGTTCGGAGTCTTGGTTTCTAGCTTAAATAAAAGTTTTCTTAATTGTTTTGTAAGATAATCACATTTCATATTTTGTAAATACTCAAGGATGACAGGATATTTAAAATAGAATTCCACATAATTTTTATATGAGCATTTAATAATTTTACTGTAATTGTTCTTTTCAGGGCAGAAAAAAAAAAGACCTTTGGCTTTAGATGAAGTTAAATGAACTTCAACGCAGTTAACAAGAAGGAGCACCCTCCATGTTGTCAGTCAGTGGTCAATGTGGTGGCTCAAGCATGGTAAGCCTGGCTTGCATCAGCTCCATGTACTTAGTATAGCATTTCCTAGTGGCCACTCTCTTCGTTTAGCCTTTGGATCATTGTTTTACCCCCATCCCTCTCCCCTTTAATCTTTCCACTGATAAATCAGTGTGACAGGTGCCTGGTTCTATTGGTGTGGCTGGAAGGTGCAGGTCTCCCAGTCATGGTGGTGTAACTCTGTGTACAAAAGTGGAAGCCCCTGGACATCCCGGGCACCCACCCCTACTAAGCAATACAGTTTTTAACTGTCAGTAGCCTTGAATAAAGGAGAACAGAGTAATTCACTGCTGAAATGAAAACTACCTGCTGGTTGGGCGGGAGCCACGCTTGGAGCAGCAACAGGCTGAGACAGTCCCATATCGAGAAGATCACCAAGAAGAGAATCTGTAGTGGGTTGAGGAGGAGGAGGAGCAGCAGCCACCTCAGCCATGACTGCTACTGGCTGAGGTACAGGGGCTGCTTCTTCAGTTTCAGCTCCTACATGGAATGAAAAGAGACATGAAAGAAATCTGACAAATAATATACTGGGATGCGAATTAAAACTTCCATGCAATTTGGCCCATTTGTAATTTTAACATGCACCCAATTAATGCAAACAAAATCCATTTTTTTTTAGTTCCTAGCCATTGCTTTCTTATCAAAATACCCATGTTAATATAATCACTTATTACTGGTAACAATAACACCAACAACAGCAGCAAAAAATAAAATAAAATAATAATAACAATAAATGATGATAATAATCAACAACAACAATAATAGCAGTAATGGTTATGGTCATTATTAATTATTCAGATTAAAAAAAGTGATAAAGGACATGGTAATTATTATTATTACTGGTATTAAGATTAAATTAATGAAGTGTTGTAAATATTGCTTGCACTTATTTGGGCTGTACACATGCCATTCTAGCAGCCTCTGAGACTGTGAGGAAGGCCTGGGAGATGGTGGCTCAAACAACCCTTGGTTTTCAAGGAATGACTTGTTTACTTCTTACATGTCCAGTAAAGCAACTAAAATAAAGTTTGTACATTAAATTACTGTACCTGGAGATGGCTCAGCTCTTGGGGGCAATGTGAATCTCCTTGCAGCTGTGCGTCCTTCGACAAATGAGCTGGGTGGCTTATGGTAGACAGATGCCAGTGTGGAGATGTTACAGATCAGTTCATCCAGTAATGTGGGTTCCAGGAGATCTGTCTCTTCTGATATCAGTGGTTTTTCTGCCAGCACAACTTCCTGATCGCAAAATAGAAAACATTTTTTTCCACAAGAACTCTTGATAATCTTAGAGCAAGTCCCAAAGAACCAAGCCTCTTCAATGAGATACAATAAAATAATTAACAGTTCATTTACAGGCAATAAAAACAAGTCTCTGCATTTACTAGAACAATGATTTACCAGCAATAAGGATATTTTCTAATGGTTCAAACTAATCTCCTTAAAATCTTATGATACAGTTTGAAGTAAGCAAGAGTATTCACTGTCATTCTCCATTCTGTCCTGATTGCCTGAGTTTTCAGAAATTGCCCATAGCATGATATCCATTTGGCAAGATACATGCACAAAGCAATCCAACACAATACAAAAATGCAGTACAACAAAATACAAATTCTTACATGAAAAGACAACCAATCTGGGGCAAGTTGAAATTGAGGCCTAATTGTGACTCAAGATCTTTTGATGGGAGTTAACAAGACTTTAACCAACTGCCTTGCTTAAGTGGAAGGTGGGTGCCTGGGATACCCAGGGGCTTCCACTGTGGCCAGCCAGCCCCTAGATAGAAAAACTGCCCCCATGGCTGGCAAATCCCTGCAACCCAGCCATGAGCCCCCATTCCAGGCACCCGTCACACTGATGAAACAGTGGAAGGAAGAAAAAGGGGATGGGAGGGGGGGAAGACGCTGAATGACCGCTCCACAAAAAACCACTGTACAAACGCTCAAACACACAGATCCTAGCTGTATACAAAGCTACACAAACCATGTGAGCCTGCACTTATGGGATTGACCGCTGGATCCATGCTAAGCCCGTGGGCTACTTGACCGCTACGCTTGTGGACTGCATGACCGCTTGACTTGTGGACCGCATGACCGCTTAACTTGTGAACTGCTAAACTTGAGGACCGCTTAACCGCTAAGCTTGAGAACCGCTAGACCACTAAGCTTGTGAACCGCTAAACCGCTAAACTTGTGAACCGCTTGACCACTAAACTTGAAAACCGCTAGACCGCTAGACCACTAAACCACTAAACTTGAGAACTGCTTGACCGCTAAGCTTGAGAGCCGCTAGACCGCTAACCTTGAGAACCGCTTGACCGCTAAGCTTGTGGTGGTTAACTTAGTTAAATTGCATTTAACCAAATTTTAAATGAGGGTAAGTTCCAAGTCCTTTGTATGGAACATTTTTTCGCCATACATACTTAACTCAAACAACTTCACAAGGAAGGTGTCACACCGGGCGTTATTTTCAAAGAAAGGGTTTTTGGAACTCAGAAATGGCTTATTAGTGCCTAGAAAGCTAATGATACCTTGGCAGCAACCGGGTCAGTAGACAAGAGTCTCCAGTAGATGTAACCTCTGTCCCTTAGATCTGGGTTATCACTGTCCTGTGTTGCTAAACTTAAAACCTGCTGAACCAGTTCCTGTGTGTCAGTGGGACGCTTCAAGAACAACTTTACAATGGCTGTCAAAAGCTGTAGCTGCACCTGGAGTCAAAACAACACCAGCTTGTGTTAACAGCATTATAAAAATCTGAAAATCTGTTTACCTTTGTTTATTTGTACACCAGTTATAATTTGTACAACAGTAAATAAACTATTTTATGATATAAACACCAATGAAATACCTGGTGAGCTTTCGCGCCGTTCACACCAAAAAACTATTAAAGTGAAATGGTTTGGTATTTCACTGGTGTTTATATAATAAAAAGAACATTACACGGCCGCTTGGAGATACAAAATTTCTCTTCTTGTGTCGAAAAAACATTTCACTCGTTTGCTGCGCTCACTTGTGAAATATTTTTCAACACTCGAAGAGAAATTTCGTATCTCTGCGAGGCCATGTAATATCCTCTATGACTTTTTTCTTTTACTGTTTTATTAACAACTGATACCATATAAGGGAAGATGAATATTGGGTAGATACTTCAAAAGACTTCAAAGCACTGTTGCACAGTAAAGATCCCTAATCCCTAACTGAGGTGAAAATATATTTTTTCTTTGCCTTGTGTGGTCCTGTTATCCCCTTTACTAGAGCTGATACTCATTGGGTTTATGGGTTATTTTAAGCACATGAGTTTTCACTCCAAAGTTAATTTTTTATTTTGCTAGTATGTATTCATGACTAGACCAGGCAACACCAACAAAAACGATAGAACCTGGGCATTCTCATCTTGGAATCCTTCCAGAAAAGACTCCAACAACTCTGCTGCATTGTCTATCCTCTCTGCATATTCACCAATGATCCAGATCATGGATGCCCTATGAAATGTTAAAAACAAAATATTTCAAACCAATGTTCTTTCCAAGGATTGATCAGCATTTGTATTTAAAACATTTCTGCCAAAAAAAGCCACTTGTTAGTTGCCTGGTTTATATATTCATTTCAAAAGTAATACTAACCTTGCCTCAGGCTCATCTAAGGAATCCAGGTTTTCGCACAAGGTGGAAATAATGCTCTCGTACTTGTTTGGATACTTCCTAAAGATATCCTAAACAAAACAATACTAGTTGGAAAAGAAGTGTTAACAATACACCATCTGACATTACAGGCATAGTTAGTAGAGGAGACTTGTTATGAAAGGCAACAACGATCAGAAATAAAAATAACGGTGCTGCAGTTTATCCATAACACTGCACAATCCTTTGTTTTCTTTTCACAAATTGTGACTGAATAAATTAAAGCTACATTTTTATTGGTCAATAAGAGTTTTCTTGAACATTTTGCTCTGTCAGGTCCACAAAAACATTAAACAAAAGAGTCTGATGGCCTTCAAAACCATTCCACTCTATTAACAGTACTATGGTACAGGCAAATGAAAGTAATCAACCTATCAAGGACAGAAGACTGACAGAGGAGAAAGAGGATTTTACCTTGATAACAACAATAGCCTCTTGCACCACATAGTTGACTTTGGTCTGGATTAGGTCTAAGAGTGTGCTGACACAGCGTTCTGCAGATGCCTATGAGAAAAACCAAGTGAGAGTTAAATGCATAATCACCCAAGAATGACAAAGTTCTCAAGAAGTATCAGTGTACATGTGTACCTCCTCATCATTGGCATAGTCTCAGAAGAACTAGGTGCTACGTTAATGCTTAAGGTGGCTGAACAGAGTTTTGGCAGTTTCTGAGTATATGTCATTTGCCAACTTATGGCAAGAGAAGGGTTGCAGCTCACAAGCTGAAACTTGGCAAGTGGAAAATATATTAATGAAAGATTGTGATTCACAGGTAAAATTGGACATTTTCGTAGTTTCCATGGCAACATGAACGATTGAATACAACCTTAAAACTTCACTTTTGCTCAGTTTACAGAAAATTCACTCATTAGATTTTCCTATAAAATTGCACACAGCTTACTATAATTAATCATTACCATTTGAAACTTATTTGACCAAATTTTAACAGAGGGGTTTTTAGATAATCAATAATATAATTGTACTGTAATTATTAAATGTGTCACAAAAATCGTCTGTTCAAATTCCATTTTAAAGTCCTCATTATTTAAACACCATAAAAGTAAAAATTCTGCCAAATATTATAAAATTTTAATGAGTAGATTTTGAGTTTTCGTCTTCTGTATACCATTGCTTTTTCGCCGCCATGCTTGTTTGTCTAAGTTAAAACACTTGCCATCACGCGAGTTACCGCTGACCGCCTGCAATACTGTGTTCAGCCACCTTAATGTATAAGCCATTGTCCATTTCCCTGAGACACTAAGCTATGATTAGCATGTTTCGATGAACCACCTCTCATGGATGTCTCCATAACACACACACCTCTAATTCAGACAGTTCTCTTGGTCCCAAAGATAGCAAGCTTCATACAATCCCTACCTCTACATGCACCTAGTGCTGTAACAAGGGCAAATGGCTATGTCCCTTTAGACTCCATACTGAGGAGGTTTCACAGCATTTTGATTTTGGAATACTGGAATACCAAAATGTAAGAGTGCCTGTTTCAAGAATCCCTCAGCATAGATGGTATGTATCAAAAGAACAGGGAAATATTATTATTGTACCTAGAGCCATCTTACATATACTACTAGACAATATGCAAGAGAGCACTAAATTTGGAATACTTAAATGCTACACTAGCAACTGAAAATCTAGTTCAGAAATAAACTAACCTCCACTTTGATGGCACAACGACCAATAGCTCTGACAGATTTTCTCACAAAATCAACATCAACTTCAGTGGCATACCTATGAGAACAAGAAAATGTTGTTTGGCCTTTTCTCCTTTCCTTATTTACAATGCAACTGTAGTATTTACTTCACTTATTATTCCACTATTATGTCAATTAACCATATAAGGTTAAGAGAACGCGGAAAATATGAAGCCGTAATACACTGTAGTGTCCTGGTTTGACCGGTTTACAACAGGGTGAATACCGGCGGATGCAAAAGGAGCACCTATGGCTGAACTGGACGAACCGGCGGACGAGAATATAATAGAAAATAGAAGCCAAAATAACATTTTTTTGTAGTAGAATAATTAACCTCTCATTCAATGGTTTGGCATATAATACGCGCAAAAATTTTGCTCATTGTTAACATCATTCTCACTGATGGAATCAGGATGTTTCTGAGTACTCCTACCAAAAAATAGAAGCCAATTGCAAAATAACAATTTTTAGTAGTGGAATAATAAACCTCTTATTCGATGGTTTAACATATAATACTACGCAACTCGCAAAATACCCGCACGTATTATATGTTAAACCATCGAATAAGGTGTATATAATGTCACAGTGCATGCATGATTTTCATGAATAGCAGGCACGGCAGGTGGCCCTAAAAGGACCAAATAGGGGGGAAAAGAGAAGAGCATTTTTAACTCGTGGGTACGCGCGAGCGTACCACGAGTTATTGCAGGGGGACAAGATATGCAAATGAGTCACTCGCTCACTCGTAGTAGACGGTTTCGTAATTAATCGTAATTAATCGGGTCCGAACTCGAGAGTGCGAAGACCTATCGTTTCCGAAGAAACACGCACTTGGATTAAATTCCTTGCTGAGCGTGTATCATTTGCTGCTCAGAGTTTTCTTCGTTGCGAATTTTCCACGCACGGTTAGGCGTCTTACTAAGTTTAAGACACGCGGGAGTCTTTCAAGTCAATACGATGGCTCACTCAGGGATTGGATTTCAAGAGCCTTTGCCTCGTCCAGGTGTAAACTTGACGAGAAGATGAGCATTTGCTCGTCGACTCCCCAAGATCACGGGGGTATACAAATTCCAGCGTGCTGGAGAGTGACCTGAGAGCAAGAAAATGTCATGCTATGCTATTCTTTGAGAACCTGTATGAACCAAATGAGCAGTTTGTTGAGTGTTTATCCTTATATGAGCAAAAACAGATTTTGTTATTGAACAACCTGACAACTGAAAGTACGATGTACGCTTTGAAGATGCTTAACCGAAGAACTTGCGTGTTAAACCAAGACGATCGAGAAACAATGAATCAGGTAAATCGGAACGATCAAGAACTAAATCAAAGTTAACTTCTAAATATGGAGTTACCCGCCGTGACAGAGAACCATCAAGGTTGCAATGTAAGAAAGTCATCAAGGTGTTCAAGAAAAGTGAGTCATGTAGAAGATGTATTAAGCATTATATTATGTATAATACACCGCATTCTTCTGCAATGAGAAGCTTTCTGTCGATTGATCTTCGAAGGTACGTTGCGACTAGATTGTGTAAAAGTAGCTCTGTGAGAAAAAGGACTCTTTCAGCTTACCTTTGTTGGACTAATAATAAGCTTATTTATATTGTAAGAACGAGAACTAAAAAACCTAAAAATGCAAATAAATCTATTCGTGTTGTAGACTGTAGTGACCAAAATAACTATTTTTTAAGAAAGTCCAATAAACAGCAAGAAAAGTATTGTTTCCAAAGCAAAGATATTTACTTCAGGTGACATTGAGTTGAACCCAAGTCCTGTCAATGCTTGTTATGTTGCTGCAATCTAGGTAATTAGCTCAACATGCCTTGTCAATATTAGATGTTGGTGGTGCAGGGGACTGCTTTTTCAGGGTAATATCACATCAACTCTATGGTGAATCAAGCTACCATATGAATATTCGTATTGTTGGTGTTTATTATATGAGAAATAACCCTGAAAGATTCATTGAAAGTAATACAGAGGATCCATGGGCAAGCTATTTAGCAAATATGTCACAGCAAGGAACATGGGCTGATGCACTTGTAATACAAGCAGTACCTGATGCATTCCATATGACAATCAATATAGTAGAATCTAACCAAGGGTTTACACCATGTACTGTTATTAGTCCAGTACCTATACCAGGACATGAACCAACTGTAATAAATATTGGACACTATGTATCAACAATTCCCTATAACCAACAGATGGTAGAAATCAATGTAAGTTGTACCAGTCAGTTTGCACAAGCAACTGGAGATGAAACAGTGGTGAATACCTTATCTAAACAAAAGGAAAGAGCTCGCAAGCGAGAATGGATAAGAAAGAAGAGAGGAAGTAAGGAATACAGAGATAAAGAGAAAAAGGCCACAGACAATGACAAAATAGGAGAATCCCAAAGACAGACATTTAAGAAACAAAAGGCATTGAACCCCACTCATGTGAGAGAGCTGAATAAAAAGGTATTTTTTAAAAGAAAACAAAACAATCCTGAACGTGTCGGAGAGTTAAAAAGACAGGCATTTATCAGAAAAAAGAAGGAGAACCCAAATCACACAAAAAAGATAAACAACAATGGGCAAAAAAGAAAGAGAGATCAGAGCAGACAATTTTACTTCCATGAACTTTTTGCTACTAAGGAAGTTAGCAACTGGATTTTTTACTCTATGGAAAATATTTCAGCTATAGAAGACATTATCACTGCTCATCCTGCTGATGCATTCATCAGACTACAACTTGACCTCTGTGTGAGCTCGATCATTTTTGGATATTTTAAAAACTTGGTCACCATAGCTCCAAACAGATTAAACTGTAAAGATTTTACTGTGTTCACATTTATAACTAGGTATACCTATCGATAGAGTGCCAACGAGCAAATCATGAGTGTTTTGCTTGGGAATAAACTTGATTCCTTTTTTCCCCAATAGACCGTTTCTTGGTCCCTTCCTGTTGCAAGATTATTTTCTTTTATGCATGTAGCATGGCATGACATTTTCTCACTTTCAGATCACTTTCCACAAGCTAGAATTTGTATTTCCCCCTTGATCTTGCAGGGCCAAGAGCAAATGCTCATCTTCTCGTCAAGTCTGAGTATTAACAATAGCATCAGTAGTAACACCACAATATTCAAAGTTAATGTCTAAAATATATGCTCATCATTCTCCTCATGCTTCGATGGCGTGACGTGGTGAACTAACCTATCATCTTTCTTAAAATACCCGGATCTACAATCCAGTCCTCCCCCGGTCGCCTTGCGAATGAAACGAATATAACTACTGGTGTATAAACAAACAGTGGGTTAATTATTACAAGAACAGTATTTTTTGCCAATTTCACTATTTTCTAAACAACGTACCCACGAGATGAAGATAGTCTTTCTTTGATTTGCTATAGTAGTGAAATCAACCTACTCTTTTAACTCTGCCAGAACTTGAGCAATGTTCTGTTGATTTGCCAGTCTGATCATAATGTCCAGTTTCTCCAGTTTCACATAAATTGGATCATTGTACTTCACAAAGAACACCTTCATCTCATTCTTGAGGATATCTGGCCTGAGGAGAGCAAAAAGTAGACTCACAAAAATGCAGAGTGTTCAACAGCTTAATTATGCTCAACAAGGTAAGAGAATTTTCAGTCATGAGATAAGAAGGTCACCAGTACTTATGAAAATTCAATGAAATTCAATCCAGGACTGTTATTTCAACATTGGTAGCCTAACAATAGCCTACAAAGCTCCTCAAAAAGGAGGGAAGGATTCAAGAGTTTGGTGGATTTACATGATTGACATCAGTGCAAGGGGGAGAGGATTCAACATGACAAAGTGTTTATTACACAATTCTCAGTGACAATTAAAATTGCTTATTATTCATTCAAAATATTTCCCCGATTCTGACTGGCTAAAAGCACACACACAATTCACCATAACCAGCTACTGATGACCAAATTTGGAGGAATTTTGCATTTAATGAACCTATGACGTCAAAAGTGCAGCCTTCTTGCAGGTTAATGCACCGTTAACCGAGAAGACCTGGGGACGAGGTTGAGTTGTATTGGTTTCTAAAACAAAAAATAGCGGACATTTCACTCGTTTCAAGAGTAAGAACTAGGCAAAATTATAGCTAAAAATAAGGCAAGAACAGCAAGAACACAACTCGAAGGGAGACATCTGCTATTTGGAGAATATTTGCGGAGCTGAATGACCCTAAATGTGCACAATCGAAGATGAGGCTTAAAATCGACGGAGGTAAGCATATTTTAGCTTTGTTCTAAAACTAGGAATTATTTGAATGAATAATAAAACAATTATTGAATTTGGCCTTCGTATCATATGAAGAATTATGGAGATCGAGGAGGGTGTTATCCCTCTTGGCCTACGGCCTCGATGGATGACACCCTCCTCGACCTCCATAATTCTTTTGAAGACACTCAGCCTCATTCATTAATTGCTAATTATTTAAGATGACACATAGCTTTATTCCAAATTCAACTGAAATGCAAATCATATATCCAATAAAGACCTAATGTTGTATGAGAAGGCCTAACTGCTAGTACCTCTTTTGAACAATCAAGTTAATGTTCCTTAAAGCAACATACTGTACTTCAGGTTCACTGGACAACAAAGTTACTAAAAAAAGAAAGAAAAAGATTGTACAACAAAACATCGCATCTGTTTAAGACTGTAAAACATACAACAACTTTCTTGTTGGAGGCTGGCTATTTCACAATGGCATTTAACGGTCTGCTCAAGGCTCCATTGCATTAGGAAATGATTCAGCAACTGTGTGAGGGAAAACAATAATATTGCCTACCACAACAAGGCTTTAAGCATATGAGCCACTAGTCTTGTAAGTACACTTGTAAGTGGCTGGTTTTGGAAGGTTAAAAAATTCTTAATGCTCATAATGAAACAGGGGCTAAAATTACAATTATACAAAGTAATAATGTTACTTAGTCTTTAGATTGTTTGAGGTAGTTAACATACCAAGAGGAGGAGAAAGTTTCTTGATGAGGTTCTGAACATAGGATGAGGAAGGAGCCATGACTTCCATGTACTTCATAAGCACCTGTCATGGTATTATAAATCAGAGTTCAAGGTGTGGTTAGTCTCACCACACTGTCTTGTGTTTCTGATGTGAGATTATACATGAATAAATCTCTTTGCTAAGAGATCGGAAATGAGATTATTCATACATTTAATGATCATTAAAGCCATGTCATGGTAAGTCTGCTGAGTTCGCGTAGCAAGTTTAACTTGTAAAATGAAATCAAACTTTTTAAAACCAAGGACATATTATGCAGCAAGGTTCTGGACTAACTGAAGCAAGAATACCTTTACAGCAGACAGCACAACAGCAGCATTGGCATGAGACAATCTCGGAGTGACTCGCTCACAGATACTGAAAAAAAGATACAGGAAGTATGATAAATAGTCAGAACATTAGCACATCAATGATAGCCAGAATTAAGAAAAAGCTATGGAAATAAGCAGGTAATTAGTGATACAAGCAGTGCACTTTCTCTAAGACAAACACTGTTGAAGCCAGCTGTTATATAACTGTCCTCTTGAAAGTGATTTCCCTCTACACTTCTAGGTGTCTGTTTTAGGGAGATGCCCAGTTACAGTATATAATGTAAAACCCCAATAATTATTATAAGCTCTGGGCTTATACAATTTGTAGGATGTTTAGAGTGATCTGGGGGCTTACAAGCAGAGTATTGTATTTTGTGGGTTGCTTAAGTGTCTTGGTCTTTGATGTAGTTGTTCATACAAAAATGAACATTCCTGAAAGGTGTTTACGGCTAACTGAGTTGACACTCATTACCATACCATTGTTTAAACTCATTTTATTGTAGTAAGTGACAAATATACTGAATTTTCAGGTGATTAAGTAAGGGTATTACAGCCCCTTCCCCCATGATCCCAATGAACTCAAGAACAATGTCAGACACATGAGTAAAGTATAAGTAAAATACATGTATTACATACCTTTGAGCCTCACGGTCATCCTTTGGAGTGTACTGAGCAAGTGAATCAAGGATAAAGATCTGTCCCCACCTATTAAGTTTTGAAAATGCTTTACTACACTCAATACTCAAATCAATGACTTAGTTTTCAACAAAAAAGCTGTCATGTTATGTTAATGCCTTTTCTAACTTTCCAGAAAAATTTAATTCAACTTCTAAACATCCAAAACATTCTTTGTCATCAAGCTATCCTGCCACTTGAGAACAGGACAGACTAACCTAACATTTTCCTTCTTTCTTCATGTTTTTTCTTCTTTTCCATTTTATTAACACATAGATACCCAAACGGTTTTTGTGATGGGTTTCGATATGCAAATGTGTCACTCGCTCACTTTGCGTTGACAGAGATCGTCCCTTTGGCTCTGACCTGAACTCACTGCCTGATATGAAAACGACATAGTTCGTTGTTGCTGAAGGGCTCCTGAGTTGTGCTTTCACTCACGCATCCTCATGAGAACACCCTGGGAGCGAGGTTGTCACACTCGTGATTGCTGCGAAAGCATCAACACTTGCTGTCTACTTCTGACAGTTTTTTTAGGTCCTCTATATGCAGTACAAGTATCTCGATCATAAGCATGGGGCAGTTTAGGTTTCCAGTCACATAACAAAGAAAGAATGTTGCCAGTAAATAAATCACCGGCTAGTGTGGTATAGTTCATGGTATATTATCTATACCCCAAACTTTGCAGTCTCTGGCAGGGGTTCCTGCAGTGATGAGTCGAAATTAATATAAACTGCAGTCTGTTCCAAGAAGTCACCTTCAAAGGTGTTTTTTGTTGACAACATCAACACTTGCTGTCGATTTCTGACAGTTCTTTAGGTCGTGTATATGCGGTAAGTATCTCGATCATAAGCAATAGGGCGATTAAAATTTCCCTATTTACATGACAAAGAAAGAACATTGCTGGTAAATAAATCATGTGTCTAGCCTGGTATAGCCCATGGTATATTGTCTATACTTCAAACTTTGCAGTCTCTAGCAAAGGCTCCTGCAGCGATGAGTCGAAAATATGGATTGCAGTCTGTTCCGAAAAGTCACCTTCAAAGGTTAAGGGGCAAGAGGATTTTCTAATCAATTGTCCAAGGGTTCCCTGTGGCTTTACTTTGATTTTCAGAGGGTTTTCTTTCAATACACTTTACATGTAGGTTTGCAATAACAAACTATAAAAGTGAAAAGTATTTTCTTTGAATTTGGGTTGTTGTTGAAAGAACTGCTACTTACTCAGTACATTCATTTAGTGCTGTAAGCAGTTTGTTTATGGTTTGTGAGTTGATTTCCATCATGGCAGCTGCTGTTGGGGAAGCATCGCTTATCTCAGACAATGCAGCCACTGCATTTGCTACAACCTGAAAATAAATATAATTATGAACAATCATTTATAACATAATCACCTCATGTATCCAGTGCCTGGAAAATAGCCCTAAGTAACATAAACTTTTACATTCTTCTTTCAAATTGACTGCTATTTACTTGCAAAGCAAAGGGGGAGAATAATAAGTACTGGCAATAGACATGAGATCAAGAGTCACTCATTGGGACTTTTTTCAATGGAATCTTACATTTATAAGTTAAAAATTAAGAACTGATACATCTAGCTTATTACGTCAAACTACATTGTGGAAATAGACCCTGAGTTAATACAATAGCAGGGACAAAAAAGAAAATAAAAAAAAATAATAACAATAATAATAATAACATTGTCGCTGTCAGAAGTGATGTCAGTATCTTCTCCCTTGATTTCAACTGTGTCTTAATCGCGTTAATTTCCTTTATTATGAAATTCTACCTACTCTTTCAAGTTAATTTTCTTTATTCTAAAGTCATTTTCCATTAAATTTGCATTAATTTGAGTTGTGTTAATTTCCAACACTTTAATTTCATGAAGCATTAATTTCCTATAATAAGGTAATACATAGCTATTGCAGAAATTAATGTATCAATGACCCGCTGCAAAGCAACCCTCGAAAGTTAAATTTTTCTTTCGGTGGCCATTTGGCGACCAACTCTTAAGGTTTAGTCGCCAAAATATATGTTAACGATAAAGTTTTAATAATTGGTTAATCAAAATTGATCAATTTTACTCTCATATTTTTTTCTCATCTCTTCGGCAAGATGTCTGGATGACAGATCTCCCACCTTCAAGTGTTTTTGAAGAGTCAACAGATCGTCTGTAATTTCGCTAGACATAGTGCAAAGACAAGGAACACACAGTGAAGATTAGCTAGGAAAATGGCCGGACAGGAGTGAAACATGATTGTTTGAAATCGTGAACGTGAAAATTAATTGTGTATTAAGCACTATGACCGTGTCTCCTGGTGTCTCATATTTTCCCGTAAACATTCTTTTTAACACTGGTGAAAAGTACCAGGACGTACAAAACTAACAAAATGCTGAGCTAAAACTGGTTTAAAGCTAGTCTTTTTTCAGTAGTTTTCCGTAATGAAACCGCACATTGAGAAGTTATTTACATCTGTCCTATGAAACAAAAATTGCCTCAATGACGCAGCTGGAAAAGGCGGCGTGATCTATAAATCAACCCTATAGTTTTCTATCAGCCTAAAAAACCCAAACAAAAATATCGCTTTTGCTTTACTTTTGGTTAAGACATTTAAGACAATTGTTTCTTTGCAAAGTTTAGGTTTGTCTGATGATGATGTTGTGTTGGTCTGCAAATGGTCGCTTTTTATTTTATATATAAAAAACGATTCAACATTTCATGTTACTCAAATTTATCTTGAAATGTTCCATGCTGACTTAAACTTTCTGCTTTTCCATTTATTTTAACCGCCCCAAAATATATATTTATTTGGGTTGTAGTCTTCCCAGTCTAGCCGCGCCGCACACGCAGTTTCCGAGAGAAAATTATGAAAAACAAATCGATTGCGTGCTGCTTGTCACGTGTTACAAGGTTAAAAATTTGTCACGTGCTAGGCAACGGACCTGTGCTCAGTGGAGCAGAACAATATTTTAGTAGAAATCTTAGCGAAGTAAGCGTTCATTTGAATGAATATCGACAAGATCTTCTAATCTTTCCCCTCTGGGATATCAGCAGAGGACCTTAACCATTTCAGTACAATTCAGACAATTGGTCATCTTTTTTGTTTCTTCAGTTTTTCTCTGGTCCCCAACTTGGCGACTATTTTCCGAATCAAGTCGCCAGTACCAAAATTTTAGTCGCCATGGCGCCTAAAGTGGTCGCAGCTTCGAGGGTTGCAAAGGAATTTTTATCAATAAGAGAAAGAAAAAATTGACTTTCTCAAAAAGTACCAATACCACGCGGTAACCAAGGATATAGGGGTGCAGTTTATTTTGGATATCATAGAAATAAAATTGAGACTGTTTATTTTCTAAGCAAGGATGATGAGCTCTTGGAAGTAAATGTTAATATAACTGGTTTGAATACAGTGCTTGTTCAATCTATGTACTTGTATACTCACCATAGGATTTGAATCAGACAAGAGATCTCTCAGTGAGTCAAGAAATCCTTGATCCTCCACCAACTGAGCATTGATATCATGAAGCTTAGCTACGCATACAGCTGCCGTCTTACGAACATAGGGATCCTCATCCTTCAGGCATTTACGAAGGGGTTCACACAAGTACTCAGTGATCTTGTCAACACGGATGCAGCCCATGGTGCGAACAGCTAAGGCACGAATGAGGGGGTTTGGGTCCTCACAGTCCTACATTGTATATATTAATGAAACACTGTCAGTTGTGTTTGTTCATACAGTTGAACTTCCAGCAAGTGGACACCTTTCAGATGAAAGAGAATGCTTCCTTAGCAGAAGCGTAACCTTTGGAAGGTTTGAGGATATCTTCAAGGGAGTGGGGTAAGCCATAATCATTTATGATTTAGGTTCTGTTTTTCCTAAACCTTTGCAATGTAGCAAGATGTGAAGCTGTGGAAGAACTTTTCTATTTTTTTTTTCAGTTTGGAGTTTTTAAAATTGGTAAATGTTTTGTTGCCTTTTGCCTTAGAGTCATTACCATACTATGAGAAAACAGAAGACAAGAACATAGTCTGAGCTGAAAATTTTCAAATTTAGAGGAATACTTAAAGAATGTTATTACTTAACACTGACGACATACTAAAACTGATATATTGATAGCAACTGACCTTGACAAAAGTATTCACTGCCATGATTGCCATATCAGGTTG
Organism: Porites divaricata; assembly: GCA_038088405.1. Classification (NCBI taxonomy): domain Eukaryota; kingdom Metazoa; phylum Cnidaria; class Anthozoa; order Scleractinia; family Poritidae; genus Porites; species Porites divaricata. The sequence goes on from JBBMOI010000001.1 coordinate 18,867,756, forward strand.
GGACTTGGCATAGTTCATAAGATAAAGATAGACTAACTTCTTCAATTCCAGATTATCTGTTTGCATGCAGTTCACCACATCTGGAAACAAGGAGCTACAAAATAAAATGAGCCTTTAGCCATGATTTGAAACCAGACATTCCTGGAGAAATGCTTCTAGAAAAGTTTTAAATTAACCATATAATTGACCATATTAAATATGACAGATGTGTGGATATATGTGTTATTGCCCTTGTGTGAGGTCAAGGTGGCTGGATGTTGGCTTGGTTCTTTCTTGCATTTTTCTGGATCAAGATGAACATGATAAGGCCAATGTCCAGTCATCATGACTAAACAGACTTACTCAATTAATGATTATCATACCACCAAAACAAAATTTTTCCTTGCAGGAACAAAGTAGCAAATCCTGAATGGACTAAATGGGCCCATCTTTTTCTGCTGGGGTAGCCAATCAGAACATAGGGGTCAATTTCATAAAACTTTTACAAGTGTAATTTACAAGCATAGCAGTCCTTAAAAAAGTAGCTACATTTGTAAACTACAAATTGCACTTGCAAAAGTTCAATAAAATTGACCCCAGGATTCACTTAATCTTACCTGAGGATGCAGACAGCCATTTACAAATTAAGGTACTACCAAGGTTGTGCTTTTTCCCGACACAATAACTGTAATATCAAATTATCACAAAATGAGCATTCTACCTGACATCTTTTCCAACTGTCATACTTGCTATGACTTTCTTCACTGCCTCCTTCTTTCGATCTTTCTTGTCACTGTTTAGCTCGGCTTTGAGCTCAAAAATCTCCCCTAAAATTAAGTGCACAAGTGAGAGTCATACAGTTTTTGCCTTCCTTCTTGTCTACATTTTTTAATGCAATACATAATACATTTCCTACATCACCATATGTAAGGCCTATTATTATATTGCCTCAAGCTTAAATATAATGCAAGACAAAATGCTCTGGCTCAAATCTGCATGGATAATGTGGCTTGAAGACCACAAACCGACAAGCAGATGATGATCATGAGAGGTGAACCTAAAAAGACGACTGCTGATCATTGCCATTTAGGAAGCCCCAGCAATGGACATCACTCAACTTGTGCAAGGTGGAGGTTGCTGACCACTGAAGACACACCACTGTTTATGGGATACACAGGCCAAGAAAACACCAGCAATTGATATTGCACAAACAACATATGCTTCTTGCTGTTAACTAAAAGTTTAAATCAACTTAACCAAATCCGTATTTTCTTCAAGGTTTAAAAAAAACTTGAACTTCAGTTTGTCCAAAGGACACACTGTTCTCACATTTTGCTTGCCAAGGGTCTGTTGAATGCTTGTCTAAATAATGATTATTATATAGAATCCCAACTGGCTGGTCGAGGATTTGAACTTGGGACTACCGTGAACAAATCCAGCTAACGGTCAGAACAGGACTTGAACTCGGGGCCTCCCTGTTGTAAGTCTGGCGTTCTAACCACTCGGCCACACTGCCTGCTCCATGTGTCTAATAATTAGTTAATGATTTAGGGAGCAAATGACTCGCCTGGGCTCTTGCCCATTGAGCAAGTGAGAAATAAGGGTTACTTGTACAGAAGGAAAACCTAGCTTCATGGATGACTGGAAAGGATTATTTTGAAAATATATATTTAGAGGTGCCTACTAACCTTTCTTGGTAGTTGTAAAGTACTTAGAGTCAGTCATGATGCCTGCAATAACAATAATTATAAAAGTGAGGAAAAGATTTTAATGCAATTACCAATATTATCATCTTGTATTCTATAGGTTATCACTGGAAAATAATAACACCGGGGGAATAGTAACACCATACATAGCAAACACATTGTGTTACTTTGAAGTTGTTCTGGCTCAAAAATGGGACCTCATTATGTAAAATATTATTTTATGAGGAAAAGATCTACATTTACCGAGAATCAACAGCAATGACTGTTACTGTTACACAGCTATAGTAGACTAACTTATGATATCCCATGTTTAGTTGTTATGTTCAGTTGAATGTATTGCTTCCTGGTTGTCAATTCAATAACACTTCCACAAGGGTATATTTTTTACAAGCACAGATAAAAGCTGCGCTTGTAAACTGCACCACATTAATTTTTATTGAATTGATCCCTCGTGTCTTCTTCATGTAGTGAATTGAATATGATGTTTTGTAAATGTATTTTGTACAACAGTAAAATAATAACTTAAATTTCATTATTTACCACAGTGAAATTTCAGCGAAGGACCGCCATAGCTACGTTATCTTTTCGCAGACACGTTTGACGTTCTTTCTCTACTTAGTTCCTGTGGTACACAAACTGTAGACAACGCTTTTTTGCTATGTTTTGAAAGTTTAAAACTCCTTGAAGGCCGATATCCGTCAACCTTGTGTCGAAGGGGTGTAGCCGGCACTACTAGCATATAATAATTATGTGAAATTCATACAAAATTTAAAGGCACTGCAAATTCAACATAACCGTCAGATACTACAGTAATAACATGCAAGCACAACTGAATGGTATAAAACGCAAAGCAAATTTCTCCAAGCATATACAATAAAGAAACTTTGGAAAAGAAAGTGCAATACTCTGTTCACTGCCGTCAAAACAACCGTAGAAAAACATAGAAATTTTCGAGCGAAAAAGTCACAACAGATAAGACAATGAGGTTACAACATTAACGAAATGTCATTGAAATTGATAAGTTCGAAACCACGGACTTATTTACCTCAATCAACCCGATGGAAACAGATTCTTCTCAAGAAGCTGACTCAAGGAAACAAACCAAAATGGCGCCCAGAAATTAACAAATTCAAACCCAGTCTCCATTCAAGTTCGTTCTTGTCACGAAACGCGTGACCAAAAAATCAGGCAATTTTAAAGAATCGGGTAGGAGGTGCTTTTGACAGAAAAATTGTAAAAAGAGTAAACCAGCAAAATGAAGCAAAACAAAAAAAAAAAATAAATGCTGATAGTCCGAATCAAGAGGAGGGTTACAACGGCTTTTTTAAAAATACATGTATTAATCCTTCCTACCCCGAATCGAAGGAGAAATCTCTGCCCTTTCGCAGGCTAAAACTTACAGTAATACATGTATCTAAAAATTTTCGATAGACATCGTATAACTTCTGCATCTGCGACACAACACGCACAACTTACAACAACTTACAGTTTTTATTTTGCTTCTTTCCATCCACGACGGCTTCACTGAACTCCTAAGGTATGCGGAGGCTGGGTACTAGCACTCGAGTCAAATCACGCGCCAAATTTCTCTGCTTTTCAGTGTGGCTAATGGTTTCGAGGGGGAAGAAAATGTCGTCAAATCTTGCAAAACAGGCGAGTTTAATCTTAGATGATGGCACTATATATAAAGGAAAGCTGTTTGGAGCCGCTGAGTGTGTCGCTGGCGAAGTGGGTAAGTCTAAACTTCTTCGTACATGTAATATGACGAGTTGATTTCAGTGCATCCCGCCTGTTTGAATCGAAGCTACTGGCTTACTTTCAGCAAACTTCTGTAGACGTTATTTTGCTTTAATGCTATTTATTTAAGCTAGAAAAGTCTCATTGGGTCTTCTTTTTCGAGGACAGTGTTAATTTTGGGCTATTAAAGTGTAAGTTATGGCGAGTTTCGATACGTGACTCGCTGTTGTCGGTGTTGACAATGTAGTGTTCGAGATTGGGGAAATGGTTGGAAGTAACGAATAAATTTACTTTGCCACTTTAAATTTTGCTCGAAAAGAGTCATAGGACAAATTTAATCGGAAATCAAACGAATTAATTGAGGTTATCGGGATTTTTTTTTGCTCAAATTCGAACTCCGACTTATCTAACCAGTGATCTGGTCGTGCACGTGGATCGAAATGCTCCTAAAAGATCCCGTATGTAAGGCAAGAACCGGATGTTTGTCCGTATCGCAGGATCCTATCACAATAGGCTCCTCGTTACCGGAAGTGTTACCCGACACGTACGCGTTGGATGGGATGTTCATTTTATAAATTCACAAGCTATAGTAAGAAACGCTTAGAGAATTTAACTTCTTGAATTCAATAAATATATTTCATTGTTCAAAATGTCTTGATTTAAATTTGTTTCTGTACAATTAATTATATTTAATTGATTTAAATTTTGTTGAAAGTCATAGTTAAAGGAACCTTGCTTTACAGCTTAACTTGTGCATAAAACCCGTAAAACAAAATTGAATGGAACTTGGTTTATTACTAGATTTAGGGCAAACTTTATTGTGAGTCCATGTAATCATTGGCATCGTTTTTGTTCTAGTACATATTATAGACTGAGAAAACAACCGACATTTTGACACCACCACTGGTTTCCTGTGTTATACTACTACATGAGAAATTTCTGCAATTTGATTGGCTTAGAGCAGTGGTATTTCAGCTTAATTTGAAATACCTACATGTGAAAATTACAAACCTTTTGCAGGTAGTAGTATAAACAAATAATAGCATGATTTGTACGTGATATTAAGCATAAATACCCCTTGTGATATTTCAAAATTGTCTCAAATTTCACTCGCCTAACGGCTCGTAAAATTCCGTATAACGATTTTGAAATATCACTTGTGGTATTTATGCCAAATATCACTACTAATCATGCTATTACCTATACAAATGACGTCGGAGGAATAAGCACAGAAATTTCATACTGATGGCACATCACTACCCATGGTTAGTGTTGTGCGATTAGGGACTGTTCATTTTTAATGGTGATGGACATATTTTTCCTAATGAAACGTTCGATTTGGTATGCTTTTTTGCATGGTAGTGGGTTAGAATAATTGCTTTTTTGATGCATAATAAAGTAGGGGGGTCCAGGGGCATGCTTCCCCGGGAAAATTTGAACTTTCTTAATATCAGAAATGCTGGTTTTTGGCATTTTGGTAGGCTGTTTGCAATTATTACAAATGCTGTCACTGCAAAATTTGGAGGAATTTTTTTCGTGACCCCCCCCCCCCCTTTTAATTTTAACTCAAAATTGTTCTTCTGACTTCCCCCGTTTAAAGCCATTTATTTCATGGGCCCCCTCAAAACCCCCCAATTTTAATAACAAAACAGTAGTTAAAACATTTATAACAATACAATTCTTTGTGTAAAATTAGAGCTATTGTAAATAGCAGATCAAAAAGTGAAAATTTTAGGTAAAAAAATGATACATTTATTTGCATATCATTAGGTATATTTCTCTTCCTCTGCTGTTCTATCTGCTGTATTATCCTTTGCTGTCTATAGACCTCTAATGTGCAGTTATTAAATTTTATCTGTTTAACATACGTGCACCTACTGTCAATAATGTAGTTTTTTGTTTGCCTACACTGTAGTATTTCAAACAGGGATGGTAGGATATCCAGAATCCCTTACTGATCCATCTTACAGATCGCAAATTCTCACACTAACTTATCCTCTGATTGGAAACTATGGAGTTCCAGAAGGAAAGAAAGATTCTTATGGAATAACCACTGAGCTTGAATCAGACAAAATCTGGGCATCAGCATTGATAGTGGGAGATTATGTAGAGGAGTACAGTCACTGGAATGCAAAGAAATCACTTTCACAGTGGCTTATTGAAGAGGGAGTTCCAGGAATTAGTGGTGAGTTGGTCTTGCACATGATCTTTGTTGTCGTTTGTTTTATCACCAGACTGAATTTAATTTATCCCTCACAGAATGCAGAATGAATGTTATGCAGGGCTGTTTCATTTAACCTTTGGGGGGGGGGAGGCGGGGGGAAGGATACTCTTTAGATTTTTGGGTGGAGGTATGTGCCCCCGGGACCCTAGAACTCTCAGCTTGTCCTAGACCATTGTTAGTTGCAGTTTTGCTCTCCTATTCTAGATTATGCTCCAAGTGTCTCTACCTTATCCCAGACTAACTGTAACCAGAAACTGCATTCTTCATATACATGGTTAATATTTTTATACTTTACCATGGCTCATAGATGTACCTATATAACCTTAATGCCCCCATCGCAAATGGAGGCGAGGGGTCAAGGAGCTGCAATCACAATCTTTTCCCAAGATGCTGGAAAACCTGACTGGTGTGCCCATAATGGAAACCCAGCCTGCCCAGCACCAAGCCTTCTCACTAAAAGCACTCATTACACTCAAGCCAGAAGGCTCAGTTAGGAGAAGAAAAACAATGATAATATAATGTATGCAAACCCTGGACCCTGTGGTGGAAAAAAAAAGTGGAGGGGGTTCAGCTGTCGAAGGGGGGGTACTAAAAATTGCGAAGTTATAAAGAATTTAAATTTGGTTAAATGTAATTTAACTAAGTTAACCACCATGAGCTTAGCATTCAAGTGGTCCATAAGCTTGGTGATCAAGCGGTTCATAATCTTAGCGGTCTAGTGGTTCACAAGCTTAGCGGTTAAGCTGTCCGCAAGTTAAGCGGTCATGCGGTCCTCAAGCTTAATGATCAAGTGGCCCATAAGCTTAGCGGGGATCCAGTGGTCAGTCCCATAAGTGCGGGCTCACATGGTTCATGGTAGCTTTGTACCCAGCTAGGATCTGCGAGTCCTTCGTCGAGCGTTTGTGCGGTGGTCTGTGGAGCGGTTCATTTAGCATCTTCCCCCCCCTCCCAGTCCTATTTTTCTTCCTAATCCACTGTTCCATCAGTGTGACAGGTGCCTGGAATGGGGGCTCATGGCTGGGTTGCGGGGATTTGCCAGCCATGGGGTCAGTTTTCTATCTAGGGGCTGGCTGGCCACAGTGGAAGCCCCTGGGTATCCCAGGCACCCACCTTCCACTTAAGCGAGGCAGTTGGTTTAAATCAGGCTATCACAACACTGAACACAAGGCAATCACATGAGGACAGAAGACCTACACTTACCTCAGATACTGCTGGAGAAGGGTCTGCCCTAGTGCTCCAAAAACCACACTTATACTGCATAAAATGCTAATAAATACTTGAAAGAGCTATTGATGAGACTTTTGCTCCTGGTCAGTAACTGCTTTTCAAACCATTGATGTTGTTTGGTAGTACCCACCACCTAAAGGGATGTTAAAATAATCTGTAACACCTACACTGGTTTGAGTGCTCTTGATGTGCATATTATGGGTGATTGTACCAGTTGGTCAAAGAAGAGAAATAAAGAATAATGGGTTCATTACTCACTGCAGGTACTGATTCAAGAAATAATGACAACCCTGTGTCACATGAACTTGGTAAATGGCCTACATGTACATGTATCTGTAACCGTTGTTTTCTTCTTTTGTTCCAAAAGGATAAAAGCAGCATAAAGACATACCAAAGTTTATAAAAGCGTTCATGTATTCGTTCCCTTCCAATCAGTCATATCAGTATAATAACTGACAATGTTAACAAACAGTGAACCTATGAATATACTGGTGTGTAAATCATAAAAATCAAAACTAAACTGGTGCATCTCTCAACTTTGACTGGTTAAAAAACTTTTATACTGTTGTCGTCAAGGCTGTTCTCTAGTAGTCCCTTGGAACTAACTTTTGCTCTTAGGTGACTAGAAAATCCTAGATTTTTCATGGCAATCATAACCTGGTTGCCCTGGGGTTCACAGGTTCTTTCTTTTGTTTAAGTGGTTATAGCCTCCAGGTTCACAGCACTGGGCTGCCTTCAATTTTCCTTAGAGTGCAGCCTTGCGTCATTAATCAAAACCAAAGAATGCAAAGATTTAATGTTCTAATATTTCAATTATTGGTTAGGTATTGACACTCGAGCACTTACTAAAAAGATCAGAGAGGAAGGAATGACATTAGGAAAAATTGTAATAGAAGGTGTTGATCCAGCAACTGTTCAGTTTGATGATCCAAATAAGAGGAATCTGGTTGCTGAGGTTTCATCTAAGGTTTGTAACTCATTGTGGCATTATGGTCCTTCATATATAATTTCCTCTATAAGCAATATAAAGCGTAACCACTTTTTTCTGTTTTTACCAGGCAGCGAAGGTTTATAATCCTGATGGAGAGTTTAAAATCATTGCTGTGGACTGTGGTATCAAGTACAACCAGATCAGATGTCTAGTGACCAGAGGAGCTGCTGTTAAAGTTGTGCCATGGAATTATGACTTCAATGTTGATGTTGAGAAAGGGGGTAAGCAAGCTGTTCAACTTCTCTTACATTGTACATTTGTGTCGGCTGGAAGAGTTTTGTTTGTTCTTCTTTGTATGCTCATTTTACATTTAAATGTATACAAAACAAATTGGAACAACAAAGTTGCTATTGCTAAACTACATTTGTGTTGCCGCAATCATTTTGTTTACCATGGTAATTAGAAAGAGTTTTGGCCATACAAATTGTACTGAAAATTAGGCACTGATTTGTGACACCCATCCAGTGATCGTGTACCAAGCTGATAGTACAGTAGTGTCTTTACTAATGTTTTTTGTGGCCTTTCTGTAAGTCACTTAAAGTTAAGTACCTATTCATTGTACTTTAGCTTCACCCTTAAATCACATTGTCTGGGTATTCAGCCTTGAGGTGGTTGTCATGTACTTCTCCAATTGTGAGAGTTGGGGAGCCATTTCAGTATTTAAAATCATACATGTATGCATTATGGTAGTGGTTTAATATTTATGATAAAATTCACAGAATCAAGCATCTGCCGGACAGGAAAACGCTTTTGTTAGTAATGAATTCCTTTGTTTTTAGTAAACTACTGTATTGTTCAACTGTTTGGAGTAATACCAGCAACAGCAATATTGCCAAGTTACAAAAAGTCCAAAATTTTGCTGGACGAATCATTTTGGGACTAAGAAAGTATGATCATATTTCGGATGGGCTGCAATCATTGAACTGGCTTCCAATTAAAGAGAGACTCATTCTAAACGATGCAACCATGATGCACAAATGCATTAACAAACTTGTTCCAGACTATCTTGTCGATATGTTTAGACTACATTCCCAAGTCCATAATAGACAAACTCAATCGTCTGGTGCCTTGGATATACCCTTATGCCGCCTGTCAACAGGACAACGCTCTTTTACCTACAGAGGAGCTAAACTCTGGAACTCCTTAAATAGTAACATTAAATCTTTAAAATGCCCGAGGAATTTTAGGCGCCATTTCGCAAACATATTATTAGGTTAAATTTTTTTTTTTACATTTAGAATATTTCTGACATATTTATTGTAATTATAATTGTACTTATATTCTTAATTACCGGTAATCTAAGTTTAAATCTGTATTTTTTAATTGTATTGTATTGAGCTGAAAAGCCCTTTTTAGGGAGCGTCAATAAAAGTATGTATGTATGTATGTAAAAGAATTTAAAAAAAATAAATGTGTAATGTCTGCTCAATGAATTTGAAATAAGGTTGGGTTAAGTGAATTCCATGCACAGTATCATCGTTATTGCTAGCCTGCAAAGAAGTAGTATTTTGCAGTGCAAACAGTGATACTATTTATTTTATTAATGTTCTTCTGCCATCTTGCACATCAAAACTGACAGAAAGTTGGGGCAAGTCAGAAAATGATTCCAAGGGAGCCCCTCTTCCCTTAGTTTTTTATTTTGCTTTCGAGATGGTGGCATTGTTCAATGTACCTTTGAGCTTTCATTTAAAATGTGCCTCTGCAGGCTACATTATCACTGCCATCTTCAACAACTTGATACAATGTATTTACTTGCAGAGTGTGATGGTGTCTTCCTGAGCAATGGTCCAGGAGATCCAACATTTACTACTGAGACTACTAAAAATATAAAAAAGTTTATTGAGCGTGCTACTCCCAAGCCCCTTTTTGGTATTTGCTTTGGACATCAGCTCTTAGCACTGGCGGCTGGATGTACCAGCTTCAAAATGAAGTAAGGAATTCAAAAGTCATGATACAACAGTAGAATTTCTTACAAACTGTATACATGTACTTCTACGAATACAATGTTGCATTGTTCGTCAATATTGAAAACAGACTGTGTTTGGTGCTTTCAGTGAAGTATAACATTCATTGTAGATGTCAGAAATGACCCAAGAGGGTGTGCATGAGTTGTAGACAATTTCATTCATGAGTAGATGTATATACATGTACTACTTAAGTACAATACTGATAATTAGGAACTGCATCACTGAAATAACTAATCGGAATCTGAGACAGACAGAAGCTTCAACAAAGGTAAAGGCTGCACCTGAACCTGGCCAATTCTGAAACCATGATTCCTTATACAGCAGGGATGACAGGCAGCTATCAAAGTGACTGATCAGTGAGAAAGGAGTGGGAATAGCCAGAGGGGAGACAGCCTTTTACTTAACAATTAGTTGCCTCAGGCGACATGAATATCGGCGAGTAGTCACCGAGACGAAGTCAAGGTGACTATTCGCCAATATTCGCATCACCTGAGGCGACTAAATTATTGTTTTAGTATAATTACATTGATGATTATTCGAGAAAATAAAATTATTGATCAATTTCCGACCCCGAAACATCAAAAAATCTGGCTGCCATTTTGAAAACTGCTAGCCTTCAATGCTATAATCACCGCGCGGTGATTATAGCGGGATAGAGTGAAGCTCCTAGCCAATCACAACGCTCTATTTTGATGGCCATCAATGTAATTATACTGAATGGAATTAAATACTGCTGAACACAGGGGGGACGATGCAGTTTGTCTTTTTTGTAACCCTGTTAAATACAGTGAGAGTGCATTTTGCATTAAACTTAATTTTTCTTTGTATAAAGTAATGAAAAAAATCAGTCTTGTATTGGCCCTGGTATGGTTAGGCTCACTTACCAGCAGGTGCTCTACAATATGAGCTAGCGCTTATCTCTGCAAAGTGGCTTCCCGGGAAGGAATAAGGGCTAGACTCAATAGAACAACAGAAATTGAGCCTAGGATGTGGCTTGAATGCTGGAGTTTCATGATTATTCTTGATCTACCAGTATTTTCTTCCCCTTTTTAGATATGGAAACAGAGGACACAATATTCCATGTGTTCACCATGGAACAAAGCGCTGCTTTATTACAACACAAAACCATGGTTTTGCCATTGATACAAACTCTCTTCCATCTGACTGGTCTGTTTTGTTCACAAATGCAAATGATCAAACAAATGAGGGTATCATTCACAACTCCAAACCTTTCTTCAGTGTTCAGTTTCATCCAGAGCACATGGCTGGACCACAAGACCTAGAAATGTTATTTGACATCTTTTTATCATCAGTGAGACAGCAAAAGGAGAATGAAGAAGTCATGATCCCAGTCAAAGATCAAATTCAGCATGCTTTTAAGTTTGAACATTTGGTGTCTCCAAGAGATAAGAAGCCTAAGAAAGTCGTGATTCTAGGTTCTGGAGGTTTGTCCATTGGACAGGCAGGAGAATTTGATTACTCTGGCTCTCAGGTATGCTAGAAACTATTTTTTGTAATGTTTACTCTATATGCAAGGTCCCAAAAGTTTTGATTGTCATCACATTGTTACCCTGGTGTCAACAGTTAAGTAATGACTATGTCAAAAAGGAGCCAAAAAATAAAAAACAAAGTTACAACTACTAGAAAATGTTATTTTCTATGCAAATAAGTCAGGAAACAAGTCCTACATGTATTATTGCGACAACCATTACTTTTGTAGGGTTGTTTAAGCGCTACGTACAGCCTGTATAGAGTGTTTTCACATGATGTCACGGCGGCCATATTGGTGTCCCAAAACAATGACACGGTGGCCATGTTGGTGTCCCAAAACAATGACACGGCGGCCATGTTGGTGTCCCAAACCAATCCTCTGGGAGTTGAACTCTTCTCTTATGCAAACACTTTCTTTTTTTCCAATAAATTTGCATAGATGCTGACCATGTGAGTAAAAACACTCTATACAGTATGATGGTCCCTCTTCTTCCCACCCAGATCAGTCACTCTCATTCAGTTTATAAATGTGAGCGCTTCTTTACCTTTTATTTTTAACAGGCAGTTAAAGCTTTAAAAGAGGAGGGGATTCAGACAGTGTTGGTTAATCCCAACATTGCTACAGTTCAGACTTCAAAGGGTCTGGCTGACAAGGTGTACTTCCTACCAATTACTGCTGACTATGTAACACAGGTAAAGATTGAAATGTCTAAAATATTGTTTTAAAAAACATACTTTTCATACTCAGAACATACCTTAAAAAATTACTTAAGGTATCATCCAGCCTTCAGTACTATCCTCACGGGGATTGCTCCCGGAATTGTACTTATAATAAATACCCCTGCAAACCACAGGGTGCAAAGAAAGTAGTGTTTGATAGCCTGGGGTAGTGGATTTTGTTATCGGGCTAGTGAATTCTGTTCCTAACTTGCTTGATGGGGAAGTGAAGATTTTTGGGGGAATCCAAATTACAGATGAACTGAAATAGTGACTGTATAAAATGTGAGCCAGCGAGCCATGCAGTGCATTGAAGACTCATTAAAAAAATAGAAAAAAAATTATTAAAAACAATAATACAGAAAACATTAACTGAAAGCTGACCGTTGAGAAGTGTTTAACCCTAAACAGCGCTTAACCCTAGCCCTAAAATGAGTGCTTAACCCTAATCAGTATAATGAGTGTTCAACTCCTAATCCGTAAATTTGCAGTTTTTATTTGTTTTTACTTTATTTTTACTGATGGCTCATGAGACTTGCATGGCTAGCTGAAAGGTTCTTTGGGCCAGTACATGCTAGCTAAAGCTGGCCTGAATGGCAAGCTTTAAAGATCTGCCTTTCTTTGCACCTTGAAACCATCACTTTCTGAAATTTTAATAGTTCCAGATTACAGCTAAATTCTTTAAAAAAAACCCAAATGTTAACACATTATCTTCAGAAATGTGAGTTTCGGTGGAGGTAGTTGTATCTGTAAATTTAAGTTCAGGCTAGCCAAAAACAAACAGAAGAAACTGATTAAGATTGCATTTGTTTTTCGACAAGATTTTTTTTCATTCTTTTAAAGGTGATTCAGAGTGAACATCCAGATGGTATATTATTGTCATTTGGAGGACAAACAGCCCTGAATTGTGGCATTGAACTACAGGAGAGTGGGGTACTGGAGAAGTATGATGTTCACACTCTGGGTACCCCTGTCAGTTCTATAGTGTGCACTGAGGATAGGAAGTTATTTGCCGAGAAACTTGCAGAAATAAATGAGCAAGTAGCACCCAGTCATGCTGTGTATTCAGTTGAGCAGGTAAGACTTAGAACTGTCTTTGAGTTGATGAAACCTAGGCTTTTGATCTTAATGTACTATGGTAGGGTTCATAATCTATGTGTGTTGGGGGGGGGGGGGGGAGGGGGTAATATGGTGATTTTAGTTTTTTCTGGTGCTATTTTTGGAAGCCCCCCATTTATAATATTTGATGTGCTTTTTCCTGGCCCCCCTTGTTCCATATCCCACAACTACAGGCAAAATATTTGACCCAGGCTACAAACATGTATAAAATACACAAAAATTCAAGGGCCTCAATTCCAGAGAAATAACATCATTGCCAGATATCAAAGAAGTGATTTACATGGCACATCATTTCAGTCATGGCCAAAAATAAACCGCATGCTCATCACAAGAGCCATTTGCATACAATGAAAGTTTACAACACCCAGCCATAGCAGTTTCGCTAATTAAGATTCTTATTTTTTTTAGACCACTCAGTATCGTTCACTTGTTGCAAAGTAATCAACGCTTTGAAGCAATATAATTCATGGATGGATTTGGAAAAGCTCTAAAATAATCTTTCCTAAGCTTTCTTTGCAAAACATGCATGACTTCGATCACGGGATGATTCTTATTCCCAGTTTCCACGGTCTCTGCTAGGAATGCGTGCCCTGGCACAATGACTTCCCTTTTGTTTCCCAAATACAAAGAAAACTACGTTGCAGATCATGAGTCCTGCTGCTTAGGCAAGCAAGACTAATATGAGGGCTGATCTCATGTTTTTCTTTTAAAATTTGCCAGGCTGTTGCTGCTGCAGAGAGTCTTGGCTATCCAGTGTTGGTACGAGCAGCCTTTGCCCTGGGAGGGCTTGGCTCAGGGTTTGCAGAAAACAAAGAAGAACTAATCTCTCTTGTCACAGCAACTTTTGCTCATACCAAGCAAATTAATCTTGACAAATCCTTGAAAGGATGGAAAGAAATAGAGTATGAGGTGGTCAGAGATGCATATGACAACTGCATCACAGTAAGTATATTTAACAATTAGTCGCCGAAGGCGACGTGAATATCGGCGAATAGTCACCAAGACGAAGTCGAGGTGACTATTCGCCAATATTCACGTCGCCTGAGGCAACTAATTGTTTTAGTATAATTACATTGATGATTATTCGAGAAAATAAAATTATTGATCAATTTCCGACCCCGAAACATCAAAAAATCTGGCTGCCATTTTGAAAACTGCTAGCCTTCAATGCTATAATCACCGCGCGGTGATTATAGCGGGATAGTACGAAGCTCCTAGCCAATCACAGTGCTCTATTTTCGATAGTCATCAATGTAATTATACTATGTAGATATATTGGGCTTTGTTGGGTTCATGCATTTGTTCAGCACTGGCTGTGGGTCACAAGCCTCCTACCAGTACTGATGGTTCCTTATACTTGCATTTAAATCAGATCTACCTTCAATTTGCAGAAAGTGCTAGAAGTACAGAATGGATATTAATTTCGCAAATTGTGATCATTTATACACATTGACTGACATGTACACTTGATATCAAGTCTCAAGAGGTGAAAGGATCAAAGCCCAAGTGACTTTTTTTTAGCCTGTGTACAGCAGCCCTCTCCCTGCAAGTTACCTTTGCAATCTTCCACAACATGTTAGGGATGCAGAATCGCTAGACATTTTTAAAAGACAGCTGAAAACAGTTCTTTTTAAGGGTGCTTTTTAAATTGATAATTTTATTGTAGTTATTTATTTTAATTATCTTTTGGCTTTTTACTTCTTTTAGCTTTTTTAATGTTTTATTGTAAATTTGGATTTTTAACCTTGTAAATAGCGCCTTTGGACCGTTGGGAAAGGGCGCTTTAGAAATGTTATTATTATTATTATTATTATTATTATCAAAGGGTGAATTTGATGTTGCATCGAGACCTACTTGGGCTTCATTCTAAGGCAGGAAGAAGAGCAATTTTTTTCAGGGTGGACACTTACTTCCTCAAGGAGAGGAAGCTTCCAATAGGCCATTGCCGAGTTCCAAAAGCTTTCACTTTCAAAACAAGACTAGTGCAAAACCCTACATGTACTTTAGCTTGAGAATAAAAAATCCTTTTCATATCAATAGCCTTGCACTTAGCCTCGCTTTGAAACAGAGGCTTGGGGCAACTCAGAAATGGCCTATTTGTATTTCACCAGTAACTGCATTTTCCATTTTTTTACTTTAGGTTTGTAATATGGAAAATGTAGACCCATTGGGAATTCACACTGGCGAATCCATTGTTGTTGCTCCAAGTCAAACCCTGTCCAATGCTGAATACAACATGTTACGTACAGCTGCCGTCAAAGTTATCAGACACCTTGGGGTTGTAGGAGAGTGTAACATACAATATGCACTTAATCCAGACTCTAAAGAGGTAATAATGGTAGTTTACCATTTACAAAGGCAAACCAGTTGGTCCACAGTTTAGGCAAATGCTATGCAAAATTCAGGACTGGTAAATTTCATCCCAGAATTGTGTTTACCATTTCTACAAATCAGTTGCATTTACTGGAAAACAGCCACAAAGGCCTGAAACTGGTATCAAAGATGGCTTTGGAGAAACGGAACATGAATTTTCGCTGAGAATATTCCATCTGGAAAAACAGGACTACCTTGTCAGATGCTCCCGTTGCTTCCCGAGATTTTCCGCTGGAATGACCAAAAAATTCATGTTTTATTTTATTTTTTGATTTTACTTTCCTACCGGATTTTCCAGAAACTTTTGGTAAATGGTAAACAACCAATATTTCACTTTTAGCTCTATGGTAACCTGTGCCAGCTAAAAAGGTTGCATCATTCAGTTGTTCCAGCTAGGTTCATATCGGAAAGAGGTTTTGCATCTAAAGGGGACTCCTTGATAAAAATGATGAGGCTGATTGTCGTACCTTTGTGGTGTAAAATCAGTAGATGAGTAATACATAACCAGAAGTAGGGTCCTTTATGGCATTGAGCTTGAAAAATGGCAGGAACTTTACTTATTTACTGGTATTTACTGTTTGTGAAAAGGAAGGATTAACATTTCTCTGTTTCCATGATTTCAGTACTATATCATTGAGGTCAATGCACGACTATCTCGAAGTTCTGCACTTGCATCTAAAGCCACTGGATATCCCCTTGCATATGTTGCTGCAAAGTTGGCTCTTGGTAAACCACTTCCAGAGCTGCGCAACTCAGTCACCAACTCCACAACAGCCTGTTTTGAGCCCAGCTTAGACTATGTTGTAGTAAAAATTCCACGCTGGGACTTGAGTAAATTCAATAGAGTTAACACAAAGGTATGAGAGTCTAGGTAGCTGATTAATTTACCTTCCTGTCCCTCTGAATTAGCACTGTCTGGGCACCCCACACCTCCTTATGGACTATAAATACTGTATTGTGTATGCATTAATATCTTCAGTGTGCCCCCAGGATAGGACAATATTATCATTTTATTATGTAAAGACTAATGAAATACTGCACGGCCATGAAATATCCTCTATATGCAATCTCTCAAAACATTGAACATCATTTTAAGACTTCGGAATGAAATAAGTGCTCTCCTCTCTCAAGTGGAAGAACATGATAAGTGAACAGGGCACTGATTCCATTATTTGTGCTATTCATCATGCATATTTACTGGTGACACTTGAGAACAGGTAAAGATAAGTTTTCCTTAGGATCAAATTGTTCCTCTGCTTCTGAAGTCAGTAATCATCAATACTTTCTTTTTCTTAAAATAGTATGTGTATGATACTTTTATAGATTGGTAGCTCAATGAAAAGTGTTGGTGAAGTGATGGCTATTGGACGACGTTTTGAAGAAGCTCTTCAGAAAGCTCTTAGAATGGTGAATGAGTTAAACGTGGGCTTTGACTCCCGTGGTCTGACCGCATCTGATGAGGTATGTGAGAGTGAAAGGCAGTTACCGTAAAATTCCGAAAATAAGCCCCGGGGCTTATATTTCTCAAAAGTTCCTTTTTGAGGGGCTTATTTTTGGAGGGGCGTATATTCGGAGGGGCTTTTATACGGAGGGAAATTTTGCGTTTCAAAATCGGCTAGGCTTATAATGGGCTAGCTTAAAGTTAGATGGAAATTTATGTCATTAATTTGCACCAAGTTTTGACTGAAACTTCTTTGTCTCTGCCCAGGGTAATATAACAATATCATACCTACAGTACATGTATTTCGAGGCTTCATACATGGAACAATATAATTTAAAGGCTACCCTAGTGCTGCTAGAGCGATTTTCGTATGACCTTGAAATGAAAACGCGCGAACAAAACAGGAACAACAAACGAACGGAAATAGAGCGATTTGATTGGTGTATGAAACGGATACAAACGCACCTGGGTTTTGGTTGGCTAAGCGAACGCGCGGGTAAACAAACTTCATGCCCGAAGAACTTTCTAGAAATTTCTTTGACGTCATACTGCAACACGATTGGCCAATCGAACAATGCCTTCTCCATATTAGGGTTTCTTTGGCGGGAAAACGAAGAGGCCATGTTTTGATCTTTTCATCCATTGGCTGATGAAACAAAGAACGAACACTTACCGAAACCTTTTTTCAAGGTCATACGAAAATCGCTCTATTGTCAACTTACTGATTTTGTCCATTTCTTCATTATTTAACAGGACTTGATGCAGCCTTCAGATATGCGTATTCATGTTCTTGCAGCAGCATTCAAGCAAGGCTATAGCATTGACCAGCTGTATGAACTTACCAAGATTGACAAATGGTTTCTAAATAGAATGAAATGTATCATGGACTGTGCACTGAAGCTAAAAAGCTACAGGGAGAACACAGAGGTAATGTTAGATCTTCTGATAATGGAATAGTAATGTGCCTAAAAATTTGCAGATTTTGAGTTTAGTTGCTTTTTTATGCCGACGTATTTGCAGCGTGCAGATTTATGTAAAATTCAGAATGATCATCATCGGCTTATTTCTGCTCCTTTCTGTAATAAAACATATTATTTTTATCACAATTATTTTATTAGTAACAAATTCTATTAAGAAACAATGTGATGAGAATAATACTACATGTAACAATTTTGATCAATTTTAAATATGGTAACAATGAATTTTGTTTGAGTTGTCATGAGAAGATTGATTTTGTAGCTCTAGAAAAGACAGGGAGGTTACTGGCAAGGTACAGGTAGTTTGTCAGTTTTGATTAGTAAAGGGATTAACTCCAGAGATTACACATGTGTATTACCAACCAACGTAAAGCTGTTTTAATTTGTTCTAGTTCTATGTTGACTGAATTCACTTTTCACCTTCTTTCTTATTGGTTGCTGCACTTTTTAGCTTGGTTCATCCGCACCTTCATCTGCAACTTTAACTCACAAAGAGAAGGTACAAAATTCCTTCCTTATTGTATGCTTAAGGCTGCTGGTTTTCATGTGATCACTACAGCCACTGAAATTGATAGAATCATTTAAAAAAAAGGTCAGTGATTGTCGTAATTATACAGAAACTTTTACAAGGTTGTGGCAACCTCGACGACAGCTACAAAGAACATTGAATTCCGATAAGAGAGATTTCAGCTCTATTCTAAGGATCATGATCTCCATATAAACGTCACCATCGCTACAATCATTCAGAGTGTTGCTCTTTCACTAGTGTTCCCGAGCCATTTCATTGATCATATGATCATATGGGGAGTAGGCTTCGCTGAACTTCATACCGTGTGGCACGAAATTTTTGCGAGTTCTATGATTTTTGCGATTTTTCCAGCGATCATCAAAAATAAGATCCTGCCAAAAAAAAAACGCAAACATTTTTCCCGCAAAAATTTACTTCAGGGTAAATAATTATTCTCTAATTTAAATTCGCTAATCGTGTCTGTTCAATTGCTACTTGTGTCTTTCGAGCACCGCAGATGTTACTGTAATCGAATCTAGTACTGGTTTTACAAAGGGGACACGCACCATAGTATTGTTTGAAAAAATGTATTTCCATTGCACGTACTCGATAAAAACGAAAGTATTGTCAATGATTTGTCCGGGCCTTTCTGAAAATCGCAAAAATTAATTCCTAACAAGAAAACCAAGAAAAAAACCAAGAAAACCAACCTCAGCAATGTCCTAATCGCAAAAATTAGTTCCTGCAAAACGCAAAAAATCTCCAATCCGCAAAATTAAACTCCCGCAAAAAAATTTCGTGCCACACAGTTCAAGTTAACATGCACAGGGTAGTTATTTGCACAAGGTAGGATTTTTACTGAGTGAAGGCAGTGATCCAAATTTGGAAGCAGTGTGTTTTTTCTTAGAGTGGCCATTTTAGGACAGCTTTAATAACAAAATGCTTTAAATTTTAAGCATTTTGTTATTAAAGCTGTCCAAAAATTAGACTTTACTTTGGCTTAATTATCTGCTGTGTTCCGTGGTTGTTTAGTTGTTGTAATGTTTCATTTAAATGAGGGTTAGGGCAATAACACATTGACGACTTCAAAGAAAATTACTATGGGAATTTGCTTTTAGCTGATGAAGTTTACGTATCCTTGCTTTTCAATTAACAGGCTGCAGAGTTGTCTTATGAAGATTTACTGGGAGCTAAACAACTTGGATTTTCTGACAAACAAATTGCAAAGTGTATTCGCAAGTAAGGTATTTTAGTTATTTTCAGCGGTTGTAAATAAAATGATATAAACTGTCACCTGTATGATGTACATAAACACTGCTCACCACAAAAATAACTGACTGCTCAACTGACTGTTAGTGACCTAAATACAGTACTCAACCTTTTGTTGACCCGAGCTAGTGGTTAATGCATTTTTTTATTTTTAGCACTGAAATCGCCGTGCGGAAGGTTCGGCAGCATTTTGGACTCACCCCATTTATAAAGCAGATTGACACTGTTGCTGCAGAATATCCAGCCTTTACAAACTACTTGTACCTAACTTACAACGCGTGCGAAGATGATGTTGTTTTTGATGGTGGAGCCTGCATGGTGATTGGTTCAGGAGTTTACAGGATTGGCAGCAGCGTTGAATTTGATTGGTGCGCTGTGGGGTGTATCAGGGAGCTACGGAAGGTAAATTTCAAGGGAACAGCGGAGGGGGGGGGGGGGGGGGGGCGGGGTGGAGGGAGGTTGCAAAACTAGGTGGTAGGGATTGGAATGTCATTACGTTAACGAATAGATGACGTTTTCTAGTCATATTGACCTTATTTTCAAGTACCCGCATTGGAGATCATGTGAAATGTTGATAATTATTGTTAGCTCAGTTAAAGAGCTGGTCTGATGAGTGGGAGGATATAAGCTCAAACCTGATCTGGATCATCAACCTGTGCCTTAAAAAACGGTATTTTCTTCTTGTACCGGACATAGATGACGTAAAACAAAAGAACAAAAGCCATGAAACAATACCAAACAGATTTTTCGCTGTACAGAAAACAAAGCGGTCTTTTGTTTTACGTCAAGTGTGCCGGGTACACGAAGTTAGAGCGAAAAAGACTGGTGAGAGCATGCTAGCTGAGATAGAAACCTTCTCTCAGTGCAGATAGTTGTGTCTTTGGGTGGTGACTATAAGCTGTTGGCCTTATCTCTTAATTGTTATTATTGAAATCATCATCATCATCGTCATCGTTTTCACACCATGTGCGCTTTCAAAGCCACTCAGATATGTTTCCTTCATTAAATTAGTAAATGTGATTCCTGTTGCTAAAGGATCTCTTCTATTTTCAGTTGAAAAAGCAGACTATAATGTTGAATTACAACCCGGAAACTGTCAGCACTGATTATGATGAGTGTGAAAGACTGTACTTTGATGAAATCTCATTTGAGGTTAGAATTTTCCGTTTCTATCAGGATGTCACTTAAGAGCAGGATCTTAAATTCACTTAGTCCGTGGTGTATTAACTAAATACATTTGTACCCTTTCTTACTCACTTGTTAATTTCCCCTCTACTTACAGCTACACAATCGCATTATGTACTGTTGGAATTCAATTTAATTAGAGTTGTTTCTATAAAATCTATTTCCAATAAAACTGGGAGTGTTTCATATCGCGTTAATAGAACAGTACTGAGCTACCGTTATCGCTTCTAGGTCTAATTTCGCATTGTGTAGTGTTGTGCATCACCGTGCAGCATAAATTAAGTACGTACACAACATACGTTTGTTTGACTCTTTTTGTCATATTTTTTTAAACTAGTTATAATAAAAAAGAACGTACCCTCGGGTTAGTTTTTTCTTCTAGTGGGAAGCCTTCTAGACTTTGAAGAGGAGATTCTTAAGTGTTCGCAAATGGAATTGTTTTGACAAAACTCGTTTCTCCATGATTCTATACCACATCAATTCATCACTCAAGCTAGCGTTTTTGTCGTTTGTCTAGGTTGTGATGGATATTTATGAAAAGGAGAATCCTGAAGGTGTCATTCTCAGTATGGGAGGTCAATTACCAAACAACATTGCAATGCATCTTCACCGGCAACAGGTGAAGAGTTCATTCATAAGAGCTGAGATAATGATATGTAGTGCTACACAGAATCGTACCGTAAATTAAAGCCACTTTAGCGTGCTCCTGGTCTTCAGATTGTAGGGATGGCTCAAAGAGATGTGAGTAGGAAAAACAGAGAGGGGATGGGAGTAGGGTAGGGTATTCCCACCTCTCTCCCTCTCCCTCTCTCCCCCCCCCCCCCCTTTTTTTGTGCTCTCTGACTTCGCGCTGCACTGCACTTTCCAAACACATACATACATACATACATACTTTTATTGACGCTCCCTAAAAAGGGCTTTTCAGCTCAATACAATACAATTAAAAAATACAGATTTAAATTTAGATTACCGGTAATTAAGAATATAAGTACAATTATAATTACAATAAATATGTCAGAAATATTCTAAATGTAAAAAAAAAAAAAAAGAAAAATTAACCTAATAATACGTTTGCGAAATGGCGCCTAAAATTCCTCGGGCATTTTAAAGATTTAATGTTACTATTTAAGGAGTTCCAGAGTTTAGCTCCTCTGTAGGTAAAAGAGTGTTGTCCTGTTGACAGGCGGCATAAGGGTATATCCAAGGCACCAGACGATCGAGTTTGTCTATTATGGACTTGGGAACGTAGTTTAAACATATCGACAAGATAGTCTGGAACAAGTTTGTTAATGCATTTGTGCATCATGGTTGCATCGTCTAGAATGAGTCTCTCTTTAATTGGAAGCCAGTTCAATGATCGCAGCCCATCCGAAATATGATCATACTTTCTTAGTCCCAAAATGATTCGTCCAGCAAAATTTTGGACTTTTTGTAACTTGGCAATATTGCTGTTGCTGGTATTACTCCAAACAGTTGAACAATACAGTAGTTTACTAAAAACAAAGGAATTCATTACTAACAAAAGCGTTTTCCTGTCCAGCAGATGCTTGATTCTGTTAATTTGTTTCAGTTTAAGAAGACAATTCGAAACGCCTGGAACAGACTACAGCCACTTGAAATCTTAGGTCATAGAGGAAGATGAAATCGTGATAAAGAGAGATGTTAGTTTTTGTAAAATATTTTTGCATTTGCAGGCTAGGTGTGCAGTGATTTTGTTACAAATAGTTATGGTGAGTCGTGGGACTCATCTTATGAAAATCATGACTCCCAGTCCAGAACCAATGAGCCCCAGTTAAAGAAACGAGTCCTAAATTGAAAATGCTTGGGCCTTTATGTAACCAGACAGTTAACTGAAGACAGACTCCAAACTCTTTATTACAGTATTCTGAAATTTAAATACAGTCCTTCTATTTTTAAAGCAGAACAAAAGCTAAAAGAAATATGCATCGTTAAACAACAGCCATAATTACTGCCACAGAAATTACTCGAATGGGACATTTCTACAAATACACATGTTCCGATCGATCAATCTTTGCGTCCTACGGGACGCATGCCATGAATTATTTTGTGTCTTTGAAGATTTTTAATTGTCAGGGACGCAGGACGCAGATGTAGCAAAATCACTGGGTGTGTACGATGTACTGAGGCCATGATAAATGCATTTTTAACTTCTTTTTTATTGGAACTTTGCTGTTTAGGTTCGTATTCTTGGAACATCTCCGGAGATGATTGACAACGCAGAGAATAGGTACAAATTTTCCAGGATGTTGGACAACATCGGAATTTTGCAGCCCCAGTGGAAAGTTCTCACCACTCTTGAGGTAAGATGCAGCTTTGTAAGTATTCTTTGTGTTTGACAAAAAGTGAAAAATCAGAGCTGCCAATAAAAGTTGGGCATCGGATAGTGTGCGACTGGAATTGCGGTCGTTTCCGCAGAAGGTCAATTCGCCCGATGGTATTTCTCCTGACTTAAGACGTTCCCGGCCAAGGACATACAATCGACGCAGCGCAACTTCCTTCTGTTACAGAAACCGCTCCTAAATCACCTTTCTTATGTGTGGCAAAAGCCCAATCCGATATGTTTTTTTTGACGGCGTAAGAGCTCCTGTATTGTGTAGACTTACCCAAAGTACACTTGAAATTTAGCAAGAATAATGTACCTTATTATAGGAAATTAACGCTCCATGAAATTAAGGTATTGGAAATTAACGCGAATTTAATGGAAAACGACTTTCGAATAAAGAAAATTAACGCGAAGGAGGAGTTAGAATTGCATAATAAAGAAAATTAACGCGATTAAGGCACAGTTGGTGTTGGCCCAAATCAAAGGAGAAGATATTGACATCAATTCTGACAGCGACAACGATGAAGATGAACTCGAAATATTGTAAATCGTCGCCTAAGCTTTTGTGAAAGATGAAAAATAAACGGTAAATGGAAAGAAATAAAGCTTGTAGTTAATGTTTTTTAGGTGACAAGAACGTCTGGACAGGTTCCAAAATTGGGGTTAAAATACTGGAAATTGAGAGCGCGGAAATTAACGCTGCACTTAATTAACGTCGCGGAAATAACGCTTAACAAAATTAACGCGACTTGAATTAACGCGAATTTTAACGATTCGCGTTAATTTCATGGAGCGTTAATTTCCTATAATAATGTATACAAGAACCTTCGACAACTTCACGTCATCTTGCAGGAAGCCAAGAAGTTTTGTGCAGCAGTTGGGTATCCCTGTGTTGTTCGTCCATCCTATGTGCTCAGCGGTGCAGCCATGAATGTTGCCCATTCAGATCACGACTTGGTTACCTATCTTGGAAACGCCCTGTCTGTATCCAGTGAACACCCTGTTGTCATCTCCAAATTCATCCAGAATGCCAAGGTAACAAGTTCAGTTCTCTTGTTGCAGTAATCTTGGATTTTTTTTAACTCCCCCAGAGCTAGTCTGCTACACAGCCATTTTTAGTGTCGTCGCGCAACGCTCCTCCCCACTAAAGAAGCGTTGCGTAACGACACTAAAAACGGCTGTGTAGCAGACAACCCTAAAGCTTACTTTACCCCGGATACCAGAATTTTTTTCTCGCGGCGGGAATCTTCGGTGTCGGCCGGGTGTCGGTGAAGGCCGACACATCCGGAAACCACGCATAGCACCCAGGGTAAGCTTAATTATAACATGGGTAAACTTCTCACTGAATCCATGGGAGATAGGTTTCTCTCTAGTTTAGCCAGGCTCTAAACAGATTACATCGTACACTGTTGTTTTCTAAAATGTAGCTCTCGCCCCAATAAGTTGTCCAGTTCTGTAACCAGAAAATACATATGCTCAGTTCAGTACTAGAAACTGGTGTAAATAAAAGCCCGATAATACACTGGATAATTCGATGCAGGTAACACTGTATTGCTTCAAAACCCCGAAGAAGGGTGGGCCGCTACATTCTGAGACGTTTCACGTAACATTCGCATCGTATGTCCTACATCTGCAACATCGAATCGCTCCATATCTTAGCTGTTTTTCGATATATCTCTAAGGACTTCAGCAAGGCTGCTTGAAAAGTTGCACCACCCCCGCCGAACCATCTGCATCATTTCAACAATTGCGTGCCATGTGGCATCGGGTGTCTGAACCTCGCGTCGCTGTCTGTCATTTGCGTTTTATTTCTGATTGATTGAGGAACTGGCAGGAGTTTTTTTTTTCTAACTGATCTCAGAGCATTACGGAGCATAAACAAAGCAATGGCAAAGGCTGGTGTACACGTATGACAATAGGCATGTTGAAGACTATGTGGAAATATCCTTGTACTTTGCTGCTGCTTGCATCTTCCATGTAAAGCATCCTTTTAAACCTTTGGTGACGGCCAGCGAGTAGCGGGAAAAAAACGCATTTTCCACAATTTCCTCTTCTTTGGACTGGTTTTCGGCTAATTAGCGTAAGATGGCCAAAAAATGAGTTTTGCATCCGACTGATCGGATGTAATAAAACAGCTCTTTGGTTTTTCGCGCATGCACACAAGTCAAAATTTCGACTTGCGAGTCTATTTCGATCTTTCTCTCTCGCTCTCTTTTTTTCCTTTGCCATTCTTCTTTATAAGGAATTTTGTTGTCCACTTTATCGTCTTTCTTTTGCATGGAATTGTGGCTGGCTAACTGTTTAGGAAAGTGACAAATTTAATTTTCAAAGAGTAGTAGGTAAACAGTGAAACAAGCAGTGGATTTTTCCCCAAAATGTTACTTTTTTTGTGAGTGTATCTCTGTTAGGATTGGTCAAAATATCGAAAACGAGGTATCGGTGGAAAGATTTATCTTTGCTGACGTTGCTGCTTACAAACTTAGTAGCTTAAACTGAACGCTAAATGGGTCCAGGGGCCCGTTTCTCGAAAGCCCCGATAATTAACGGGCCCGTAAAACTGTTGTTGTTTACATGCAAGATAGAGGTTTCGATAGTTTTGCATCTAACATGTTAAAACTATCAGTTAGCGGGCCCAAAATCCAATATTCAAATCAAAATATAAAGAATAAGGGCACGGGTCCTGGCCAGCAAACTACTCCATTCTGTTTCGAAAAGTTACCGGGACTTTCGAGAAACGGGTCCCAGGAAGGAAAATATGCATCGTTCCATTTGGAACGAAAACGACCGAAGTCGTCATTGCTTCTGACTCTCTTTTAAACGTTGCCCGTATGTAGGAGATTGATGTTGATGCAGTAGCAAGCGATGGTGAGGTGGTGGTCATGGCCGTGTCTGAACATGTAGAGAACGCTGGAGTACATTCTGGTGATGCCACGATGGTTCTTCCTCCACAAGATCTTAATGAAGAGACACTAAAGATTGTACAAAAGATCTGCTGTGACATTGGTCAAGCATTGATGGTAACGGGACCTTTTAACATGCAGTTAATTGCCAAGGTATAATGTACATGTTGTTGCTCAACTTTACTCTTGGTTAAATATTATTTTTTCTTGTTTTTCGTTGTAGTTCATGTTTGACCATGAGTTCAAAGCAAAGGGATTTAAAATTTAAACCAAGGATTCACCTAACTCTTGTTGTGGATTCTGAGAAAATTTAACTTTTTTGCCGTTATACTGTTAGGTGGAATTTCACTTTGCATTGTAGATAGATAGATAGATAGATAGATAGATAGATAGATAGATAGATAGATAGATAGATAGATAGATAGACAGATAGATAGATAGACAGATAATCTTTATTTATCCACGGTACAAAATTCGTCAGCTTTAAAAATACCTAATACTAATACTAATATAATAAAAATAAAAGGCTGCTTTCCACGAATGCCGTGCCTTACAGTTCTTTGAGTAATCGTTTAAATTGCCCAAGGGACTCTGCTTCCCTTAAGTTGCTAGGAAGACTGTTCCAGAGAATGGCGCCACTATAGCTGAAGCTGTTTTTGTAGTTTGTGCGCGGTAATGGAACATTGAGTTTATTTTCAGAGTCCCTTAGGTTATATGCGACTTCTCGTCTTTCAAATTTAGAACTAAGATAGTTTGGAGCCAACCCGTGCAGAGACCTGTAAACCATCGTAGCTCTTGTGATTTGTTGCTGGCAAGCTAGGTTTTTCCACCCTAGAAGTTTGAAAAGGTAACCAGCATCTACGTCATAGCTTGAGTAGGTCAAAACACGGGCTGCTCTGTTTTGTAGCTTTTGAACCTTATTCCGTAGAGTTATCCCACAGTTTCCCCAAACAATGTTGCAATAATCAGAGTGTGGCTGTATTAAAGCTTGATATATTAATTGTAAGGTCGCCTGAGGGACAAGGTGCCTTATTCGTTTTATGGCCCCAATACCAGAAGCGACTTTCTTTGTTACCTTCTCGATATGGCCACTCCAATCAAGTCTGTCATCGATGGTCACTCCAAGTGATTTTGCAGTAGTCACCTGGCTAACTTGAAAATCATTAATTGCAAATGTCGGGGACTCTGTGAGAGTACTTAGCCTCTGCCTAGATCCGATAAGCATAAATTCGGTTTTAGTCATATTTAGAGTAAGTTTGTTTGCTCTCAGCCAATTATGAACGTTTTCTAAATCTTGATTTAGATGCAACTGAATATTGTCTGCATTATCACCTGCGTATATTAGTGCCTGCAAAATGCATCCTCTCAGTCTCAGTACGTTCCAGGTGATCTGTGACGTCATTGCGGGGGCCTGGGGAAAGAAATTTTCATGCAGTATCCCATAAACCAACGCGCGCACCAATTCAATTCAATTCAATCTGTTCCCGTCAGCTTTGGTTTATGGGATACGGCATTAAAATTTCTTTCCCCAGGCCCCCGCAGTGACGTGACAGATCACCTGGTTGTATTTCTGCTAACATTAAGCGGCCACCCTCTGTTAAGCGGCCAGTAACCAAAGTCCCGAAATAATTGTAGAACTGGAAAGTTGCCTTCGTCGCAGACGCTCTAAACCTGAGTACGTGGGCTGGTGGCAACGCAGGCTACTGGAAAGAAATGTAAATTTTGTTTAGTTTTTTAATTAGTTTGACTTTATTTTAAAACTACAATAAGGGAAAATATAGTCCGAGATAAAAAGTGACGACTGACTGTGGACCAGTAATACCGATCCCGCCGTGTGTTTGTTTCAAAATAAAGAGATATTTCTGCTAACGATTATGGTAATTTATGACGAACCTCTATTGAGCCACTTGCTGGTACCTCGACGGTGGCCGCTTAATGAAGGTTCAACTGTATTAGGTATTACTGACAAATAAAAGATTTAACAGGGTTGTCAAAAGTAGCCGGCTGCCGGCGAAAACCGCCGCCTACGTCGTTACTATCGGCCGGCTACTCTGCTTGGCATTTCTTTACGGATGGCGTTTTTAAATAAAATATACCTGCACTGGTTAAGAAACATCTTCTGAAAACTATAGCAACCACTTGCAGTTAAATGTAATGCCTACACTCGGTAATTCACCTTATAATTCACTTTAGATTTTCAGTAATTTTGGAGAGAAAAGTAATAGCCTGGAGAGTGCAGAGAACAGCATTTCAGAGCGTCTAAAGATAAAAAACTGTCAGGGCATGCCCCTAGAGCCCCCTAGAGGTTTGTGCGTTTGGCACTCGCCAGCGCCTCCAGCGCTGGCCGCTTACTTTGACGACTCAGCTGTCCGACAACCCTGATTTAAGTAGTACGGTCAACTCTCAAAGAAGAAAAGCTTTGAGACTGGTACTTATAGTGTCTATGAGTGCTTGCTGCTATACCTAGTGCTTTCCAGTGCTCCCTTGAGTTCCTGTCTTACTAGCTAAAAATAAACAAGTCACGTTTCTTAATGGCGCTTTGTTTGCAGGACAATGACGTGAAAGTAATTGAATGCAATCTTCGAGTATCGCGTTCATTCCCCTTTGTGTCCAAGACTCTTGATCATGACTTTGTTGCCACAGCAACGAGATTGATATGTGGTGTGCCAGTGGATCCTGTGCTGGAATATTCCGGGTGTGGTAGAGTTGGAGTTAAGGTAAAAGGCCATTTAATACCATTCTGTGTATAGCTTTAGGCTTTTTGTACTTTTGGCTATTAATAGCTACGCCTTTGACACTGGATGGCGTGCTTTTCCGTCATAAAATAAGAAGTAAGTGCTGCCGCCCCATAGTGTCAGCCCTGTTGGTATATGGAACCCATTGCGATCCTGTGCTCCAAAGACAGAGTGTAAGAAAAAAAATGTTTGGAAACGGACGTGGCTGACCATCTTGAAACCATTTACTGACATTTCCTCTTTGCGTAGATTTTCTATGTAAGAGAACAATGGAGGTCTACCCTACCACGTCTCGCGAGACTGAAGGGAGGTTAAACTTCTCTTACTGTACACGCCCACCCTTAAAAAGCAGTGGTTTTTGATAATAAAAAAAAAAAAACAGAGAAAGTGACTGCTTTATTGTTTGTCACTGGAGTCGTCATTAAAAAACACCATTTTGAGACTCGAATAATACATTTTCCAGTTGATATTTCAGCGGGATGTTCGATACCAAAACCTACATATTAAGAAAAACAAAATAAGACCAAAATGGTCATGTCACCCATCAAAAAAAAAAAACACACTGCAAACTCAGGTAATTTGTTTCCTTTGATTTGCTTCTAACAAAGTTATTAACCTTTCCTCTCTTGTGTTTCAAGGTGCCTCAGTTTTCATTTTCACGCTTGGCGGGAGCGGATGCCATGTTGGGAGTAGAGATGGCCAGCACTGGAGAAGTGGCTTGTTTTGGTGAGAACAGATATGAGGCGTACCTTAAAGGCTTGCTAAGTACTGGATTCAAGATCCCTAAAGAGTGTATACTTCTCTCAATTGGCAGCTTTAAGGTAAGAAGTCGTGTTCCCCTTGTCCTGGCTTGTGAAGAGGATGATAGGAGTGTCCCCGTACCTAGAGTGTTCAAATGCAGTGTGTTTGTATGACGGCGTTTTGGAACACTTCTTTATTCATAGATCTGTCCCCTGCGAATTATGACTGTCCAAGAAATCTAGAAAAACCATGAGCAAACAACTTCAACAACAATAAAATACAGGTCGGAAAAGGTATTTTTATTTTGACTAAAAAGGTCTGGCAGGCGCGACCCACCTTGCTATATTTAACAATACAAGTACAGTGCGAATCAACAATTTATCGTGACGTAAGTAGGTGAAATATGATCGCCCCGGTAAGTGTACAGTAGTCCTGAGGAGGGCTGTTGTTGAAAGTAACTGACTTTTCGACAACCTGTGCGGTAGTCATTTTCAGCGTCAATACTTTTAGCCCTAAAAGTATATATTCCTGTCACGTCATATGCAACTTTTCAACTGTGCAACGCTTCATTACCTAAAGACACGAGTAAATGTATAGAAAGTTATTTGAAATGATGATGGCGCTAATATTAGAATAAATTCTAGTCATCCAGAAACGTTCAGTTTATGCAGCTTTCAACTCAACCCCTTCTCGCTGTTTATAATCCTAACAAAACCTCTTCGATGCGAACTTGTTTAGGCTAGTTTTTGCTAGATTTATGGTCAATTGACGTCTTGTATGTAATCCATGTTTTTAGTCCAAAACTGAGATGCTGCCCAGCGTAAGAACTTTGCAAGAGTTGGGTTTCAAGTTATACGCCAGTCCAGGGACAGCTGATTTCTACACAGAGCATGGGATAAAGGTCAGTCATCCACATTACTTACTATATGGCTGAATTCGCAAGCGGGCAAGATGGAGCGAATCCTACATTCTGATTGGCTACCCGAGCGAATCTTGCCCCCCCTCGGGATTTTCCTCATTGGTCCCGCAAGAAAGAGCTCTCTTTTAGCCCCGCTGTCTTTTTTAAGAGATAGAACAGCTTATGAACAAGTGTTCTCATGTTTGCAGATTAAAACAGTGGACTGGCCTTTCGAGGAGGGTGGAAATGGAGCAAACGAACGAAGTATTCTGGACTATCTGGCACAAAACAAGTTTGACATGGTGATTAACCTGCCGCTGAGAACCTCGGGCTCAAGAAGAGCATCTTCGTATCTGACACATGGTTACCGCACTCGCCGCATGGCTATTGACTACTCCATTCCACTTATCACTGATATAAAATGTGCTAAGCTTTTTATAGAGGTAATTACTGTGGTGGAGTTTTTGTTGTTTTCAGTTTTTTAACCAAACTTTGCAACGACTTGGTTATTACAGTGTGACATTCACTTCTTAGAGTTTTAAAGCCACGCTGGAGAGTGGCTGCTGCCTGGTTATTTGGTTAGCTCAAGTGGTTGAATTCTAAACCCGACCGGACCAACACTCAGGGTCTCGTTTTAATAATTGAGGACTGAGAAATTTCTGCGTTTGCTCTAACATCTGCAAGTGGATAGAGCTCTTAGTCTTCTCGGTTAAGGAAGACAAACCGTAGGCAGTACCGTCACTTAATCTGACAATAGGGACCTTACGAAACTACGATGGCGACGGCAACGTCAAACAAGCAATAGGTTTAACGAGCAAAACAACAACTTTGCACGTACACCACGTTTTTTTGTAAATTTTATTTGCCTTCTCTGCACAACTAGAACAGGAAATGACCAAATTTTAAGTTTACTTGAGAACGGGAACGACATAAATTCTACCATCTCCTCTGAGTTCGGGCGCGGTCCCCTCTCTTCAGCTCCAACCTAAATTCCCTTCTTTTAAGGAACAGGGTGTCTTGAGATAATCGCGAAATAGTGTGAAAGGATGAGAAGGGTATTTTTTTTTAATGGACGTCGCTGTTGTCGGATCGTAAGGTCCCTTATAAGGAGCTAACCACGACGGCAACGGCAACAAAAACGTCACTTAAAAAGCGAGTTCACGCTGTTTCAAACTTCATTACTCTTGTTCCATTTCATACAAACTGTTTAGTGTTGGGGAATTTTTCTGCAGTTGATTCTAAAGGACTGTATCTAAGAAAAAGAAAAAGAAAAGCGTTGTCTTGCGTTCACGTCTTGAAACCGTGAAAGTAGGGACCTGAAGCAAGGACGACGACGACGACGGCGACGACGGCAGTGAAAACGTTAAAAAAATGAATTTGCGTTCTTTCAAACTTAATCGCGTCTGTTTGGACGCGCTCAATATGTCAAATGCAAGCGACTTTTCCTGGAGTTGAATTCTTAAGGATGTTATTCAGGTTCAAAAAGAGGAAGGAAAATTCGTCGTCGTATGTTCACGTCCTCCATAAAACGGCAAATTAGGAGGTTTCACGTCGTAGTCGTGCAGTGGACGTCAAAGAAATGTACTAAAATGCGTGATGCACGTGCAGAGCTGTTTTGATCATTAAATCTATTGTTTTTTTTTCAAGTCGTCGTTGTAGTCGTCGTCGTAGTTACTTAAGCTCCCTAGTTTCACGTCGTAGTCGTGCAACGACGGCAAAGAATGTACAAAAAGCGTGATGCACGTGCAGGCTTGTTGTTTTGCCAATCTAAACCTATTTCTCTTTTGCCGTTCTCGTTGCCGTCGCCGTCCTCGTTGCTTAAGCTCCCTATTGTGGGATGTGAACGAAGAGCTAGGGACTCAGCAAATGTCTGGCAGCGGTCAACCTTGGGTGTCTAGCGCAAATTTCCATTTACATTTGGGGGCATTCATAACGCATTAATTTTAACAAATATTGCATGAAGGAGGCCGAGTATGATGCGAGGAATCGTCCCCGAATCATCTCGTCGTACGTGAGAAAAAACCTCTCGGAACACCCAGGGTATATTAATTAGCGAACGTTAAACATGGTTATCTCTTTCAGTCCGGTGGCGATTTTCATGTTATACATTTCTGGTGAATAGCCACTTTAAGGATTGTTAGCTCATGTCAAACTATTTTCAGTGATATTTTTTGGGGTAAGTTATTTTCTTTTTGCCATTTTCAGGCCCTGAAGAGAGTCGGAGGAGCGCCTAAACTGAAGACTCATATCGACTGTATGTCGTCAGGCCGCGTGGTGCGTCTTCCAGGTCTGATTGATGTTCATGTGCACATGCGCGAACCGGGTGCATCTCACAAGGAAGACTTTTCATCCGGGACAGCTGCTGCTTTAGCTGGTGGGGTTACCATGGTATTAGCTATGCCTAACACCAATCCTGCAATTGTCAATGAGTCTGCGCTCAACTTAGCTAGAAAGGTAAGGCGATGGCCTGGAAACCATCCATTGGCAATTTCCATATCATATCGAGTAAAATGAACAACAGCCTAACCTGCGAGCTGGCTCTCCCGGGGCGCTCCTACGGTGGGGCGAAAAAGAGGTTCCCCTCTTCCCTTCCCCACCCCCGAACCGCCGGCAGTCCCAGGAGAGCTTGCGAGCAGGCTGATAAAAGCCCAGTACGGCTGCTTCTTATTTTGCTGGACTTGAAGAGTATTTGTTTGGTGTGAGTATATGAACTTCAAAATTCAGTACGTTTTATCCGAAAATGAGCAGTTAAAAGGGGATACCCTACAACTGTGTTCGTTAAAACATTGTTCCCCTTGCAATACAGAATCAAATCTTCAGACGGTTACAGTAGATTTCATGCAGTAACAGCTCTCGAGATGGTAAAGAAATAAACGAGTAAACTGTCCAGGCGTTTTAAACGGAATCCTCCTGAATCAACGGTGGTTTTTCCAAGTACGAGTTGGTATTGTTGGGTAGCTTGTCATTTCACCGCCCGCTTTTGTACAGTACTTTTGTATCTTAAAATACCCGGTAAGATAACACTGAATCATTGTTCTATTTTAGTTGGCTTCGGCGGGTGCACGATGTGATTACGGTCTGTACGTTGGCGCCAGTGCTGATAATTATTCAACAATCAAGGAATTAGCCCACATGTCCGCTGGGCTGAAAATGTACCTCAATGAGACTTTTACAACACTTCGACTGGATGAAATGTCAACTTGGATGAAGGTACGAACTCTTAAGGCACCCGTAGATTGAAGACGTGGCTTGTGTTCCTCCAAATCTCTGAAAAATATGTGCTCTAAAAGTTGTTTGGTACAGAGCAAAAAGCAACCTTTGGATGTTGCCAAGTTGGTAGAAGCAAGGTGGCCAGGTTTGCGTACTGAGTACTGCAAACTGCAACAAGGGTTCGAGGGTCTCTACGATTTTTTTTGTTGTGAAGGTGATGCCAGTATGTGTTTCAATGAGGGTGGGGACAAGGGATCCAGATTTGAAATAAATTTTGTTCTATCTAGTCTTAACGCGTTTTTGTCTTTTCCTTGTTAGAAGAGTTAGAGATGATGATATTTGATAATTGCCTGTCTTATAAAATGGTGTTCGCTTTAAAAAGTCAAGACTCTACCTTTCCAGGAAATTTGGATTTAGATTTCTAGGCTCATTTAACAAATGAACTTGAGCTAAGGTTGGTTAACAATTTCCTATGGAAACTATTTACCTTTCGTCAACCAAACGATCCCAGACATCCCAGTGCCAAAAGCTCGGAGATGATGACTTAATATATGTTGAACGGTATCCATCTATTTGCTTCTGCAGCATCTTGAGCAGTGGCCTAAACACCTGCCTCTAGTGTGCCATGCGGAGGGTCGTACTACTGCTGCGATTTTGCTGCTGGCAGAGTTGGCCGATAGACCTGTTCACATCGCTCATGTGGCACGCAGGGAAGAGGTGAGAAATAATTTATTTATTTTCGTTTTGATTATTAAAGTGAAAATAGTAATAAAGAAATAAAGTTGTACTTTTCCTTTTGGCTCGATAATTTTCGTTTGAATTGCCACGCCCAATGCCATTTTACCATTACATGCTCAAACTTTCAATGTTTGCATATTACAGACTGGGCACGCTAACAGCTTTGGGTAGCCGTCACCATTTGCAGTTGGTACATGCTGTTGCAAATAACTTTTTGTTCTTAAAAGAATACAACAAATCAAATACAAAAAACTTTCTGTAGCTCATCAGGTTTCGTGGTCGCATATCTAGGTGTCATCCACAGACATCACGTGAGCAAAGTTCAGAAGAGTAGCTTTACGTTCACAGAGAAAGTGATAGAAATTATTGCCACCTTACCAGAAGAAGCATTTTTGAAAAAGATCTTTTTAAAACTGCACTTCTTTTAGGTGCTTGTTATTCGTGCAGCTAAAGAGAAAGGAATCCAGGTCACGTGTGAAGTGTCGCCGCACCATCTGTTTCTTACTGAAGATGATGCCGAGAGAATTGGCATCAAGAGGTCTGGGGTCAAGCCTCCTTTGGTTACCGTCGAGGATCAGAAGGCACTCTGGGATAATCTTGACGTAATTGACTGCTTTGGTACTGACCATGGTAAGATGATTGCATGCAGACAAAACAGTGTGCGCGTCCTGTATCTGAGGAGGGACTTAACGATCCGACGACGCGATGGCAGCGAAACCGTCGCGTAAAAAGTGAATTTACGTTCTTCCAGTCCTTATCGCGATTATTCCTACCCATTTACTTTATCAAAAGTAGGCGAACCTTCCCTGAGTTGAATTCCTAAGATCCCTATCCAAGTTCAGAAAGAGAAAAATAAAATGTCGTCGTCGCTTGTTCACGTCTTCCATAGAATGTAAAATTAGGCAATTTCACGTCGTACTCATGTAAAAATGGTAGAAAAATGTAAAAAAAGCGTGAGGCACGTGCAAAGTTGTTGTGTTGCCTTCTAAACCTAACTATTGTTGTTGTTGTTGTTTTTTTTTTACGTTCTCGTTGCCATCGCGTCGTCGGGTCCCCAGTGAAGTGAGGCTAGAGCGGTAACTTCAGGTTGGACCGGACCAACTGGTCAAAGACGACCCCCTCTAGTGGCGTAGGGGTACCATTTTTTCGGAAAATTTCCACGTGGAGCGAAGCGTTCCATTTCTGTTTTAATCGAACTTTCCGGAAATTTCTCTGTAGTTGGAAAATAACTAGTGTTTGTAGACTTGCCTTTTTGTCGTTTGAGTTCCTGCTTCCACTTGTGTGGTGGTAAGGTTTTCGTTAATTTTGAGGTTCACACTGTTGTTGTTTTGATGTGTTTGTTCTGCAGCACCACACACGTTAGAAGAAAAAGATTCTAATACTCCTCCACCCGGATTTCCTGGACTCGAGACTATGCTCCCCCTGCTGTTAACTGCGGTGCATCAAGGACGGTTAACCGTTGAAGTAAGAAACAGCAACACTTTGTATCTTCTATGGGGACATAAATTTCAGCTTTGTCGAGACTAAGTTGACAACGAAGTCAAAGTTATTAACACATTTCAGGGGCGTAGC
This sequence comes from Porites divaricata, assembly GCA_038088405.1. Taxonomy (NCBI): domain Eukaryota; kingdom Metazoa; phylum Cnidaria; class Anthozoa; order Scleractinia; family Poritidae; genus Porites; species Porites divaricata. The sequence continues at coordinate 18,903,805 of JBBMOI010000001.1, forward strand.
CAGGATTTTTCAAAGGGGGGTCACAGAGGCTACTCACCAGATCACCATCCGGGGATCGCCGACTATATATGGTTTATACCGCTGCTTTCCCTCGTGTATCAGCGGGCTCAGTCATATTATCGCGGCATGAAGGCCCTTATTAACTAAAGACAAGAGCCGTTGACGAAAATACTTTACAAAGAACAAATTTTAAAAAGGTGGGCTTTTCAACAATGGCTTTTACGGCCAAGATATTGTCATGGCGTTTTCGCCACCTGAATAGTGTAGGTTGTTTGTTCAAAAGAAGGCCTACCAAGGGGGTCACGGGCACCCCAGGATCCCCCCTCAGCTACGCCCCTGCATTTAAGTAGTCACAGACATAAGTAACGAAAAGACGCCGTGCGAACCTACAGACAACTCTCGAGCGCGGGAACTTAACGCTAATACTAAGCGCGGAAAAAGTACAGCTGATGTTAAGGGCGGGAAAACTTGCAGCTGATGTCATGTGCGCATGCGGCAAACCTTGCACTCATTTCTTTCAAGTGCGCGGAAACTTGCCACTAGTCATCTAGAAGGTGAAGATTATTGATTATTAGAATTTAACCAGGCCTTTTCCTTTCCCCTTTTTCGGCACAGTTCCAGGATATAAACAGAGGTTTTTCCTTGCAGATACTCCTCAAAAAGTAGATAACATTTATCGAGCAATATGTTTTGCGTATTCGTTCAGTTTTAGTCAGAAATTTAGCTATTTCGTCTTGGGATAGCCGTGAACGCCTTTTTGTTTTAGTTCACTCGTGAATAAACAGCTGGGCCGCCTCGCCTGGAAACCACGTTGATCGATGGTCTACTGCCCAAGCAGCCTCGTTTCCAATCAAATATACCATCGATTGCTCGCATCGTCCAAATATGATCGGCTCTAGTTGGTTGTGAAGAATCAGAAACGGCGAAAAATTTTGAATTAATAATAGTTGTTGCTTTACGGGAAAGCAATAGCCATAGATAACCAGTAAATATACTTAAAGTTCGACATATCTGTTGTTAAAGCAATTCCGCGTGTTTAATTAATATTGTAGTATTCCATCTGTCCAGTTTATTTTGTATTTATTCTTTTGTAACACAAAATTTTCGTCTCAGGATATTATGCTTCGTTTGTGCACAAATCCACGAAAAATCTTCAGTCTTCCAGAGCAGAAAGACACGTACGTGGAAGTGGAAATCGGCGAAGAATGGACAATTCCATCAGCCATGACTTATTCTAAAGCAAAATGGACACCATTTGCCGGCATGAAAGTTAATGGCTGCGTCAGAAGGGTTGTACTGAGAGGTGAAACTGTTGTCATCGATGGAAAGGTTTGTTTGAGTTACACGCAGTGTAAATTAATCGTGGACAACTAACTACCCACTTTAAAGGTCAGCACTCGTTAACATCCGTCGAAAGGCCCTTGGACACCTTATGAAGTTTACACAAGGTAGATTAAAGTACACATAGCATCAACCCCAACCCCAAAAAGGAACCTAACCAGTTTCGAAACAGTACTTAACCCTAATCAGTAAAGGTAGTGCTTAACCGTAATCTGTAAAACGCAGTGCTTAACCGGCTTATCCAAAACGATATGGAATACTACGTTGTGTAAACTTCATAAGGTGTCCAAGGGCCTTTCAACAGATGTTAAAAAGTGCTGACCCACTTTAAAACCCAGACTCAAAAACCCCTGCCCGCCTGTCATGTTCAACCCCTTCCCGCTCCACGTTAAAGTTGATAAAGTATTTATTTTGAGTTACCCCTGTGTTTATTAAAGATTTGTAAATGTGTATAGAAATTATAAAAAAAAGGAAAGAAAGTTTATCCTAAGCGTTGCACAGGTGACCGTTCTTACATTCCTCTGAAACGAGGTTCTCAGAGTCCACCTTTCCTAGCTGGTTCTTAAAAGAAGCAACTTCTTTAACTCCTTCTGTTCGTTGCCAACTGTGAAGTATTTTATCTGTGTATTTGATTTCTAGGGTGCCAGCTACCAAGACTTTCGCTTTCATGTCGGGGGGGGGGGGGGTACTCCCACGTAGTGCATTTCTTTATTGGTGTGTGCACTTAAAACATATCGCTGAAGTCGGAAAATTTGAGCAGGTGAATCTGAAATATGTAATGTTCCAGAAAGAGAGATGCGGTACCTTGGTAAAAAGTATATCGTATAACAAGTGTGTACGGTTGGTGGAAGATTAGTGTGTTTTAAGATAGGACGGTTTGTATATTGAAGTATCTTCAGACTGAAATGCATTTATTTCCATTGCCGGGGATGGTTAATGTTGTGGTAATTCTTTTTTCAACACATTTCTTGAGGGTAAATCCAATCCGAAAAAACCTCGCATTGGCTGAAGCCCAGGAGCAATTTTTAAAAAAAATACATAGAGTTGGAACACTTTCTTTTATTCGCTGGCACTATAGAATGTCTTCTTTATAACAAGACGGACTGTTTAAAAATAATGAGGGAATTAGTTTCAGAAGAAACTGTTGTGCGGGCCGTCCGTTCGTTGTGGCGAAGGGCTAACGCTTGAAACTTCAGTATCTCAATCTTTTTACGGTGTGCTAGATAAAACCATTTTTTTGTATTTCAAAATTACCCATGTCTTACAATTCATTTCATTTCGATACATTTCATTTGTATCCATTTCAGGTCCTTGCAAGTCCCGGCACAGGACAAGATGTACGGATGACAAGTTCCGTACAGCCCCCTCCTCCCCTGATGCCACCTGCCAGTCCAAGAAAGGCAGATGCTCGCTGGGCCTTCCCTCCCTCTGTGCATCGAGATGTACGGATGACAAGTTCCGTACAGCCCCCTCCTCCCCTGATGCCACCTGCCAGTCCAAGAAAAGCAGATGCTCGCTGGGCCTTCCCTCCCTCTGTGCATCGGTTTGTTGACACTCATTACGGACCAGACGCACTGGCCATGCCGTTAGGAGGTATGTTTAAACTCATGAATAAAACACAATTTTAAGACAAAGCGTAGGACAGTAGACAAATTTTTAGATTCGCAAAGAGTGGAAAATGCGCCTCGGGATGAGCTGTAGTTTGCACACATGAGAACTATAGGTTTAGTGAACAATTCTGCTTGTGCTTCACCCTTTTCTATACATTTCTTTGCCGTCAATGTCCAACAACGATGTGAAATAGCCAAATTTTAAGTTTCCTTGAGATCTTAAAGGTAAGCTTATGAATTCCCTCTCCTCCTCTTCAACTTTAGCTGTTGTCCGTATTATCGGGGTGTCCAACTGACGTGCAAGACGCGTGCGCGCCAATAAGTAGACAGCGACTCTTTTTTTATGTAATAATTTCTTTAAAATTTTTTTTAGATGGGACCCCGGACTCTACACAACATTCTCTTCTCAGCCCAACCCACCCTCCCCAAGTGACATCTCCAGGGGGTGCAGTTCCTCATGTATCCATGACCCTTCCTCGTGTACCAGCACATGTGTTCTCGGGTCAACACGTTTTGAGCGCCAGCAAATTTAACAGAGAGCAGGTAAACTGGGGTCGAAATTTTGTTCTGATTTTGCTCGCTATAAAGCTTTCAAGTGAGAAGTATTTTAGCTGAAAATTTAGGTGACGTCACCATTTTTGCATGTCAAGACGTGGACGTGTCAGTTGAAGGTAACGCTTTAAAGAGAGCTCTTTCTACTCTAATGTCACGTTGTGCATACCCTGTCAGTAACCTTTTTCATGAGTTTTTCACGACACCTTAAAGTTCGTTATTTTTCCTGAAGTTAATTTAGAGAGTTGCTTTAACACTGGCTTTTGTGAAAAAATCAATAGAGGAAAAACTTCATGTAATAGCTTGTAGGTATAAATAAAGCAGTAGCTTAATGTTACCTGTACTAATAAAGGGTGTTCTGTACACAGCTTCATTACTTGTTTAACATGGCTCACTACATGCGACTCATAGTGCAAAGGGAAGGAGGACTGGATTTACTCAAGGTAATTATACCGCAAACGCACTTTTGTACTGTGATGATTCATGTCAGTTCTGGAGCTAACTGTGTTTCTTCCTCAGTGCAGTGTTATGGCCAGGTTTTCGCTGATAATTGTCCCAATTCGACTTTTCCTCTTTCAGGGTAGAGTAATGGCTTCAATGTTCTATGAAGTCAGTACGAGAACATCATCTTCATTCGGGGCAGCGATGCAGAGGCTGGGAGGATCAGTGATATTTATGAAAGAAACCGATTCCTCGGCCAAGAAAGGAGAGAGCTTAGCAGGTACTACGGTTTTTCCTGTCTTAACTCAAAGTATATTGCTCCCTCTTCCGTCCCCCGAATGAGGAAAACAGTCCATACAATGTAAGCCTATACATTTTTGTTGAGTGATGTCAGGGTAATAGGCTCCTGGTGATGTTCTTTGTTGTCTTTTCACAGATTCTGTCCAAGTAATGTCCTCTTACTGTGATGTGGTGGTTATTCGTCACCCGCAACCTGGAGCAGTTCAGGTAAGTTTTATACACTTTTGTCCCTACATTTCCCTGTAACTGAAAGAGGGTTTCTTTAATGTCTAAAAATGACCATAGAATTTTGAACAGTTTTGTTGAGGAAGTGGGAAGGGAAGATGACAATCTTGCTCAAAAAATTGATAAAAGATTCGCGAAGAAGCTGCTCTAGCGAGTGGCGATGCCGAATTGCATTTTTCTTGCGGTATTAATCTTTCTTGGCAATTGCAGGTAGCTGCCGAGCACTGCCGCAAGCCAGTTATCAACGCGGGGGACGGAGTTGGAGAACATCCAACCCAGGCTCTTTTAGATGTGTTTACTATCCGCGAGGAGATTGGTACCGTTAATCGTCTGACGGTAAGAACGCGCTTCTGTTTAGCTTCCTTTTCAAGTTCATGTCCAGATTTGAGGGCTTTGTAGAGTTGCATCTAGTTTGCATTTTGTGGCTCCTGTGCCGTCAGCATATTGTCAAACTCAAATGCAAATTTAGACAAAACCGTTTCCACTTAAGGACGGAAGACAGATCCCTGATAAAGGGTTGTTCAAAGTGGCCGTATTGGGTTTAGCTACCAGACACCTTTAGATTCTAAGGCGACAACGACTGCGAGTACGAGATTTTGTGCTCGCGGCGCGCGTGAACCAGCGTCATTTTGGCGGGAAAACATGGTAGCCGTTGCCATTTTATACGAGTTTTAACGAGAATGTTGTAGGGGCGGAAACAAGTTGTCAAACGCTAGAAGTTTTATCATTTTGCGACCGGGAGAAGGCCTGGTCTTCTTCATTTAAGATAACATTGCTAACTTTTCTTTTGAATCGAAAGTACAATGAAGCTTTCCGGGGCGTCTGTAATTTGAAAGTACGCGAAAAAACTTTCAGTCAAATCTCGTACTGTCTTGTGGTCGCTCTTGTCCTCAAATCTAAAGGTCTTTACTTCCTCCTTTGGCGTAGACGCATGATGTTATTAAAGTAGTTCAATTCATTTATCCTTCAGTTGCTTTGACTGAAACATCTTGGAAGACGGGTTAGATAAAAAGATGTGACGATAGTTTATTTGCTCTTGATGTTGTTGTCGCAAAGATGAGTTTTGTTTTTATTTCTTGATTGAAATAAAGGTTACAATGGTCGGAGACTTGAAAAACGGCCGCACTGTTCATTCACTAGCTAAGCTGCTCTGCCTTTATGACGTCACGCTCCGTTATGTGTCACCCGCAGCACTGAGCATGCCCGACTCCGTGAAAGAGTATGTGAAGAGCAAAGGAATTCACCAGGTTGGCAATATTGTAAAGCAGTTAAAAAAAAGGTTCTAATGCTTTGAACATAATTTTTTGTGGGCTAACTTTATCTTGTTCGAATTTTACGTTGGTATATTTCAAAGAAATTATCATGCAATTACCATCGCACAAGCAAAGGAAAATAAGATTTGAAGCAAGGATAAAATTGAACCACGGCGTTTACTTTATAGAACATGCACCCCCATATGTATCATAGAGTTGTTAACATTGGTCATGTGCTTAAGACTCGCGTATACCTAATAAAAAATATTAACTCATCAAGTCGGTACATAGAACAGCTCAATGCGTCACAGATGACTTTTCACTTTCAGTTTATTAATTTATCTCAAAGGTTTTTTTCCCGAAAAGGTCCCCAGGCAAGGCGATGCACTAAGAAGGAACTAACCTTGAATTTGTCACAAACTCCTGTAATTTTGTTGTAAGTTAGCCAAGTAAAGTATTAACTTAGTACCAATCATCTTTGAAAACATGTTGGCCCTTTTTCCTTTTGTTTTCTTTGACAGGAAGAGTTCGCGAACCTTATGGATGCCCTAAATGACACTGATGTTCTTTATGTGACAAGAATCCAACGCGAAAGATTTGACAGCCAAGAAGAGTACGAGAAGGTGCGTGTTTGTAATCACTGCACCGAGTTCATCTCCTCACAGAGTACTCTTTGAGCGTATTTTAACTGTTTATTTAGTTACTGTCTATTAGGTTATTTTTTAGAGGGGCTGTGTCACGGGGTAACCGGTCATTTTGTCCCCAAGTCATTTCGCCTTGGTTACTTAGCCCTCTATTTACAAGTCATTTAGCGAGCTTCAAATGTAATATTTCTCGTTATCTAAGTCATAATCCAAAACAAGCAAGCTTCAGTTATAATATTCCTCGTCTAGAATAGGTGGCTAAGTAACCGCAACCAAGGCGAAATGACTTGGGGGCGAGATGACCGGTAACCTGTCACGGCAGTCTTGATCATTTTGTAAATATTGCCAATTACACGTCCTTATTCGCAATGGAACTTATCGTTAGCAAAGAAATTACTTGTAAATGACAATGTCCCTGCTTCATGTCAAACAAAAAGAGTGAACTTTGAAAAACTCTTAGCCTACCAAATAATTGCAATCCGTTTTAATCTTGTTAAAATCTGTCCACTGGCTGCCAAAATTATAACTTTCCCTCGGGAGACCTCCAGGTTCCTCCAAGGGAGGGAGGGGACAATCTCCTTTTCCATACCAAACCTTACACACGAGCAGCTGTCAATCTAATCTATTTCACCCACTTATATTTTATTTTATATTAGTTTGCAAGCATTATGCTGGGGACCCTTAATATAGCGAAGTGCCAGGGAACTTGACAATCATTTCTTCGTTATGACGGGAGTATCTTATGTCCGGGTCCTTTTCTCGTAAATTTACAAAAACTGGGACATAGAAATTATTCGTGTTTTTTTCGTATTTTGGTCACCGATTTGGTCAATCTGTTGATTCGTGTCAGGTTTTTGGAAGCTACGTCATCACTCCACAGCTTTTAACAGAAGCTAAGGAAAAGATGGTGGTGATGCATCCATTGCCGCGTGTGAATGAAATCAGGTAAGAGTGCTTAAACATTAACAGTAACTTTCTTTGCTTGAAAAGACTCGTATGATTGGCCATCCGGGCCGAAAAATATTATAATAAAAAATATTAGCCATATTAATTTAAATATTCCTTTCCTGGAATGGCGCGGTGGAACTGAGAGTTTGTGTTGGCAAACCATGGCATTATTTCGCTTGCTTGAAAAGAGCTTCGTCATGAATTAAAGGAACCTTAATATTAGTTGCGATTTGAAGAGGTGTTAGGCTTCGAGCTGGAGAACATATCTTGGGCCCTCTCCACACTAATGCGCTCTCAAAAGTATGCGTTTTCGTTGTCATCGAAAACGCACTGATTGATTCGCGTCCACACTACCTTTTTGATGCGTTTTCGACTGTCCAATCTAAAATTGCACGTTGTGACGTTCGTTGAACTCCATGCGCACGCCACAAACACACGCGCCTGAGATATTTTCCGTCGTCGTTTTCATTTTGATGCGTTTTCGACCGTCCTCACTAATACGATATGTTTGCGTTTTCGTTTTGATCCACTTTCAAAGGCGTTTTCAAATCGATGCGTTTTAGATGAAAACGGAAGTCCTAAACGCATCGAAATGTATGCGTTTTCAAACGAAAACGCAGTAGTGTGGACCGGGCCTTAGTCCGCAACGTGAGCACTTTTAGCATTTGTATGTGAATATTTGTCATGGCACATAGCTGAAAAGTTCATGCTTTGTACGTGCAGCTCGTGACGCCAAGATCAGCGTGAATACGAGTCTAAACCCTCAAATTAAGTGTGGCATTTTTCGGAAAGCCCCATTTCTTCTTTCCATTTTAGATTTGGGGCAGATGTTTAATAGTTTTTCCATGTCGTTGCTTTCTCTCAGCGTGGAGGTAGATTCTGATCCTCGAGCGGCGTATTTCCGTCAAGCAGAGTACGGAATGTATATCAGAATGGCTCTGCTCGCACTTGTGCTGATGAAAGGCTGAAGCGGGAAGCTGTCTCCATGAAATGGAACCGCCTTACAGGCCATTTGCACGATAACGTTTATTTGACTACAACTACCAGAATTCATCCTTCAGCGTTTGGTCTTACTGTGCTAATATAAAATGAAAGTTTAATATTATTGATAATCCCATTGAGATTACTAAAATTATATTTTAACCGATATGAAATCTGTTATTTCCTATCTCTCGAAGGGCGGTCTTTATATGCCCAGTGCCTAGATATTATATATAGCACAAACTCGTAACTAAGTAGGTAAATTTCTGTATACCTCGACGAGACTGGGGAAGCCAATGTGCAGTTTGCTCGCTCGATTTACTTCCAGTGCTGACAGTCTAAAAGATGTAGGCCGATGTGTTTCGAGGCAGATTCGGTTAAACGTCTTGCTTTCCAAAAGCTGACTATCCATTCTCTCTACAGAATCCCTTGGTTTGACTATTTAAATGAGCCTAAACCGGACCTCTTTGCCATACGTTTTACACAGTACTATGGACTTTCATTAGTTTACGGAACGAAATTTATAATTTTTCTTGAGTTTTATGGTGCAGAAGGACTGTCAAATCACCTCAATTAACTGCCCTCTCTGTATACAGTCATACGTCAATTTTTTCCTTTGGTAAGACAAATGTGCGACGTGACACTCCAAAATCTGTTGGTTTTACTCCACTCTTTTTCAAGTTCTACGCACACGATTCGCTCCTCAATATCCGATGCAAAAGTTCTTTCCCAACTCGTTAAATAAGCGTGACGCACACGATGGTATATATTGTTGTTGAAGAAAAAGAAAGAAAGAGAAGTTTTTCTGACATAGCAAATGTGGATAAAAACACCAAAGCGTTGAACATTGTACGCTTGAGCTACTTCTCTGTTTAAAAATTAAATAACACATGTAACGTAAATTGGTTGTGATTACTTGACAGACAAAATCAGTAATAAAATATTGCTAATATGTTTTAAAACTATCCATGCTTCACAAGTTGTTTATTGAGTTGTTTCGTTGTTTGAGGTAACGTGATCAACTCAACACCTCGTATTGCGTCGACCCTGCAGAATTGCAATATTCACAGAAACAAATCGTTGTTATCTTCATGCAGCTCATTAACTATGTGCTTGTTAAATATACGGTCGCTTAAACATTAGTAGAAGTAACAGAGGATCTGCCGACTGTCTACCTCCCACTATTGATACTATTGATAGGGCTCAATTCGCCGAGGACATCGGGAATTTCTTTATACAGAAAATAGTGAATATTAGGAGTCGCCTCGATTGTCATGGTGCTGTAAACTATCATAAACCTGACAAAGAGGGCATTGAGTCGTCTTTCGTCCACCTCACTGAATTTAAGATGTTAACGGAACAAGATGTGAAGTCTCTTATGCAGCATTCGTCTCTAAAATCTTGTGCTCTCGACCCTATGCCTTCAACTCTGGTCAGCCGATGTGATGTCCTACTTCCTGTACTTACAGGATTAATCAATATGTCCTTAAAGTCTGTTCAATTTCCTGTCGCCTGGAAGGAAGCTTTAGTGCTACCGTTACTTAAAAAACCTAGTCTCGACATTCTCTTCAAGAATTTTCGTCCCGTTAGTAACTTACCATTTGTTTCGAAGCTGACAGAGTCAGCCGTCTATAACCAAACTCATAGTAACATTTGCATGAACAATCTTTACCCTGCCAATCAGTCATCTTGTAGGAAGAATTATAGCACAGAAACAGCGTTGCTGAGAGTGAAAAATGACATCTTGTTGAACGTGAACAAACGGCATGTAACACTACTGGTTTTATTAGATCTTGGCGCGGCATTTGATACTGTGGATCACAATGTTTTACTCAGTCGGCTTCACTCAAAATTTGGTATATCTGGAACGGCACTTGAATGGTTCCGTTCCTACCTTAATGGAAGATCTCAACGTGTCATGGTCCAAGGAAATCTATCTGGGAGTTTGAATTTGGATTTTGGGGTACCACAGGGCTCTTGCCTCGGGCCATTGCTTTTCACGATTTATGCAAGCAAATTGTTTGATGTCATCAAGGTGCACCTTCCCACGGTTCACTGCTACGCTGACGACACGCAGTTGTATGTGTCTTTCAGTCCAAACATAAGCCCCGGGCAATTTGAGGCTGTCACTGCTATACAGCACTGTGTGGATGATATACGTAATTGGATGACCAATGATAAACTACTTCTCAATGACGATAAAACGGAATTCCTAATGATTGGTACCAAGAAACAACTAGCCAAAGTTAATATTGATCATATTTTAATTGGAGACTGTGCAATTAGACCAAAAGGGGTAGTTAAGAACTTCGGGACATGGTTAGACTCGACTCTCTCAATGAATTCTCATGTAAATAATACTTGTTCCAATGCTTTTTGTTACCGGTATAATATAAGAAGAATTAGGAAATATCTTTCTAGGCGGTCCACTGAGACGCTCATTCACGCATTTGTCTCAAGTCATGTCGACTATTGTAACAGCTTGCTCTATGGCCTGCCAGCTTACCAGCTTAATAAGCTACAGAGGGTCCAAAATGCTGCCGCTAGGTTAATTTTCCTGGAATCTAAATACTGCCATGTAAGACCGTTGCTGTATAATCTGCACTGGCTGCCAGTTAAATTCCGAATTGACTTTGAGATATTATTGTTAACGTATAAGGCTATCAATGGCTTAGCGCCTTTTTATCTCCAGGAACTTATTAGTCTTAAAGAAGCATGTAGATACAAGTTACGCTCTGATTGTGATGGACTGCTACTAAATCCTGTGAAATTCAAGACTTTAACAACTTTGGGAGATCGATCTTTTGCTGCTGCTGCTCCTCAACTATGGAATTCATTGCCCTATTTAATTAGGAGTAGCCGCTCAGTAGCATCTTTTAAAAAGACACTCAAGAAATTTTTATTTCAGAAAGCTTTTTTGTGATTTTATGTGCTTTTTAATCTCGCCTTTAGTAGGTTTTATGCAGTTTTTTTACGATTTCAGTAGTCTAGGTAATTTTTATAGTTTTAGTGTTGACATGATTGTTTTACTCTTTTTGGTTGGTTCATGCACTTTTTGGCATGTATACTTTATGCATTTATTATTATTATTATTTTATTTTATTTTTATTTTTATTTTAAATATTTTTATTTTTAAGCGCTGATGAAAATAGCAATATTGATTTCGGCGCTATATAAGTATTATTATTATTATTATTATTATTATTATTGTTATTATTATGCCAGCCGGTCCAGAAATGCAGGGCTGATAGATTCACCGCCTTTGTATTGCTATCACGAAGTGTCCTCGCCAATAGGGACTTTAAGATCCAACGACGCGGACGTGAACAAGAACGTCGCTTAAAAAGTGAATTTGCGTTCTTTCAGTCTTTACAGCGATTATTCCTACCCACTTACTTTGTCAAATGTAGGCGAACCCTCCTGAGGACCATATTCAGGCTCGAAAAGAAAAATAAAATTTCGTCGTTGCTTGTTTATGTCCTCCTTTAAACGCGAAATTAGGAATTTTCACGTCGAAGTCGTGCAAAAACGGGGCAGAAATGTACCAAAAAGCGTGATGCACGTGCAAAGTTGTCGTTTTACTTGTTAAACCTTTTGTTTTTTTGACGTTTTCGTTGCCGTCCGCGCCGTTGGATCTTAAAGTCCCTAATGAAAGGTCCCCAGAACGCGCAAGTCTTTGAAATGTAAAGTAATATGAATACTGTAAACTGCCGCTTATAAGCCCCACATTAAAAGACCCATCTACCTGTAAACAAAAAAATACAGTTGACTCCCGATAACTCGAACCCTTGCTAACTCGAACCTCGCGCTAACTTGAACCAAAATCGATTTCCCCTGGATTTCCGTCATACATTTACTGTACTTTTACCTTCGGTAAGTCCAACCTTCTAACTCGAAGTAGTTTTTGTTTCCCCTCAGATCATTTCGATATAATTTTACCCTCGATTACTCGAACCATGTTTTGAGCCCTTAAAAAGTCGAGAAAAAAATACAGCCTACTGGCGTCGGAAACATTGAATTTTGCATTTCCCATTGACGTGTTGTAGGCATATAGTTTGATGTTGTTTGTCACAAATCTAACGTGAAACAGTTTTACTTCTCAAAACAGCAAAACGCATGCTCTATTTAGGCAATGTTTTGTTACGTTACCTTCTGATTTATAATCTAGAAGTATCTTTTAATTTTCACTTAACATTTCTACAATTGACTGTGATTAAAATGTTCGCTGTGCAGTAAAAACTGTTCTTTTCCTTACTCCCGGCTATTTTCTTCGAGCTCCCGATAACTCGAACGTTTTTCGATTTCCTTGAAGGCTCGAGTTATCGGGAGTCGACTGTACATGCGATTATAACCCTCTAATTCTGTTCCAAATGAATTGAAATGAATTAGATTTATTATAAAGTTTTGAAGCTTAATGGAACACCAGTAAATGCAAAACGTATTTTGATCAGCACTGCTACAGCTTATTTCGAAGCGCTTTTCCTATTTGAATTACAAGCGCTCTCGGATGTAAGCCCCCTTGGATGTGCGCCCTCGGGTTTTAAGCCCTCTTAAAATCCCTCAAAGGGGCTTATCTTTGTAAGGATGTCATACGCTTCATACCATGCCGAGAAGTTTGCAACTACGCCTCTCCCCTCCCTTCTTGGTCCTTTTGGGCCCCGTCCACACAACTGTATTTGGTTCTGGGTGCCCAAATATTTTGGTCCGTTCCAGTTATTTACACCCACCAGACCCTCGCAAAATAGGAACAAATGTTTGGTACTTAAGGCGCTTTCCAAAAGTCAGAACTGGCCGGCCAGACCATGGCCGGACCAGACATTTTGGCAGTGAAATAGGGTTTTCCAAGAAGTTTTGCTAAAAAACCATCTCCTTTGTGCCTAATATTTAGGATTTGACTGATCTGTATGGTTAGTTTTGATTAAAATTGAAATTCTCATTTTACGACGGGAATGGGCTGGCCGGTCAGTTCTGACAAATGAAAAGCGCCTTTACTGACGCGCTTGTCCGCTAATATGGTCTCTAATTTAGTGTCTAATTCGGAACGAGATTTGAGCAAGCACCAGTCCTGTACTCCGGTTGAGTATTGAATTCAGTAGCAACGTTCTGAATAGAGTAAGATCTTCTGTGATGTGTAGTTGGTAAACTAGGGGGGGGGGGGGGGGGGGGAAGGCAAATTTGGGCAAGTTTCATAAATACCAGTCCCCACGCAAGTAAAAGACAATTTGGGGCCTACGGGATGAACAAAAAATAAGTTGCGACGATTTGTCATATCTCATTCGTTTTTAGTTACTATCAAAGAGTTTTCGCCCCCACCAGTTAAAGGAGATGTTACACGGATAATTCGCAACGATTTTTAGCCCAACAAATCGTTGTAATGTTGGAACAATGTTGCAACCATTCGAAACAATATCGCAAGAATGTTGCAACGCTGTGTGCGCCAAAAATCGTCGCTGCGAATTGTTCCGTGACATCATCTTAAACCTGATCGTAAAACTGCCTGTTTTCAAAGCTTTCTACTTTTATCATTCCATTAATGACATCGCGATTTACAAATGCATAAAAGAGCTAACTTTCCAACTCCTATGAATATTTAATGCATACTTCTTATCCCTCCGCATCTCAGGGATCGTTGAACAGCTGCATTGCAAATCGTTGTAATGTTGGAACAATGTTGCAACCATTCGAACCAATATCGCAAGAATGTTGCAACGCTGTGTGCGCCAAAAATCGTCGCTGCGAATTGTTCCGTTACATCATCTTAAACCTGATCGTAAAACTGCCTGTTTTCGAAGCTTTCTACTTTTATCATTCATTATTGACATCACGATTTACAAATGCATAAAAGAGCTAACTTTCCATGGCCAACTCCTATGAATATTTAATGTCTACTTCTTATCCCTCCGCATCTCAGGGATCGTTGAACAGCTGCATGGGAATCGGTTATTCAAAAAATATCAAGTTGTTGGTTTTTTTGGAACAAAAAAATCGCGCTTTTCTCACCACACAATTAAAGACTTTCAAAACTAACAGCAGTTTTCCCCCTGTGACAAAATTTCAAAGTACAGTAAGGGTGATGTTACAGGGGACGATTCGCAACGACGATTTTTAGCGCCATTTGCAACACAACGTTGCAATGTTGGGAAAATGTTGTAACTATTCGAAAGAATGTTGCAGCACTGTGTTGCGCTAAAAATCGTCGTTACGAATCGTCTCGTGTAACATCGCCTTAATGGTGATTGGACCCGACCTTTTGATGCTTGAAAAATAATAGTTGTTTGGTAAAGCTACGAACAAGAAGGAGTGAATGACTGAATAAAAAATAGCCAATTGCTTTATAGTTTTATTATTATTTTGTTACCAGTTGTAAGGTTTCCACAGACTAACAAACTTTCTGCCTTAATGGGCATTTGAACATAGTTTTATTTAATTTCTTTTTAATTTCTATAACCCGACTCAAAAAATCCAGTCAGATATTACTTTGTTTAGACATTTATTTTGTTGAAAAATTGTACGGTTTGCCTGGCGGCCAAGCCATCGGTAATTGTCTCTTCAGACTTGTGTCATATTCGCGTGTCCAAGTAGTGGAAAAATGTTTTGCTTTGTCTCGAGTTTTTCGGTTGAAGGCCGCGACTGCAGGAATGACAGATATATGTCTTCCCCCTCTGTTTGAATCAAGATGACTTGTCCTGGAAACTGTGGAATGTTCAAAGCGTGCACGGTCGTTAGGTGAATTCAAAAGAGGGGTATATTCTTTCATTCCGCTTATTGCACCACTGATATCTTGAAAATGCGGCATTTTGTCCACCCTACCATACGTCACCCCAACAATATCGAAATTTACTTGTGGTTGCTTTCCACTACCGATCATTCTTGTTTTCTCACTTTGGCGCAAGTCATGATCGGGCAAGGTTCTATTGAATAAAAAATCTTGGTCATATAATTGCGCAGATTTGTTATACAGTGCTCCCTCCTTAGATTCCTGTCCGCGAGTAAAGGAAGAACGCCTGGAGGGTAGGTTTCTGGCCAAAAATGGTTTTTCAAGTCTGTTTATAACCTCTCTAGATGGTAGCAAATGACTCGGATTCTGTTTGAAGTCATTGGAAGTGTCCGAGAAGTCATATCTTGCACTTGCAGAAACTCGGCGATTCTGTTTTGCAGGAAGGTATGTTTCAATCAAATGACTTTTCCTTTGGTAAGTTGTTGATGGAGATTTGAGGATTGATTTGTAAGGAGGTCTAGTTATTTCGTGTCCTGGCTTGATCGTTCCAAAAGTCTGTGTTATTTGCGGACTTTGTTGTCCTTTGTTTCCATGAAACGAAGAAGACGTGGAAAACGTTTGCAATCTTCCTCGTCCCCTAGTTGTCTCTGTTCTTCTATTACTCCAAGAGTTTCCCACCACGGAATCTCTTGAAAATACAAAACCATCACGTAAATCCGCGGCGTTTTGACTTTCTTCATATGCGGGAATATTAATCACCCAGGTTTCGTCTTTGAAAGACACACGCTTCGGCAGTTTTTGCTTCGCAGACAAACGAGGCTTCCTCAATCCCAGAACTGACGTGGTCTCTTTGTAGTCCATAGTGAAAGCATGAAGTGTTTTTCGTACATTCGGCTAAAAACGATTCAACCGGCAAAGTAACAACGTACTCGTGAGTCAACGTATTCTCTGATGGATATGACAAATTAACCATGCAAGTGAAATAATCGCTTTGTGTATTCGACAAACTGAGAGACAAAGTGCTAATTACACGACGCATTGGTTCATGAATGCTAATGTTTGTTTCGTCTAATGGACACCATCCAACCAATAAACAATCATAATTAAACCTAAAGCAAAAATGGGTAGTAAACCTCTCATGCATTAAATGACAATTGCTGACAGTTGATTGAATTTGTTTTGACTGGTTGTCGAGAATGAAGCTTTGTCACCGTTCCTTAATTAAATTTTTGGTCGAAATTAAACAAACTAAAATTTTCCTTTTAAATCGCCGTTTGTGTACAATAAACAAATTAACGAACGCCTTGACCAGCTTTTATTGCCGTGTCCACTGTGATTTTTACATTTCAAGATGCAAATACGAGCTTGTAATAAAAATACTTTTTGAGACCTTTCGGTATTTTGGACACCTCAGGAGAATTACACAAAGAAGTATTTGTGGTAGAGATCACAAAATCAGAGGACCAGTTTTAAGCACGGAACAGTCCTAGGCGCTGATTTCAAACAGGGAAGCGGAGCAGGAAATAATCTCGAAAACGCCACTTTCACGGCACCAGTAAAGCACTTTGTTTCAAAATAATTGTTTTCAATTTCTCCTGTGTTTACATTTGTCTCAAGAAAAGGCGCAAATAATAAACAAGGGGCATTATGGGTAATGTCAAAGCGGCGAATCTCCGGCGACCACGATTCCCACGGCAACGTAGAAGGGTCAGCATTACAGAAAAAAAGACATTTGTTCTCACTACTTCCAATATTTTACTCAGTTGCAGTTGACCATGTAAACAGTACATTGTTGGTGATAACTAATTTATGGCTACAGCATGCACAGAAACAGTTTTAAAACAACAATGACGTAAAGTTTTAGCTAGGCATTAACGGTGCTAGCACATCATCTCTCAGTTCACTCCCCCAATGTGTCAGCTGGTCCTGTAATAGCAAACAAAAAACAAAGCTCTTTTCATCTTTTTTATTAATAGTATTTAGCTCTTTTCAATCTAGCCTGCGTAACAAGCGTTTCCGTTTGGTTTCGGAGCAAAGAAAGACCGGAACGGAATTTTCGGTTTTGGCCGCGCGAGAAATGGACGAGATGGAACGCGCCATTTTTCACGTGGCCTTTCACTCTCGCTCCTCGTTCGTTGTTCCGAAACCGCACGGAAACGCTTGCTATACAGGCTATTTTCAATCGAGTCTCTTATTTCGCTTATGCTTTGGTCTGGCTTTAGTGGAGATTGTCTGGAAAATAAATTCAATAAGTCCACGTCCCGCACCGCACCACAGACATTTTCGGGTCGTCATGAATCATCTCACCCAATTAGGGAGCTTTAGCACCGACGACGGCAACGGCAGCGAAAACGTCACTTTAAAAATGAGTTCTCGTTTTTTCAAACTTTTCCTCGTTTATTCCAATGTCAAATGAAATGTCAAAAGTGGGAGAATTTCCCTGGAGTTGATTTCTTGGTGACTGCACTAAAGTTTAGAAAGAGAAAGAAAAATTCGTCGTCGCTTGTTTACGTCCTCCATAAAAAGTGAAATTAGGCATTTTCACGTTGTAGTCTTGCAGAGGCGGTAGAGAAATGTACAAAAAAGCGTGATGCACGTGCAAAGTTGTTGTTTTGCTTAATAAACCTATTGCTAAAGCTCCCTAATACTAATATAAAAGCGGAGAAGCATGTAAAAATCTTCATCTCATAAGCGTAGGAGAAAGAAAAAAAATCGAAACAATCACGACTTAGCAGTCGTAACGTCTCCTCGCTAACTTCGTTTTCGCGTTTACAACTACAAATGCGCAGTGAATTTGAATTTTACATGGGGCTGAAGGCTTAAGCGTAAATCTCCAGTATTTCAGGTATTTTGGGCGAGATGACATGTGGACCACATGGACAGTTACTGGTTTAAATCCGTTAAAAGTGGAACGAATAAAATTATTGTAGGTATCTTAAAATACCCTCTGGGAAGTCACAATGTAGTAGCATGCATCTGATGAAAGTGGAACGACGAGAAGATAGAGTGGATGTATCTGATAACATTTTTACCAAAATGATCACCAATTATATAATTATTTTATAACAGCAAATAATTGTATGCTGCGATTTCATATATCCTTGATTTAAATTTCATTTTTTGTACCAACGGTACAACGCACCGGAGGACGTTGCGGTGCAACGCACCGGCAACGCGGAGGTCACGGGTTCGAATGCCGTTGAAGCCCTGATTTTTTCAGGCTTCTTCTTTCCTATTGCTTAAATTGGAAAATTCACTGCGATGATCATTCTTCACTCTCATCTATAACCGCAGTTCAAAATGAATTATTTCATATATTTCACATAATATCATTACCATGCTTTACCATAGCTAAAAAAATGAAATAAATAAATATTATTTCGACCCTTCCAACTTGTTAGAGACTAAATATTCTAAGTACGAGAGACCTGTTAACATTTTCTTATTTTACCTGTGGTACATGAAGGCAGATACTTGATATCTTGAATGCTGCAAGTTTACTCTTATCAGTCTGCATAAAAATGCATAAAATAATTAAAGCTCGTTGTTATTCCTCAGCAGCTAAAAGAATGTCAAAATGAGCATAATCTCAATGCACTAAACTTGAGTCGATAGGGTGACTACGAGAAGATTACAACACGAAGGTAATGAATCTTTATCAATGTTCAGCACTTTTATTTCCCAAGGCCCAGGCCCATGTCCGTAGCAAGCATAAAATGACTGGGGGGGGGGGCTGAGCGAGTGGCCCACATTAACTCCCCCCCCCCGCTTCGGTCCCTTGGTTAAAGCATACTTCTTGGTACATGTCAGATCACTACATTTGTCTACAATACCTTTTGTTCTAGTCTCTAAACGCGCAAAAACCTAAGTTTTACTCTAGTACGGTAGTATATTTTTTACACTGGCAGACCTCTTAGGAAACCAATAAAGTTCAAGAGGTCAAGTTCAGGGATTGTCATTGGTGCATTTCGATCCATTTTGCTTCAGACTATTTTGATGCTTAATAAACAGATATTTTAAAGCTGTTGGTTGTTTTTGGCAGAGCAAAAATACGATTTCGTTCATTTACACAATTCCAAATTGCACAGAAGAACAACAGCACATAATCTTACTATGATCGACAATACTTTGAAACTTTAGCTTCCATTGAAAGCTGACCATTTTAGTAGAAAAATTCCACTTTTGAGCAGAATTTAATTCAAGTCTGAAAATTTCTGGGGGGGGCTCGAGCCCCCCCTGCCCCTCCCCCTGCTACGGGCCTACAAGCAGTAAGGTCAGCCCAGGATAAGCATCGAACTTTACATGTGATGAATCTAATGCTAATTAGCAAAACCTATTGTTGCCAGTCATTAGCCTTAGTTTCGTCCCATGTGAAGCAAAGAAAGTCGAGTCTGATAGCACAAGGGTAGTAAATTCTGACCTTAACTTGCCATATGGGCAAAAGAAGTACTGTAATCAATCCTGTGCATCACTGAAAATGTTTTGGCTGAGTTACATGTAGCAGGAATATTGGGCTAGTACATGCTAGCCACAGCTTGCCCTTGAAAAACTGACCATAACTGACTTTCTTTGCACCCTGTGAAGTCAGACATCTGACTTGCTTACATGTTAGACTGCTGTACCTGCAAATGATGTTTATCCACAAAAAGGAACAGTGACTGTGATAAATTATTGATAACCAGACCAGTGTGTTCTTTTCTACTGATAAGCCTCAAGAGTTGCTTCTCATAGTCAAGGTAGTCAAACTCAAACTTGGCCTGAATATAAAAGACAAAGCATTGGTCTGTGCTTTTCAGAGTTTTTCTTTATTCCTCATGATTCATACTAAAGACCTGATTGGCTCAAGCAATATTATTGGTAACTCAAAGTTTCTTGCTAGCGTAAACTAATATTATTTTATTATAAAAATTTCCACAAAATACCTTGTGTGAAAACAAGATATCTTCGCAGGTGAAAACAACATGTTATCGTCAAAAGATCACCATTGCTATGGTTATATAATAAATCACACCTTCTACAGAAAAAAAATACTAAAGTAAAATCATTTGGTATTTCATTGGTGTTAATAAAATGGAAAATTATATAACGCTCAAGGAGATATGAAATCTATCTTCTCACATAGAAAATTCTTTCATCAACTTTCGCTGTAGCCTGTGAACAGCAGACGCATTTCCGGTCGTCACTTCTCTCCCTCCGAAAAATAGCGTCTGCGAACCTGAGCGGCAAAACGATTTCCGTGACGTAAAACCTTTTGTTTTCATGTTGGCCAATCAGATCAAAGGATAGAATACAGCTCGAGTGAATCCTCGCGACGTCGCGCACTCAAGTGTCTTGGATTTTGGTGAGAGTTACCAAATACGCTTTGGAACGTGAATTTCACTACCATAACAAGGTTTCCTGCGACGTTGAGTGCTGACTTCTTTTTGGAGCAACTGCTTCTTAAGCTAGGTATGTGATGTGGGCCTTTGGTTTCGCTTTATAAAATAAGGCACATGAGATGAACAAAACCTGGACAAAATAATCGCTACAACGAAAGGAAAGTAAAGCTTAACAACATCGCGCTCAGACTTATCTATTTCAATTTAACCAGTGCTGACAAAAGCTGGTGAATCAATTGTACAGACACATCCTTGACTGATTCAGAAATCTCTGACAATCGCTCGTAAGTAAATCAATGATCTGAAATATTATAAACCTGGGCCAGACCCAGCATGAAATAAATAGTTACAGCAGTACATTGATCATAGTCAAGATGACATTTCAGCTACGATGATTCTGCTCATCTTATAAAAAGCTATGGAAATTAAAATCTTGAAAAGAACATGTATTTAAAGAAATGTAAGAACAAATATAAAATGCTTCCGACCTGATCAAATTTCTGTCTTATCCAAGAAGCAACCATGCATAGGAAATCAATTACCAGTCACGTCCTAGGGCTTTCATGATCAAAAATAAAGGATCGATATCTATAAACAATATCTAAAGCGGCACAAGACAAACCATCAAAGAGTTCTCCAAAGCATACTTTCCTGCGAAGAACCAGATAGGGACAGAAGCAACAAATGGCATGATACGTCTACTGTCATTAGGACATTTATCGTTTCGAGTACAAAACAACTAGGTGTGATAAATCATTGACTCCGTAGGCAAATAGATACAAAATTTAATGTCCTCTGATCTTTTCTTCAATAAGAATCCTCTTGATGCTTATTTCATCAATCAGTCCCACAGTCCTGGCAAACTAACTTTCGTAAACGCGTTGTTCTGAGGATAAAGGGCAGCTATACACAAGCTACGTCGTCCTTTCTATTTCGACTTGTAAACATATCCACCGCGCACGATCTTGTGAGAAGTCTCGCAAGTTAATTCTTTGATTTTAAGAGCTAAACCGTGATTGGCTAAAAAGGTTTTACGTCACGGAAATTGTTTTGCTGCTCAGGTTCACAGACGTTATTTTTCGGAGGGAGAGAAGTGACGACCGGAAATGCGTCTGCTGTTCGCAGGGCACTTTCGCTGTGCTCACTTGTAAAATATTCTTCCACACTCAAACAGAAATTTTTCATCTCTGCAGGGCCATGTGACACCCTTTATTTATTTTCAGCAGCACATTGACAAAGTTGACTTAATTAGCCATGTCATCTTGTAACAAATAAAATGAGGCAACAAATGGTATTTCTCAGTTGCTTTCATTGTTTCTTTATGCTGTAATTGCCTGTTAGGGGTGTGCATCCCTTGAAAATACCGAAACTTCAATGCCCTAAAATGCGATTTCCACCATTGTGGGCAGTAAATTGAGTACAAAAGATAATGTATTTTCAATCAATTTGGACAAGTAATGCACATTAAGTCCCAAATTTTTCTTAAATATTTTAAATCTGAAGCAAAAAGTCTGTCTAGGTCCAGCAAATTGAATTTTAATATAAGTTTTGACAGAATCTTTCTTTAATTTAATACTTTATTTCAAGCTTCCAATTTAAGGGAAAAAAGTAGCCAACTTCTCTGAACAAAGCAGACATGACTGTTTTGTCAGTCATCGGTGCTTATTGAAACCCCTGAATATGCCTTGAAAACGCCGCCTATTTCCCCCTTTTTTTCACACCCTATCACAAGCCCTGCAAACATTTTCTGTTATTTTCTTTCACACCTTTTCTAATAATTATTATGGTATTGCTCAAGAATGGTCCCTTGAGATAGAAAGGTCAATAAAAATTAATTTTCTCCAGACACTTTATCTGTCAAGCCATATTTATGCTGATCCGACAACAACATTTTCATCCCAGCAAAAATGTGACAGCGACATTTTCCCCTAACCTACCAGGCGACAGGAAGTCTCAGAAATGAGTGACAAAGCAACAACATACCCCCCCACTGGAAGGCCTCTCAACTACCATAAAACAAGTTACGTCATCAATATGGACTTTAAAGCTTACCATTCACCATTCATCAGATGAAAGTTTGTTTGTAAGTAAATTAACCCTTATACTACTGTACGAGCATGTTACTCTAATCCACAAAATGAAATTGAATGCAGAGTTGTACATGTAAGCGACCAAACTTCAAATGTTTACAGACATTCGCATCACTAACATAAGCAGACTTTACACCCAGAAATAAATATTACGTGCACGTATAAGGTGACAGTAACAGTGGTAAAATATAGTTTGAAAATATAACATAACAGTATTTACCTGAATTAGTCTGTATTCAGAATTCTCATCTCCTTTCCAACGAGAAAAAAGCAAGCAGATAATCTTGTCAATGTCATTCCGTGGCCAGAGAAAGAAATCAATTTCCTGCACACATCCAACTATGTCCTGTACAGAGTTAAAAGAAAAACATTAAATTCCATCATAGGCCATTTCCGAGTTGCCCAAAGCCTGTGCTTCAAAGCCCAGCTACGTGCACGCCTATCACACTGGGTAAAAATTCGGAGCCTGAAACAAAAAACTGGATCCTAACTAACAGATCCTAACACAACACAGCTTTGGTGTAAAGAAGTTGTGAATAAAATTAATGTGAATTCAGATTGAAATAAGAACAGGCTGCAACAATCTGGTTTTGCCAAACAGAAATACTTAGTTAATGGGTATAGAAGATGTCATCAATATTCAGGGGTTCCAATAACCTTTCATGTAACTGCCTGCTGGTGGTAGAATACTTAGGTGGCTGTGACTAGGAAACCGTCAAGGAAAGGTTGTTCCCCTAAAATCTCAACAGATGGCAGTTGGAGATTCTTAAGGTGATGAAAGACTGCTAGCTTTCACTGATACCCCTGAATACTATCAAATAAAATAATGTCATGCATGACCACATACTTTCCTCAAAGGCTGGTATCTTGTAGAATGAAGTTGTACCACATCTTTAGCCAGAAACTGTTTCGAACTATCCAGAGAATACACTTCTTCCTGAAAAGAAAAAAAATGTTTTCCTTTATTTTAAATTCATTATCATTATAAATGACTGTTAACACAAACAAAGGAAAGGTTTTAACTAAACCACATTGTATACAATGTTCAACTCATCTGCATGTGGGAAGGTATGTTTGGGAATGCTGCCAAAGGCAAGTGGTAAGGAGGGTACAAAAAAAATTCCAGGTACCTGGACTCCTTTCATAATAGTGTCTTCAAAGTTGTTGGTCATAACAGGTAGCACATCTTCCACTTCAAACAATGAAGACTTCTTCTTCTGTGAACAAAAATCATAATGTTTCACACGCTTTCTTTCATTTTTTTTCAGCCAAACATCTGACATATATATGTATATCCCAACAGCATGATTATTGCTCACAGAGCTGTGCAGTGAACATAATAGTAAGTCTGAAATAATATGATTAAAGTGAATGATGACATGGTGTATTCCAAGCCCATTATGTGAAAAATAGGATCCTAGTCCTTCTGTCCCAGTAGTCCTTATGGTGGATAGCAAGATTCACAGTCTGAGTAAATCTACATTGTCTATAACTAATATCCAGCAAATACTGCAATTAATGTTTTATGTGGCACTACTCTTGACTGCTGGATAATGATTTAATTGGTGGATAGCAGTACGTATCTGTTGTAGTTATTGGTAAAAATTAAATATTCAGTTTCCTTCGTCTCCTAAACCTAATAATTAGGGTTTGGTCAGACAAAGAATCAACTTGAGGAAGGTAAGAAAACTTTAACTGCAATTTAAGTTTGAGCTACAATATATCCTCCTTTTCAAAATCAGACCCCTGACCTATTGCTTTAAGATCTTGTCACTCTTTGAGTGAACTTCGAGAAGAAATGCTATACTAGCTTTTTCAGATAAAAATCTGATAGGTTGTATTTGTTGGTCTTGGTTTCTTTGTTTTTGCTTTTTGTTTTGTTTTTTTGGTTGGTCGTTTTTTTTCTGAGGGCCATGAAAAGGATAAAACCATGCATTTATTTGGCACATGGTGGGAAGGGGCTGACAAGAGAACTAATAAGGTAATTTACCACAATCCCCATTGAAAGTTTTCCTTTCCTTTAACAGAAGTCATAAGCTGGAAATAAATTCACCCATAACTTTATGAATTGGCTAAAGAACAGCAACACCTTATATGGTTTAAACTAACAAGTTGTCCAATCAAATTCAAGACTGAGGTAGAAAATACACAAAATGTATCTGTTTCAGGACCACCAACAGCCTGTGGTATCAATTCAGTAATTCATGGTTTGATTTTAACGTGTTACCCCACAACCCAGGCAACCCCAGAGACAAGTCCAGCCCTTCGGGACTGGGGTTGGGGAATTGTTGGAAGAGGTCTTGCGCTCGGGCCAGGGGGCAGGGAAAATAAAAAATAACTTCTCTCTCATGCAGTTGAAATGATGGTGGTGGGCCCCAAGAAAGCTTATTTTTAATGGAAAACACAGGAGTTCAGCAGAGAGAGGTTGGACAAGGATAAGCTTTCGAGATTAAAATCTATTCTGTCTGTTGCTCATTATTTCAAGGAAGCACTTCTCATTGTTTTTTTAAATTTAGTAATTCATGTCTTAACCATGTTATACACATATTATCCTACTTTTCTAGAAAACATTAATAAACATTCTAGAAAAAACATTTCATTTTGCCATTTCATGGAAATCAATATAAACCAACAAGGGCAGGGCCCAGTTCTTTGAAGGCCAATTAACACCAACTCAGAGATGCCAACCTCTGGAGACCTAAAATCTGGAGACCCTCTCTTTTTCACTACCCCTTCCCCAGGAAATTTAATGAATGCCCACCCCACCTCCCCACCCCCGATAATTATTGGAATGCCTGATGACATTATATGAAGTCTTACATGAAGTACAAACTATCAAAATTTGCAATCATTGTTTCGATCCTAGAAATAAGGTGACTAAATAGGTGCAAAAACCAGAAACCATACTACGAATAAGAAAAATTCAAGTTTTGAGCTAAAAATAAGCTAAATCTCAAACTAAGGCACAGAAAAGCTCAAAAAAGACGATTTTATCCGGGAGATATGGTGACCCGTATGGGACATCAGGAGATTGGGTCGTATCCAGGAGACTCCCGGATAATCCAGTATGCCAACTTTCCGGGTTTCTTTTTCTTTTGTTTAAAAGCATTTTCTAGGATAATTTTCTTGGTTATTTATAGTGGATCCAATCATGAAATTGCAGACAAAAAAATGAATTTCATATCTTAACCCAGCTTTGAATAACCCTGCCCTGGAGTATGTCCGTGGGGGGAAGGGGGGGTGATGAAAACAAGTCAAATTGAACCATGTATACGTAAGACCATGAGACAAGTCTAGCAACTTTTGAGTTCTTTACCTTAAATCAGCGCTACAAGATATCATCACGTTTAAACAGCTTCCTGTTATAGGCGATACCCCAGTTTAACTTTACAAACAATCAAATGCAAATTACCTTATCCTTGAAAACAACAGCCATGTAAATTTTGAATTCAAATTGATCCGCCAATGATTCCCGCTTTCTGCGGAGTGCCGAGCGTAAACGATTAAGTGTTGCAGATTTTCTCGAGGCGGGATCAGCCATTACAGACTTAACAAACTTTCCAGGGTTAAAAATTCAAAAACAAATCTTTTTGTTGGGGATTTTAGACTTTTCTGAGCTTCAGACGGTCTGTTCTTAAATGGCCGGCCGGTTGAAACGGTTAGTTTCACTGGCTATTTTCTCAAGAAATACAAACAAAATTAGACCAAAAATACATGAGTATCATTTCACATGATCTAAAAGTTTCATTTTCGCCATTCTGATCGTCCCCACAGCGACCTGATTTCGTAAAATTCATGAAAGATTCTGTACTCGATCGATCGTTCTCCACAAGACTTGCCCTCACGCTTTCCTGATAAAATATGGCGTCTAATGACGTCAGGAGCCTCGCTTTGAGTTTGTATACATTCTTTAAATGCCTTAACTTCCATAACATAAAGATGGAGGCCAATTTTTGGAAGGTGCCCATCTTCTTCTTTGTGTCCTTTTGTATTTTCGTCTTCATCATTCTGGTCGTTCAAGCTTTTATGCTTTTCAAGAAGTTGATGCCAAAGTCAAATCGGAGATTACGTGATGGAGTGGTTCTTCTTCATCAAATGCCTCCTAACAACCGAGTTTTAAATGCTTCTTCACCATGTTTAAAATTAGAGACTTATTTGAGAATGTGTAATATTCCTTATGAGAGCGAATACAGCTTTAAGATGTCAAGCAAAGGTAAAGTTCCGTGGATAGAATACAATGGTAGATCGGTTGCAGATTCTAATTTCATTGTGCGTTTCCTCAACGAAGAGTTTAAAGTTGACCCAGATGCTCACTTGAGCGTTGTCGAAAAAGCCATTGCCCACACCATGATCGTAACACTTGAGGAAAATACCTATTGGTAAGCACTCTTGTTGCTTATTTTCTGTCAATAAACGTACAGTAATTGACGCACATTATTTTATTATTTATCAGAGTTCAGGGGGCGTGTCAACCTGTGTTGGGGATGCTGAATGAACATGACTTCGTGAGGCTAATAAACCCCTTGGCTTCCCTGTTCAGCTGTACTTTTGCTAACCTACTTATTAGGTGCTGGTATTTGTAGGGCAGGGGGGAAATTTCAAGGACAAGTGCAGGCACAAGGGGAGAATATGAGAGGAGGCCCCTCTGCATGTTCCCCCTGCATGCTTTATGGCTGGCAGTCTAACATGTACCTTTATTAGGGACTAGTTATATTGAGTAATTTTAATTTTCAGTGGACAAAAACCATGTACCAGAATATTTTCAGCTACATTGCATTCTTTTTACACTTTTCAGGGGCTATATCTACATAATAATTTTAATTACTCAATTTCCTGATGCATTCTATCTTAATAATAATTCATTGTCTCTAACTTCTTTTCTGTTTTCCATTCAATTCAAAGGACATTGATGTATCATATCGTTGAGGTTGATCCAGCCGATACAAAATCAATGTCACCTTTGCTCAGTGTGACACCTTATCCCCTCAAATATGTTGTGTCTTGGATGTTTTACCGTGTCTTGAAAAACTACCTATGGAGTCATGGAATTGGCAGACACACCAGGGAGGAGATTTATAGCATTGCAGAGAATGACCTGAGAGCTGCCTCAGAGTTGTTAGGGAATAAAAGGTATACCATGGGGTCCAAACCTTGCCTTTTGGATGCTGTGTTGTTTGGATTAGTTTCAGTTCTCATCTGGAATGTTCCTACGAGCCGTCAGGCCAATCTGATCCGATCAGAATTGAAGAACTTGGAAAGACATTGTTACAACATAAAAGAGGAATATTTTCCAGACTGGGATCAGCTTATTCTTAAACATAAAATCTCTTAATAAGAGACTGCCGGTTATCATGGAGGTCACAGCAATATTACTAAAGGCTATTCATTTAAATTTGTTTTCTGTTTTATTTTAAAAAATAAGAAAAAATTGATTTTGAGTTTTTGTATTGGAGTGTAAAGGACAGGCTTTTTCTAAACTGTTTCTGATAGCAGTTTATCAATATTCACTTGTACTTCAACATCTCCACTATTAAAAGCCTTCATCAAAGCCACCATATTAAAATTTGTGAGGGAGACTAAGTTTGATACAAATGAAGTTTTAAAAGTTCATGCAGTTGGGCCTCCACACTCTGATTTCACCAAAAGTTGTAAGCAATGTTTTGCTTTGGAAGCTGTAACTTGAAGTAATAAAAACTTTGTACTAAAATTAATAAAAAATATTTCTTAAACTGAAATTTTCACATTTTGTTATTGAGACATTGACATTAATAATGGTAATTAATTACTCCCTGAATTATACTCCACTCAGTGCTATTACCAAATTACACATTTCAGTTATTTCTCTGGAAGTTTGGCTGTTACTTATATTCTTAAAAAAAAATCATTTTGCTCCTAGTCTTGTTCCCTTTTTAGAGCCTACTGTAATTTACTTAAACAATGTTTGCCATCCTCTAATAAGCCCCACCTAAACTCCATCCTAAATAAGTACAAAACTACCCTTGAAGAACACACAATGCTCATTACAGGCTTTGAATTCAAGAGTGGTTCTTATAATATAAAAATTTTGAAGAACTGCCAGAACTAATAACTAAAAATTTCTGTCAACTGCAAGAATAGAAACTCGTAAAGTTTTCCGTGCATTGTACACAACAAGTGTGTTCATCATGATACAATACAACTGTGCCACACTTAGGGAAAGAGACAGTGACATTTTTAAAAGCAGAGTTCTTGTTGTTCCTTTTGCTCATATGCATAGTTCTTGAGATAAAGTTGTCAGTAAATAAATAAGCACTGCTAGATTCACATAAGTGCTGCATTCAAACGAAATTGAATAGCTTGTAACTATTGTAGTGTCCCAACAATGCCCTTCAAGGGATAAAACTGAAAGTACACATCTCATAGAGTTCATAGTGACATGATACATACATAATCGTACAGATTTGTTTTGTTACTAAGTAAATTAGAGAGCTAATTAGAGAGATCTCGGTAAGTTGTGCTAGTACTCGCTAGACATCTTTGAGGAGTAACCAGAGGCAGTAAGCTGCAGTTGGACAAACATGTGAATAACATTATTTTGCAAGTCAGCCTCTTTTGCCATTAATTAAGAACATGGGAGGAAGAATTCACAGATTTCAGTCAAAATCAGACTGTGAAAGGACAGTTCATGTCATTGTTACATCCAAACTTGGTTATTCTTTAGAGATTTATAAACTTCATGTTAGGTTACTGTAAGAGCATTGAGTCTTAATTGTAAAATGCTCTAAACATATTTATTATTATTACTGTTATTATTATAAAAAAATGCTTTAGCTCTGATCTGGTGGATGTTGTACCAAGGGAGCAAGCCATAGCAAATGGTTAAAGGTCCCTTGGGTTACTTCTCCTCCTTCAACTGTGCAATACCTTCCTTAAGATACTTGCTGTTCCCAACAAAGCTGCTTTTGCAGCAAACCCATATTAATGGTAATCCCCAGCTTGTCAAGCCATGTATCCAATCTTTTGCTTACTGCACCAAGCGCACAACTACTACCAGTAGCACTTCCGCAAATCTAATACCCCATAATTTTCTAATCTCCCTCTTCAGACGTTATTATTGTTATTATTATACTCTTCAAAATATGGGCCAGACAGACAGTTTTCTCTCGTAATGTGAGTGATATAAAGAACTGCGGAGCTGCCCCTTGTAGTCAAAACCAAAGGTAAAATGGTCAGTCCGGATGAATAGCCACTTCCTAGAGTGTAAGAGAAGGGCTAAGGAGATGACTTCCTCACAAGATCCACTATGTAATGCGAACAAGAAAAAGACAGGATACATCATGGTTATGAAAGAACTTTCGGAGCAGAAAGGATATGGTCACCTCGGCTTAAAAGGGCAAAATTTACGTGATCAAGCCTCGAGGTTAGAAAGAGCACAAGAATGTTCTGTGGATAATAGTACTTATAGTGCAAATGGGACGAGTGTCATGGATATAGATGAGATCGACCAGCCGGAGTATAGTGGTGTAGCGGGATCTGTAAGCCTGTCATTTTTTGCCATTTCATCTGTCTTACATGTACATCACTGTTTCAAGGCCATGTTGCTTGCCTCAATAGCATGACAGTCACTTTAAAAAAAAAGAGTTCTCTGTGGTAAAATCTCATGGTCTGCAATGGGAAAGCAAAAAAAAAAGCTAAAAAGGTCTATTGACTGGTTGCCAATTTAGACCCAACATGACACTTCATACAAGCTGTTCCGTTGAGTTTTCCACTCTCATAAACTGGTTTCGGTTCAGGTAAGCCATCTTTCAAAACATCTTCATTTGTAGGTTCTTTTAAAACACAGCAGACCTTTCTCCCTTGATATTCATGTCTTGCCTTCAAAACTATATACCCACGGCTCTTTCCTGTAATACTATCAATAGGTAACATTGACTGAAACAACAGATTAAGAGGCACCCAGTAGGGAGGGTATTTGAACCTTGCTGTATCAAAAATGAGTACAGAGTTAGTATCAACGTCCAATGCAGCAATGGGGCTAAAATGACCATCTCCAGTTTGCCCAAGTGTCCTCCTTGAATATGATATTGCCATGAATTCCTCCGGGTTTTCTTCATCGAAATTTTCCTCCCCATCGCTTTGTTTCAGTCGTCCACCGGTACAAACACGACGAACTGTTTGGATAAATTCCTCGTACTGTTCTTTAGAATCAACCGGCCGAACAAGGCTTGCACTAGCGCCATTACAGTCTGCCAAGCAAACAAATTCCTCCAAAGTGATCCCCGAAACTTTCACATCCTCTAAAGGGCGACAACACTCCAACAGCTCTTCCGAATACCACCGCCAAATTGTTTTCCAAACACGCTGAGGGTCGATGCGAAGTGAGTTCAGAATTATCGCCAAAGTACTTAACCCACAAAAGGCGGGCTCGGCCTGAGTATTGAAACATGATGACAAAGCTAAGTAAGGTACAGCATGGCCTGATTGGAAAGAACGACAAAGGCGATTTTTGGACTCTGTAGACCGATAATCAACCAACTTGGAGGGAAGTGACCTCCCATAGAAAGTTTGAGAAGCCATTTCGCTTAGTGGCCAAGCCTTTCGCCTCTTCTTCGGGGAAGACTGGATATGAACCGTCGCAAAGATAAGGCTGTGGAAGAAACATTTTTGATAGAGTACACGAGGAATAGACCACGTTCAAATAGTAACATTTTAACATGATTCCGGGGCCTTAGGGTCAAAATTGCAAATTTTTCAAGACTCCAATATATCGCAACTGGAGCGAACTGGAGCCTTGGCTCAATCTCGTCCCCAGAGCCTTCGTTACTTTTGTCCAGCGGATGGGGTAACGGACGCTGTTAGGGATCGCCCTCTGGGAGGCCTCTGGGAAGATTGGCCTTGACCACATCCTTGACCACAGAGAAAACGTCGGAAGAGAATCGGGCAGTCCAAAAACACGGAATCTGGATTCCGGAAACGAAATCAAATATCAATGATAGGTAAAAATAGTATTTCACATACAGTACCATGATTTAAGTGCAATCCAAAGAGAATTTGGTTTAGTTTGTCATGTCTTTGCAATTCTCTTTACTGTATTCTTGTTATAAATATGAAGAGTTATGGAGAATTATGGAGATCGAGGAGGGTGTTATCCGTCGAGGCCGTAGGTCGAGGCCGAAAACACCCTCCGAGATCTCCATAATTCTTCATATGATACGAAAGCCGAATTCAATAATTGTTTTATTCTTCATTCAAAATAATTCCTAGTTTTAAAACAAAGCTAAAACATGCTTACCTCCATCGATGTTAAGTTCTGATCTTCGATAGTGCACGTCAGGGGCTCCTGTGCACATTTAAGGTTGTTCAGCTCTGCAAATATTCTCTAAATAGCAGATGTCGCCCTTCGAGTTGTGTTTTTGCTGTTCTTGCCATGTTTTTAACTATAATTTCGCCTAGTTCTTACTCTTGAAACGAGTGAAATGTCCGCCATTTTTTGTTTTAAAAACCAAAACAACTCAACCTCGTCCCCAGGTCTTCTCGGTTAACGATGCATTAACCTGCAAGAAGGCTGCACTTTTGACGTCATCGGTTCATAAAACGCAAAATTCCTCCAAATTTGGTCATCAGTAGCTGGATATGGTCAATTATGCGTGTGCTTTTGGCCAATCAGAATTGGGGAAATATTTAGAATGAATAATATAAATGTGTCACCTACAGGGAAATATAGGTGTGCCACAGATTCTAAAAATGCGAAAAAAAGAACAAGGCCAATATCCAGCCTCCTTGCAGAACCCTGGGAACGAGGTTGCCTCCTTGACCGAACAACCTTGGTCAACAAGTGATTTATTATATGGCCAAAAAAGAACTTTTTCTCGCGGGACCAAAGTGGGATATCCTTAGCTGGCAGGATGGGCTCTGCGAGGAATGACTATAATCATGAGGACACCTCATATTTATTACATAACGTTATGCTCCTCGGAAATAACAATTTATGCAAATTTATTGGGCGAGACAGTTGCCAAAGGAATAGGGTTGTATGATATAGGGCCTATTGCCGAAGTGAAATGATTAGGGCTGAGAACTCTTAATCATGAAGATTGGTTAGCTTTCAAGTATGTCAAAATTAACTTGTGTCGGTAGTTAGCCCTTGATGGTGTTGTGGATACAGATTTGGATTATAAATTAAATGATGCTAGTTCATGTCCTAAAAACTCTGCTTTCTTCCGTTTTCATTCTTCTCTTATTAACTACTTCAAGTTATAACATTCCTTTCATGTATTTTGAGAAAACATGACAATCTAATTTTGGGGTATCCATTCCAGTCTCAACCATAATGCCCGAGGGGTGGTAACTCCCATACTGGCCTATACCAGGGAAGCCTCCACATGGAAGGGGTCCTTTTAGCCTTGGGGGATACAAAAGGATAGGAATTTCACATGGAAAGGTAGGGGAAACGTGCAATCATTAGGTTTTCAAAATGACGACGCGAAAACC
This sequence comes from Porites divaricata, assembly GCA_038088405.1. Taxonomy (NCBI): domain Eukaryota; kingdom Metazoa; phylum Cnidaria; class Anthozoa; order Scleractinia; family Poritidae; genus Porites; species Porites divaricata. The sequence goes on from JBBMOI010000001.1 coordinate 18,936,756, forward strand.
GACTAGAGCACTAGCAGAACGAGTCAAAAACTGAGCACAAGAAGCCGTCTTCAGTACTTTCCGCACGCTTTGGCGCTTTCATTTCACTTTACATTGTCCGTGCAAAATCTGCCCATTGAAAGAGAACGACGCGATATTTTCCTATGCTTAAGCTGAGTTAAATACGCTCACATTTGATTTAATGCCAATTCATGCTTTTATTGAGCATTTAACACACATTTTTTGACAACATGACAGCAGTTCGTCTTCTAGTATTCGTCTCCGTCATCATCCTCGCCTTCATCAGCTGCAGAATCCACGCCAACTTCCTCGTAATCCTTCTCCAGGGCAGCTAAATCTTCACGAGCCTCAGAGAACTCTCCTTCCTCCATACCCTCACCCACATACCAGTGGACAAAAGCACGCTTGGCATACATCAGATCAAACTTATGATCCAGACGGGCCCAGGCCTCAGCAATAGCTGTGGTGTTACTCAACATACAAACAGCGCGCTGAACCTTGGCCAAGTCACCACCAGGAACAACTGTGGGAGGCTGGTAGTTGATGCCCACCTGGAAAATGAGATAAATTGAGAGAGCTCGACTGACACCTCCATTTTCCTAGCTTGTCTTTTAAGGTTTGAAAAACTAATAACATGCGCAAAAACATTGAAGAACTGCTTGTACTGAATTTAAGCAAAATTTTTAAGGCAGTTACACGAACCTTGAAGCCAGTAGGGCACCAGTCCACAAACTGAATGGTTCTCTTGGTTTTGATTGTCGCTATAGCTGCATTGACGTCCTTGGGTACCACATCACCACGATACAGCAGACAGCAAGCCATGTATTTGCCGTGACGTGGGTCACATTTTACCATCTGATTGGCTGGCTCAAAACAGGCATTGGTGATTTCAGCAACACTCAACTGTTCATGGTAGGCTTTTTCAGCAGAGATAACTGGAGCATAAGTGGCCAATGGGAAGTGAATACGTGGATAAGGAACCAAGTTGGTCTGCATAAAGAAGGTGAGCGATACATTTACCCATGAAAGGATAAACCTTGTTAATACACAGTTTACATTGTAAATTCAACAATGAATAAAAAACAAATGAATGATCTTCTCTCAATAGTATTTGGTTGAAGGTGGAAAAATCCTCTTAACAAATATTTTAGAAGGACGATAACAATGTTTGCACTGATCTCAAACTGAGAAAACCAGTTGACTCTCACAGGACTGGCCCCGCCGAGGAGTTGAGCCTGGACTCTCAAGAAAAGAATCCAGCAAAAAGGATAAGGCAGCCGAGATTCCAATCAACCGTCTTCGCATGATCACGGTCAGCACACTGTTCGCGGGCGACTCTTATTGGTAGAGTAAATGCAACTATGTGCCTTTGCCATACATGGTGTCATGACAATCTAGAATCTAGAAACGTCATTAAACTTATGGTCTTACGCATTAACTGTTTGCTAAAGATAAGTTCGTTCGAATATAAACATAATTAGGAAATTCGAATGACACAATCGTGGTCAAGCATCCTGATCGAGCACTCGCTCATCCGCGCTGCTTCAGTGTCAGTGCCAAAGAACCCGCAGTAAGATAGGTTTGACTAAATGGTTAACATAGTAAAGATATAAGTTTATCAATAGTAACTATAGTATAAGCAGGAACAGCACCTATTGAGTGAATCAGTGATATGAAAGAACGATGACACATGCAGCTTGAAAAGTTGGCCTAATTTTTTCCAGTTGGAGTTAGTTCTTCTCCTTGTCTTTGTTCGTGTAGTTCTAAAAGCCAACCGTTAATAGTAAATAGTTTCATTGCACTTAAATTTACTTGTTAGTTTATAACGGTGTTTACTCCCTACATCTTGAATGATCATGGCATTTATTTTGCGATGTTGCCTTTAGTACTACACGTATGTGAGCCTTTCTATGGGTACCTGCGGTGTCGTTTTTGCCGCTCGCTTTCCGTCAATTATGAAATTGTCACAAATCAAAACTTTTTTGCGAGATAAAGCCACTAGCGAACTTGTGCAATCAGCACAACGGCGGACGGAAACGAGGCAATAAAAAAAGAGAGGTTTAATTAAGCAAAATAAAAACTGCCGAATGTGCAACACACCTTTGGGCATTTTTCTTTGCCGTCTTCGCACGACTAACGTTGTCAAACTTGGTCGGAATGGCAATGAGATCGTCGCTTTATTATCCAGGATCGTCGTTTCATAAATAACGGTCGTTGCGACTTAAATTCCGTCGAAATATCCATCTAGGGTTTTCCTGTCATTTGCCCTGTTGCTCACAGGGCGAGTGTTCTTCTATTCTAAAACCTGATTCTCTGACAATTAGCATTGAAAACAGTTGTTAAATCGACTTCCTAATGATGAACAGCTACTACATTAAGATATTAGGGAGCTTAAGCAAGGACGACGACGAGGACGACGACAACTTCGAAAAACAATAGGTTTAATGATCAAAACAACAGCTCTGCACGTGCATCATGCTTTTTAGTACATTTCTTTGACGTCCACTGCACGATTACGACGTGAAACCTCCGACGTTTTATGGAGGACGTGGACATACGAAGACGAATTTTCCTTCCTTTCTTTTGAACTTGAATAAAATCCTTAAGAATTCAACTCCAGGAAACGTCGCCTACATTTGACATATTGAGCGAGTCCAAATAAACGCGATTAATTTTGAAAGAACGCAAATTCATTTTTTTAACGACGTTTTCACTGCCGTCGTCGTCGTAGTTGCTTAAGGTCCCTATTTGCTTGTAGGTGCAATAATTAGTTATGGTGAATTTTCATCCTTGCAAAAGCATTTTTACGTTCATGTCTGGCGTGATCTTCCCACCCTAACCACGATATGTCAGACGATTCAAAAGGCCTCGAAATATGTGGTCAGCAGGATCACGAAATCATTCACAGGACACTGAAGCCCATTCTATCTGTCGATTCTGGTTTCTTGAAAAAGCTAGCAACACCTTACCTGGAACTCAGTCAAGTCGACATTTAGAGCGCCATCAAAGCGCAGTGAAGCAGTGATGGAGGATACGATCTGACCAATCAGACGGTTCAGGTTGGTGTAAGATGGTCTTTCTATGTCCAGGTTACGACGACAGATGTCATAAATGGCTTCATTATCCACCATAAAGGCACAGTCAGAGTGTTCCAAGGTGGTGTGAGTGGTCAGAATGGAGTTGTAAGGTTCAACCACTGCTGTTGCAACTTGCGGTGCTGGGTAGATAGAGAACTCCAATTTGGATTTCTTGCCATAGTCAACAGACAGTCGTTCCAAAAGGAGAGAGGTAAAGCCCGATCCAGTACCTCCACCAAAAGAGTGGAAAACAAGGAATCCCTGCAAGCCTGTGCACTGGTCTGCCTGTGATATAAAACAGGGAAATAACTTTCAAAATACCTCCAAAAAACCACAGAAGTTTACACTGAACTAAACAATATCTATATATAAAGGTTCTTGAATACCTACCAGCTTTCTAATCCTGTCTAAAACCTGATCGATCATTTCCTTTCCAACAGTGTAGTGCCCACGAGCATAGTTGTTAGCGGCATCTTCTTTGCCGGTTATCAACTGTTCTGGGTGAAACAGCTGTCTGTAGATACCTGTGCGAACTTCATCTGTGAAATATAGAAGAAAAGGTCTAGTTATGACCATTTTAAGTCATGTCAATAACTTTCGTTTTGCGTTTACTGTGCCGGTATCAGATAGGCCCAAAACGATAAGCATTTTCTACAAAAAGTTTGGCTTCGGTGTCATATTGGTCTTTAAATGAACCAATTCTTAAAAGTAAGACGCATGACTGATAGAATTCGTGTCATCGATTTATCTCTGGGAACGGAAGCAATATTTTATTGAATATGAACAAGTTGAACTTTGGTTCCACCAGCGTCACGAACATTGTCTGAGGTAAAGTCTTTGCAAGAATATAAATCTCTTGTAACAATAAATATCTTCGTTTGCTATACATGCAAGAAAACACTCCACTTAATTTAATGTTCACAATTTCTGTCAATTTCAATAGCACCAATATATGTAAATTTTATAGATATTTTGAATTAAAAAAAAAAATGAATGACATGCTAAGTAACGCCATACAAACCAGTAGTTCAATTGCAAATTTCTACCTACACGAAATAGTCAGGATTCAGCGAGGGACGATTGTATCTCTATTTCAAACTTGGCTTCATAACAAACTTAGAACGTTGCAATAAAAAAGCCGTATCTTATCAATTCATACCTTAAAATTGCGCTTAAGGACCGTGGTCAATATATTATCGGCTCATAATTTTTAATCTTAATATTCTGCTTCTTAAAAATGTTTTCGTTTACAACTTTGGCGATATATTAAATAAGATATTTTAAATTGTCCTTTTCTGCGCAGATTTTTCAACTTACAAACCTTTATTTTATTTGTACTGCTAGATTATAAAACAAAGTTTCCTTTTCTCACCGACTACGGTGGGTTCCAAATCGACGAACACAGCGCGAGGAACGTGTTTTCCCGCTCCAGTTTCGCTGAAAAACGTGTTGAAGGAATCATCTCCTCCACCGATGGTTTTGTCGCTCGGCATCTGGCCATCAGGCTGAATTCCATGCTCCAAGCAGTACAACTCCCAACAAGCATTTCCAATCTGAACTCCGGCTTGGCCAACGTGGACAGAAATACACTCACGCTGAAACGGTTAAAGCAAAATCAACAAAAAATCAATCAAATTTCATTGCCCGCCGCTAAACGTTGCAAGGGTGGAGTTTCAGTATCCATAAACTGTGAAAAGAGAGAGCTTCTTGCTACCTTGAAACCTTCGAACGTTTAAAAAGAAAAGGAAATACTTTCAAAGTGTAACTCCGGTAATAAATATATGGAAAGTCAGCTTACCATTGTCAGAAATAATCAGAGATTTTCAGTCTTGCAAATGATGAACAAAGTGAAAGCCTCTCCGCCGATAAGTGACCAACCGGACGAAGAACTTGTAACCAACGGCCGTATGAAGTGGTTTGTACTGGGCGGGCTGGTGTTCTTATAACTATTTTCATTTTTCTCGAGCCCGCAATACTATTCAAGTGCATGTATGGATGGCGACGTGCGTGGCACGATATTACGTCTCACCTGTATTAGCCTAATGTTGCTCAAAAATCTCTGAATAAAACGTACTATTAAATCTAAAAATTAACGGGTGTTTCTCAATAATAGCTTGAGAAACGTCTGCCGAATGATTGGCTGATATCATTAAATTAAATCGCAAAACAACAATGACAACAACAGCAACGTGCATATTTATTAACTGAGAGAGAAAGCGTAGAAAACAGTGCTACGGAACGGATAGAAGTTATGTGACTAAAAAGAGCGAAGTTCTGAATATGTTTGACGAATCAGTCAAAGTAGCAGAACCTTGAAGCTGGCTGCTGGTTGGTCAGGAATAAGGAAACGAAAAGAATGAGAGAGAGCAGTAATTTAAATTAAACTAATATATCATTGTATGTAGGACAAAAGAGGAGTTTAAATAGCAAAACACCGATGAAAATACAATTACATGTAACAATTCAGGTAATTAAAGTGAAACCAGTTTTGAGCTCTGAAAGGGCTTTGATAGTGTTAATGAGAAAAAAATGACTGATTTTTTTTATGGCTCAAAGAAAGTGGCCAAAATGGTGGTCCTGTCAACGGTGGGCTGGATTTGCGTTGTTCCGCTGTCACTGTGCGCTTGATTCAAAGAATTACACGGTCAAATAATTTGATAGCCTGAATTTCATCCGATTTTTTTGAGAGGAGAAAACGACTCGAAGCAATCGGATGAATTTCAGGCTATTAATTTGAATGTTGGTAACCCCTTATTTTTTTAAAGGCAGAGGAGCTGGATAGAATAGCGCTTTGTACTAATGACGTCATGAAATGTTAGACCCCCCACTTGACTCAGACAAACAAACTCCACTTCTTTGAGAGCTACAAGGGAAATGGCGAGTAGTTCGCTTCATTCCCTTACAGTTCTGACCGAAGAGGACGGCGTTCCTGGCTCCAAATTTGAAAGAGAACCGGAAGAATACACTGTAGACCAGCTAAAACGGTGGTTAAAATGTAGGGGCTTAAAATTAAGCGGTAAACGAGAAGATCTTGTACAGCGAGTGGTGGGGGGGACAGGGGGGTCACAATCTCCCGCCTCCCGTACCCCGTTCTCCCGCCTCCCGTACCTTTTTGTCCCTTTGTCTCCCGACTCCCGCCCTTTATTGTGTTTCTCCCGTTATCGTGTAAATGACGCTGTTTGACTCCCTAGTCAGATTCTATTAGGAGTGCTTTGGTCTTGTTTAAAATAAAAAAAATATGTTGTAAAAAATTGTGTTGTAATTCGAACACTCAGACGAACGTCAACTCTGGCCCTGTTACGACAGCGACTTTACCGTACATCAGAGGCACCTATATTATTACAATATACGTGTTGCACACAAACCCATAACCACCTTACGAAGTCTGCTTACTAAGGTCAAGGACAAAGACAAACCGGAGGACAAACAGGGAGCAGTATACAAGATCAAATGCTGCGACTGCCAGGCTTCTTACATTGGTGAAACCGGCAGAAACCTTAGCACGCGACTGACCGAACACAAAAAAGTGACGAGGAATGGTGACGTCAACAATCACATTGCTGAGCATCATTTACAGACGAAACATCAAATTGACTGGTACTCAGACTAATATCAACGTCTTACTTTAGAAAGCTGGTTTACTAACTTAGAACAAACGCCACTGAATCGTAGCCAACAGTTACCAGCGCCGTACAAACAACTTATTGACGAGATCAAGCAGAACTAACTACGAGAGAACGACTGGAGAACTGACATTTTGACTAACAACAGACGCCTGTTTAACTGTGACAATAGACGGATCGAAACGCACCAATTATATCCTCGGAGACCCAGGGGCAGATAGTAGGGGCGAGGGAAAGTCTAAATGGGCGGAAAATAACGGCACGAAGAAAAGTAAAGAACGGCGAGAAGAGTCCCTGGGGACAATGTCTTACCAGACCAGTTCCAAACGGTCGCCGCCGTTCTGGCTTCTGATTGGTGCCAGAAAACACATTGTCCCCAGGGGCTCTTCTCGCCGTTCTTTACTTTTCTTCGTGCCATTATTTTCCGCCCGCTTAGACTTTCCCTCGCCCCTACTATCTGCCCCTGGGTCTCCGAGGATGCACCAATTACTGATTACGAGTCTTCATAGCCAATAACATCGTGACGTAATTGACCAATCAGATCAATAACCAGAGTATAATACCATCAACTGACGTGATACAACTCACTTTGACTCTGAAGATGACTACCGCACAGGTTGTCGTAGCCTGCGCGCAGACGATAACTAAACTCTGATTAGTACTGTCTGCGAAGCAGCGCAGAGATCCTTGTTCTTGACCCCCAACGGACTCAACGAATTACCGGAAGTGCGTTTCGAATTTCCTTTCAACCTGATTGGCGATCACGACAAACAAAACAAAGGCCTTTTTTAACTGGCCAATCGTGGCGCGTACTCAAATCTGGGTACACAGCTGGATGCCCAGAACAAGGATTTCGGCGCTGTTTCGCAGACGGAGTTAACCAGAGTTTAACTTCGTCTGCGCGCAGTCTAAGGTTGTCGAAACGTCAGTCACTGTCAACAACATCAGTCCTATTCAGGACTACGTTCACCCGGACGATCAAACTCAACCTACTTTTGAAATCGAACCACTCCGCACTTTCCAGCGCAATCAAATAATTGAAGCGCAATTCCTTCGACACAAGTTTACACCACGCGGCAAAATCTTCACTGACAGTGTTTTGTGAGCTACAGTCGTAAGGAGCGAGCTCCAAGGAAGGTCTTCCATGGAAGGATTTTTCCCCACCAAACCGAAAAATACTAAGACCGATCAAAATGGTCTTTAACGACATTTGACCTGACTCGCTTTGTCGTTCTTATACGGAGAATTTCGACGGCTAGCGAGACAGACGAGACACTGACACGACTGACACAGTCGACACACGTGTACATATATCATGCTATCTCATTCATGCCCTATGATGTCAGCGACTTGGAAAGGTTTCCAATTTCACAGGAAGTAATGTCGTTTTTTTTTTTTATCCCGAGCACGAATTTTCGTTTTTTGACTTTTCTCGTGTATAAAATTTTGCTTTAAGCCTCGGAAAACGTTAAATGGAAGTCAAGAAACGTTGTTGGGTTCGTTTCTTTGACTGGGAGTAAGCAGTAACAAAAAAACAGCTTGACATTTTGAATTTCTCTCCCGCTTCCCGCCATCGTAGAGATCCCGCCTCCCGCCCTTTCTTCTCCCGCCTCCCGTACCCCTCCCGCCCCCTGTTCTCCCGGGCTCCCGCCCCCCTGTCCCCCCCCCACCGAGTGAGAGACTGTGTGAGGAGCGGGAATTATTACACCCTTGATCCGGCAATCGATCAAGGAAAATGGTTTGCTGCCAAAGTTCTTCAAGAAAATTCTAATGTAAAGACAAATTCTGGATCGATGTCCACTCCGTGTATTCCGTCGACTGGCTGGCGTGTTTTTCCGTCCAAAACATTCCTTCGTTCTTCAACTATGGGCACGTGCATTACTACGCGCTAGAATCCATCCAAAATGTAGCCGATCATCCTGAAGACATCGAAGATGGGCTGGGGCACATTAAACAATTTCCTGAAACGAGCCCCATGAAAAGATGTTTAGCAGTAAGAATCTGAAAGAGGCCACACTTAGCCAAATTTTTAATGCAAATTTAAGAGTTTGTTATCCCGCACATTTTATGACAAGAGAATGGCTCATTTTTTAAGTGTTTTGTGACGAACACTCACTACCGGAAGAAACAAAAGTCACAGTGGCGGATCTAGGGGAGGGGATCGGGGAGCCCGCACCCCCCTTATTTTTAAACCAAACTGAGGCCCGAAGGGCCGAAAAAACATTTTTTGTAGACCGGCCCTCCCCCCTTATCTCAGAGTCTAGATGACCGCCCCCCCCCCCCCCGTGTCTTAAGGTCTGGATCCGCCACTGAGTCAAACTCCAATTAAGAACCCGTTTACATGAAGGTGGGGGACCCCAGGTAGGTGAGGTAACATGTGGCGGGTTGCCCCACCTAACATGAAAACGTGATCACATTAAAATGAGAAATTATATGGACAGGCGGGTTACCTCACATAAGCGTGTTACCTCACCTATCTTGGGTCCCCCACCTCCATGTAAACAGGCCCCAAGTTTTCTTCGAACTACGATGCGTTTCATCCCGAGACACGGCAAATCTTTTTCGTAAATTCAAATCTTCGTAAATACCCGGTGCCACAGCTACTAGTTTTCACCGCACATTAGACCGCACATAAAAACCAAATCTAAAATGATCAGCGAGATCATTCCGGCCTTTTGATTTTTACGGTTTTTCTCGTATTCTTTCGGTACTTTTTTATCTCACGTAATCACACATTGAGTTTCATGTAAATTTAAGCTTTTATTGGGCTTACAGCTCATTTTTTTCTGAACCGTTCTAGTACTCGTCTCCTTCTTCGTCCTCGCCTTCATCACCTACAGAATCCACGCCAACTTCCTCGTAATCCTTCTCCAGGGCAGCTAAATCTTCACGAGCCTCAGAGAACTCTCCTTCCTCCATACCCTCACCCACATACCAGTGGACAAAAGCACGCTTGGCATACATCAGATCAAACTTGTGATCCAGACGGGCCCAGGCCTCAGCAATAGCTGTGGTGTTACTCAACATACAAACAGCGCGCTGAACCTTGGCCAAGTCACCACCAGGAACAACTGTGGGAGGCTGGTAGTTGATGCCCACCTGAAAAATGAATAAGTTCAAAAACACTTTATTCGCCGCTGGTCTGCTTTTCTCTTTTCCGGTTGAAAGATACAATACAATTAGGAAAATCACTGTAAAGGTAAAATAAACATGACGGCATGCGACAACGACGACGGCGCGCGTAGATTTTAAACCAATTTGTCCAATGGCAGAACGGAAAGTCACCGTAAGTCACCCTTAGTACTTTCCACTCTTTTCGCCTTTTTATTTTACGTTGAGTTGCCTTTACTGAATTAGCCTGGAGTAGAAAGCGTTTCCGATTGATTTATTGCGCGAAAGTTATATCGAGAAATATGGACGTAGGGTGAGGGTGAGGGGAGAAGAGAAAAACTTTTCTCCCCTTCCTTCTCCTCCCTCTTTTTCGTTCTCGTTACAACTTTCGCGACGAAGTCTCGCAGAACTTGCTACTCAGACTATCACTCAATCTGCCTATAAACGTGACTACACAGCCAACCTTGAAGCCAGTAGGGCACCAGTCTACAAACTGAATGGTTCTCTTGGTCTTGATTGTCGCTATAGCAGCATTCACGTCCTTGGGTACTACATCACCACGATACAGCAGACAGCAAGCCATGTATTTGCCGTGACGTGGGTCACATTTCACCATCTGATTGGATGGCTCAAAACAGGCATTAGTGATTTCAGCAACACTCAACTGTTCATGGTAGGCTTTTTCAGCAGAGATAACTGGAGCATAAGTGGCCAGTGGGAAGTGAATACGTGGATATGGAACCAAGTTGGTCTGGAAAGGAAAAAAAAGACACGTGCAAAATGTTCACCTACTTATAAACACTTTTCACATGCCTTAAACTATGTTTATGATTTTTTTTAAAACCCTGTACCTGGAACTCAGTCAAGTCAACGTTCAGTGCACCATCAAAGCGCAGTGAAGCAGTGATGGAGGATACGATCTGACCAATCAGACGGTTCAGGTTGGTGTAAGTTGGTCTTTCTATGTCCAAGTTACGACGACAGATGTCATAAATGGCTTCATTATCCACCATAAAGGCACAGTCAGAATGTTCCAAGGTGGTGTGAGTGGTCAGAATGGAGTTGTAAGGTTCAACCACTGCCGTTGCAACCTGCGGTGCTGGGTAGATAGAGAACTCCAATTTGGATTTCTTGCCATAATCAACAGACAGACGTTCCATGAGCAGAGATGTAAAGCCAGATCCAGTACCTCCACCAAAAGAGTGGAAAACAAGGAATCCCTGCAAGCCTGTGCATTGGTCTGCCTGTGAGATGAAACATTTTAAAAACTTGAAAATCATGAAATAGAACAAGAGATAATAAGAAGGCTTGAAGGATAAACTAAACTGCCTTACGCTGGCACATCATTTACTCATCAGCTAGAGAAAGCGACAGAAACATTAAAATATGTAACGCTGTTATTAGCTGTCCGTGAAATCTTACGAAGGGAAAGTAACGCAGAGCTTGTGACTTTATGAAAAATAAAAACTTGGGCCTTCTTTCTTTTGGTTGAGAGGCATCAAAGTCAAACTTGGATCCTGACGCACCTATTACCACTTGAATGGGAACTGACTACAATGAAGGCTATGGGTGACCTTAATTCACTGGAAATCTTCGGCTAAGGGCAAAACATTAAACAAAGAGCCTTTCATGATAGGCTGTCGACGTTTCAACAAAAATCTCATGACTTAGCAACTATGCCGACTTTCGAAGAAGTTATACAAAATAGAGGTCTTCTATCAAACAGGAGGGTATATCAGTAAAAAATAGCCAAGGTTCGATTTTGACAACGAATCCCTTAGACACACTGAAGGTATGTTGACTGTACTATTCTTTTTTCCACATAGAAGAAAAGAGAAGGAAGATGCTTTTTCCTCTCCCCGAAAAAAAACGAGTCTTAATTTCAAGGTACAGGCATGGGCCATGTACTGAACGACTTCGCCCCAGTGTTTTTCTTTTGCCTTAGAAAATGGGAAAAGCCCTGGGGACCTGATGTCTGAAGCTTGGCACCAGGCCACGTCTGACGAACCCTCTTTCTCGGGCCCAAAGGGGTTTATATTGCGAAATGAGGAACAAACTAGAATTCAATGTGAAAGGAAAATTGCTTTTACAACCGGAAACCTCACCAAATATAGAATAAGTGGATCTCGGTGTGCATTTCTGATATGCGTTGTGACTTTTAGAGTTAATGACTTTTAAATCATATGTGCTGCTTTTTGTTGTTGTTGCTTTTTTTTACCGCTTTGTTTTTCTTTCTGTTACTTGGCTAACTTGTGTTACTATTGTAAAGCTATGTTGCATTATATTGAATTATTATTGTCAAACTATGTTGCATTATCAGTTAACTGTCCGCTTTTTTCTTTAGTTTATAAATTTATGAACTGAAAAAGAAAATGATGAACAAGTATGTCATAGTTCTTAAATACTTACAAGCTTTCTTATCTTATCCAGAACCTGATCGATCATGTCCTTTCCAACAGTGTAGTGCCCACGAGCATAGTTGTTAGCGGCATCTTCTTTGCCAGTTATCAACTGTTCTGGGTGAAACAGCTGTCTGTAGGTGCCTGTGCGAACCTCATCTGTAATGATAAAAAACGTTTTTGCCTTATGATCGCCTTGGCAAGAATAGAGACCTTTAGGTTCTAAGACAAAGATGCCTGCGAGAACGAGAATTTCTCAACACCAAATAATGCGCCGTGAGTAAAGCAGCGTTATTTTGGCCGGAAAACGTCATAGCCGCCGTCATTCTGCTACGGGTTTTAGCGAGAATCTCGTAGTGACGGAAAGAAATTATTAAATGTTAGAAGTTTTATCGGTTTGCGATCGGGAGGGGCTTAACCTCCTTAAATAAAACTGAATAACCGTTTTAACTAAAAAGTACAATAAAAGCTTCTTCTAAGGTGTCTATTTTTTGAGAATACGCGAAAAAATCTTTAAGTCAAATCTTGTCCTCGTAGTCGGCCTCGTCCTCGAATCTAAAGGTCTCTAATCTCTGCCCAGGGGCCCGTTTCTCGAAAGTCCCGATAACTTTACGGGCCCGAAATCAAATATTCAAATCGGAATAAAAAAATTAAGAGCGCGGGTCCTCGCTAGCAAAATACTCCATTTTGTTTCATTAACTGATAGTTTTATCATGTTAGATGCAAAACTATTGAAATTGCCATCTTGTATGCAAACAACAACAGCTTTACGGGCCCGTTAACTATCGGGACTTTCGAGAAACGGGCCCCAGGCGCGAATATCCTGTCGATATATCGAGGGGGTTCAGCCCGGAAAGGATGTTGATGCTACAATTTAACCGATACATTTGTCTGAAATTACGCTAGCCAGCGAAAGCTTTCAAGACTCAGGGCACACATTCCAAGTGAAATTTGACGAATACCCTCCCACGATAAAAATGGATCACTTTCAAACGTCTTATTTATCTGATCTACATACAAATACCCTCTCATGATCAGTTTATTACTGTAGTTCTTATAAGCTTTTCTCTTTTCTCCGCACCTGACTGTATATATACACTCAGATATTAAAACGCGTACGAACTGTTGCTTTCTTCCAACTTTGTTCCCAGGATTTCAAAAAGCAGAGGCCGTGGTAGCCTGCTTGGACGTAGTGGGCACGAGAAAAAACGGGCACGCGAGAAGGAGACACGCGTGTCTCCCTCGCGCGCGCCCATTCTCTCTGTCACCCACTACTTCCAAGCGCCTGCTACGCAGGCTAAGGCCGTGGGAACGACGTTGATTTCATTCATATTTCTCAGAGCATGGCCATATCCCGCTGGTGTCGCTTTTGCGTCAAACAGCGTTGCCACATTGGTCTATTGTTACCCAGGATTGTCTTCCTTTGTCGAGGAGTCTTTCTATTCACTTTCCGTAAAGATTGAAAAATCACTGCTGTCTACGAGCAAGGAACGACTTCTTTCTAGAACATGAGACGCAACTGTTCCATAAAAATTAAATGTGTATTTTTCTTAACTAGCATAATCGACCACAGGGTCAATAGCAAGTTGTAAATTCCCAAACCGGTAGCATGTGATTGTTGATCCTGACAGGAAAAGGGTCCGCCCTCTAATTGAACGTTCTTCCTGTATTTTATCGTTTCGCGGCAAAAAGCGAAACTAAACTAATAGTAATCATTGATCATGGTGCGTCTTTGTCAATATAAAGTGCCTAAGACCTATGAACTTGATTAGTTGTACTCCTTAAATACGCTGAGAAACCATTAATAGATAAACTCCGACGTTAATTAATTCGTCTGGTTGTACGCAGGTTTTTTTGACGAACCACAAGACTATATGAATAAGAAATTTTCTCCTAGTTTCTTCCGCTGTTAATTCAAGGTATAGCGTTGAATTACACCTTCAAAGTATCCTTTACTATTAATATTGTTTAACTCACCGACTACAGTAGGTTCTAAATCAACAAACACAGCGCGAGGAACATGTTTCCCTGCGCCAGTTTCGCTGAAGAAAGTGTTGAAGGAATCATCTCCTCCGCCGATGGTTTTGTCGCTCGGCATCTGGCCATCAGGCTGAATTCCATGCTCCAAGCAGTACAACTCCCAACAAGCATTTCCAATTTGAACTCCCGCTTGACCAACGTGGATGGAAATACACTCGCGCTGTGAAATGATTTGAACTTAGTTAAATATAAATAAAGCGCATTCTTGATATCACTCATCGATGTCTGTTGAAACTGAAAAGGGCTTAGTTGTCGAAAGCGAAAATAGTCATCTCGAGAGATACATTGTACTTGAAAGAAATAACTAATGGGTTTAAATTCCTTGTATTTGTGAATTTGATCACACAGAAAGTCACTGATACCATTTAAGCTTACCATTGTTAGAGATAAAAGTAAATGTTCTAATGTCTCTGTTGTAACTGAGTTAAAAGCAAAGTGAAAGCCTCTCCGTCGATAAGTAACCCTGGCCGAAGGAAAAACCTTATATCCACTGCAACTTTTACGTTGTCACACCTACTAAATATCTTTTGTCCTCACTAGGTACGTCACATGCAATCTTGAGCCCTCAGTACTTTAAGACCAGGGAGCTTATGTAGGCGTGTATCAACCTCGTTCCCAGGCAGGGGGACAAGTAGGAGAGGACCCTGGGAACGAGGTTGAGCGTGTGTAAAGGTCTACTTAGAGATTTATTTATTATTCACACTACACGCTGATCGAGTACATGTACGCACAATTATGTTGCAAATAAAACAAAGAAGATTGAGTTATCACAGTTATGGGCTCCTCATATAATCTTTCAACCTCGTCCCCAGGGCGTTTTTCCCTGGCTTTTCCCTCTCCTCCCTCGCGCGAGGTCTCGCGCCCTAATTCCCTTCCACTTCCCTTTCGAACGCCTGCCACGCAGGCTATAGTTGAAAATAGTGAATTAACTTCCATCTCCGGCTCTCTTTTGGAGAGATTTGTATTTCACCGAATGTAAAGTATGTGGACCTTTCATCAGAAGTAGGCTGACTTGCAATTCTCTTTTCTTTTTGTGCTTAACTGATCAGGCCATTCAATATCTTTTAGCACCATTTGTACGGCTTTTCATCTGCCTTTTTGCTGGCTTTTTCTTTGCTTGTCTTCTTTTCACCTGGGCTTGTTCTTTGCTAATCTAGTAGGTCCCAAATTTAACCTGTCTTGGGATAATTGCATATTGCTGGTTTTCAGTGTTACGCCATTCAAAATAGATGAAAATAAAAATCAAAACCATTCAATAGATAAAATCCAGAATCTGGAAAATGAAAGGAGGTACATATGCAAAGACCCTCGCCAAGATTCAGGTTAGAGGAATATTTCGTATACGAGATATCCGAAGAAATGTTTTACCCAAATTTATAGAGATTTGTATGGAGACGCCATGCTGGTAGTGGTGCTCACCTGGAGGAGCTCCAACATGGCGGACGGAAACCAACAAAAACATCTGTTACCGAGTTTTGCTACAAAAGCGTGAATTTATTCTTGAGAAACTCATAAGCATTAAGATAATACTTTTTCCAGTACATGAACTGTTTAGATGGCAAAATTTCCTGAAATAAGTCATTTTTTTAACTTACATGACAGCTCTCTTGGCCGTCATGTAAATGCCGCGTCACGCAAAAGCTTAGAAGTTCAAGCGTACTCTATCACAAAACCAAGAACCCTTTTGAAGCGAAAATTTGTTTGACAATTAGTTTTCAGCTGCTCTAATGCATCGTGAAAGTAAAATCTCGGTAGGATGGATAGTTTTTTAGTTTGAATTTTAGTGACGTCATGTGAAAACCAACATTGAATTTATAAGCTGTCTCATGGATCCGGTAAGCAATTTCCCAGTGAGGCACATCCCTAACGAATTTCTTTAATTTACACATTTTACACCAGAAACACTTAACTCTGTGAACCTTTGGTCACCTTTTGTTTTTGTTTTTCATTAATCTCGCACCATTTCATCATAGTGCCCATATTTTAATTTCCTCATTAAGACTAAGGCGGGGAGGGGGCTGTTGTTATTTTTTCTATTGGTCAAGAGGGGGGATGTCCAAAATATCTGTATGATGTCAGTAGGGGGATACCCTTTAAAAAATATCCTCTGCACCCCCTGCAGTATAAATAATGAATGCAGTAGAGGTACGAGAAGGCATTCTCATCCTTTCCTAAACTTATTTTAAACTTGTGAGACCAAGTGGCATAGTTTTCAGTTTTGAACCAGAAAATTTAAAATGACGTTTTACCTAAATTGGTGGATACTCCATGGGTCTAAAAAAATCAGTTTACTAGCAAATCTTGTATGTTATAATTGTGTATCCTCGATGCTGGAGTCAGGACATCAAGAAAGGTATTTGGGATGCTATCGGTTTCATTCTTAATATTTTGTATAAGGCAGAATATTCTTGTGAAAAGAAGATGTTTCGGAGACATTTACTCTACTTAATACGAGGACAATCTAATCTAGTACTGCTGGCACAAACCCAGTAGAGTCACTCATGTTATAGTCGAGTCGAGTCACTCATGCTTTAGCTTGCAGGAAAGCCTGTCTGGGCCCCAAAGCTAGCCTCCCACGTATGCGGTTTAGAGGGGGTCGTATTTCCTCTTACGACTTTTTAAACGCCTTCGTGGGAGGCTGCCTCGAAGCCGTGAAGCATGTCTCGAAATGGTCTTTGCTCGCCAAAAAAGGAGTAAAATAACGGCTGTTTCGACCTTTTCTGCAGACTTGACTGCTTTATTTTACTGTGCGATCGAAGAATCATGTCGCCACATGTTGGCCTGGTTTGAACAGCTTTGTCTCAGCGTAACGCAGCCTCTGGAACGTGATAGTAGTGTTGGATGCTTCAAGCACAATTTCAACAAATTCGTATTCAATGCATTTTTGAAACTAAAAAAAAAACATCTGCTCTACACCAATAGTGAATCAGTAGCCTCATACAGTGCCATTGTTTCGTCGTCATGACGACGTACTGTAATGACTGATAATATATAAGAACAAGAGCTAATAAGACCGACTTAAAGAATCGTCTCTTTGTTTCTTTTGATGAACAGGTTTTGTGAAGGTGTCAATACTTGAAGGTTGTTATGTAACATTAGTAAACCTGTAATAAACCGCACGAATCCCTGACAACCGTTATTGCATTCGCTTTCTTCGCTCAAGAGACGTTACCTTCTCTTTGAAGAACATGCAAGGTCGCGGTACAAACGTTAACTTTAGATCCTTTTTTGTGGCAATATCATTCCTTTAAATCAAAATGGTAAGTTTAACGGTTTATTTTCTATTTTATTTGAGATAAGTTGATCCACCAAAATTAGCCTGCGTAGCATGGCGCCTCGCCCGCCTTTATAATTTAGCGCGCCCAAGCAAAACCCCCATGCTACGCAGGCTTCTCCAAAATAGCTTGAGCTAGTGCTAGTAGTGCACTTCTAAACAGTTGTTCTAAATGGCATTCACGCACACACCGGATAACTCGGCTGTGCTTCGCAGAAGTTCTTACATTTTCGATCATCGTGGGGGAAACCACGATTTACATTCCACAGCTCAAAGAGTGTAAGTCATTGCTCCATCGATAAATTTCCAAACCACACAGATTCCCCTCGATCTAATAGAGCATTTTGTTAAGAGATTATCTTAACAAAATGCTCTCTATCGTGGTGACCTGTACTTTGACCTGCGGAAAAGTGACCTGTATTTTAGACCCGCCGCTTAATTTGGTTTTAGGTTTGGTTGTTTAGATATTTAATTACTTAGCTGAGTCGTATGAATAGAACCGAAACGAGTCGAACAGGGTATATCCAAATTTTAATCTACCTAGATCATAAGTCAAAAGAAAAGTATTTAAAGGCTTTTGTAAAATTATTCTCTTATTTCAATCGTCACCATTTGACTATACATACTCAAATTCTTCCAACTAGTGGGTAAATATTGTCATCTGGTGTTGGTTTCTGTCTTTTCAAGAATTCAGGATTAATTTAGCTCCATATTTGCATTAATCACGCGCAGGAAAACTTCGTGAACTAACAGAAAAAAACAAGGCCAGTTAATATTCTTTCAGTACTTTATTGAAGAACTGTATAAGGTCTTTTTTGTAATCTCGTGCCCAGAACTCAATCTGTCTTTTGGGATTAGTCTTTTCTTGTAAGTAACTGTGGTGTATTGGGCAAGTAAGTCAAAATAGAGAGTTTAAGATACTACAACTGCTAAGGCGATAATTAATACTTAAGCTCGATTATCAAAACCCTCTCAATTTTTAAAGGAAAATCCCTGGGGTAGCCTGCGTCGCAGACGTAATCTATCCCCGGTCAGTGGCGGATCCAGGGGAGGGGCCCGGGGAGCCCGGGTCCCCGCCTGAGGCCCGAAGAGCAGAAAAAAATCTTTTTAAGACGCCCCCCCCCCCCCCCCCCCCCTTATCTCAGGGTCTGGATGACTGCGCCTCCCCTTATCTGAAGGTCTGGATCCGCCACTGCCGGTTACCGTAACATCTGCGAAGCAACGCCAATACCCTTGTTCTGAGCCCACAAAGGACTCAACGAATTACCGGAAATACGTTTCGGATTTCCCTTCGATCAGCCTGATTGGCAAATGGACAATGGCATTTTTAGCAGGCCAAACATGACACGTACTCAAAACCTGGTGCTAAGGTGGGGACCCAGAACAAGTATTTCGGTGCTGTTTCGCAGACGGACTTAGGCGCAGACTAGCCCTGGGGAAGAGGTTGAGTTGAGCCACCCTCGGGGTACCAGCAAGGGGCCGCTTAATGGCAGTCGGCCAGAGGTTCGTCATAAATTAGCATAACACGAGCATAATCTTTAGCCGAAACAGCTCGTTATTTTGAAACAAACACGCGACGCGAGCACTGTCTACGAGCAAGGAACGACTTCTTTCTAGAATATGACACTAAGTAATCAACCAACAAGGTCAATAGCAAGTTGTGAATTGTCTCACCGGTAGTATGGCGGATTGCTGATCCTGACAGGAAAAGGCTTCGACCTTTTATTGAACGTTCTTCCTGTATCTTCATCATTTCGCGGCAAAAAGCGATACTCAAACTAACAGTAATCGTTGATCACTGTGCGTCCTTGTCGACACAAAGTGCCTATGAATTTGATCCTAGTCTTAAAACACGCTGAGAAACCATTAACAAATCAACTCAGACTTTAATCAAGTCGTGTGGTTGTACGCAGGTTTTTTTGACGAACTTGATTTTCTCGGCAGGTTATGACTCACCAGCCTTACCACTAACCAATATAAACAAAACATTTTCTCCTAGTTTCTTCTGCTGGGTATATCTCTGGATTACGTACACCTTCAAAGTCTCCTAAGTTAATTGCGAGAAGAGAGAAGACGCTAGCAGGATTTGCTTAAATTGAGCAGGGAATAGTATTGTTATTATCGTCACAGATCATGTGTGACAATGGTAATTGTCTTATTCTTCATTGCTTTTGTATCGACATCTCATCTTATTAGCAAAGAGATGGAGTGTCACAGGTGGAACGAAATTTGTTGTAAATCGTCACTGCTTCTACGCAAACTTCTCATTTTAGGTCATTTTAGTGCTTCTGTTTTCGGGTTTGCCACCGCCATCTTGGAAATTTACCGAATATCCCGCGTTACATTTCTAATCAACAAAAACTCCGCTCTACCCGCAGTCAAAAGAGCCCCGGGGACTCTGGGTTTTCGATTTAGAATTGGGAGCGGAGTTTGAGAATTGGGAGTGAAGTTTTCGAATTTAGAGCGATGTTTCCAATTTGGAGTGATGTTTTCAAATTCGGAGGGGAGTTCTGGAATCCGGAGTGGCGTTTTCTAATTGGAAGTGATGTTTTCGAATTCAGACGGATGCCTTCGAATTTTCGAATTCGGAGTGATGTTTTTGAATTTGGAGTGGAGTTTTCGAATTCGGAGTGATGACTTGAAAATTGGAGTATAGTTTTGGATTTCGGAGTGAGTTATTAGAATTCGGGGTGTGTTTAAAGAAGACTTAGAAAAAAAAAATAAAAATTTTTATGATAATAGCTAAAATCCCAAAGGCTTAGTATTTTTCTTTATTTTGTTTTCTTCTAACAATAGATGCATGCATAATATATGGGATTATACGGAAATCTTGCCCCTTTTTCTTCGTAGTTATTGAGGTGTTTTAACCAAATTCTAAGTAAAAAGTAGAAGCAAAATCTCTACATTTCTTGATAACATAGGCATAATTTACAAACCTCGCATAATTATTTGCATAATTTTAGAAATAAACGAGCACTGCGATAAACAAATCAGTAGCCTTATACAATGCGATTTGAAATATCGTCATGACGACGCACTGCAATGACAGGGACTGTGAAACGATCCTCTTTTGTTCTTTTTGTTGAACAGATTTTATGATGATGCCAATACTTGGTGGTTGCTATGTGACAAATAAACTTGTTATAAACCGCATAAATCTCTGACAACCGTTATTGCATTTGTTTTCTTCGCTTAAGAGACGTTACCTTCTCTTTGAAGACCAAAATCACAGTTCAAACGTTAACTAAGATCCCTTTTTGTGGCAAAATCATCCATTTAAATCAAAATGGTAAGTTTAACGGTCTGTTTTCCATATTTTCCGAGATAAGTTAATCCTCCAAAAAAGTTGAGTGCGCTAATTTTCATGAACTTTCGACACTTCTAAAATGGCATTCACGCTCCAGCAAGGATCTGTCTGTTCGAGACCGTATTGCTCTGTGCTTTGCAGTAATTCTCATATCCCCGATCACCGCACTTTTTCATTTATATATCAGTAAACAAATGATTTGGGCGCCCAATTACAATCAACCCCGATTAGTATTTCCGAGAGAGATACTTTGCCTCAAAACGTTATAGCTATATAGGGTTCAAGCGTATAACCAAATAACAAAAACAGATATCTTCAAATGCTTTGCACAGCCATTTGGATAGAATCTAGTAAAAATATACCAATTTACAGCATGGTTTACTAACTGATACCAGTTTCAAACATGAGCTAGTGACGGTTCCCTCATCAGGATTCAAATCTCAGAACTGTATTTGCCGTTTAGTAAAATTTTAAAAGGAGGCTAATGGTTCCTTATATACAGTTTCAAATATACCGTGATAAGTGAAATTAAAGAGTTCTCTAGAATACGCTCAGTTTTCATTTATTTGATGACATTTATTTCAGCGTGAGTGTATTTCTGTCCACGTTGGTCAAGCGGGAGTTCAAATTGGAAATGCTTGTTGGGAGTTGTACTGCTTAGAGCATGGAATTCAGCCTGATGGTCAGATGCCGAGCGACAAAACCATCGGCGGTGGTGATGATTCCTTCAACACGTTTTTCAGCGAAACTGGAGCGGGAAAACATGTTCCTCGCGCTGTGTTTGTTGATTTAGAACCCACAGTTGTCGGTAGGCGTTCGATGTATTCTTGAAAGTTTCGATATTTCTGAATATACTTTAATTAATAGAGCGTTAAATTTTAGTCTCGGTGTAATTTTAATTCCACTCTAAGAGGCCAAGTGACTTTCAAGGCCACCGATCCGCGAATTTTTGCTGTTAACAGTTGTTGCTATGGCCGATTTGTTGCAAACCCTAAGCAACATGAGTAATTATTATAAAACTGACCGTGGACCGTTATACATTGATACACTGTCCTCTAAACCCGAAAACAGCTAATGTGAAAATTTCTCGTCGAGTGATTTTCTATCTTTTATCACATTTAAGTGATAACAACTAATAAACTAACGTAGTTATGCCTGGGAACACAATAGCGTTATGTGCTGACGACTGCAAACATCTAGAGTGATAAACTGTCCGTCAGACCAATGTGACTGGTTTGAGTCAGATCTGTACAATCTATATGCCTGGAGTCAGCAAAATCTAAAGGACTTTGATGTAAAGAAATGTAAAATGATCCGTATCACCAAGAAAAGTATGCCTCTTTTTTCTGACCTTAAGCTCAATGACAACATTCTGAACGAATTTTTTGAATTCTGTGACAGTCTTGGCTTAGTCAGTAACAAACTGTCCTGGAATGCTAGTGTTGATACAATATCTAGTAAAGCAAACAAGATTCTTGGTCTTGTTAAAAGGACTTGCAAACGTCTGAATGATGTTGCCGCTCTATGAACGTAGTTGTATTGTGCCCTTGGTAAGTACGGTGCCAGCTGGAGTACCTGTCCTATTATCTGGTCACCACAAACAGGAAGTAACATCAACAAATTGGAAATAATTAAACGAAAGAAGAGCCCCTAAGTTTATTTTGAAAACCGATAATGATTATGGCACTCGTGTAGAAAACTTGACTTAACTTGTTTTTTGTTTGATGTTTTGTTTTTTTTGTAAAGTTCTTAATGGGTACATTACTAGTATAGATATGCCTCCTTCTATTCAATTTTGCTCAGATTCTGTTAGGTACTAGCCTGCGAACAGCAGACGCATGTCCGGTCGGCGCTTCTCTCCCTCCGAAACATATTTTTCGGAGGGAGTGAAGCGACGACCGGAAATGCGCCTGCTGTTCGCAGGCTAGTTAGGTACTCTCTGAGGGGTAGGGATGATTTTGTACGGCTTAGAAGAATCATGCTAAGACTAACACTTTCAAACTTAGCTTTTTTAACTCTCCTCTCTCGCGGATTGTTCATATGTGGAATGCACTACCACAGTCCACTCGTTGTGCTCTAAGTATTTGTAGTTTCAAGAAGAGAATAGCGGACCTCTTGTCTACTCGATAATCTCTCGAATATTTTTGTAGATATTCATATGCCCAATATTATTATTAATATTATTATTATTATTATGTCTACATAATTCCCTTTTCTATCTTTTTTGTTATAAGGTGGTCAGCCTCGCATGAAATCTATAACGCTTTGCTGACCATCCTTATGGCATTTTTCTTCTCTCGCATGTTTTGTTTCTTAATTTTGATTACATGTAACAGGCCATTAAATTGTAATGTATAAACATCCTATCTAATTTTTTTCTTGCAGATGAGGTTCGGACTGGCACTTACAGACAGCTGTTTCACCCAGAACAGTTGATAACTGGCAAAGAAGATGCCGCTAACAACTATGCTCGTGGGCACTACACTGTTGGAAAGGAGCTCATTGATATTGTTCTGGACAGGATGAGAAAACTGGTCAGTAACTTGCTGAACACTTTTTCTTTTAATTATGAGTGTAAAAAAAAAACGAGTAGTTACTTTTGCTCTATTAAAAAAATTATGCGTTCTATTCTCACCAGGCAGACCAATGCACTGGCTTGCAAGGATTCCTTATCTTCCACTCCTTTGGTGGAGGCACGGGTTCTGGCTTCACATCTTTGCTCATGGAACGTCTGTCTGTTGACTATGGCAAGAAATCCAAATTGGAGTTCGCTGTCTACCCAGCACCTCAGATTGCAACAGCAGTGGTTGAGCCTTACAACTCTATTCTGACCACTCACACCACCTTGGAACATTCTGACTGTGCCTTTATGGTGGATAATGAAGCTATTTATGACATCTGTCGTCGTAACTTGGACATAGAAAGACCAACTTACACCAACCTGAACCGACTTATTGGTCAGATTGTATCCTCCATCACTGCTTCACTGCGCTTTGATGGTGCTCTGAATGTTGACTTGACTGAGTTCCAGGTAACTAAATCATGAGTTGAATTATTTCCGGGTACTTAGTTGTGTCTAGTTCTAAAAAGTGTCTTCATTCAAAAGTTTGACCCGTTTTTATTGGCTTTTATCCCTTGACTAATTCTTCACAACCTGCTTCAGCCGATCAAAATTGCAATTATTGGGAACGTCAATGAGGGAATAAAAGCAATTTTTCACCATTGACGTTACGAAAGACAACGGCGCGGTGAAAGAGTTCACAGCTATGTGAAGACGAAATAGCCGAATCGTTAGATGTGACATCAAAAAATAAGCACTGAAACATAACACTTGGTGAAACTTCAGAGGAAGAATTAATCACCAAAGATTGGGTGTCTTGATTTAGTATCATGTGTACAGATTCCTCCCCTCCCCTCAGAAAAAATCGGGGAGAGAGACTCTCCGTTTTTATTGGGGGAGGGGGCCGTCTGTACAGGGACTATGATTTAGTAACAAAGTAAATGTAAGGCCGGAGAATAGTGTAGAGAATGCGCCTGTTGATAGGACTTAGAGTTTTAAGTTAAGGCTTTTGTGGTTTTTTTTTTCTAGACCAACTTGGTTCCATATCCACGTATTCACTTCCCACTGGCCACTTATGCTCCAGTTATCTCTGCTGAAAAAGCCTACCATGAACAGTTGAGTGTTGCTGAAATCACTAATGCCTGTTTTGAGCCATCCAATCAGATGGTGAAATGTGATCCACGTCACGGCAAATACATGGCTTGCTGTCTGCTGTATCGTGGTGATGTAGTGCCCAAGGATGTGAATGCAGCTATTGCGACAATCAAGACCAAGAGAACCATTCAGTTTGTAGACTGGTGTCCAACTGGCTTCAAGGTTGGCAAAGCCGTCTTAATTTTTTTTAAAATCAGTTTGCGTATTCATATATGTTTAACATCCGTGACACTGAAGCTGCTCTTAGCTTTACACACTTTAAAACTTAAGCTAGAAAAAGGCTTGTTGTAATCGGTTTCTTTCAATCGATTAATTTTTCAGGTGGGCATCAACTACCAGCCTCCCACAGTTGTTCCTGGTGGTGACTTGGCCAAGGTCCAGCGCGCTGTTTGTATGTTGAGTAACACCACAGCAATTGCTGAGGCCTGGGCCCGTCTGGATCACAAGTTTGATCTGATGTATGCCAAGCGTGCTTTTGTCCACTGGTATGTGGGTGAGGGTATGGAAGAAGGAGAGTTCTCTGAGGCTCGTGAAGATTTGGCTGCTCTGGAGAAGGATTACGAGGAAGTTGGTGTGGATTCTGCTGATGGCGAGGGTGAAGAAGAGGAAGGAGATGAATACTAGATGCATTATTCTCATCTGATATATTGACAGCAAAACTGAATGTATGTGTTTCAACAATAAAGAAGCGGCTTTTTACTTCAAATTTGCCTTCGTTACCTTATTGATATTAATTACCTTATTGATGTTAATGATCCTCCGCACATGACGTTATTGCAAAAAAAATGACCAGTTGTTTAGATATTTAAGTACTCAGCTGTGTCGTATTTATAGAACGGAAACGAGTTAAAGAGGGTATATCCCATTTTAAATCTACCTACTGTAGGATTCATAAAGTCAAAAGAAATGTATTAAAAGGCTTTTTTTCTGAGACGTACGTAGCAGGATAAAGCAAGTTTAAGCATGTGCGATATCGTAGGCTTAATGGCGGAAAGCGTAGAGACTACAGGGTATTTGTGTATTTTTGGTTCACCCGGCCACTACGAAAGGTATCTTCTCGCCCCAATCCCCCTCTTTTTCCCTTCCTTCCAATCCCCTACTAGCCTGCGAGCAAGCTCTCCTATTTGGGCGAGTGAAGCGAGTCTCGCTTACCCAAATAGGAGAGCTTGCTCGCATCGGGGGTAGAAGAGGAATCATTTGAATTTTGATATTTATGATTCCTGCCGTTTTTGCCTCGATGATTCATGATTCCTACAAGAATTTTCTTCCAGATTCATTATTCACGAAGACTATTGATCACTTATTGACTTAATGATTTTCTCAGTGGCAACTAAGTCTCGTTTTGTATAGTTTCTTCGGCGTTCAAACTTCTACTTCATCCAGACTCGGTATCATCATTTGTTTGGTCTAGGTATGGAGGTTGTTTTTGAAACTGAAAGTTAAGTACCAGGTTACTGGAGAAACAAACAGACTATCAGGCCCGATTCCACGAATTATATAGGGGGGTCCGGGGGCATGCTCCCCCGGGAAAATTTTGGAAAATTGGACTCTCTGGAAACGCCACATCCTGCATTCCCTGGATCGAACGCAACGAATTTATACGTGTATTTTGTTGAGCTTTTCTCTGAGTCGCATTATTTATGATTCCCGAGCCGAAGTGCAAAGATTCATGATTCCCAAGTTTTTTAAAAAAGATTCAAGATTCTTACATATCTTGTAAGTATGATTCATGATTCATGATTCCGCTTCTAACCCCGATGCTCGCAGGCTAATCCCCTACCCAATTTGACGGCTGCTATGCACTGGGCTATCACTGAGTGACGCCTTTCTTATCACGTTTGTATTATCTTCTTGACCTTGTTATAACAGCGTACCAATCATCGATCATGGTTCATCGTAAGTCTTTTAGAGTTTCTTTTAGAAAGGAAACATCTCAGTACATGTGTATGTTAACAAAATGGAAAAATCCTGAGGACAAGCTAGGTTGACAACATAATTCGTCCGTAATCCATTCTATGCCCTCTCCCATTCCCGTACCCTGGTAGGTAGGTGGGTAGGTAGGTAGGTAACAACTTTATTTAATTAGGGTAACACATGACAGTAAACACTGATGAACTAGTGGCCCTCAATCATAACTAAAATATTAAGAACTACTGAAAAATAGACACGACAAATTAAAAATTTTAAAATACTACAAGATACAATCCTAAATTTCGACTGATATTAAAAACCACTAAGATAAACACAGCGAATTTAAAATACTATAAGATAAGAAAAAGTGATATGTACATTAGAATTAAAAATATGAAAACATATCTACCCATAAAAACTAGGCTAAAAATTACTTTTTACGAGCATTCTTAAACGCGCCAGCGGTGTCCTTCTTTCGCATATCAAGAGGAATCCAATTCCAAAGCTTAGCTCCACGAAACTTTAAAAGTACACCCCCCCTTCCGTTTCTCTATTATAAAAAGGACATACCAAATTAAACATTCCATAACGGCTAGCTCTGCTGCCTGAGATCTGAGTTTCTAGGTAATAGTTTCGTTATATAGTCTGGGCAGTCATCTTCGTTTCTTATGCGCGCCTAGCTAAATATTAAACTACACTGTTGAAGATTTACTTCGTTCTTAAACGGCAACCAATCCAGCCGTCTAAAACGGTCTTTACTCTGTCTCTTATATTTGCATCTAAAATTACGCGAGCTGCTCGGTTTTGCAGTTTAAATACTCGTTTCACATTCTCTTCCGTTGTCGTTTAATATGTCCCCTATAGGGGCAAATGACGCTAATCTTTTTAAGTACACTATTCCTTTGTGCCACTTCCTTGCAAAGGTTATAAATATGTTCAGTAAAATTTTGGAGGATGTCTAGTGTTACCCCAAGTAGCTTCTGTGAAGTGACTTGCTCAATCTCGCTACCGTTACATGCAATTTTAGGTGTTGAAGACTTTTATAGCGTCGACGAAGGCCGACACCGAAGATTACTGTATTCCCATCGCACGCGAATAAAAAACCAGTGGTACCCATGCATGCTACTATTCCGTCGTGCAAGTTTCCACAGGTAACCCAAGCGTTATATAACAGGGTTTGTATGAGATGACACTTAGGGCCTGTTAACATGGAGGTGGGGTCCCCAGGTAGGTGAGGTAGCCAGCTTAGGTGGGGTAACACCAAGTTTCCTTATAATCACTCGTTTTAATCACCTCTCCATGTAAACAGGCCTTAGACTAACAAAATAGAGTTAAATGGGTTTAATATCATAAGTGACAAATCACTCCTTAATATTGATGGGAAAAAAATTGGCATGTCGTAACCGTGCAGTGACGAAAAAGAAATGTACAAAAAAGTAGGAAACGAGCAAAGTATAGTAGATAGTTGTCGTAGCTGCCGTGACATGTTGAAAAACTCCCTTCTAACCTGGGGCACCTAACGACCGAATGAGTCCAAATATACATCTAACCTGAGATCAGGCCCAATTTTAGCAGCTTTCATACACTGTCTCTGACGAAAATAGAGCTTGACCTCAGTTAGCCTGTTCCAGGTGTTCAGATGGTGGTGACGAGGGCGCAAAAAGATGTGAACAGAAAAGACTGTGAGGGGTTGGGTACCTACTTACTTGGCACCTCACTCTACTATCCAAACTCCTGGAGCAGGTTAGATCTCAGGTTAAAATAAACCAGAAGAAGCGGAACTCTATTATTAGGAGAACTTTGGTTGTCTCGAAAGTTTTTATTAGCTTTTTCCTGTCAAACTGAACTATTACCTACCATGGTGGGTTGGGTCAAAAGTTCGAGGACATATGGCGTTCCGTTGCGGACAAAATTATAACGATGGTAAAAACACGTTGAAAACATAATACGCAAGTCGAAACTTAAAAAACACAGCGAATGCAATAAAAAACGTGAGTCGAGATTTGCAAAATAGATGTTCATGAACGAAAAAATTCTAAGCAAATGTTATGACTACAAACACGAATCGAAATTTTGAAATTTGAGTCGAGACAAAAAAAATCGAGTCGAGATGAAAAAAAAAAACGCGAGTTGAGTAAAAAAACCGCTGACCAGATGATCCATCGATTTATGGCATCACATCCGGTTGCAGAGTTACTGCTCTGTTTCGGGGCGAAGCGCCAAGATGGACGCCCGATGCTATTTGGTTTCTTCGTTATTTTAACCCACAGGCTAACGGAATGATGTATCTGGAATGCCGAGAATGTTGAGAAGGTATATAGCCGGCCTTTCAAGCAAATGTCACGACCAAACAAAGAAGATTTAGTATTATTTTTAACGATAAATATCATGCAGCTGCAGGGAAAGTCATGGCGAGTCTTGCGATGTTTCAAAACGAGTGTAGTTAACGTTTTGCGACTTTTGCGGCCTCTGATTTAGAGAAGTCATCAATCAAAATATAATTTCCTGAGCGGAAAAGAATGGAAAAACGCCGAAAACCACAGTTTAAAGTGTTCACCGCTGGAAGGTTGTATCACGCCCCGTAAAGTTGTAGAAACTTCCACTAAACTGCATGGTTTGAGGAATGTCATGGCGAGTCTTTCGCTGTTTGTCATGGAGCGTCAGTCAAGAGTTTGGCTTTTGCGGCTTCTGATTCATAGAAGTCATCAATCAAAATTGCCTATCCTGAGCGGAATGAAATGGGAAAAACGCCGATGGTCACAGTTTTAATTGTGAACTGCTTGAAGGCTTTATCATTCGACGTAAAGTTGCTGAAAGCTCTACCCAACTGTCTTGTCATGGCAAGTCTTTCGCTGTTTCAAAACGAGTGTCCGGAAGTGGAAGGCTTGTTTGGTCATGACATTTGCTTTAAAGGCCGGCTATATGCCTTCTCAACATTCTCGGCATTCAAGATACATCATTCCGTTAGCCTGTGGGTTAAAATAACGAAGAAAGCCAATAGCATCGGGTGTCCATCTTGTAGCCTGCGTTGCAGCCGGCCCACGTATTCTTAAATATAGTCCGTCTACGAATTAGTGCTAATATCCTGCAGAGTCGCAAGGACATATGTGAGCGTTCCTGATGGGCGGGTTTCTTGCGGGTTTCTCATGCGCCTCACGATTGGACTAATTCGTACGTATGCGTGACGGTTGAGCTCAGTGACATGTCAAAATTCACAGAAGGGGCCGGAGTTTACAGTAAACAATGAAAGAGTAGTTTTTGCGTCAAAACAAAGTAGGAAATCATGATATTCATGGCCAAAAAAACCTACACACATTTAGCTATTCAGGTCCAGGCATTTAGGAGAAAACCAAAGAGACTAAGGTTATTTAGTCACAATAACAAAGCTTAATTAAGGCTTGAACAGAGGTAAAAGAAACTGCATCCGTGATCACATCCTGTCTGAAAACATTTGCCGAAACAATAGTAACTAATTACTCGATATGCATGGAACAGACCAGCTTTATAAACATCCAAATGTGAGATTCAAAGCGGTAAAAATTTTGCTCAGTCAAAGTGTAGAATACTCCATGCACTGCGTAAACTACGCAAAAAGAGAGCAAGAAAAACCTCTATTGTTCAAGCTGACTCTAAGGTCACGTTCCACACTATCACAAGCTCGGTCCGACACTTGTCATGAGCTATTAGTCATGTTTGGCCTGTCAACACTTAAATCAAATCGGACAAATCACAAACCGCGTAAGAAAGTAGCCAATCAAAAACGCCGACATATGTCCTTGCGACTCTGCGGGATTCGAACACGATATTATGCACTAATTCGCAGACGCTCTATACAGAACGTTTAGAGTATCTACGACGCAGGCAACCATCTTGATGCTTCGCGCCCTAACAGAGCAGTAACTCTGCAACCGCATGTGATGTAAAATAAGTACTAGACACTATTGGAGTCGTGTCCCTCCCCCCCCCCCCCCCCTTGATCGAAGCCCAACTGGTCAGCGGTTTCTTTTACTCGACTCGCGATTTTTTTCACCTCGACTCGATTTTTTTTTGTCTCGACTCAAATTTTAAAATTTCGATTCGTGTTTGTAGTCATGACATTTGCTTAGCATTTTTTCGTTCGTGAACGTATATTTTGCAAATCTCTACTCACGTTTTTTAATACATTCGCTGTATTTTACAAGTTTCGACTTAATACGTATTATGTTTTCAACATGTTTTTACCATCGTTATAATTTTGTCCGCAACGGAACGCCATAAGGACATGGAGTAGCAATATTTGCTCCTTCCAACTGTTTTATATCTTACAGAAAAGAATAAAATTTGTGGATGCCCCTGACTAACTCGGAAGACCTTAGATAACAACGACCTAAACCAGATTGGACACCTTATGAATTTTACACAACGCATTATTTCCGTAATGGAACGAATGAGGCTATAATAGCTGAAGAAACCAAAACTACAGAGCTCCAGTTATGGAGAGAACACAGTAGAGAGTTAAGCACTGATCTACAGTGATTGGGGTTAAGCACTGAACTGAAAACGGGTAGCTTTCGAATATTGTAATGGGGTACGGCATATATAAGAACATGACTGTATATTTTAAAAATTACTGGATTTGGCAGCTAGTCCTCGATGGTGTAGTGGATATGGATGTAGGCTATAAAGCAAGTGACCCGGGTTCAAAGCATCACAGTAGAGTTTTTCTATTTCACTTTTATATTACACAGTAAAGTTGGACTTAAGTTGTTCTTCATGTAATTTTACTGAAAGAAACAATCTGGTTTAGGTCGTTGTTATCTAAGGTCTTCCGACTAACTCACACGGACCGAGTGCGACTTTGTACTAGACTGTTTTTTCATTTTTTTAAGATGATTGACGGCAGTGAAAAACGTAATCGCCAGTTGGCTTTTGAACTTCAGAATTCGCATGTTTGTGAAAAGCGCAGTAAAATATTCTGGTACAATTGGTACAAGGTTTTGTCCACTGAAAATTAAAATTACTCAATTTCTACATACAAGTTCCGTGGAGCGACTGGGAACGAATCTTGGCCGGTGGCAGGCCCCAGGGCTCTTCACGGCGGAAAAACGTTCTGCGCAAGCTTCTGCGCATCCCTTATCGCAGGCTCAAGGCGGGCTTTTCTGTGTGTTGAGTGAAGGTGTCGACTGTGTTTGTTTGTGAAATGCATGAGGTGCGAACATTTGCTCCTTGTGGAGGTCTGTAAAGCCTTTTTATTCGTTTTTTTTTGTTGTTGTTGTTGTTTTTTCGTCACTTGAAAATTACTTTGGATTCAGAACAACCAATGTTAAAGGAAGAATGGATCATTCCGTCAGTCTGAGGAGGAATAAACGTTTTGAACATTTTCAAAGAGGCGAGTATTTTTCTGATAATTGTGCATTCGAGTTGTGAGTTGATTTTGTGTCCAGTGCTTCGCCTTCCATCGCCGAGCTGAATTAAAACCCGCTTGTATTCTGTTATTAGTAGTTACAGTTACTTTTTTTACATGCCCAGATTTTTAATTTACCTTCACGTTGCAGAACCAACTTTATCCCTGTCTTCAGTCAAAGAACCATATTACTAGGGAACTTAAGAACCACGGCGAAGTTCACGACTACGACGTCTGTTGACTGGGAAAAGACTGGAACGAGAACGTCAGTTTCGGCGGGAAAAAGGAAACTTAAGATGCAGTCGGTCGGTAGGTCGATGACGACTACACTGAATGTAAACACAAATGTAAAACTGTAATGCCCGTTCGCAACAAACTTTTCCGCATTGGCGTCTTTTAAAACAATGCGAGATCTTATTTTTTAAGCCGTACGTCTAATTTCATTGACGATGAAGAATTTTTTGTGTTGTCTGACCTTTTCGAGTGGAAAAACCTGCTTTCCGCGCTTTCCGCACGAAGATTATTCAGCTTTCAACTGAGTGAGATGACCGAGTCCGAGTATCTGTCAGAGTTTAGATTTGGAAAAAGAGACATGCTGATGTGATAGCTGTTTTCCATACAAAGTTTATTTCCTCTATATTAAACACATTTGGTCTTGACTTGCCTTACCTAAACGTACAAATAAATTTATCACTTGCGAGTTCGCTCGCTCAGCCACAGCTGTTGTCAGTCTTCGAAGTAAAAACAATTCATTAGTCGAATTTTCAATCAACATCGCTTGTTAGGAGAAAAAAAGAACGATACCTGGATTTACGAGAATAAAGAAATGCAAAGGACATCAAAAATCGCTTAAAACAGTGGATTTATACCTGCCGAAGCTTGTGGATTTGCAGGACGACGTGATTCTACTTTGTTTGGCGTCGTCGACGACACCACGACGACGAAATTTACTAGTCGCGCTTGCGCAGTACACTGTAACTCACTTCCGGTCGTCGTCGACAAAGCCGTCGTCGTGGTTCTTAAGGTAATTCCCTTGTTTTGCACTGCGCACCCTGTACTGCGCATAATATTGGGACATCCAAGATGGCGGCGGTTCTTCCCACTAGCGCGAAAGTAACAAAAAAGGGCCGCTTTGGCAGAGCTAAAGCTTTTATTCGCACTAATAACGCCGCAGATCGGCTGACAGTTTCCTGGTTTGCTACCGAAAAACAAGAAAATGACAGAAATGTGCGTGATCCCGAAGTCTGCAGTGGTTTTTCACTTCGCGGCCGTCGAGTTGTGGAATTATTAAAATGTCCTGGCTGAGGCTTTGGATTATGGGGGCTGTGAAGCCTGTGGGACATCTCTACGGCTCTCCAACTGCATTAACGAGCCAGTATCTGGCCTAGGATCGCTACTGTACATATGTTGTTCAAACTCCGAGAGTGGAGAGACGAATATTTCTGGAACAAATAAGACCCACCGTAGCACCAGAACCACGCGAGGTAGACCATTCTTTGATGTAAACGCGAAGTTTGCTGCTGAATTCACATTTTGCTGTGTATAGAAACCAAACAAGCTAACATATGAAGAATAGGAATCAATAGTCTTTTCTTCAAGTTTCTTTGTTAAGCATTATGCAAAAGCAAAAAAATCGAACCCTAGCTCACTGGAATTGAACAGAACGACAGCGCTACAAAATAGCCCAAAATTAAGATTCATAACTCCAAAATCTCCTCAAATCTTGACTTACCTCCTTCCTTGGTATTTAATGTACTCTTCTCAAGTTTGAATTTCTGTGTTGGCGATATCAAACACATAAAAACAACCGAAAACAAGCTTGATCTCGAGTGCATACTTCGTATTTTGTATCTCGCCCCAGTCCCCGCCGAGCAAATTATCCATCCAGACCACCTTTCACAGCAGTTTGTGAGGAAACAAGCACGGTGACCCCCGACTTTTTTCCCAGGTATTTGCTAACAACAGTCTAATAAAAAACATATTTGAAGAAGAAAAAAGTTTGATAGTAAAACATGATTTTTTGGGGAAAATAGTTTCGTATTTGCTGTATTTGGGTCAAGGCGAGGACTTCACGCCAACAACGGAACTGTCCGAAAAAGTGCAATGCCCCACCACCAGGCATTCAAAAACGAATTAAATGAAGCAATAGTGTTTATTTGAATAAAAGAAGCTTTATTTACAAGATAAAATTTTGTGTGTTTCAAGTAACAAAGACTTTATTTTGTAAGAAGGGGATTCGAATTTTTAACACGCAACCAGTGAAAATACCCTAGTTTAGAGCCTGCTGACGCGTAAACAAGCACGGTGACCCCATCTTTTTATTGCATTTTTTAAATATTCATATCATGAATGTTCATTATGCCAAGTTTGAAAAAAAGTTTGATAGTAGAACAATTTCAAGGGAATTACCTTAAGTTCCCTATTAACGCATGCGAGTGAACTGAAACTTGTGCGCTTACATGTAAAACTTGCTCGGAAATAGAAGGCCAGCAAGCTTACTCGAGAAGAAAAGAATACTTCGATCCTTTTTCTGTTGCTCAAGTAATAATAGTCATTTTTTATTTAGTAGTTTTGTTTTCTTTCTGTACGCAAATTTTCCTTTTCACTGGCTGTGAAGCAGAGAACGAAAACTGCCGGCAGTGACTTCAAAACAATTGTTTCTTTGCCCGTAAACAGTTGCTGGAGCTGGATTTGACTGAGGCGAGCAAAACAAACCCTTATGGGCAGTTTTCTGTATTTTCTAATGATTTGCTTAGTTTAATTTGCTTGAATGAAGACCCTCGCATGGACGAGTTATGAAAAAGGCTAAATGGTGAATCATTGCGAAGCTTGCAACTGATCTTTTGCTTTAAAGATTTTTAGGTAGGTTGTTTTCGTACAGAAAATTCATTTCTTCATTGTCATTGTCAGGTATAAGAGCCTTTAGCCTTATGTTCTTTTAATGATAATTCTTTTTTTATAGTTCGCTTAAAAGCTGAATTTTGTGTGTGATGGAATTGTTCTTTGCTTGTCTCGTCTCTTTGCGAGCTTAAAGTGGACTAAGGGGGTGTTTACATGACACCGGGGCGACTTTCGCGCCGCGACGAGTTCACTCCGGTTCCCTCTCATGGCTCTACATTTGTTTACATGATACCACCACAAAAAGTCATGCCGGCGCGAGTCGCCCCGGCGTGAGTTCACTCCGGTTGTCGCACCGGGGCGAGAATTTCACTCCAGTACGAAATCTCGCAACGGTATCATGTAAACACGAAACGACCACCCGTTTCGGTGTGAAATCGGTCTAATGTTTGCGATTTTGAATCATACGTGCATTTTATCAAAATGAAGTGTACCTTCAAATAACGAGATCATATGTGAAATAACCCAGTCATCATGTAAACGCGATACGAAATCAAAAGGTCATGTCGGTATGAAACTCGCGCCGGTGCGAGTTTTCTCATGTAAACACCCCCTAAGTGGCGTCTATGGTCCTTAAAGTGATCTCAGTCAGTAATTAAATAGTATGCATAACTGGAAAGACGTTTTTGCAATAATGTAGCTTTAACTTTTGAATCTACGCATAGCTAGGTTTTTGACAGGTGTGATGCATGTTCAACTTGACAACACGACAAAGCAAAATTTATCTGCTTGAAACGATCAATTTTATAAAAAAAATATAGTTGCTGTGAATCCGATTTTTGGGAAGATTTCACTAGATAAAGATTGACCTTTTTTCTGCCCACATATCAACGCAATAACTTCTACATTGAGGATTTTGCATATATTTTAGTGATCTGCGAAATTACGAGTGTCCGATCGAGCGTGAGTTTTAAAATATATTAGCTCAAGTGCGACAAAGTTCAGTGACTTAAAACACATCGTGGGCAGGCGTTAATTTTTTTGGGCAAAACACTGTACAAAGATATGTTGTTTTTGCGTCCACAGTGGAGCTCCGGACCTTATATATCCAGGAACTTCCTTATATGAACACATTTTGTGAATGCATCTTGAAAAAAATCGGACCTACGCATGCACATTTCCAGTACAACGCAAGGAAATTAATGTCGTTAAAGTCCGTTTTACTATGAGGTATTCTTCGAGGAAATTAAGTAATGATAAGGTTATAACCACAGCTTGCAAATTTTGAAGACAAATTGCTTGTTCTTTCCAGGTTATGTGTGGAAGCATTATATTTTTGGGCACAAAAATATTTGAAATCCCGCCATTTTTTCAGACCCGGCCAGGGGATCTGGGCAAAAAAGTTCACGCATGCTCATTACGTTTTTCCGCCCTGAACCCGGGCTCCTGGGTCCAAAAGGACCTTTTGATGTGAATACGCGCCCACAATTGCACATACAAGACAACCGTTGCTGGTCTTCGTTCCGCAAAGGCGTTACCTTGAAGAAGAAGACGACTTCTGTTCAATTCCAAAAATTCGACTCATTCCGAGTTCTCTTATCAATTTAACTCTCGAAATCAAAATGGTAAGTGGAAATGTCTTAACTGAAAAGTGTCTTATTGGGTAGCGCTGCGTTTTTTTCCGGATAGAGTTTGATCGTGTTCGTGCCTCGGGTGGATTTAGAAATTGCATTCTTCAGTGCACGCGCTCGTAGTATTTAACCGTTCTGTCCCCAGCACATGGTAGAAAATCCGAAAGCATGGTATTGTTTCTTTTAACAGAATTCTTAATAGATTTGTCTTGAAACTTGTGCAATTCAAGGGTTTAATTCCGAAGAAAAAGATCGTTAAGACTTTCTGAGAAGTCCGCCATTTTACAATGTGTAACAATTCGCCACGAATCGAACCTTGATTCCAAACTCACACACGTTGCCTATCGTGCCGGTCGCTTTCCTAAACGAGGAAAAACGGTAGTAAGCTTTAAAGGGAGCAATAACAAGTGGAGTAATCAAAGTTGTTGGCAGTGACGAATTTTAATTAAAATATTCCCTGATTTTTCACAGCGTGAGTGTATTTCTGTCCACGTTGGCCAAGCCGGAGTTCAAATTGGGAATGCTTGTTGGGAGTTGTACTGCTTAGAGCATGGAATTCAGCCTGATGGCCAGATGCCGAGCGACAAAACCATCGGCGGTGGTGATGATTCCTTTAACACGTTTTTCAGCGAAACTGGAGCGGGAAAACACGTTCCTCGTGCCGTCTTCGTAGACTTGGAACCCACTGTTGTCGGTAAGAGAATACCAAAATTGCTTAAAAGGCACATGGAAAATTGTCGCTGTCACTTTTTAATTCAGAAATGTAAACCAGGGATTTTATGAGTCTGCTTCTTCCGTGAGTTGAGTCGGTGAAATTCAAAATGTGTTGGTTAATTTTTAGTCGCCGATGTTAAAAACGAAGAAATTTGGTAAAGCTAGGAAGTGGTTAATTATTAACCAAAATTTGCCATTGTGGCCAGCCCGGAACAGAATTATTCTAGTTTTTGTCCTTTTTTTATTCTGTGTAGTGTTGTAAAACACTAGCAAGCAACTTCACTATAAGACTTGGTAATGTTGTTTTTCCCTTAGCAACAGCAGACCGTCCACACGATAGAACAAAGGAAATGTATTATTTCCACAAGTGACTTTCAAACTTTAGTGAGCAGACAATAAATGAATGGTCCTTCATATACATATTTTTGCTACAGATGAGGTTCGGACTGGCACTTACAGACAGCTGTTTCACCCAGAACAGTTGATAACTGGCAAAGAAGATGCTGCTAACAACTATGCTCGTGGGCACTACACTGTTGGAAAGGAGCTCATTGATATTGTTCTGGACAAGATCAGAAAACTGGTCAGTAATTTACTGAACTCTTTTTCTAGTTAACTTTGATCTGTAAAACAAAAAAATTAGTAGTTCCTTTTGCTCTACTAACAAATTTATATATTCTATTCTCACCAGGCAGACCAGTGCACTGGCTTGCAAGGATTCCTTATCTTCCACTCCTTTGGTGGAGGCACGGGTTCTGGCTTCACATCTTTGCTCATGGAACGTCTTTCTGTTGACTATGGCAAGAAATCCAAATTGGAGTTTGCTGTCTACCCAGCCCCTCAGATTGCAACAGCAGTGGTTGAGCCTTACAACTCTATTCTGACCACTCACACCACCTTGGAACATTCTGACTGTGCCTTTATGGTGGATAATGAAGCTATTTATGACATCTGTCGTCGTAACTTGGACATAGAAAGACCAACTTACACCAACCTGAATCGTCTGATTGGTCAGATTGTATCCTCCATCACTGCTTCACTGCGCTTTGATGGTGCTCTGAACGTTGACTTGACTGAGTTCCAGGTAACTAAATCATGAGTTGAATTATTTCTGGGTACTCATTCAATT
Source organism: Porites divaricata (assembly GCA_038088405.1). Classification (NCBI taxonomy): domain Eukaryota; kingdom Metazoa; phylum Cnidaria; class Anthozoa; order Scleractinia; family Poritidae; genus Porites; species Porites divaricata. The sequence continues at coordinate 18,974,908 of JBBMOI010000001.1, forward strand.
CAGAAAATCCCCCCTTCCTCACGAAATCCGAACTTTGGCACAGTTCTAAAAAGTGTTTTCATTCAAAATATTGATCTGTTCCTTATTAGCTTTTATCCCTAGGTTAATTCTTCACAACCAGCTTGTGTTGATCAAAATGGCAATAAGTTATTCCATCAGTGAGGTTTGTCACAGACATCAGTGAATGAGCAAAAGCTATTTTTCACCATTGTTGTCATGAAAGACAGTGGCACGACTAAAGAATGCATGGCTATGTGAAGACAAAATAGCTGAGTTGAGTAAAAATGTGATAGCAAAAGTATAAAGCAAACATATCACTAGGTACAAATTCAGGGGATGTCTTGACAAGGAGAATGGTGTTAAGAATGGGCCTGTTGATGGAACTTAGAGTTTAAAGATTGACTCTTTTTTTTTCTACAGACTAACTTGGTTCCATATCCACGTATTCACTTCCCACTGGCCACTTATGCTCCAGTTATCTCTGCTGAAAAAGCCTACCATGAACAGTTGAGTGTTGCTGAAATCACTAATGCCTGTTTTGAGCCATCCAATCAGATGGTAAAATGTGACCCACGTCACGGCAAATACATGGCTTGCTGTCTGCTGTATCGTGGTGATGTAGTACCTAAGGACGTGAATGCAGCTATAGCGACAATCAAGACCAAGAGAACCATTCAGTTTGTGGACTGGTGCCCTACTGGCTTTAAGGTTAGTGACTAGCTGTTCTAATATTGTTTTTTATACTCTGTTGCCTATTCATTTATGTTTTACACCCGTGACAAGGAAGCTGATGTTAGCTTTTACTCACCTTAAGACTAGCAGTAGCCATTGGCCAGGAAGTGCGGGAAAACCGCTTTCATATGTAGGTGAATTCCTTTCTCTGCGGGTCATGAAAACTGGATTAAACAACACAGTAAACATGACACATATAATAATATTATATAATTCAACAATTTTATTTGCAGTTGCTTAGATACAAAGTGTTGTTATTCAATCCGTGTTCAATCACTTAAGGCCGTTGATATGAGATACAAAATAATGAAACAGCTTAAATTACCACTGGAGTTCTAACGTGCTTGAAAACGTGTTAAAATATAAAACCCCAGAAACCATGCACTGAAGTGAAATGTGAATAAACTCTATAATATCATAGGTGACGAATTACTCTTTAATTTTGGCGCGAAATTTCAGCGTTAATTTGTAAATTACAAAATTGCCATGGCAACCTGCCATACGTCTCCATTTCAAGATGGCGATGAAGTTTTAAAATGTCATGAATGAAGATGTCAGGGCATAAAAAGACGCTTTAGAAAACCTGAACACACGAAAGAGCGCATCAAGAAGGATTCTGAGAGGTATGTTGTCGAAAAATTCTGAAAACTTAAGCCAAATTTCAGCTCTAAAGGTTTGAGAGAGTGGAGTTCATGATCGATCGATACGATGCAGGATAAACAAGTCAAAAATCCTCGATTGCTAATGTAATTCGTCACCCATGATATTAATAGGTAATCAAATGGTATACTCGTGAAATTAGGGAATAATTTCACTTGCGTTTTGTCCAAATCCTAATAATTTCCCTCAGCAACCATTTGATTACACATACTAATTTACATCGATTTTGAGACTTTGTTTGAGGCCACATACCATTCATACGATGTATATAAGGCAGTACAGCACAGGAATGAAAACAGATTGAGAAAATATCTCGCTATACAGTTAAAAGAGTGCCGCTGACCAAGAATAGGTGTGTTGTATGTTGTAATCAATTTTTTTCAATCAATTAATTTTCAGGTGGGCATCAACTACCAGCCTCCCACAGTTGTTCCTGGTGGTGACTTGGCCAAGGTTCAACGTGCTGTTTGTATGTTGAGTAACACCACAGCAATTGCTGAGGCCTGGGCCCGTCTGGATCACAAGTTTGATCTGATGTATGCCAAGCGTGCTTTTGTCCACTGGTATGTAGGTGAGGGTATGGAGGAAGGAGAGTTCTCTGAGGCTCGTGAAGATTTGGCTGCCCTGGAGAAGGATTACGAGGAAGTTGGTGTGGATTCTGTTGATGCCGAGGGTGAAGAAGAGGAAGGAGATGAATACTAAATATAGAGCACTACTTCTGTTTTGAGAAAGTCTGGTTGGAATTATAAGTTCCTAATAAAAGCTTCAGTTAACCTCTAAGCTAATGTGTGTTAAATGAAGAGAGTTATTTTTCTTATTTGTTTGATTAGCTTTGATTCATGTTTATAGAGCTGATGTGTCGCCTACTGTAGCACCTTGACTGTAGCTATTCGGACCCTCCACATTTCATATGACAGTTTCCTAACGTGTAGCCCAAAACGGAAGATTAAATACATACCAAACTACACAATATTGGAGAAAATTTGCTCAGAATATAATGGAAATATACTAAATACAGAGCACTGCTCGTGTTTTAAGAAAAAGTCTGGTTGGAATTAAAAGTTCCATAGAAGCTTACCTCTATTCTTGTGTCTTAAATTAGGAGTGTTAATTTTTCTTTTTTCTTGTTTGATTCATGTTAAGATAGGTGATGTGACACCTAGCTATTCTTCCTACATTTCCTGTGACAGTTTACTACCTTGTAGCCCCAAATATAAGGAAGAGGGGCGTACAAGCACTGAGTGGGGTCTCCTACGGTCACCTTTTAAGTAACGGTGTTCACTGCCTCTCACTCGTGCAGGACTTAACGATTCATTGAGTTGGGAGCAATCCGTGCGTATTTGGGATGGGGTCAGTCTCGTACCTCCAGTCTTCGTCCCTTACTGCGCATGCTGGCTTGACGAGACGTGGTCAAGGGGAACGAAGACGCTGGGTACGAGGGTGGGATGGGGTGGCAGAGGTTTTTTCGCCCTTTTCTCTCCTTGATGACGCTAGAGTCAAAGAGAACAAGTTTTCAGGTTTATGTGTTGGCAGGTTTCACCAGGTTTTATATTTGTAACACTTACTACTGCTTGTGGAAGTTTTTTCGATTAGCTGTATTTTGATTCTTACAAAAGTAACAAGGATGACTGATCTGGATGTCACTTTTTACCTGTACCCTCACCCTTCTGTAGTAACTCAGTATTGAGCGGTAGGCTTCGTGTCTGGTTGGGATCATGCCCCGTTTCGTTCAGAATGACTTCTTCATTAATGTTTACAAAACTACTGGACTGCAAGTTCCTACAAGCATTGTCCTATCTCTTTACTGATTGCTAAATGCGAGGTTGTTTTCCCTTCGAAAAGTTTTGTCGCGCTTTAATTGGGTGGAGTTTTCTCGAATACAGTTAATTATATTGTGAAGGAAACTTTGTTCGTGGTTTGAGGTCTCGTTAATCTACGCTCTTTTTTGAGTACTTCCGCATGTGAGAGCATATCTGGTGAAATTTTTTTGCTAAGATGAGCACATATAGACGAGGCCATACACGTATAATGTTTAGGTGTTGGATTCTTCATCTACCTCTCTGCATGGGGTAATGCGGTTGCCAAAGCAGACATGCTTACCCGCTTGTGCTCGTAAAATGCTGGAAAGTTGCTCACTGGAATGCCAAAATGTTGCTACAAAATTGCCAAAAATACGAAAAGTTGCCACCTAAATTTCTTGATATTTTTTATATAGACGGTAGTTAAAAGCTTTATTTTTCGTTCTTCACAATAATTGCTAATATCAGTCAAGAAAAATAGCTGAAACTTAGCTATTTTTAATTTTAACAAAAAAAATTGATAAAAAAAGTGATAAAAACTCAAGAAATTCGCGTGAATTGAAGTTTTCTATGAAACTGTTGACGTTTTCGTGCTTAATATGTGCTCTAAACCTATATTTTGCTCAAAGTTGCTTGGAAAGGCAAAATTTGCTCGAGGTTGCTAGAACCGCAAAAAGTTGCTCCAAACACCAAAAGTTGCCGAGCACAATCGGGAAAGGCGGCCAATTACAGGTGGCAAGAGTTACCAGCTGATTCCTGGTCTTCAGTCCTGGGATTGCATGACCTCTCTATGGGCTTCTGCCTCTGCACGTTTCGCAATGGATGAACCACGGGGTGGACATATCCCTTTTTCACCTCAGTTGTTAAAATGGTTAAACAATCAAATTAAAGCGATGAAAATGTTTGTAGTGCCCATGTTTAGATTCTCTATTTCCATTAGTATATATGATTGCTTACTCCAAACTCGATGATTATGATATTACCTGCTGCCTGGGGTGTGACCGTGGACGCTAGAAGGGATAATGCGGTATTTTCAAGAGACCTAACCTGAGATCAGGCCTTAATTTCTTTTTCGCTTTTTTTGCTTCTTTTCTTCTTTGGCTCAAGAGGGAAAAAAATAGCCCTCTTCCCGTGAGAGACATAAAGGGTTAATAGGGAGAGGGCATGATCTCAGGCTACAAGAGACCCAAAGTTTGTGACTTGGTCGGTTCACGATACTGAAATGGTAAACAAAACTCAGGTCCGGAATATTCCGTTCAGCAATCGTGTTTTCCTTGCACATATGTGTCCCATTTACCGGAAAACGGCTGCAGGTCCTGCAATGGTAACCAAAGGTGGGTTGAAGTCATGAACCACTGACGTGTCTCTGTCGGAACATCCTCACCAGGAAAACAGATCTGCTTTTCGACGATCTGTTGCTCCCGAGATTTTCACTTTAAAGAAACGTCAGGTGTTCTATTTCCTTTCAAATTTCATGTTGTCACTTTTGTAATACTCAAATTACTAAGTTGCCTATACCGTGAGCGGTCGTGATCAGTATAAGACAGCTTTTTGAGCTCGGGTTTTTTATTTCTAGGCTAGAATATATAGTCTGTTTAAGTAGCGTAATAGTAAACGAGAGTTAGGATTTTCAATCGTTTTGAATGTGCTTCAGAAAGAGTCAGTTTTTTTGTACACGTTTTGTTTTGTTCAGTGGACAACCCCTTTTTCGCGTAATGTTGCAGATTTTATTGAAATCTCATCGTTTTATAGGAAATGAGTCATATCCTTTTCCTTCTCCAAGCGATTTAAGAGCTCAAGCTGGCTTACTCAGTTTTTGGAAACTGGGTGCGCAAAGTAGACACGTTGAGACCGCTGTTACCCTCACCCAAGCCCTTATTAATCAGCCACAAAAATGAGAACAAATTAAACAGTTGCGAGAGCCGTCTTTTCGGATTTTGCTAGTTTGCCTTCGTGAATAGTTATTACTAGTCAACTAAGTTTAATTTCTAATCACCGAAGGTATTGACCCTTTCCGGGCACTCTTAGCCTGCGTTGCAGCCGGCCGACCTATTCGTAAAATAATATAGTTTAGAGTTTAGAGCGTCTGCGACGCAGGTAAGGGGCAGGCTAGGCACTCTCAGCTCATTTGCATGGGAGTGAGCCAGGTGTTGGGTCGACTCAAAGTTAACATGGACCAAGTGGGTTGGTGGTCTCCGTTCCTAAAATGATTTCGTAAATACCAACTTACAATATTAATAGCGTGTAACAAGGATAAAAGGGGGTTTACTGGCCTGTATTACTCCCCGTGCCCGGCGATGCCGGTATTCTCTATGTCTTTCCTCCTTTGTACGATATGAGGGGCGGACTCTTGCAGATTTCGCTCAGTAATGGTTGCTGTTATATTCGATGCTATTTTCTCACGAGAATTTGCTTTAGGTTAGGCACTTGGTTGGACGGTATTGTGACTCACAAAAGGCAAGATTCGTTATGTTCGTAGGTTTCTCTTTTATGTCGAAGGGATAGTTGTCTGTTTCGAAAATTTATTTCTGAGAGCGTCGTATGTGTGAGATCCTCGGTGTAGTCTCTCTCTAGCAGATGTGATTTGCACAACTCGTTCGAGTCGCACCACTTGATAGGGCCCCCTCACGACAACTTTGCCAACAACTTCTTTGTGTCGCTAATGAGATGCAAGTTCTCCACTTCCACTTGAAAGTGAGATGCAGTATAACTATATGTGATACACTCTTTTTATTTATACCTTATTAATATTCATCAGACTTCGCGTACAGTCAGTATTTGCATGTGTTCATTATTCACAGATGTCAGTTCGACTAGCTTTAGTTGGAGTCGCCCCCACCGACCCACCCCTTCTGCTTAGTTTATTAGCACCTTCGTGTCTTCCCCATCGAGCTTGCTCGTCTGGAGTGACTTCCCGTAACTAAATGCTGATAGAGAGATTAAGATTCACGTTTACGGCATACGGCAAACGGCAAACGTCAGTTGAAAATTTCTCAGAATAGAAAATAAGCAGATAAAAACAGTCCAGAACGATTCTTGTGGACAAAACTGGCATAAAACTACTTATTTTTGTGTAGAAGCAATAAACAGTAAACGAAAAATAAGGGGAAAACTTGGTCACGTGGTACAAATTTACGTTTGCCATTTGGCGTAAACGTGAATCTTAATCTCTCTAATAACTATGCAAGTGCGACGTTGCAGTTGACTGATTTTTTTATGATTTCTTTTTCAATCCTTGAAAGTTTTATATATTTTTTTGTAAACTGAGGCTTCAAAAACCACTGAACGGGGTATCCATTTCAGAAACGTTTTCTAGAACCCCGGGGGGCACTTAGGTATTTTTTGGGGTGGGTATGTGCCGCCGGGAGTCCAAATTGGCAGCCCGCTCTAAAAAAAATTTCCCCTAAAATTGTTACCCCGTTCTAGAAATGGGCCAATTTTTTATATCCCGTTCTAGAACTCGCCCTAAAAGTGAGACCCCGTTCTAGAAATGGGCCAAGTTTTTATACTCCGTTCTAGAAAGTTTGTAAATTGAAATAGCCCTGTTTTTTTAAAAAAGATATGTCTTTATTTGTTCGACTTATACATCAAATAAATGCTTCTTCATAATCAGCAACACTTTTAAGCAGGAGATAAAGCTGTGATCCACAATTTTTTTATTTCCTATCTTATTATATGATTATAATTCGTCACGTTTGTTCATTCCCATTGACGGTTTTGGCTTTATTTATTTTATTTGTTTATTTATTCTTTCGTCAAAATTGAAATATAGGGGAAGTGCACGTCTATTATTTTTTGACAGTGTATTTCTCTACAATTACAAGTACCCAGAAGCGACTCAGGGACTAAAAAAATGTTTCAAGGTGTGTCAAGTTGATGGCACCCTCCCACGCAGACGTTCTTAGGGGTTCGTCACGCGTTCCTGCCCCATAGCAACCGGCAAAGTATTGCCATCAAATTAGCATGAAACTCACTAAATGAAACACCAAAATAGAGTGTTTCACTCACCTCGCTGGCATCTATGCTAATTTATTGCAACAAATGAAATCGTTTACATGAGAAAAGAGTTCAACTCCCACAGGATTTGTTTGGGACACCAATATGGTCTCCGTGACGTCATGTGAAAACGCTCAATATCTACGCGTCCAGTCTTGCATATTTCGCAACGAAGTGCTAGTCTTCTTTCAAAGGCGTCACCTTGAAGAAGAAGAAGAAGACTTCTGTTCAATAATTCGACTCATTCCGAGTATTCTTATCAAGTTAATTCTCTAAATTAAAATGGTAAGTAGAAAGGTCATAACTGAAAAGTGTCCTAGGTAGTCCTGTGGGTCATTCTTCATTCCTTCTCGATAGTGCACGCGCTCGTAGTATTCAACCGTTCTTGGCTTAATCAAGTCCCCAACTCATAGTAGAAAAACTGAAAACATGATACTGTTTCTTTTAACAGAATTTTTAGTACTTTTGGATTGAAATATTTGAAAATGTACGTAGTGTGAATATAAAGATCGTTTAGACTTTTCGAGAAGTCCGCCATTTTACTGTTTGTAACAATTCACTACGAATCGAACCTTTCGGGCTTCGAAACTCACATACGTTGCCCATTATTTCTCAACCGAGGATAAACGGCAGTAAACTGTATAGGAAGCAATAACAAATTTTATTCGAGTAATCAAAGTTGTCGTTGTGGTGGTGACGATTTTTAAAATTAAAATATTCCCTGATTTTTCACAGCGTGAGTGTATTTCTGTCCACGTTGGTCAAGCCGGAGTTCAGATTGGAAATGCTTGTTGGGAGTTGTACTGCTTAGAGCATGGAATTCAGCCTGATGGCCAGATGCCGAGCGACAAAACCATCGGCGGTGGTGATGATTCCTTTAACACGTTTTTCAGCGAAACTGGAGCGGGAAAACACGTTCCTCGTGCTGTCTTCGTAGACTTGGAACCCACTGTTGTCGGTAAGAGAATACCAAAATTACTTGAAAGCACATGAAAATTTGTGGGTGGACAAAACCTGGGCCTAGGCCCATGGGCTAGCCCATGGGCCACCCTATGGGCCACCCTATGGGCTACCCCCAGAAAAACGAAAATATCAAAATAAAAATAAGAAATAAACAATTATTATTGTTATTTATTATTTATTAGTAATAATTAATGTGGGATGAGGTATAGTTGAGTTAGCGGTTGGGGTTATTACTATATGAGCTCTTGTCAGATTTATTTGTCACTTATTGGTACCATTGACAAAAACCAGATCAGAGCAAATTTGAGCACGTACAGTGCCCCATGTGGTATGATGTCTAGAAGCACTGCACTGGTAAATTCTTTTTTTACTTGATTATGGCTTTGAGTTCCCAGGGACAACAAGAAAACAACAAAAGCAAGTATATTTTTCAGGACCTTTCAACAATAAGAACTATTACATGTGTGCGCAGTGTTGCAATGTCTGTCATACATGCATGGTATTTTCGATAAAGAGCGAATTCAAGGATTGATTAACACAGACTGGACCACAGATAGCTCAAGCTCAAAATATGAGCTTCAGTGAACATCGGCATTGTTGTGTAACATTTGAAATATAAGGATTTGAAGAGAAAGAAAATCTATCATTTCTGTAACCTATGAAAATGAAAGGATTTCAATAAAAACAGCTTACCTTACTTAAAATGTGTGTTACGTCTCTCCTGTGTAGTCCACGGGCCGATTTATGTCCGTTTTATGGGTTTTTAGGTAAACGGTTGTCTTTACCTTTATAAGGGTTTTTTCCCATACAAATCCTCATATTTCAAATGTTGCGCAACAATGCCGATGTTCGCCGATGCTCATATTTCGAGCTTGGGCCACCTGTGACTGGACACGTAAAAACACTGTATGTGGTCAACCGGTCTCAGTCATTAACTGGGAGAAGCAATGAAACACAGCAATAAAAATAGAAAAACTTTGTCCCAACAATAAACAACAACAATAATAATACTAATATTAATAATAATAAAATGACACAACATGATTGCTGCCAAAGTGGTGTTTCTCGGCAAATACACAGAACACACAGCATGTGCTCGTGTTGCTTGTGATCTCACAGACAAAAACCAATTGGGTGTCGTAAAACCACAAAAACCCCACCCTAGACCGGACATAAGTATGCTTCTAGCAACTAGAAAGAAAGAGGTTAGTTTTCGTGGAGGATCGTTTTGTGACGACAAAACTAATGGCTGTGTGAGGAGACTGCAAGTGTTTTTTTGGATCTCACAAACAAACAAAAAATTCAAAAGTAGGTTGAGTTTGATCGTCCGGGTGAACGTAGTCCTGAATGGGACTGTTGTTGTTGACAGTGACTGACGTTGTGGCGTAAAACAACAGAAATGCCACCAGTAATTTTTGATGTCTCTCTCTAACTACACAGGGGTTTACGTGACAAACACTAGTGCTGTTTTAATGTTGTTTTTTTATTCCAAACACACCACTCTCCCATAACCCTAAGGAATTTACAAAGAAAGGTCAGGTGATCGATTGCCATAAGGTGTTCGGTTCACTAATTCACTAATGGATTCGCTTCTACTAGGATATTCATTTGGATTATAATCCTAACGTGAGCTTTTCCACCTTCTCTTCTCCCGCCTCATACTTGGCCAATGTTTGGGTAGAGGGAGGGGTACCACTGAGGATCTTTTTCAGAAGTTGGGGTGTGTACGACCCTAACCTAACCCTAACTTTTTTTTATGTTTGAAAAAAACAATAAGTTAATAAAATTAGATAATGTTAATGAAATTTTATTTTTATTAATATTTGATAGATTAAGATGTAAAAAATAGCTTTATTTTTTTTATTTTATTTTTTCTTATGATTATTATATTCAAGTTCCTTACTTAAATTTTTCTTTTTACTTATTTCATTTCTTATTTTCATTTTGATATTTCGGATATTTATATATAATTATTTTTTATTTTTCGTTTTTCTGGGGGTAGCCCATAGGGTGGCCCATAGGGTGACCCATGGGCTAGCCCATGGGCCTAGGCCCAGGTTTTGCCCACACCCTGAAAATTTGACGCGGTCACTTTTTAGTTTAGAAATGTAAATCACGGATTTCATGAGTCTGCTTCTCTGCAAGCATAGGAAGACCTTAGATAACAACGACCTAAACCAGATTGTTTCCTTCAGTAAAATTACATGAAGAACAACTTAAGTCCAACTTTACTGTGTAATATAAAAGTGAAATAGAAAAACTCCACTGTCATGCTTTGAACCCGGGTCACTTGCTTTATAGCCTACATCCATATCCACTACACCATCGAGGACTAGCTGCCAAATCCAGTAATTTTTAAAATATACAGTCATGTTCTTATATATGCCGTACCCCATTACAATATTCGAAAGCTAACCGTTTTCAGTTCAGTGCTTAACCCCAATCACTGTAGATCAGTGCTTAACTCTCTACTGTGTTCTCTCCATAACTGGAGCTCTGTAGTTTTGGTTTCTTCAGCTATTATAGCCTCATTCGGTCCATTACGGAAATAATGCGTTGTGTAAAATTCATAAGGTGTCCAATCTGGTTTAGGTCGTTGTTATCTAAGGTCTTCCGCAAGCATAGCCATCTTGCTTATCCACGTGCTAAACAGAGTAACGCAGTAGCGAGTAACGGAGTAACGAGGAAACGAGTAACGGGTCCGGATAAAAATTCAAGAGGTTAAAAAATTAAATAGATAAATCCTAATGAAAGATATATAAAACTGTTCTATTGAGGCCTTGAATTGCTGTTTAAAAAGCAAAAACTAAAATCCAAGCTTTCGCCGATCAATCATCGTATTATGATCCTGATATGCCGATAATCAAAGTATTAAGTAAGCAAAGAGGACCCCTACATATCTACTTGGCATTCGCCAGCGACAGAGTTTCCTAGTGAAATATGTGCCATTTTGCATGATCGTCATACAGGCACTGGTGTTTGTATTAGTTGCAATTTCAAAATCAAAACCGTTGAATAGATAAAGTCCAGAATCTGGGAAATGAAAGGATATACAAAGACCCTCGCCAAGACTTAGGTCAGAGGAATTTTTCGTATCCGAAGAAATGTTTTACGCAAACTTAAAAGAGATTTGTATGGAGACGCCATGCTGGTGCTCGCCTGGCCGGATGAGCACCAACATGGCGGACGGAAACCAACAGAGACATCTGTTACCGAGTTTTGCTACAAAAGCGTGAATTCATTCTTCGAGAAACTCATAAACATTAAATTAATACTTTTTCTAATGCACGAACTGTTTAGATAGCAAAATTTGCTGAAATAGGTCATTTTCTTAACCTACATGACCTCTCTCTTGGCCGTCATGTAAATACCACGTCACGCAAAAGCTTAAGAATTCAAGCGTACTCTATCATAAAACCGAGAACCCTTTTGAAGCGGGAAAATTTGTATGAAAATTAGCTTTCAGCTGCTCTAATACATCGAGAAAGTAAAATCTCGGTAGGATCGATAGGTTTTTAGTTTGAATGTTAGTGACGTCATGTGAAAACCAACAATACGGGATCAACCTATAAACCATACGGAAATCAATGTGATTGATGCAGATGTTGATGTTGGTACTACTCATTTCAGTTGTACGTATTCAATGATTTGTGACAATTGTTCAGAAACTCGGCGCTTTTAAAATAGTCTTCCTAATCCTCGGCTGTAGGAAATAACCTTTTAGGGTGAATGATAAACGGAACGTTTTGTTACTCTATCTGCTGGAAAGGCATATTCAATTGCAAATAACAGCCGTAGCCAGGTGACTTTTTTGGCGCAAAAATACCTTCGAATTTGCTGGAGGGAGTGGTGGGGGGTTGACGTCGTTGTTTTGAGCACTTTTTGGAATACACATATTTTTTGAGATTGGTAAAGGTCATTATTAGGATATTACAACCATTGTTTTTTTTTTATTATTACCAGTTAAACGTTTCTTTGTTTAGTAACGCCCTTCGCCGATGTTACAGAGGAAGAAATTTCGTAAAGCTAGAAATTGGTTAATAATTAACCAAAGTTTGCCATTGTTTCCTCCCCGAAAGATGGAAAATTATTTCGTGTTTTTGTCCTATTTTTTATTCTGTGTAGTGCTCAAATCAAGTGCCTTTTGTTGTTGCCGCCATTTTGTTTTACCTTAGCAACAGCAGACCGACCACAGGATACAACCGGAAGAAAATAATGTGTTATTTCCACAAGTGACTTTCAAACTTTAGTGAGCAGACAATAAATGAATGGTCCTTCATATACATTTTTTTGCTACAGATGAGGTTCGGACTGGCACTTACAGACAGCTGTTTCACCCAGAACAGTTGATAACTGGCAAAGAAGATGCTGCTAACAACTATGCTCGTGGGCACTACACTGTTGGAAAGGAGCTCATTGATATGGTTTTGGACAGGATCAGAAAACTGGTCAGTAACTTGCTGAACACTTTTTCCATTTAAGTATTTTTTCTAAAAAAACAATGACGTGTTTTCTTTCGTCCTGTTAAAACTAATCTGTTCTATTCTCACCAGGCTGACCAATGCACTGGCTTGCAAGGATTCCTTATCTTCCACTCCTTTGGTGGAGGCACGGGTTCTGGCTTTACATCTCTTCTCATGGAGCGTTTGTCTGTTGACTATGGCAAGAAATCCAAATTGGAGTTCGCTGTCTACCCAGCCCCTCAGATTGCAACAGCAGTGGTTGAACCTTACAACTCCATTCTGACCACTCACACCACCTTGGAACACTCTGACTGTGCCTTTATGGTGGATAATGAAGCCATTTATGACATCTGTCGTCGTAACTTGGACATAGAAAGGCCAACTTACACCAACCTGAACCGTCTGATTGGTCAGATCGTATCCTCCATTACGGCTTCACTGCGATTTGATGGTGCACTGAATGTTGACTTGACTGAGTTCCAGGTAAATTACAGTGTATAATCTGCTAGGTCACGTTTTTGCTCCATTGACGCGGAAGATTTTATTCTGACGCAAAATTAAATTATTTTGGGGTCATACTGACTCCAAAAAAGTTACCTTATTTATAAGTACTGAAGAACATAAAAATGGGCTGGATAAGGATGGTGAAGCTGGAGATGTCCATTCAATGAGTCAAACTCCTGAACTTCAAGAGCCAACTGCCTCAAGCTCAGCAAGTAACACAGTTATACAGCTGTGTTTGGGTGATGTCAGTTGTTCAAAGTTTCAAACTCGTAGTTTAACCCAGACCACTTTTGGAATGACCCAATTTATTCAAAAAGCCATCTGAAACATGACCCACTTTGACTAATTTCTAGATTGAACACTGAACTTAGATAAGTTATTTCAATAAAAAAAGCTTTATAAAAAGCATGTTTTTAGTTACCTATCATAGTTGTTGCTTGGTAACTCTCTTTGTGATTCATGATTTGAATGGTACCTAATTATTTGATTTTGGTTTTTCATTTTACAGACCAACTTGGTTCCTTACCCACGTATCCACTTTCCATTGGCCACTTATGCTCCCGTTATATCTGCTGAAAAAGCCTACCATGAACAGTTGAGCGTTGCAGAGATTACAAACATGTGTTTTGAGCCGTCCAATCAGATGGTAAAATGTGACCCACGTCACGGCAAATACATGGCTTGCTGCATGCTGTATCGTGGTGATGTAGTACCCAAGGACGTGAATGCTGCTATAGCGACAATCAAGACCAAGAGAACCATTCAGTTTGTGGACTGGTGCCCTACTGGCTTCAAGGTCTGGAAAGCTTAAATTTATGAAAAAGTTTTGAAGTTGTCATCTTTGGTGCTTACTTACGACAGAAATGTGAAATGAAAACGGAGAATAAACCTAAGCCAAGTTTAAATGTTATTTTTCAGGTGGGCATTAACTACCAGCCTCCCACAGTTGTTCCTGGTGGTGACTTGGCCAAGGTTCAACGCGCTGTTTGTATGTTGAGTAACACCACAGCTATTGCTGAGGCCTGGGCCCGTCTGGATCACAAGTTTGATCTGATGTATGCCAAGCGTGCTTTTGTCCACTGGTATGTTGGTGAGGGTATGGAGGAAGGAGAGTTCTCTGAAGCTCGTGAAGATTTGGCTGCCCTGGAGAAGGATTACGAGGAAGTTGGTGTGGATTCTGTTGATGCCGAGGGTGAAGAAGAGGAAGGAGATGAATACTAAATACAAAGCACTCCTCATGTTTTGGGAAAAAGTCTGGTTGGAATTATAAGTTCCTAATAAAAGCTTCAGTTAACCTCTAAGCAAATGTGTGTTAAATGAGGAGTGTCATTTTTCTCTTTTGTTTCATGTTAAGAGAGCTGATGTGTCACCTACTGTAGCATCTTGACTGTAGCTATTCGGACCTCCCACATTTCATATGACGGTTTCCTAACGTGTAGCCCAAAAAGGAAGATTAAATACATACAAATTACACAATATTAGAGAAAATTTGCTCAGAATATAATGGAAATATACTTTTGATTATCTTTTGTATCCGTTTCATTTCTAGTGGCTTTAAATTCCGTGACAAATCTACATAACCACCTAGCCTTGACCAAATTTGGACAATTTCTTTTTATTGTTTGCTTGATAGAATCTACTTAGTGTCCTGATAAGAAAGAGCAAAAAAAATCAATATCGATTTTTCTTTTCCTTGTTTTAAACGAACCAAAAACGTGAAATTTGATTTCTGATGGCCTACAATACCATAATGCGGAACTGAAAACAGCAAATTCCGAGTCATTTCTTTCTTTGTTTCCCGCGAAACAGTGTCCTGAAATGACGTCACAATTTTTTCGTAACTAGAAGTTTGTTCCTTCAGAATCGGTTGCGGTTTACGTGAAAACAATGGGCGCGATCCATTCAACAAAAATTCCGACCGGGATTTTTGGTCCACCTCAAAAGGTGGACCCGTTTTCTCGAAACTTTTCCGGTTGGACCGAACCGATCGATTGAGTTTTGGACCGGAATTTTCGGAAATTTTGGTTGAATGGATCGCGCCCAATAGCTCGGAAGCAGCGTCGTACCCAGGCCAGTTCGCGGTATCCGATTTAAGAGGATCGAGGCTTGGAACCGAGTGCGATAGGTGAATTTTTCCGACAAGCTGAACAAATGATGTCGCATCCGAAATCGCCGAGGACGACTGGGAACGAGGCTGGCTTGGAAGTAGTGTGCGCAAGAAAGAACGGGCGTGCGAGAGGGAGTGAGACACGCGAATGGTCGATTACAACGGCCGTATCAAGTTCGAATTAACGACAATTAACCCTTGTCACCTCCCCACAGCGCACGGCTTGACGAGTAAACACGGAGAGTATTTTGCGGTCATTTTAAATGGGCAAATCGGTCGGTCTACGGTTTAAGCAAGTGGCAAGCAAAATTCAGGACTGGTAAATTTCGCCGCGGAATCGTGTTTACCATTTGTACGAATCATTTCCACTTGCTGCAAAACGACCGCGAATGCCTGAAACTGGTATTAAAGATGGCTTTGAAGAAACGGGAACTCGAATTTCTTTTTGGAATATTCCGTCCGGAAAAACAGGACTACCTTTTCACACTGAGATGTTCCCTTGCTCCCGGAAATTTTCCGCTGGAATTAAAACGACCAAAACTGTCATGTACCATTTGGTTTCCAACCGGATGTTAGGTGGTAAACAACCCTCAATGCGCTGACGTTGTTCGAAGTTTTAGCGGTATTTGCAGGTTTATTGAGCCCGGGAATGGGGGCCTGGGACTAGGGTGTACGGGAACGGGAAGTCCCGTAACAAACTTAAATGAATACTTAAATGGCAAACCATGTGGGTCCCAATACCTCCTATAGGCAAGGCTACAAAATGGGGTCACTGCTATCACCTATCACCAGTCGATTTGAGCGAAGACTTACAGTTCGGATGGTTTGCCTATAGGCCGGTACGAGTGAGCTTACTCAACAGAACTGGAAGTAGAAAGACACTGAAAGAGACGGCAAATCTTGTGCGACAAGCGTGACAATAGTTTTGTTTGAAAAATATTTCCGCCAAACTTTACCCTCCGTTATTTAAACGGATCTTTTTGTAAAAGACCAAAAATAATTTACTAATTACGAATTAAAGTGAATATCACGACAAAACACGTAACAGTCCTGTCTCTTTTGTAAAACACAAGCGTTTTGCCGTCCTCTTCTTCCTGCCATCTTAGGGCCACTAGGGAGAAAACTTTTCACAGTAATTGGTGTCACCCGGCCTCTCAAAATAAAGGTTAAATATCCTTGATAATGGTTATTCCAACTTTTTTCTACCCAATGACTGAATGTGTCCAAATACATGCATCTAACCTGAGATCAGAGGCCCAATTTTAGCACCTTCCACACATTGTCTCTTTCGAAAATAGCGACTGATCACAAGTTAAAATACATCTGAATTGTCTTGGCAAATGCCGGTCAGTTTTTCTGTGCTTTGAGAAGCAAATATCTAAGGGGGCTGGTCGTCTCGAAAGTTTTTATTAACTTTTTCCTCTCATCCGAAGCTGTTACCAACCATGATGGGTCCGGTTAAAAGTTCGAGGAGTCGACATGGATTAGCTATATTTGCTCCTCCGAACAGTCAAACCCCATTAATATGGACATTGAAGGGAGGGGCAGAGGGATCCAGGAAATTCAGAAAGGGGTGGCTGAGACACTTGCCCACTTGCCCTCTTGCCCACATGCCAGCTTTATAGATACTTTTTACTTTTATGAGAATTCCATACAAATAATACAAAATTTCAGAAAAAAAGGGGGTGGCCGCGGCCCACCCATAAATCGGTCCTTTGAAGGGGCCATAGAAAGTGTCCCTATAACGGGCTGTCCGTATTACAGGTCAGTCAGCGGGTCATGTTATTAAAGTCAAAAAACACCTTTCATTAGAAGAAAATTGAAAAGGAATAGAAGAAGACATATTAGCATCGTTAAATTAAACATCTCTAGCTTTCAAAAAGTCGTCATTCCGTTGACTAAATCCACGGAAACGCTCAAAAATTTGCTCATTTATATACTGACTTAATCAAAACCGTTCTATGTACGTATAATTAACTAGTTTTAATGCCTGACTGAATAGTCTGCAATTGACGTCTACAACTCATCGTATCCGGTGTACTGTAGGGCTTGGAACATCGACATGCTGTCAACTGAATATTTTTTTACCTTTGACACTAGAAGAGGTTTTTTTATAAAATAAGGTCAGTAATGAAGAGTGCGCATTAGCGAGGTTAACTTTCTTAGAGAATCTGTTCATTGAGCAACAAATCCTGGCAAGAGCAAGCGTCCGTTATCCGCACTAACGGGTAGAGGGTTTGATTTCGAGAAAATGTGGAGGCTTTCCCCAGGGACAAAGAAAACTGTCCGTAATATAAACGAGTTGTCACTGTTTAGCGGGTGTCCGTAAAGCGAGGCTCGACTGTATTTTACAGAAGAAAAGTTGTGGGTGCCACTCAATAACGTAACTGGACCGAGTGCGGACTAAGTGCGACTTTGCACTTGACTGTGATTCTGATTTCTTTTTCAATCCAAGAAAGTTTTGGCAATTTTCTTTATTTTTATCTATTCTATTTTATTTATTTATTTATTATTTCGTGAAAATCGAGATATAGGGGAAATTCACATCTATTATTTTTTGACAGTGTATTTCTCTACGAGAACGATAGGCCCTAAGAACCTGGGTCCCAGGGGACTAAAAAGATGTTGATGTGTCAATTTGATGTCAATACTTGTGCGGTTGCTATGAAACTGACTGTATGAAACACCTATTAAAACGCGCTAAGTCTTGCATACTTCATAACGGTTGCTAGTCTTCGTGCAAAGGCGTCACTTCGAAGAAGAAGACTTCTGTTGAATAATTCGACTCATTCCTTGTATTCTTATCAAGTTGACTTTCTGAATCAAAATGGTAAGTGGAAAGATCTTAACTGAAAAGCGTCCTAGGCAGTCCCTCAGGACTGTCCTGCGGGTGGACTTCGAAATTGCATTCTTCATTCCTTCTCGATAGTGCACGCGCTCGTAGTATTCAACCGTTCTTGGCTTAATTAATCAAGTCCCCAACAAATAGTAGAAAAACTGAAAACATGATACTGTTTCCTTTTACAGAATTTTCAGTACTTCTGGATTGAAATCTTTGAAAATGTTAATAGTGTAAACAAAAAGATCGTTTATACTTTTCGAGAAGTCCGCCATTTTATCGTTTGTAACAATTCACTACGAATCGAACCTTGCGGCCTTCGAAACTCACCGATGTTGCCTATTATTTCTCAACCGAGGATAAACGGTAGTAAACTTTACAGGAAGCAATAACAAATCTTATTCGAGTAATCAAAGTTGTCAGTATGGTAGTGACGAATTTTAAGTTAAAATATTCTCTGATTTTTCACAGCGTGAGTGTATTTCTGTCCACCTTGGCCAAGCCGGAGTTCAGATTGGAAATGCTTGTTGGGAGTTGTACTGCTTAGAGCATGGAATTCAGCCTGATGGCCAGATGCCGAGCGACAAAACCATTGGCGGTGGTGATGATTCCTTTAACACGTTTTTCAGCGAAACTGGAGCGGGAAAACACGTTCCTCGTGCTGTCTTCGTAGACTTGGAACCTACTGTTGTCGGTAAGAGAATACCAAATTTGCTTGAAAACCACATGAAAATTTGACGAGGTCACTTTTTAGTTTAGAAATGTAAATCACGCATTTCTTGAGTCTGCTTCTTCTGTGAATTGAGTCGGTAAATTCAAAGTGTGTTGGTTAATTTTTAGTCGCCGATGTTAGGAATTTGGTAATGCGAGAAATTCGTTAGTTATTAACCAAAGTTTGCCATTGTTTCCTCCCCGAAAGATGGAAAATTATTTCCTGTTTGTGTCTTATTTTTCATTCTGTGTAGTGCTGCAACCATCGTTTTTGTGTTTGAGTTCTTGCAAGTAGCACCGTTGCTATAAAACGTAGTAATGTTGTTTCCAAATTAAGTGCCTTTTGTTGTTACCTCCATTTTGTTTTACCTTAGCAACAGCAGACCGACTCGACCAAGAAAATAATGTGTTATTTCCACAAGTAGCTACAAGTGACTTTCAAACTTTAGTGAGCAGAGAATAAATGAATGGTCCTTCATATACATATTTTTGCTGCAGATGAGGTTCGGACTGGCACTTACAGACAGCTGTTTCACCCAGAACAGTTGATAACTGGCAAAGAAGATGCCGCTAACAACTATGCTCGTGGGCACTACACTGTTGGAAAGGAGCTCATTGATATTGTCTTGGACAGGATCAGAAAACTGGTCAGTAACTTGCTGAACACTTTAAAAAAACAAAAAGGCATTTCTATTTGCTCTGTTGAAAATTAATCTGTTCTATTCTCACCAGGCTGACCAATGCACTGGCTTGCAAGGATTCCTTATCTTCCACTCCTTTGGTGGAGGCACGGGTTCTGGCTTTACATCTCTGCTCATGGAGCGTCTGTCTGTTGACTATGGCAAGAAATCCAAATTGGAGTTCGCTGTCTACCCAGCCCCTCAGATTGCAACAGCAGTGGTTGAGCCTTACAACTCCATTCTGACCACTCACACCACCTTGGAACATTCTGACTGTGCCTTTATGGTGGATAATGAAGCTATTTATGACATCTGTCGTCGTAACTTGGACATAGAAAGGCCAACTTACACTAACCTGAACCGTCTGATTGGTCAGATTGTATCCTCCATCACTGCTTCACTGCGCTTTGATGGTGCGCTGAATGTTGACTTGACTGAGTTCCAGGTAACTAATTACAGTGTTTAATCTAGGCCACATTTTTGTGTCATTGATGCAAAATATTTTATTCTGAGGCAAAATGAAATTATTGTGGGGTCATACTGATGCAATAAAGTTACCTTATTTATAAGTACTGAAGAACATGAAGATGGGCTGGATAAGTATGGTGACGCTGGAGAAGTCAGTTGAATAAGTCAAGCTCCCGAACTTCAAGAGCCAACTGCCTGAAGCTCAGCAAGTAACACAGTGATACAGCTGTGTTTGGGTGATGTCAGTTGTTCAAAACTCATAGTTTAACCCAGACCATTTTTGAATGACCCAATTTATTCAAAGTGCTAAGTGAAACATGACCCACTTTGAGTAACTTGTAAATTGAACACTGAAGTTATTTCAATGAAAAAAAAAAGCTTTATAAAAGGCAAGTGTTAATTAGTTACCTATTATAGTTTTCACTTTAGTAACTCTCCTTGTGATTCATGATTGAAATGGTAGCTAATTCTATCATTATGATTTTGTTGTTTTGTTTTACAGACCAACTTGGTTCCATATCCACGTATTCACTTCCCACTGGCCACTTATGCTCCAGTTATCTCTGCTGAAAAAGCCTACCATGAACAGTTGAGTGTTGCTGAAATCACCAATGCCTGTTTTGAACCAGCCAATCAGATGGTAAAATGTGACCCACGTCACGGCAAATACATGGCTTGCTGTCTGCTGTATCGTGGTGATGTAGTACCTAAGGACGTGAATGCTGCTATAGCAACAATCAAGACCAAGAGAACCATTCAGTTTGTAGACTGGTGTCCTACTGGCTTCAAGGTGTGTGAAGCTTGAATTTAAGAAAAAGTTTTTAAGTTGTCATCTTTGCTACTTAATTACAACTGAAATGTGAAAAGAAAAAGGGAGTATCAACCTAAGCCAAGTTTAAATGTTATTTTTTAGGTGGGCATCAACTACCAGCCTCCCACAGTTGTTCCTGGTGGTGACTTGGCCAAGGTTCAGCGCGCTGTTTGTATGTTGAGTAACACCACAGCTATTGCTGAGGCCTGGGCCCGTCTGGATCACAAGTTTGATCTGATGTATGCCAAGCGTGCCTTTGTCCACTGGTATGTGGGTGAGGGTATGGAAGAAGGAGAGTTCTCTGAAGCTCGTGAAGATTTGGCTGCTCTGGAGAAGGATTATGAGGAAGTTGGCGTGGATTCTGTAGGTGAAGGGGAAGAGGAAGGCGATGAAGAGTATTAATTAACTGAATAATGCAAAAGAGATGCTCGGAGTGAAAGTTGTACACTGCACGTGTAAAACTTTATCTTAGAACAACCATTTTTCATTGAATAAAGCACCTTTCTCATTTAATTGACTCAAGTTTACATATTTGTCTAAATTTAAAATTCACAATGGTGAGAGGAAACCATAATAACCACGGCGTCTACAAGCATCCAGACTCATATCACAGACACGTGCTCATTTTCACTTGCTAAGGATCAGATGCCCGTTTCTTAAAGGTCTCGTTGCAGACTTCTCGGAAGGCCGAGCGTGGGGGCTTCGGAGAGACAGGAAAAAGAGCCTGTAAGCATTGTTTTCAATATTTCTTTCCGTTTACCAGCTCCTGGTATACCCTATGATTAGTCCAAAATCTTCAGCCTGAATGTAAGTGAATTATAGCTCACTTTCAGCCCAGTTAACAACTTTAATTCTAGTGACTCGTGTTAAAACCGTACTTAAAATCATTTTACGCAATCTGGATAGCTTTCTGGTCAAAAAAGAATCTCAGAACCTCACGGTAAAGTGCCCTAAGTAACCTCGCCCCTAGACCACGACGGCAACGACAGCGAAAACGTCACAGTTAAAAATCGAATTCACGCTTTTTCAGACCCCTATCATTTCATTCAATTTGTCAAATATTGGAGAATTTTTTAGGAGTAAATTCTAAAGGCCTGTATCTAAGTTCAGGAAAAGAATAAGAAAATTCTCGTCTTAGATGGTTTCATGTTGTAGTCGTGCAACAACGGCAAAGAAATGTACAAAAAAGCGTGATGTCGTTTTGTGCCGTTCTCGTTGCCGTTCCCGTCGTCGTTGCTTAAGCTCCCTAAGAGACAAGTGGGCCGCGCCCCTCTGATTTTCTAGGGGAATAGCACTAGGTACGAAAATGGGCCCTCTGTACGGGTTAAGAACTACACGAGTGGTCATGAGGCTTCTCCTTGACATTCAACACGCTTTGTATTTGTGGTCAAATAGCAGTTACACTCCAAAAGGGTTCAGTTCTTGAGCCAGGTTTTTGCGTAGGACTGTGTCGTTGAGAGTTCCATACCTTGATACTGTCTGATATCAAAAAAGGACCTGAAACAGGTTTTTAACCCCATTTCAATGGGTTATCATTTGAGAAAACTTGAAAGAGTTTTTTCACCAAGAACCTGTTCAGGGAAGAGAGACCAAACACATGTCACAGGAAAAGACCACAATACAATGCAAGCAAGCTCTTATTCCACAGTCATGTACGTTTTCTTATTATTTTAGTGGCATATGATCATCAACACCCTACGAGCAGACCCTCTTTTGTCTTCGGAGAAAATGAGACTCTGCTAGACTCAAACCTTTGAGGTCGCCGCAGCCCAAACTTCTGGACTAACCAATCTCGTTTTCTCTCGTCAAACTGTTTTTTTCGAGAGCGAGCATCCGTTTATTGATAAACCGATGGTCATAACCGAGCCTCCTGTACCAAGCACGTGGCTATTAGGCCTGGGTTCGAAACTATATCCTAGCAACATGCCGGGCATGCTCAGCAAAGATTTCACTCGATTCATGCAGAGCGAGTCTTTCTCGAGTGCGTCAAAATCGAGAAAGCAACAGAGAGGCTCTGTTGACAGGGTGTGGCATCAACAGAGTATATTGGCTAACAAGAAATAAAGTTCAAGGAACTGTCTCCCGAGAAATTGATACTACATGTGTTTCTTACTTTTTTCCCTCAAGATCCCAGTGGCTCACCTATTTTTGTTTTAAAAACGATACTTGTCAATCCCTTCAAAAACCAGAGAAACCTCGTACCCAGGCCAGTTCGCGCTATCCGAGTTACCAGAGGAGGCTTGGAACCGAGTGCGATAGGTGAATTTTTCCGACAAGCTTGACAAGTGATGTCAGATCCAAAATCGCCGAGGACGACTGGGAACGAGGCTGGCTTGGAAGTAGTGTACGCAAGAAAGAACGGGCGCGCGAGACACGCGAGTAGGGGATTATAATCACCTCCCCACAGCGCACGGCGTGACGAGTAAACACGGAGAGTATTTTGCGGTCATTTTGCTCTAATGGCAGGTTATTTTCAAATTTTGGATGCCAAGCTAAGCGAAAGGCGACTTACAGCAGAAAAAAATAATCACGATATAATGACCTACATCAGCCGCTTCCAGCCGTCATTTTGTTCAGGAACGACGGGCACTGTTGGGAGGTGACAAGGGTTAATTGTCGTTAATTCGAATAATGATCGACCCCTTTTGTCCACTTCCTATGACGATGGCGATTTTGGGGCGCGTGTGAAAATTCGCGGCGTCACGTTAGGTCCGACCATTTTTTGAATCGACCTCCCCAAACTATCTGGCTTTGATTTTCCAGAGGCTGGGTGGCTAGGGACTTGGCTTTTATAGATTGTGTTAGCATAATCTTTAGCATAATTTGAGTAAACTAGCATAATTTTTCCATTATTTAAAACGTAGCACTGCTAGGATAATTCACATATTTTGATAATTATCGGAACATTTTCAGGTTTTGACATGCACGTTGGTTGTTGACCATTTAAATGGGCAAACCGGTCGGTCTACGGTTTAAGCAAATGGTAAGCAAAATTCAGGACTGGTAAATTTCGCCGCGGAATCGTGTTTACCATTTGTACGAATCATTTCTATTTGCCGCAAAACGACCGCGAATGCCTGAAACTGGTATTAAAGATGGCTTTGAAGAAACGGGAACTTGAATTTCTGTTTGGAATATTCCGTCCGGAAAAACAGGACCACCTTTTCACACTGAGATGTTCCGTTGCTCCCGGAAATGAGTCGGAAATTTTCCGCTGGAATTAAAACGACCAAAAATGTCATGTACCATTTAGTTTCCAACCGGATGATAAGTGGTAAACAACCGTTGATTCCCAAATCTCAATGCGCTGACGTTGTTCGATGTTTTAGCGGTATTTGCAGGTTTATTGAGCCCGGAAATGGGAGCCTGGGACTAGGGTGTACGGGAACGAGAAGTCCCATAGCAACTTAAATGGCGTCACTGCTATCACCTTGAGCGAAGACTTACAGGTCTCTCAGAGAAATGATGGGCCAGAACAAGCCAAAAGTACTAGAGACCATTTTATTATATAGACACGAGTGTTTTACTGGAAAATATACCACTCGTAACTACATCCGGGACCCGAGTGGTTTATTTTCCATAATCTCACACGTGAGTTTATCGGTAATTTCCCTCTATTATTTTATCGATGTTTTGTTTGTCTATATAATAAAAAGAACATTGCACGGCGGCTTGAAGATATGAATTTTATTTTCTTGTGGCAAAAACAATATTTTACTCACTCGCTGCGCTCTTTCGTAAAATATTGTTTTGCCACTCGAAAATAAAATTTATATCTTCGCGCCAGCGTGTAATATCCTCTCTATATATTATAGCTAACAAGAATAAGCGGCTTCTTATCAAAGAAAATGTATTTTTGGACTTATTTGCCATGGTTTTTGAAGAGCACAATTTTCAAAAAAGTAGCATAATTAGTTATAATTTGGAAAAAAGAGCATAATTTTAGCATAATTTGGCCAAAAAAGGAGCAGGGCTACAGGCATAATATGCTACCTTTAATATCACAATCTATAAAAGCCTGCGAAGGACGGGTGGAAGTTGGAAAAATGGGCAAAATTCAGAAGACGTTCAGCAGCAGCCGGCCGCCGAATTTGCAAGCCTTATCGTTTTATTATGTATTAGTCGGATGTGTGAGTTTCAAGCGACTGATTACGCCACAAATTAAAAACGAAGAACACGACACTAAAAACATGCGCAAGTTATCATGGTTATCTTTATTCATTTTTCTTACGTTTACATTATATCAACATTTGAGATCAAAAGGTGCAAAATTAAGTGACTTGAATCAAGCCGAGTACAAGCGTGACAATAGTTTTGTTTGAAAAATATTTCCGCCAAACTTTACCCTCCTTTAAACAGATCTTTTTGTAAAAGACAAAAAAAAAATTGCTAATTACGAATTCAAGTGAATATCACAACAAAACACGTAACAGTCCTGTCTCTTTTGTCAAACACAAGCGTTTTGCCGTCCTCTTCTTCCTGCCATCTTAGGGCCACTAAGGAGAATACTTTTCATAGGTGTCACCCAGCCTCTTACTGAAATCCTTGATAATGGCGACGGAGGTAATTAATACCTCAGAAAGAGTATTCCAACTTTCTCTACCCAACGACCGAATGTGTCCAAAAACATACATCTAATCTGAGATCAGAGGCCCAATTTTAGAAGCTTCCACACATTTTCTCTTTCGAAAATAGAGCCTGATCACAAGTTAAAATACATCAGAACTGTCTTGGCAAATGCCGGCCAGTTTCTCTGTGCTTTGAGAAGTGAAGGGTAACTTGGTAACTTGTCGTGTCGAAAGTTTTTATCAGCTTTTTCCTCTCATCCGAAGCTGTTACCAACCATGATGGGTCCGATTGAAAGTTCGAGGAGTCGACATGGATTAGCTATATTTGCTCCTCCGAACAGTTAATCTCGTACCCAGATCTGGGAGATCTGGGTACGAAGATTACCGAACAGTTACAGTCAAACGCCGAAGGGAGGGACGGAGGGATCCAGAAAATTCAGAAAGGGGTGGCTGAGACACTTGCCCACTTGCTCTCTTGCCCACATGCCAGCTTTATAGATACTTTTTAACTCGTGGGTACGCGCGAGCGTACCACGAGTTATTGCAGGGACAAGGATATGCAAATGAGTCACTCGCTCACTCGTAGTAAACGTTTTCGTAATTTTAAATCGGGTCCGAACTCGAGAGCGCGAAGATCTATCGTTTCCAAAGAAGCACGCGCTCGCCGAAGTTCGGTGGCATCAAATTCCTCGCCGAGAGCGTGCATCGTGCGCTACAGCACGGTCAGAGGATAGAGGTCTTACCAAATTTAAGACGCGCAGGAATCTTTCACGTTAGTACGATTCAAGAGCCTTTGACTCTTCCAGGCGTTAAACTTGACGAGAAGATGAGCATTTGCTCTTCTATTCCTTCAACTTCGACGCTGGCTTGATCTCATACCTTGTAGTAATGTAGTAGGTTATGTGTATGAATGAATGTATAATAAATAAAGGCACTTCTTCTTCTTTATAAGGACTCCTTAAGATCACGGGGGGAAATGGATGTGATTTTGAGCATTAGCTTTAAAATAACAGCAGAAATCGAGATAAGAAAACATAAGCTTATGTTTTGCGTCCTATTTCGCGGAGGAGTTGTGTCGACTTTGTTTCGCATATGTTCTTTCATTGCCATGAAATGTGTTTACATTGTTTTTTACTGTCAGTAACCTGATTTCAATTAGCCTTAAATTTCATCCGATTGGTTCGAGTCGTTTTTTCAATCGGTTAAGTATGGCCACAGGGTCCAGAGGAGATGTGTTTGTCGTTAGAACATCAAAACCCATCGAAAACCTCTGAAAAAATGGGTTATTTTGTTCGCGTTACAGTTTCGTTAGTCGTTTTGTTACACATTCTGTAGACCGCAAACCAAGAGACTGAGGGGTCGCAAGATGTAAAACACGGAAATTGTCCATTTTTTTTACTCGGCACTTCGTGCAGCAAGAAAAGTATTCAACCTCGTTCCCAGGTTCTCTCTTAGTCTTCTACCCGTCGAGAGACCCTGGTTGAGTTTGGTCACGTGTCTCCCAGAATCTGGGAGATTACAAACAAACGACTTCGGGGAGGGGCGGGTAAGTGTGAGATTTGTCTCTACAAAGCGTAGACGTCGAGGTCAGTGGAAACTGTGTATCCGACCTTGTCTAAAGGGTCCTGCTTTTTATAGTTCCCGGATTAGTCAAGACAAAAAACCTCGAACGCCGAATCCTTTGACAGCGAAAGCGTAACTTTCTACAGAATATCTGGATGTTTATCGGATGTTGCAAAGGAAATCACGGATTCTTCACTTGTGCAGTCAAAAATATTTTAGGCGGTTGTACTCATACCGAAACGCAGTAGACTTGAATTGCCATTTCTATGTTATGGAGGCCACCTTTAGAAAGCAAACGTATGTATTTTGAAAACTATGGTTATGCAGTTCGAATGGGAGCCGAAAAGATGTATCAAGCGTTGCCGTCCTCACCGACCTCGAAAATATTAAAATCAAACAGAAGCAACAGGAAGAGAGAATACGCTGCCCGGACTCAGTTTGATTGTTCAAATGAAAAGAGGTAAACAGAATCTTAGAAGAGTATATTTTTATCCAACGGCTCTGTGTTGTATTTTTGTCGTCGTTTGACCGTGAATGAAAAATGAATCCTCTGCTCTCAATGTAACTGCTATGTTTTGTCACCGCTAATGGTTTAGGTTTTGCATGTACTGATTCGGGCCGATTACCAGCCGCTGTCACCGACAAACATTGATTCTTTCAATGCAAGTTCAACGAACAGGGATTTTCCCTTCAATGCGGATAAACACGCGCTTGTGTCTTACTCAGGATCGTAGATTTTAGTATCTAATTGATGTCATCAGTTTAACTGCGATAACACGAGTTTTTATTTCTCCGCTGGTAATTCGCTTGTTTATCTGGTGATAGCTCTGTTTAGGCAGAAATTTCCCGAATTTCAGTTATAGTTGGAGGCTTAGCAAATCTGTCTTGCCCTTTCAATCATTGCGTGAACGGTGAAAACCTAACCAGACAAAAAAATTGAGAGACAAAGGACTCCTCCCTCTGAATTAATTTTGTTCTGGGACCACGTGACAAAACCCAACCAGGGTCTCTCGAAGGGTAGAAGAGAGAACCTGGGAACGAGGCTGGAAAAGCATTGTGTTTCCAGAACAAGGATAGTATATTTATAATCTGAATTTCTATCATTTCCTAAAATTTACTGTGGGAAAAGCAGAGGTGATAACTAATTGATTATTTTCTAAACAACGTACCCACGAGTTGACGATTGTCTTTCTTTGATTACTTTTATGAGAATTCTATAAAAATAATACACAATTTCAAAAAAAAAGGGGTGGCCGGGGCCCACCTGGCCCATAAATCCGTCCTTTGAAGGGGCCATAGAAAGTGTCCCTATAACGGGCTGTCCGTATTACAGGTCAGTCAAGCGGGTCATGTTATTAAAGTCAAAAAACACCTTTCATTAGAAGAAAATTGAAAAGGAATAGAAGAAGACATATTAGCATCGTTAAATTAAACATCTCTAGCTTTCAAAAAGTCGTCATTCCGTTGACTAAATCCACGGAAACACTCAAAAATTTGCTCATTTATATACTGACTTAATCAAAACCGTTCTATGTACGTATAATTAACTAGTTTTAATGCCTGACTGAATAGTCTGCAATTGACGTCTACAACTCATCGTATCCGGTGTACTGTAGGGCTTGGAACATCGACATGCTGTCAACTGAATATTTTTTTACCTTTGACACTAGAAGAGGTTTTTTTATAAAATAAGGTCAGTAATGAAGAGTGCGCATTAGCGAGGTTAACTTTCTTAGAGAATCTGTTCATTGAGCAACAAATCCTGGCAAGAGCAAGCGTCCGTTATCCGCACTAACGGGTAGAGGGTTTGATTTCGAGAAAATGTGGAGGCTTTCCCCGGAAGAAAACTGTCCGTAATATAAACGAGTTGTCACTGTTTAGCGGGTGTCCATAAAGCGAGGCTCGACTGTATTTTACAGAAGAAAAGTTGTGGGTGCCACTCAACAACGTAACTGGACCGAGTGCGGACTGAGTGCGACTTTGCACTTGACTGTGATTCTGATTTCTTTTTTAATCCAAGAAAGTTTTGCAACTTTCTTTATTTTTATCTATTCTATTTTATTCATTTATTTATTATTTCGTGAAAATTGAGATATAGGGGAAATTCACATCTATTATTTTTTGACAGTGTATTTCTCTACGAGAACGATAGGCCCTAAGAACCTGGGTCCCAGGGGACTAAACTGAGAAGTTGATGTGTCAATTTGATGTCAATACTTATACGGTTGCTATGAAACTGACTGTATGAAACACCTAAACGCGCTAAGTCTTGCATATTTCACAACGGTTGCTAGTCTTCGTGCAAAGGCGTCACCTCGAAGAAGACTTCTGTTAAATAATTCGACTCATTCCTTGTATTCTTATCAAGTTAACTTTCTAAATCAAAATGGTAAGTGGAAAGATCTTAACTGAAAAGTGTTCTAGGTAGTCCCTCAGGACTGTTCTGCGGGTGGACTTCGAAATTGCGTTCTTCATTCCTTCTCGATAGTGCACGCGGTCGTAGTATTCAACCGTTCTTGGCTTAATTAATCAAGTCCCCAAAACATAGTAGAAAAACTGAAAAGATGATACTGTTTCCTTTAACAGAATTTTTAGTACTTCTGGATTGAAATCTTTGAAAATGTTAATAGTGTAAACAAAAAGATCGTTTATACTTTTCGAGAAGTCCGCCATTTTATTGTTTGTAACAGTTCACTACGAATCGAACCTTGCGGGCTTCGAAACTCAGCGATGTTGCCTATTATTTCTCAACCGAGGATAAACGGTAGTAAACTTTACAGGAAGCAATAACAAATCTTATTCGAGTAATCAAAGTTGTCGGTATGGTAGTGACGAATTTAAACTTGAAATATTCCCTGATTTTTCACAGCGTGAGTGTATTTCTGTCCACGTTGGCCAAGCCGGAGTTCAGATTGGAAATGCTTGTTGGGAGTTGTACTGCTTAGAACATGGAATTCAGCCTGATGGCCAGATGCCGAGCGACAAAACCATCGGCGGTGGTGATGATTCCTTTAACACGTTTTTCAGCGAAACTGGAGCGGGAAAACACGTTCCTCGTGCTGTCTTCGTAGACTTGGAACCTACTGTTGTCGGTAAGAGAATACCAAATTTGCTTGACAACCACATGAAAATTTGACGAGGTCACTTTTTAGTTTAGAAATGTAAATCACACATTTCATGAGTCTGCTTCTTCTGTGAGTTGAGTCGGTAAATTCAAAGCGTGTTGGTTAATTTTCAGTCGCCGATGTTAGGAATTTGGTAATGCTAGAAATTCTTTAGTTAGTAAACAAAGTTAGCCATTGTTTCCTCCCCGAAAGATGGAAAATTATTTCCAGTTTGTGTCTTATTTTTTATTCTGTGTAGTGCTGCAGCCATCGTTTTTGTGTGTGAGTTCTTGCAAGTAGCACCGTTGCTATAAGACGTAGTAATGTTGTTTCCAAATTAAGTGCCTTTTGATGTTACCGCCATTTTGTTTTACCTTAGCAACAGCAGACCGACTCGACCAAGAAAATAATGTGTTATTTCCACAAGTGACTTTCAAATTTTAGTGAGCAGACAATAAATGAATGGTCCTTCATATACTTATTTTTGCTACAGATGAGGTTCGGACTGGCACTTACAGACAGCTGTTTCACCCAGAACAGTTGATAACTGGCAAAGAAGATGCTGCTAACAACTATGCTCGTGGGCACTACACTGTTGGAAAGGAGCTCATTGATATGGTTTTGGACAGGATCAGAAAACTGGTCAGTAACTTGCTGAACACGTTTTTCTAAAACACAAGAACAAAAAGGCATTTCCTTTTGCTCTGTTAAAAATTATTCTGTTCTATTCTCACCAGGCTGACCAATGCACTGGCTTGCAAGGATTCCTTATCTTCCACTCCTTTGGTGGAGGCACGGGTTCTGGCTTCACATCTTTGCTCATGGAGCGTCTGTCTGTTGACTATGGCAAGAAATCCAAATTGGAGTTCGCTGTCTACCCAGCCCCTCAGATTGCAACAGCAGTGGTTGAACCTTACAACTCCATTCTGACCACTCACACCACCTTGGAACATTCTGACTGTGCCTTTATGGTGGATAATGAAGCTATTTATGACATCTGTCGTCGTAACTTGGACATAGAAAGGCCAACTTACACTAACCTGAACCGTCTGATTGGTCAGATCGTATCCTCCATCACTGCTTCACTGCGCTTTGATGGTGCGCTGAATGTTGACTTGACTGAGTTCCAGGTAACTAATTATAGTGTTTAATCTAGGCCACATTTTTGCGTCATTGAGGTGAAATATTTTATTCTGAGGCAAAATGAAATTATTGTGGGGTCATACTGATGCAATAAAGTTACCTTATTTATAAGTACTGAAGAACATGAAGATGTGCTGGATAAGTATGGTGACGCTGGAGAAGTCAGTTGAATAAGTCAAGCTCCCGAACTTCAAGAGCCAACTGCCTGAAGCTCAGCAAGTAACACAGTGATACAGCTGTGTTTGGGTGATGTCAGTTGTTCAAAACTCATAGTTTAACCCAGACCATTTTTGAATGATCCAATTTATTCAAAGTGCTAAGTGAAACATGACCCATAGTGAGTAACTTGTAGATTGAACACTGAAGTTATTTCAATGAAAAACAAAAGCTTTATTAAAGGCAAGTGTTAATTAGATACCTATCATAGTTTTCACTTTAGTAACTCCCTTTGTGATTCATGATTTGAATGGTAGCTAATTATATCATTATGATTTTGTTGTTTTGTTTTACAGACCAACTTGGTTCCATATCCACGTATTCACTTCCCATTGGCCACTTATGCT
The DNA here is from genome assembly GCA_038088405.1 of Porites divaricata. Lineage (NCBI taxonomy): Eukaryota > Metazoa > Cnidaria > Anthozoa > Scleractinia > Poritidae > Porites > Porites divaricata. The sequence continues at coordinate 19,006,582 of JBBMOI010000001.1, forward strand.
CCAGTTATCTCTGCTGAAAAAGCCTACCATGAACAGTTGAGTGTTGCTGAAATCACTAATGCCTGTTTTGAGCCAGCCAATCAGATGGTAAAATGTGACCCACGTCACGGCAAATACATGGCTTGCTGTCTGCTGTATCGTGGTGATGTAGTACCTAAGGACGTGAATGCAGCTATAGCGACAATCAAGACTAAGAGAACCATTCAGTTTGTAGACTGGTGTCCAACCGGCTTCAAGGTGTGTGAAGCTTGAATTTAAGAAAAAGTTTTAAGTTGTCATCTTTGCTACTTAATCACAACCGAAATGTGAAAAGAAAAAGGGAGTATAAACCTAAGCAAAGTTTAAATTTTATTTTTCAGGTGGGCATCAACTACCAGCCTCCCACAGTTGTTCCTGGTGGTGACTTGGCTAAGGTTCAACGCGCTGTTTGTATGTTGAGTAACACCACAGCTATTGCTGAGGCCTGGGCCCGTCTGGATCACAAGTTTGATCTGATGTATGCCAAGCGTGCCTTTGTCCACTGGTATGTGGGTGAGGGTATGGAGGAAGGAGAGTTCTCTGAAGCTCGTGAAGATTTGGCTGCCCTGGAGAAGGATTACGAGGAAGTTGGCGTGGATTCTGTAGGTGAAGAAGGCGAGGAGGAAGAAGATGAATACTAGATACATTACTCTCATCTGAGATACTCACAGCAAAACTGAATGTTTATTTTCAAGTCAATAAAGAAGCAGTTGTTGAAATTGAAATTTGTGTTTATTATCTTATTTATATATTTTTATAATGATCCTTTATGCATGACGTAATTGCGAAAAATGAATTGACAGAAATCTATCTCCAAATGTTTGGTTATTAGCTGAATGGTATGGATTGAACTGAAACGAATCGAACATGAGATATCCAAATTTAAATCTACCTAGGTTCATACAGTCTAAAGAAAAGTATTCAAAGGCTTCTTCCTGAGACATGGGTGGATATGGGTAAGACTGCAGTGTATTGTTGTGTATTTTTAGTTCCTGCAGCTATTACCAAAGGTTCTTTAAAGCTGTATCCCAGAGCCCTCAAGTTGATTTGTTGGGAAAGAGTGAGATCTGCAACCGCGCAGCCGTTGGTTGTGACGCCGCAGGGGTCACCCCACTAGGGGTTCTGGGGGCATGCTCCCCCAGGAAATTGTGAAAAGTGGAAGTAGCTAAGACGTGTTTTCCTTCATTCTGAGCAGAAATGTCATGCTTTAAAAGTCGGAGTCCGACTCTGAACTGGAATCCGCCATTATGTGTGGATGCTCAACACGTTACTGGGTCAGCATATGTGAACATGCGCAATAGTCATGAAAGCCACTGGCCAGAGAAACGCTGGCTCTGCACAAGAATGAAGTGTTCGAAGTGATTACAAACCAAACAAGGACTTCAATTATATCATAAAATATAGTTTATTATAAAGGAACTTCACTAAAGGAGCAAGGAATCTCAAATGCGTGAGAAATAATAGTTTCAGCGTGAGAGCGTAAGATTGAATATGTTTGCGTGAGTCTCGCGCTAAATGCGTGACACTTAAGAGCTCAGGTATCGTCTCTTCCCAATCCCTTCCTCCCCCCCCCCCCAATCCCCTACCTCATTCGACACTTTAAGAATCGGTTGCGGTTTTTGCTTGTGGGGATTTCTCAGTCTCGCGGGCCTAGGTCGATCTTATTTTGTGTTTGCCTTCAGTAACCTAATTAATTCAATGGCTGCCAGCCTCACAACTGATAGCAAGTTCCAGTCTTTGAGGTATTTGGGAAAGCGCATCGAGAAAGTTGTGCGAAAACCTTGGGCGAGCTGGGGAGAGACGGGAGTGTGGAGACTGTAAGTATTGTTTTCAATTCCTGCATTCCGGTATACCAGCTCCTAGTATACCTTATGATTGGAGGAAAAATACACAACGATCCTAATATTGGCGTCAATACTTCGTACCAGTCCCCCACCGTCACGTACGAAAGAAAAGAGACGACTGGGTACGAGTCAGGGGTCTGTTATGCCACAAACTCTTCTGGACCTAATAAATTTTCTAGCATAATAAAGAAACTGAGAGAAGGAGATTGGATATTTACAAAAGATGTCTAGACACTGGGTAGAAAAACTGTTATAAACCGTTAATATTATTATGCCCATTCCTTGTAGACATAGTCCTTAGGAGTGGGTTACAACAAGTCACCACGGGTCCCAGGTCTCTCCTTTCCCTCTCACAGGGACAGTACTAAGAAAAGCTGTTAATAAACCGTTAATATCAATATTAATATAATTATTATTATCATTATTATTAAAAGCACACGCTTTTTCGATAATAGTTTGGGCAAGCGGTAGCTTGGACAACATGGATGTTCTCTCGCCAGTCACTTTGGTCTAGCATTGCCGTTCGGAGTGCTCCGATGATCCGATAGTGGTCATTGTCCTCAAGCATAATGACTGTGTGTATTTAACCTATAATAATACACCTGAATATTTTGTTTTGATGTGTAGAACGCTTTGAGATAAACCGCGTTTCACCACTATTTTAATTGCTCACACAATGTTGTATCACAAAAAAGTGTTTTAAAAGTCTCAACTGTAATTTAATGCGAAGGATGCCTAGCAGGGACAATCGACAACGAGTTCCCTCGTTATCTCCCATGGCCCCCTCGCTATTTTTACTGCTTTCTACTTTCAGAACCGAGACCCGCTACGCACACTGATCTGAACGCTTTAACCGAGATGGCCTGATAATCCTAGCTAGCTTTCGATCGACTGGACAAAAGAAGCTTTTAGCAGTTCATACTCAGCACTGAACTTTTTTGATCTTGTTAGTCATTTTGCAGGCTGATCATTTTGGTTAAAATGGTGGCCAAATACATATTTTCTAAAAACCTCTGCAATCCTTACCCCATCTCTTCCCGTCGATGGCACGCATGTCTGCACAAAAATGAGCTAAGAGCCCCCCTTCCCCTCCCCGCCGATTTTTTTTAGATATAAAGAACAGGTTGAACTGATGTTGAAGCTGTCTGGTCTGCAAATGCACCCACAGAAAACTTCCTTAATAAAGCTCTTTCAACCTTTGCTGAAATGGTCTTAAATTGAGAGTTATTCTTGCGTGCTTAACGCACCCATTCGCCCCACAAATACCTGCTATTGTTTAAGCGTTGCGGCTTTTCTCTCGAGGTTTAACCTGTCGATTTCAAACAAAACAAATTTGAAGAGAAAAAACATAAACTCGAAGACTTCATCGGGAGGTGGCGTTACTACATATTCCTGAAGGAAAAAAAGTTTTATCTGACGAATCTAGCTGACGAACTTTGTTACTAAACGGTGATATAAAATGGTAAGAATTTTTGTAATACTGTTAAAATGTAACTTGAGGTGTAAGACGTTAAGAGAACAATATTGTTTGTTAATTAGAGCATAATTCCTTCGAATTGTTAGTTGTGGTATGTACTTAGCATTTAACGAAAGTCACTTCAAGGCCAAAACTTCATCCAGATCATTAAATGAAAAACTTAACATTAAATATACGACAAACTACATGGAAACAGAATTCAGCTTTGTTCTCTTTTAACTTATTTTTGTACAGCGTGAGTGTATCTCTGTTCATATTGGTCAGGCCGGCGTTCAGATTGGAAATGCTTGTTGGGAGTTGTACTGCTTGGAGCATGGAATTCTGCCTGATGGTCAGATGCCGAGCGACAAGACTGTCGGCGTGGTAGATGATTCCTTCAACACGTTTTTCAGCGAAACCGGCGCAGGAAAACATGTTCCTCGCGCTGTGTTTATTGATTTAGAACCCACTGTAGTCGGTGAGATGCATTCTGTAAATTACATTTTTTTCTTTTTTAAAATTCTTTCCCTGCCAAGTAGACCATACACAATATGATATATAAACCTAAGTATATGAAACAAGTTACTGATTTTTGGCAAAGCAAGTTTAAGAAACAATTAAATTTCCTTTTTTGGAAGGGTAACTATGAGTATCAGAGCAAAATTGAAATACCATTTTAATGCAGGATATTATCTGTGGGGAGCCGTTGTAACGTGGTTGTGGCAAATAAAAAAAAAATGTGGACTTAATGGAAAAAGAGCAAATCAAAGCAATACACTTTTTTAGGAGGTCGGAGTCGGCTGCATGCATGTTTCGTTATGTTCTTTCCAATTACTCTGCTGTTTGTCCAAACATTCAGGATCGAATGGACCATGGGTATTGCTTAAGATGAAATCAAAACTTTAGACATACAGTCCAACGGTATTGACTGTTAGACAGAAGCCAATTAGATGTCAAGGCTCTTAATTTTTTGTTTGCTTCCGCTCAACCCGCGGACTTCCTATTGTTTTAAAAATAATTAACATGACTGATTCAGAAGAAATATTCTTGTGGTAAGGAACGCGAGGCAGGTACTTTATTCAGCCTACTCCAGGTGTGAAAGATTAATAGAATATGACAGTCATTCATTCCTCAGTATGGGCCTACTAATAAGATATAGAACTGACAGTTTTTTGGGCAAGCTGCTCAAAAATCAAACGAACAGCCACGAGAAAATTGGAATTGCCATAAAAAGGTAGCCCATATCCACACCTGATCCAGATGAGTCCGTTTGAACGCGTTCAAACCGGTATGCGTTCCAGACCGCTCGCGTCCACCAGTGAAGATGCAAACGGTCTTTAGAGTCAGATGAGTTCTTTTTCGTGTGAACACAGAAGTTTGTAGACTGACGTCAGTGAAATCTTGCTCGGTTACTAATAATTTAAGTGCAATGTTTCGGCTCTGATTTTTCAGATGAAGTCCGCTGTGGTACTTACAGACAGCTGTTTCACCCAGAACAGTTAATAACTGGCAAAGAAGACGCTGCAAACAACTATGCTCGCGGGCACTACACTGTCGGAAAAGGAGTTGTTGATCTTGTGCTCGACAAGATTAGAAAGCTGGTAAGTATAGCGTTTTTAATTTCTTTTCTATTTTATAATTTTCATTCAAGACGGCCATATTGGCTATATCTATTCGTTACCAGGCAGACCAATGCACTGGCTTGCAAGGATTCCTTGTTTTCCACTCATTTGGTGGAGGTACTGGTTCTGGTTTCACATCTCTTCTCATGGAACGTCTGTCTGTTGACTACGGCAAGAAATCCAAATTGGAGTTCTCTGTCTACCCTGCACCTCAAGTTGCAACAGCCGTGGTTGAGCCTTACAACTCTATTCTGACTACTCATACCACCTTGGAACATTCTGACTGTGCCTTTATGGTGGATAATGAAGCCATTTATGACATCTGTCATCGTAACTTGGACATAGACAGGCCAACTTACACTAACCTGAACCGTCTGATTGGTCAGATCGTATCCTCCATCACTGCTTCACTGCGCTTTGATGGTGCACTGAACGTTGACTTGACTGAGTTTCAGGTAGGATGTTAACACAACCTTGGATGGGCGTGGTTATAATGTGATAGTGGAAGTCGAATTTTATAGCAAATTCTTTGTCCTCTTAGTCTTGTAACGAAGGACGAGATACGAGGAGCATCACTAAACACTAATGAGAACTGAGGGAGTAAGCAACTCGAAGTAATGTCTGAGATTCAGGCTAAAAAAATAAGATGATAAATTCATAAATAAGTTGAAGAAGTTCTGAGAAATTCACTTTTGTTGATAGGCCACATTATACAAGTAACAGTAACAATAGTTCGGACCCTATTTTCGTTTCACTTGGAAAATAAAGCGGGGGCAGCTAAGCGAAAAAAAATTTAACCCACCACGTAAGAGGGAGTGTATGAAAGCTGCTAAAAATTTGCTAGATCTCAATTTATAGAAACTGGGAATGTTTCATTTTAAAATTGCTTTTGAGTGAACGTGAAATATCAGAATTGCATTCAGCCGGATTCAATTTTTAAGTAATTAAGGGCAAAAACTTGAAATAACATCTTTCTTTTAGATTGATGAAGTCTGAATAAGTTTTCAAGTTGCTTTGATAAGTCTGGCATTGAAGATTACTTTACCAAGGTTTACCGCTTTATGTTGATATTGTGACTTAAGTCCATTTCACACATTTCTTTAGACCAACCTGGTTCCATATCCACGTATCCACTTTCCATTGGCCACTTATGCTCCAGTTATCTCTGCTGAAAAAGCCTACCATGAACAGTTGAGTGTTGCTGAAATCACAAATGCCTGTTTTGAGCCAGCCAATCAGATGGTGAAATGTGACCCACGTCACGGTAAATACATGGCTTGCTGTCTGCTGTATCGTGGTGATGTAGTACCTAAGGACGTGAATGCAGCTATAGCGACAATCAAGACCAAGAGAACCATTCAGTTTGTGGACTGGTGTCCAACCGGCTTCAAGGTGTGTAGGCGCCTCAGTTTAGCTATCTTCGCTGCTTGCCTTCCCAGTTTATTTTAGCTGCAAAAAGTTAAGAAAATCAACATTAAATTAAAAATTTTGAATGTTAACAAATGTTTGGAACTGATTCCTTTTTCAGGTGGGCATCAACTACCAGCCTCCCACAGTTGTTCCTGGTGGTGACTTGGCTAAGGTTCAGCGCGCTGTTTGTATGTTGAGTAACACCACAGCTATTGCCGAGGCCTGGGCCCGTCTGGATCACAAGTTTGATCTGATGTATGCCAAGCGTGCTTTTGTCCACTGGTATGTGGGTGAGGGTATGGAGGAAGGAGAGTTCTCTGAGGCTCGTGAAGATTTGGCTGCCCTGGAGAAAGATTACGAGGAAGTAGGCTTGGATTCAGTTGTTGAAGGGGAAGAGGAAGGCGACGAAGAGTATTAATTAACTGAATAATGCAAAAGAGATGCTCGGAGTGAAAGTTGTGTACTGCACGTGTAAAACTTTATCTTAGAACAACCATGTTTCATTGAATAAAGCACCTTTCTCGTTTAATTGACTCAAGTGTACATATTTGTCTCGATTAAAATTCACAATGGTGAGAGGAAACCATAATAACCACACGGCGTCTACAAGTATCCAGACTCATATCACAGACACGTGCTCATTTTCACTTGCTAAGGATCAGATGCCCGTTTCTTAAAGGTCTCGTTGCAGACTTTTCGGAAGGCCAAGCGTGGGGCTTCGGAGAGACAGGAAAAAGAGCCTGTAAGCATTGTTTTCAATATTTCTTTCCGTTTACCAGCTCCTGGTATACCCAGCTATGATTAGTCCAAAATCTTCAGCCTGAATGTTAGTGAATTCTAGCTCACTTTCAGCCCAGTTAACAACTTTAATTCCAGTGACTCGTGTTAAAACCGTACTTAAAATCATTTTACGCAAACTGGATAGCTTTCTGGTCAAAAAAGAATCTCGGGACCTCACGGTAAAGTGCCCTAAGTAACCTCGCCCCTAGACTATGAGAGTTTAAGCAATCACGACGGCAACGACAACGACAGCGAAAACGTCACTTATAAAGCGAATTCACGCTTTTTCAGACCCCTATCATTTCATTCCCGGCAATTTGTCAAATGTTGGAGAATTTTTCAGGAGTAAATTCTAAAGGGCTGTATCTAAGTTCAGAAAAAGAATAAGAAAATTATCGTCTTGTGTTTACGTCGTCCATAAAACGTGATACTAGAATTGAGATGGTTTCACGTTGTAGTCGCGCAACAACGGCAAAGAAATGTACAAAAAAGCGTGATGGTCTTTTGTGCCCAAAATTAAAAGACAAGCGGGCCGCGCCCCTCTCATTTTCTAGGGGAATAGCCCTAGGTACGAGGATGGGCCCTCTGTACGGGTTAAGAAGTACACGAGTGGTCATGCGGCTTCTCCTTCTTGACATTCAACACGCTTTGTATTTGTGGTCAAATAGCAGTTACACTCAAGAGATGGAAAAGGGTTCAGCTCTTGAGCCAGGTTATTGCGTAGGACTGTGTCGTTGAGAGTTCCATACTTTGATACTGTCTGATATCAAAAAAGGACCTGAAACAGGTTTTTAACCCTATTTCAATGGGATATCAATGGAAGAAATCTTGAAAGGGTTTTTTCACCAAGAACCTGTTCAGGGAAGAGAGACCAAACACATGTCACAGGAAAAGACCACAATACAATGCAAGCAAGCTCTTACCCGACACGTAATACTCCGGAAAATGTATCGTACCACAGTCATGTACATTTTCTTATTATTTTAGTGGCATCATCAACACCCTACGAGCAGACCCTCTTTTGTCTTCGGAGAAAATGAGACTGCTTGACTCAAACCTTTGAGGTCGCCGCAGCCCAAACTTCTGGACTAGCTAATCTCGTTTTCTCTCGTCAAACTGGTTTTTTCGAGAGCGGGCATCCGTTTATTGATAAACCGATGGTCATAACCGAGCCTCCTGTACCAAGCACGTGGCTATTAGGCCTGGGTTCGAAACTATATCCTAGCAACATGCCGGGCATGCTCAGCAAAGATCTTACTCGATTCATGCAGAGCGAGTCTTTCTCGAGTGCGTCAAAATCGAGAAAGCAACAGAGAGGCTCTGCTGACAGGGTGTGGCATCAACAGAGTATATTGGCTAACAAGAAATAAAGTTCAATAAATATTATGCCAAGGAACTGTCTCTCGAGAAATTGATACAACATGTGTTTCATACATTTTCCCCTCAAGATCCCAGTGGCTCACCTATTTTTGTTTTAAAAACGATACTTGTCAATCCCTTCAAAAACCGGAGTTTTAATTTCTCTTTATGCATTAGTTTATATAAAAAAAACTTCATAATTTGAGAAATATAATAAGAGAGAGTGTAACTATGACAAAATTTCAAGGCGATTTTAGACTGCTAAACAGATATTCTGAACAGACAAACCAATTAATATAAAGTATAGATTTCGATTAGTTGCTTTTTTAGTTCGTTGATCAATTGTCCCTTTCTTCTGTCCCTGTTTTGCTATGCGAAGTCGCTCATACGTTTAAGAACGAATAAAATTGATGACTTCTTTGTCGAATTATACAAGGGGAGCTTTTATTTTGGCACATGGAAGGCTTACCTGCGTGCAGACGTCTCCTTTTTAGGAGAAAGCTGCACGCAGGCTGAGGGAAGGCAACATTAATATAAAAAATGGTCATAAATTATGTAATAAGATTTCTAGCTTAGGAGCAAGCCATTCTTGACGCGGGCGGGTGTTTTTCTTTCCTCTTCTTGAGATGATAAAATATGCTTGAATCGGGAGGTTTGTATTTTTCTCGGTTGTCTTTATCCAATGCTTGTCAGAAACATTAAAAAAATCTATTTGTAATTTTGTTACTTGCATTTACAATACCATCCGGTTATCACCAGAAATGTGTTGCACCTTCTATTTGCATTATCATCAGAACATACAAGTAAAAGTGATGCTGATAGGCATTTGTTATTTAAGGTCAAAAAAGTTTAGGCTTCAAAATCTTCCTTGAAAAAGCGGAAAGAAATAAACAAAGCAAAAGCAAAAAAAATAGGGTGTTGGTCTATTAACCTGTAGGATATTATCATTGAATTTACCACACATTGTGTATTTGACGCTTCGGTCTGCATTATTTTTCCAGCTTAGCCAATGAATTTATTTTAATCAGATTGAATCTAAATAAAAATTAATCTCATGCAGACTTTCCATTCTAACATTTTAAATCTATGCAAATTTTTTTGCGATTATGAAGTCAAACCATTAGCTGGGAACACCTGCGTTGTGAAGAACATAATAAATATAATGTTTTCTGCTTGAAAGAAATTATTTATTCCACACCCTTTCTTCGAAAGCCGTCACTGCTATTTCGGAGCTTGGATATTCTCAATTTCCCAGCTTTACTTCCTTCTTGAAATAGAAACTACTCAGATTGCAAAATGGTACCGAGACTTATTCCTATTTAACTTTTCTAAAGCTTTTATTCTTTTTGATCATTCAACTTTAACTTTGTTATGAAATCCGTTTGCGTAGGTTTCACTCTGATTTTCTCCTAAGACTACTCCTTAAACGTGGGAAAAAGGTTACCCATTGTTAGTGTTTGTTTTTCTTTTTTTGCAGCGCGAGTGTATTTCAGTCCACGTTGGCCAAGCCGGTGTTCAGATTGGAAATTCTTGTTGGGAGTTGTACTGCTTGGAACATGGAATTCAGCCTGATGGTCAGATGCCGAGCGACAAAACCATCGGCGGTGGAGACGATTCTTTCAACACGTTCTTCGCTGAAACCGGTGCAGGAAAACACGTACCACGTGCAGTGTTCGTCGATCTGGAACCAACTGTTGTTGGTAAGAATTTTTTTATAAAAGAAGTCTTTATTTTTGTGCATGTATAGAGAATAGGATTTCCTTCAAATGGGTGGCGTTGTCTCGGAACTGTCATGAATAAGTTATTTTTCAGGTTACCAAAACAATCCGTACACTTGCTAATCATCACAGTGTTGTACACAAGTTGATTCAGTTGTCATTAATAAGCATCTAGTGACGCAGTGAAGTGTAAAAAGGTTTTATGATCAGAAAGCTACTGTTCGCACCTATAGTTTTATGCTTTCATTTACGATAATTCGTTTTCAGAACAACTCACAATACAGCTTATAACTGAAGAAAGCCATTGCCACATTTTCAAAAATAATATCTCGCATGATTGAAAGACTGATTATCTGTTCACTATCAACCAACTCGTAAAAATTAACACTCAAAAACTAGAGGCTTCCCACTCAGAAGTGTTTCTTTTCTTTTTAAATAAGACCAGAAATTTTTTTTCTTTTCTGCAGATGAAGTGCGCACAGGCACCTACAGACAGCTGTTTCACCCAGAACAGTTGATAACCGGCAAAGAAGATGCCGCTAACAACTATGCTCGTGGGCACTACACTGTTGGAAAGGAAATGATCGATCAGGTTCTGGACAAGCTGAGAAAATTGGTAAGAGTGACGTCCTTGTGCTATTTCAGTAATTCTTAAAGTTCGTTTTAGTAAATGGTGAGTAGGACACAACACAGATCCTCTGCGCTTGGAAAACAAAGGATCAAAATGGTCTGAGAGTAGGGACCCGAGGGACTGGGCACGAGTGTTCGCAGGCTTTTTGCTTTGTTTCCCCTTGGACTCCTCTGAATTTAATTTCTTGAGCCCTATACACCCAGACTATCCTCACCACCTAATTGATGAGACGGGCTAGTGATTATTACTACAAAGATGCACGTAAAAAACATCATTAACCGGCTTTAGTAACTGTCATTCCAATAATGGAACTGAATGTTTCACTGCGGATATAACCATAAGTAGTTAGAAAAAAACAATTCGATTAACTTAAGGCTAACTGGCGTTAAAATTCTCCTGGCGTGGCTGTTGTGGTTCATTTATTCTTGGCCATTCAATACCATTCACGACATCCCAAGGAAGGATAATCAAAATCTATAAACCAAGGAAAAAATTGAAATATGACATGTTTAATTAAAAATTCACTTTCTTCTAAAAGCTATTTGATAAAGAACATGTAAAACAAACAAAGCGGTGGTTTTAAACTTAACGCGAATAGTTCAAAGCAGCTCTAATCTAACTGAAAAAGAAAACTAAACAAATTTGACAACATATTTTTGTGCATGTATATCCTAGGCTGATCAATGCACAGGTCTGCAAGGTTTCCTTATCTTCCACTCGTTTGGTGGAGGTACTGGTTCTGGTTTCACATCTTTGCTCATGGAGCGGCTCTCTGTTGACTACGGCAAGAAATCCAAATTGGAGTTCTCTATTTACCCTGCACCGCAAGTTTCGACAGCAGTGGTTGAACCTTACAACTCCATTCTGACCACTCACACCACCTTAGAACATTCTGACTGTGCCTTTATGGTGGACAATGAAGCCATTTATGACATCTGTCGTCGTAACTTGGACATAGAAAGACCAACTTACACTAACCTGAACCGTCTGATTGGTCAGATCGTGTCTTCCATCACTGCTTCACTACGCTTTGATGGTGCACTGAATGTCGATTTGACTGAGTTCCAGGTAGGATATCAACAACGTACCTGCGTAACTACGGTTCGCTTATTCACGCGTTGTAATCTAAATGAGTTGGTAAGAAATGTTTGAAAAGTTTTCAAGACCTCATGGTAGTTTATTAGTGACGAAGTATTATCAGTAACGATTGGGCTGGAGCCTTTGTAACGTACATGTTTTGTTTCGCTGTATCCTTCATTCATTTACCTCCTTTGTTTTAATGTTTCTGATTTGAATGATAATTAGTTTAAAAGAAAGGGAAATAGAAATCGAACTAAGGATAGACTGAGTCTCAACCCATATATTCCTGAAAAGATGTAATTCATCACCTCCTTTGTGGCGTTAATATTAATGCAGTTTGCGAGTGTTTTTGAAAGGTTATTTTTCTTTTCGACAGACCAACTTGGTTCCTTACCCACGTATTCACTTTCCATTGGCCACTTATGCTCCAGTCATATCTGCTGAAAAAGCCTATCATGAACAGTTGACAGTTTCAGAGATTACGAACATGTGTTTTGAACCAGCCAATCAGATGGTAAAGTGTGACCCACGTCACGGCAAATACATGGCTTGCTGCCTGTTGTTCCGTGGTGATGTAGTACCTAAGGACGTGAATGCTGCTATAGCGACAATCAAGACCAAGAGAACCATTCAGTTTGTGGACTGGTGCCCTACTGGCTTCAAGGTTTGTTGGCTCCTTAGTTTAACTATCGTCGCTGCTAGCCTTCCTAGTTTCAGTCTTGTAGCTGGGTCATTCCACGGTAATGTGAAACTATAGACATTGGTTTTTAAAAAGTACCAAGCTTCCCTAATATTACCTAAAAACTAAAAGCGAAATGTCCAAAGTTGACATTTTAAGCACTATCATACAATTCCCAGGTCATATTTTTGCAAAAATTACCATTTATTCTGCATGTGTTGCCTAAAGCCGTTGAGGAGAAGACAAATTTATTTTGACTTATTTGAAAATCTAAAAACTTTTTTAAAAAATCCGCTCTGGGTCTTCAATCTTTTAAACATGGTGTATACGATGTACGTACCTAGCTTGAGCAATTAAAAACGAGTGCAAAGAATAAGACTTTCCAAACTCAAAATGTCTTCTCCGCAACGATTTCACTCCTAAGAGTTTTGATTGCATTAAGGAAAATGGGCCATAATGTTTAAATTTTTTAAATGTTCTGATTCATAGTCAGTGTAACCTTTCTATATTGAACATTCATCAAAATACTTAAAACTTCAACGGAAATTTAGTGTTTTATTTTTGTTGCGGAGAAGACATTTCCGTTGCGGAGGAGACAGCTACGAAAGCAAGGCTTGTTTTTATTGGCCATGCAGATTTATGGGTCTTGCCCTCAGGGACAAGCAGAAAAAATTGAGCATGAGCAGTAAACTGTTGCACTGTGGGTGCAATATATCCATTCGGCCACCTTGGACACTGTATCCAGTCCACTCCTGTCATTTAGTACTATCTGATCCGCGTTTTACCCTTAACAAGACAGGGTTTTTTACAGCGAGCCCTTTGATCTTCTCCGCAACATCTTCTCCGCAACGGGACCGCATCAAATCATTGCAAAAATTTCGAGTACATTAAAAAGGAATAACTAAATATTTTTTTGTTTGACAATTAATTATAAAGGACTCTTCCTTTGCAAGGAAAGAGTCATTTTAAAAGATGCCGGAATTCGAAAGAATCTAACCTTGAGTTGAAAGAATAATAATTCACGCTTCGTGCTTAGTCTTCTCCGCAACGGGAAATCATTCGTTGAATATATCTCTCCGTAAAGAGAAGGAGTAGATTTATCTTGTGTTATAGATACACTTAACTCACATCTACCTAAAAAAAATATAAAAGGTGTACTTCTTCTTTTAGCAGTTTAAAGACGATCGATTTTTTGTTTCCAAAGTGTCTTCTCCGCAACGACAGATTACCGTGGAATGACCCAGCTGCAAAAATTTACGAGAATCAGCATTAAATCAAAAATTTCGAATTTCAACAAATGTTTGGAACTGACTCATTTTACAGGTTGGCATCAACTACCAGCCTCCCACAGTTGTTCCTGGTGGTGACTTGGCCAAGGTTCAGCGCGCTGTTTGTATGTTGAGTAACACCACAGCTATTGCTGAGGCCTGGGCCCGTCTGGATCACAAGTTTGATCTGATGTATGCCAAGCGTGCTTTTGTCCACTGGTATGTGGGTGAGGGTATGGAGGAAGGAGAGTTCTCTGAGGCTCGTGAAGATTTGGCTGCCCTGGAGAAGGATTACGAGGAAGTGGGCGTGGATTCACAGGAAGCTGGAGACGAAGACGAAGATGGAGGAGACGAGTACTAATTACTGAAATAAAATTAAGTTAAGTCAGTCATTTATGGATCTGTAACTGCCACTTGTATAACTGAAATAAAGAGGGAAAAGCTCTGCAAGAATTTAGTCATTTCAATAGAGGACAATCTAGGTCATTTGTGACTTTCTGGGTTGTATGCTACGCCTTGAGGCTAAGAATGAATACCTTCGGATGAGCTTTTTTCAGCCGATTGAAAGAATATCGTGGGGTGGAGGGGGGGGGGGCGGGGGTGGAGGTTCCCTTATCCCTTGCCCTCCCCTCTTCTCTTGCGTGCCAATCGCGCGTGAGCTCACGTTATCCCCCAAATGGATAGCTTGCTTGCAGGCTTTAAAATAGAGAAAGAAGGGAGAGGAGAAGAGAGATGACGCGACTGCGTCTTGGTCTAACCGCAGCCCTCTTTCAATCGCGAGAGAGCTGAAAAGAGAGGGAAGGGAGCAGAACAAGACTACAAGTAGGGTCTGTCTCCAGCTGTGGATGACTCCTTGCGTCCGCGATTCTCCCCACCAGCCGGGTAGAGGATAATCGTGGCGCATCGAGACACTCACACTTAGACTACGAACGTAAGAAGGTAATTTCAGTTTTCTCTGATCTACAACGGAAAGAAGCAAGGCTGATTGGGCAATTGGGAATATATTTTTTTTTCCGCCACTGTTTCAAAAGCACGGTCTTTCTTCTTCAGGGTCTTACAAATGACTAGATAAGCTAGCTACGCGGTTGCAATTTAAAATGAAGGACAGCGAACAATGCGATACAGTAACTATAATAACATGACGAAATTATAAAGGGAAAATGTTAACGTAGAAAGTACTTGAAATCGCAAAAACCTTAAAAGCCATGAAAGAAATATGAAACGCAAAAATTGTATGAATAAATACAAACGAAAGGAATTTAAACGAAGCGAAAATATTTCATTTCATCTTTCTTGTTCAAAAGTTCAAGAGTTCTACCACTCTCGTCGAGGTATGCTTCTCTCGCTCTTTCGTGCACATTCTCCTATGAGTGAGTTCGAGTGTGATAAGTGTAATGCCGGCCGTTAGCGCATGAAAGGTAAAGGAAATCTGTTGTGGGTTTGGAGATATTTAGTAGATGGATTGTCAAATGGGTTGCGGTGTTCGTTGAAACGGTCTTTAAGTCATCGTTTAGTTTCTCCGATGTACTGTCAGCTAGAGAGGTACAATTGCATTGTACCATGTATAAATAACGTTTCAAGAGTTTCTGTTGATTTGAAATATATCAGACTGAATTTATGTAAACATGGCTTCAGTGAGTGGCTACAGGTCCTATGCTAAGTATGTCCTTTTTACCAAGATTTTGACCCTTTTCAGTCAAGACACTGGGTGACTGTCTGTGCCTCTCACTGAGCTTTGCAATTATCATGATCATCATTCTCAGCAGAGTCCTGATTCAGCTGGCTAGGACAAGGTACTTGCTAGTCAAAGCCGCTAGTGAACACTGCTGCTTACTGAAGGGGTTGTGTAAAAACAGTCCCCCTCCCTACCCCACTAGTTTTGCCCACAAGACCTGATCTCCCCTGTTAAGGCAGTCTCTGGGCTATCCAGCTGTACCGACCAAGAAAGCAAGCCCCCTAATTTTTTGGACACCGCACCGGCCTGGACCGGACGCAGCCCGGCGCCAGGCGAAAACCTAGTGGCCATGTTTTGACGAAATCAGACAGATATTATTTCATATATTCATATGCTATTTATGTTGCGCTTTCTTCTTCTCTTTCCCGCGAAGATCAGTTTGTTTTTCTTCTTCTAGTTTTTCGTATCACGAGGAGCGCGAGGACGCGATATTGTAATGGAATATGTTTCTATTTCGGATCTTCCGTTTTTTGGTAGTGAAGAAGAGCTAGGTCTTAGTTGTAGATAATGAAGGGAACACGTTCTTGTGTGCCAAGTATGAAAGTGCTGTGGGGCGTAAGTGCTTTCCTTCCGTCTCGGCTCCCCTCTTTCTTGGCCGTGTCACATGCACTTGTCACGCGCGAGCGAATCGTTTATCGAAAGGGTTGCCCAGCCCACTTCACGCCCACCGACCCACGCTCGCTCGTCACTCGCGCGTGACCCTTTAATTATCGCGACTCTCAAATGGAGAGCTTGCTCGCTGTCGTGCCTCAGTCAAATCTTGACTTTCAGAGTTCTCTATGTATCCGTAGTCGGAACGGGGAGACTGAGTAAACTCACGCAATCTACCCTGCCACGACGCTCCAAGCCGAGCGGCCTCGAAAGAAGCGAGGGAAAACGTTGTGAGCTCCGCGTGAACCCTGGGAATTTTGTCTCATTCTGTGTGATGAACTGCCCATCTGTGTTTTGTGTTCTGTCACTTGACTGAAAATTCCTCAGTTCTAGAAGCGTTTTGTTTTCAAGACGATGGCAGATACTGCTGAGAGCGCTGCTGATCACCGAGGGTATGTTGAATTCTCCGATAATATTTATTGCTTCCGACTGTTTATTCGCATGCATTTCCATGTTACAGCACCGTTTCGGGGAGCTAAGGTATTTTGTCAAGCTTCGGTCACGACAATCAGTTTTCTATAAACGGTGTAAAATTTTCTTTTGTTAAACGAATGATATATGTTTTGCATGGCTTATAAATCATGGGAATAAACTTACAGAAGACTCGGTTTCTTGCAGCGAGTAACACACTGCCAATAGAATTCCATAACAAAAGCACGTTGAAAGGCGCTTACAAAAAAAATCTCCTTTCTAATTCTAAGATGTTGTAGAGAAAGGTAGGCTAAATTATAGCTACATTAAATGAATGTCATACGACGTGGTAATAATTTTTGGGCAATAATCAGAAAGTGCTCATAACGACACTAGTAGTTCAATTCATGCATTTGAAAGACGATCGATATAATATATAGTAATAAATTATGATTGTATTATTGCAGATGAAACCATACTTTCAAGTGATTTTAATATACAACAAAATGGTTGAAAACAATGCACCTGAAAAAACTAGGCATTAGTTAAAGGTTTTGAATGTTTCCCAACTCTTCTTTGTCAGCTTTTTTTTTGTATTTTTGAGAAATCTTGTTCCTTTCTGAAAAATGACTTCACACACTAATTATACATGTTTTGTTAATATTAGCTGTTGTAGTCATGCAGATCAATGGCCAGAGCAGTGTTGTTACTACATCTCTTAAGTTCAGATCTTTTATTTTGTTAAAGTAACACATAATATTGTGTAAGAAAAATTAATAGAAAAAATGAATGATCTGACAAGAAAACCCAGGCCTTGCAAGCCTTTTCGTTTCCCTCGCCAGTTTATCATTTTTGTATTTATTCCATTTTAAACTCTGGGAAAGTAAATGAAGTGAAATGATGTTTTAAGGCATTTTAACCAAATAACAGGCACAGGGCACAGCCAGTCATGTTATCTGGTGACAAACACTGCTAGTTCAAAATATAATTCATTTTCATATTATTTCAATTTGCTACTGATTCTTTTGGGACATTATACCCATTCTTGGCTGGTCAAATGTTGAACCAGTATGAGTGATCAGCAACTGAGGAAAATTCAATGCATCTTGAGGAAACAAAATGCATTGTCTTCCTTAGGGCCAGTTATTAATAATACTTAATGTGCTCATTGTAAATGCTTCTATGTTTTATTGTGTAGAATGTAAACACACCCTCTGTATTATTTTTTAATGTTGAGTAATTGGCTGTGTCCACATTTGGCAAGTTAACAGAGTTATTTTTTGAATAACCTGGTCAAAAACTCTTCAAAGCATAACCTGGTTAAAAAGTTTAACTAAAGTAATTTTTATTATTAGCAGCTGGACACAATTTAGACTTTACCAAAGTTCTTCAAAGTCACACGGTTTTGTTTTGCAATCTTTTGTTGCTCATTTGGGGTGCTCATAACACTGCTTGCCATAGACAGGGCTTCTGATATTTCGCGGAAAAAAAATCAAAATTTTGCGGGATTTTCAGGGGCAAATTCGCGGAAAAATCGGCCAATTTCGCAGGATTTTAGCAGAAAAAATTCAAATTTCAAAGGATTTTCAGGGGCAAATTCTTAGAAAAATCGGCCGATTTCACGGGAAATTTCGGGGGGGGGGGGGGAACTTCACCAAGAAACAATCAGTAAAAAACAGCCGATTTTGCTGGATTTTTTTTGGCAAATTTCACTAAAATCGACTGAATTTTCGCGTCGATATAACCAGTGTTGTGTAACGTTTTTTTAACAAGGATAATAATTTGCTTTTTTAAACAACAGTTCACTCGAAAAATGAGCGAATGCTAAAGCTATTGACATTATGGTTAGTGCCCAGTTTTTCGCAACGTTCATCTAAAAACGCCTGGTAGTTTTGGAATGTTGTTTACTCGTTGCAGTGACAAAGTTTCAAGATAAATTTGGACGTTTGGGGTGAATAAATCAGGTCTAATAGCTAAGATAAGTATGACATATGTTTTGCCGACATGTATTTGGAAATATTTCTGGCGGATTTTGTGGTATTTTGCGGGATTTCGCAGAAAAACCTGAATTTCGCGGGTCCGCGACCGCTCGAAGTATCAGAAGCCCTGCATAGAGTTTACTGACAAAATTTTACCATGTAGTACTGATGAAGGAGGTCGACTATGTCAAAGTTTAGACTCAATAAGTGTTATGAAAGAAAAGTTGAACGGGACACTAAAGAAGTAATTTTAGAAACTGTATTGCTTTAGCCAGGAGCCTAAAGTGTAACGTGATGCACGCCCAGGAGGGTCCACTGAACCTCACTGACGAGATCCAGGGGGGTGGGGGGTTTACATGGATTAATTTTTGCCAGGTATGTGCCGCTGGCCTCTCAGAGCCCCCTTTAATCTATTCTGTGGCCAATTGTAGACCCCATCTTAGTCACTTTTGGACAAATATGTAATTTTTGTGATCACAACTAGTCCCTTTCTATTTATGTATCTACCTTATATTGAATGAAGAACACTTTACTTTTCACTCACAGTAGGAGCATTCTGGTACATTTACTAAACGTAAATATGAAGAACTGTCTTACCCCAAAAATCAGAAAATGTGCAACCCCATTCTAGTAACTATTGAAAAATGAAAATGCGACCCCATTATAGTCAATCCAGTCATGAAAATGTGATCCCATCCAGCGGCACATATCCACATTCGCCTCTTATAAGGAAGTACCTCCGGGTAAGAGACATTCTCTGAAGCGCACGTAAAATAATTGACAAAAAGTACTTCTTCTTGACATTCGGACTGGTGATAAAATAGCAAACCACTGTTCTGTGTTGCTTATTCTCGGTTTTGTCGTCACTGTCACAGTTTGGCCAAGGGAGGTTGTCTCTTGTCACCATTTCATTTTATGCTCTGTCGCTACTTTTTGGGTCATGTTGCTTGTCGGAATTTACCCTGGTAGGGCCTCTGTCAACAACAGTCCTATTCGAGACTACTTCACTCAGATGACCATATGAAATGACTCCTGCCAGGTTCAAACCGTTCACAATTATTGATTTTACACATGTTGTGTAAAAGAAGAAATAGTCAAACCAATGCCTAAAAACGTAGCAAGAATAGCAAAAATATCAGCCGACAGATGACAACTGCTATTTGAAGAATGTCTGGTAGACTAAACATCCTGTTAAATCACAAAACTGCTAAGAAACAGGCAAATGCTTAGAACACTGCAGATTCTCATCGAATGGGATAACTTGAAAATATTTTGAATGAATGGTAAAACAATAATAATTATTGTGAAAGGTTTGAACCTGGTAGGAGTCATTTCATAGGTTGAGCATGATCGTCTGGGTGAACATTATGTTCTTATGCAAAGATTGGACTGTATTGAAATCTATTATTTTTGCCTCCTACTGAATTTCAGGCTGAAACTTAAAAGTATAATCCAGAAGCTATCTGAACACTGTGACATTCAGAATCCTGAAGACCTGGAAACAGAAATTGTGAGTAAATTTTGAAGCAGACTGCCATGAGTACACCAAAATGAGTGAAACATAGAAATGCACTGTAACCACTTAGGCCCTGTTCAGATGCCATATACCTCACATGGGCTGACTCAAATTTGAATTTAGGCAGACCCAAATTACTATAGGCAGACTGAAATGATTGAGATGCCAATCATATTGAAGCTGATAAGTAAGCATTTAATGCATTAGAAATATATAATTTATAAAAATTCATACATTTAGTTTGGGTCATGTGAACTCTGGGATCTAAATCAATACTGGCATTGTTCCCTGCTGAGACAAGGGTTATTATTGCCCTGTAAGTATTTAAATAACTCTGCTTTGTAATTTAGCAATGTATTTGCAATGTAAGTGTTTAAGTTTGCATTCATTTTTTAAAATTTCTGCTTGTTTTCATTGTAAGTGGCAAAATTTTTTTCTTTTTTTTTTGCCTTATGTTGCTTTTGTTTGAGTTATTTTTGTTTCCTTAGACGGAATAAAAAAGTAACCCCCCAAAAAATTGATCATAGTAGAAGGTTTGGAACTTTTTTCTTATTGTAAACATAAAGACTAACATACAGCAATACAAAGAAAAAAATAAAGGATTAAATGTAACTTATACTTCCATTATTACTTAAATGGTTTCTGAAATTTACCAAAATATAATCACCTGTTCAAGACTATGATAATATTATTTACAATAATTTTTCTTTATTTTGGCTTCATTTTAGGATGATAAAGAGGCAACTTTACAGAAAAAGCGTGGGAGTAAGAGGTAACTAACACAAACAGTTCTCATGAAGTATTCTTTATTGCCATGTACATGTAGGTTTAAATTCACACCAGCCTGGATGAAAATTTAAACTAAATATGACTAAAATGTCAAGAATCTACAAACTTTTTTGACAGCCTTATTGTTGCCAAGAAGAAAATACAATATCATAGTTTAATAATAAGACATTTTATTGACAAGTTCTTGCCTGAGTGTCAGTGGTTTTTAGCGAGAGCTTTACTTAAATTACATGCTATGTCAGGATTTTCATTAAGAATTCTGGTAGCAGAAGAAATGTGTAATGTTACAGGTGAATATTTTGAAGGAGGCTCCTGGTCTGAATAAAAATAGTCACAGGCTACTGAACTTTAGGTGAAGTCTTTTGCATAGTAAATGGAGAGTTCTCTGATCTCCGATGCCTAATGAGTACCTATCAACAAAATTGAGACACACCCACCTTTTCTTAACATGGAACACAGCTTCATGCATTACACAGTATTATACCTTCCTCCATTACAATGTTGTGTTTACCATGATTCAAACAAATTTTGGCCAGAATTATCATAGACCTCTTTCATAATGGTGACCTATGTTCTTTTATATGTATGATAATTAGCCTTTCTGACCTCATGGGAAAGGAAGAATTATTTTGTATTTTGCACATGCTAACAAGGTCAGAAAGGCTACTTGTCAAACATATAAAAGAATATATTAATAGGCCACCATTATGAAAGAGGTATATAAGGTGGTACCTAATGGTGAAGATATTAACGTGACCTTCTGAGAATCATGCGATTTTCTAGATACCAGCTTGAAGCTAGGCAGTACTTAACTTTGTATGCGAAGTTTCAGTTCAGGGCGATCTCATTGAATCGAGATATAAGCAACTAAAGTTTCATTTCTAAGACCAATTTCATGGGAAACACTTGATAAACTGAGTGCTCTAAATACAGTTGTGGCTAAGAAAATTGTATCCTGGAGTGGGCAAATTTGTAGAGTTTTAATATCCGGTTTTGATTGCGAAACAGTCATGTGTCACAAACTCTTCCGTCATACGAGCAATTTACATCATATTTGGGCTAATTTGAAAGTAATGTCCTATTCATCAACTTTTTTCTAGCATATATTGAAGCACCTTGATCGTATAAAAACACGCCCTTGTTGCTATGTAATAATTACGTCCATGATCATGTTGTCTGTGACGTTGTAAGTTTTTGAACTCCATGCCACCGAAACTGCTGATTTTCCTTCTTTGTACTTTTGTCACAAATTTAGTTATAGACAGAAAACTTTTCCTTGCCATAGGAAGGCAAATGTTTCCTTGTACTGCACAGAACTCGAGGAAAATTCCTATTGAACCAGAAACAAACTTGTCAGCACCTCACTCCAGGACATCGTTGTGAAGCAAAAGGTGTCATTGTTTATACCTGCGCCTCTGATTGTTTTTGCAGGAAAAATAGCTGTATGGCAATCACGACTGTATATAGGGCAGTATTTTGTGTTTTTCTGCTGGAAAACTTTATTACAGGCTTTCCCAAGATGGCAACCAAGTCGACAAACACAAATTTCAGTTCGAGTGCCTGTAAATCAACCAAAATTGTGTTTTTTCTTTTGCAAAAAACTATTAATTCAAGCTTGTCGCTGGTATTGTTAAACAGTTTTCTCCTCAAGGATTCACTCAAATGAGACAAAACTTGGGAGACCTTATCTAGACAAGATGATGAAATTTTGCAGCACGGTGTGCCACAGTATACTTTTTTTTCTCCCAAAATTATCCACTCTGTAAATCTTTCTTTTATGGTTTTGTTTACGTGTGTCTTTTTATTTTGAATATTATTGAATCCTTTTAAATTTAGAGGCAATTTTATCCAAAATGACAGATTTTGACCACACCCTAAATGTTTATAAATTCCACAAATTTCTTAATAGTTATCTGAAAGAAAATACAATATTTCAAAACCCCATACATGTATGACTTGCATCCAAAAATTTCACTTATTTATATTAAATACTTCTAATATTTTCACATGACTAAAATTCCAAAAATATGCCCAAATTAGCCTCCGGTACCACCTTAAAAAGAAACATTTTCTGTAAGTATTCCAAGACTTTTTGCTAAAGATGGAAATTATTTGCTTTTACTGCACTTAATGTTGGTCCACATCTGTTTTTTTACGCTGATGAGAAGTGAGGGGTTCATAGACAAGCATTGTGATGGCATTTTACATAGTTCACAGAAAGTTCTATAAATGAATACACTTTTTCTTATACAATAGCTAATCATAATGAAATCCATATTAATGGGGTTTGACTGTAGTATTGCTGACCAGTATCACATGTCCATATCGCAGGCTTAGGTGTTGACTTATCAAGGCTAAGTGTATTTTTTTAAGTTCTCCCCTGACAATTTACTAGTTTTCTACTGA
This sequence comes from Porites divaricata, assembly GCA_038088405.1. Classification (NCBI taxonomy): domain Eukaryota; kingdom Metazoa; phylum Cnidaria; class Anthozoa; order Scleractinia; family Poritidae; genus Porites; species Porites divaricata. The sequence goes on from JBBMOI010000001.1 coordinate 19,029,934, forward strand.
TTGCAGGCTTAATTCCCAGCTAAATTTATATGACCGTTATTCTCTATGTATATTATATTAGTGTTGATATCATCATCGCTTGTTCTGTTGTAGAAAAAGACAGATGACGAGTGAGACTGATGTACTCGCACTAAATGCTTCACAACTCAATTCCTCTACTAGCAAAAGTAAAAGTGAGGTGGAGCAAAACTGCAGTAGTAGAGAATCGAACAAACAAAAAGTGGATGCTAGTAAAGAACCATTAGAGCTTCCACGTGAAAGAATCAGTGCGCGGATAAGAAGTTTAAAGTCAAAGAAGGTGGCCTATGAAGAAGACTGGGTTGACCCTGATCAAATAAGACTGTCGGGAAAAAAAATCCCTGTACACTCGCGTAAGGACAGTTCACCCAATGACAATGCTAAGTCAGTCAATCCAAAAAGAAAACGAAGAAAGAAGAAAACTGCTCAAAGTGTGGAAGAGTACGTTGATGAGGCACCTGTGATTCTAGTTGGTAATTTAGTTGGTCTGAGGCAGTGTTGTCTATGTGCTGTGATGTTTGTAGAAAAAGAACAGTTGATCAATCATATGAAGGCTGTACATCATTTGGGTGAGTTTAAACCCAGCTGAACTTTGCTTTATAGTGCTCCAGGGCTTTTGATTTAGGGGGAGGGGGCAAACCATCAGAGGGTTTCAACTACTGTTTAGTGGTCCACCCAAGACACTGTCAACATGCCGACAGAGCTAGACAACTGTGAAAATTTGTGTCAAAATAAGCCTGTCCGAGGTCAGATAACTGAAGAAAAAAGGTTGAAGAAAATATCTTTGTGAACAAATGACACCTCTAAGGGATTGATGTCAGGCTAGGGAAGGTTCAACTTCATTCCCAGAATCCATTCTTTCCTTAGTGGTTCCTTTTGCGAAATGCTTTCAGTTTAAATTTTGCAGAAGTTGTGATCATTGGTTGGTTGAAAACCTTTTCTTTAGGGAACAAGGTGGGAAATCCTGAGCAGGCAAGATGAGTCCATCCTTCCTGCTTGGGTAGTCATTCAGAACACAGCTGAGGATTCACTTTATCTTGCCCTCTCATAGATTATCATGATAATAGCCATCGCTTCACTTAACTTCTTGAACTTTTGTTTCAGGTGACAAACTAAACGTTAAAAAGAAGCCCATAGAAACACCGCAAAACAAGGAGAAAAGTCGAGGTAGGTTTAGTGAGAGCCGACACATGAATTCGAGATCTACAGTTTGGTGTACACTCTACAAAAACAACAACAGGAAAAAGACAACTAACTCATCTGACTAGAAAACTAACAATTCTGAATAAATTGAATTATATAAACTAGAAGAAAGCTGAGAATTTCTTTAGTGTCACACCTTCTAAACTGACTACTTATCTACTACTACTACTGTCCATTTCTTTTTCTTTTGCAAATGGGTAATATGAAACATTTGATCTTGTAAATAATTTAGTTAGAATATTGTATATTATCTTCACTATATTATAAATTTCTGTGTACTGTTGTTGTATTTCTGGTTAATGGCAAATATAAATAAATGAATGAATGATAAACTGAACTTCTTAGGTTACAATAGGATTAAGCTGTATTGTCTGTTTTGATTTTTTCAGATGAGAAGCCTTACAAGTGTTCACAGTGTGATTCATCCTTCAGGAAAAGCAGTGGTCTCAAACAGCACGTTACAAGACAGCATTCACAAAATACACCACAAAAGACCAATCAATCACAGGTCAACCAAGATTCTAATAAAAAAGGTGCTAACACTGGTGACAGACCGTATTCATGCCAGGTAACGTATAGACCATGACTATAAAGGTTCAAGCCGTTTCGGGTTTGCCCCGCGGGCAAGTTCGACCAATCTAAAGCAGCCACAGAATTTAGAGACCTAAGAAATGACGCGCGCATAGTGTATTTCTTACTCGTTAGATCTGCTGCCGAGTGTGTTTAGAATTCGTTGTGGGACGAACTTGAAAACCAGGTCGAGCTAGAAAGGGATAGAACCGTCATAATTTTTGTAAGTGTATGCTTTTTGTTTCGATATTTTCACTTAAACCTCTTTTAACTTAGGGAAATCATTTTCTCTCTCGCCCAGTTCCTTTTCTGCCATTTCTTTATTTAAGCTATAAAAGTGAATGGAGAAGTCTTCGAGCCCTTAACACTAACACCTGAAAAAGTTACACTACATCTTGCCAGCCATAGCCTTTCAGTCCAGTTTTTTGTTTCTGTCCGCGGCCTTCGTTCTTCAAAAATAATGATGTTTTTTCGCTTTCTTCACTTTCCTGAAGTCTCTTTTTTAGGGTCGGTCTCAGCACATGTTTTCCTGGTAGTCACCGTTCAACGCCAGTGCTTTGTGAGGTGGACTAGACCGTCATGTTTTTGTTTCGACTCCAATGCTCCGCGTGACTTCTCCAACGCTTTGTATTGCAACTCCCGAGTTGTCGCAGGTGGCAGATGAAATCGAAGTTTCAATATCTCCCCGGGCATACCCTGGCATTTAACACCTTTACCTTGCCAGGGGGGAGGGAATTTGATACTCATGTAGTCCTCCGGGGATTGGGAATTTTGACGCTTTTGAGCAAAGGGAAAAGAAACCAGGATTAGCAGTAATCGGCCTGGTCAGCAACAGGCATCCCAAGTTCAGTATGAGAGTTTCATTAATTCGTGTGGTATCATATTGCATAATCCTCAAAATGGCCATTATTATAAATGATTTGTATGGAAATTCAGATCCAAGAGGATAAATACTCGCTGGAATTTTCGATAAAAAACAATCTTCCCTATTTACTTGGTTTGTTCTTGCTTGGTGTGTGTGTGTATGTTTTTTTTCCCGATCCGCGGCAATTTAAGCGATTTCCTTTACCCTGCGTTTTCACTACTAAAGGCAATACACTTGCAATCTGGACAGCCCGCCGAACGATGCCAAAAATTCCAGGTTAAAATTTTCCCTAAGGCCAAAATTCCTCTTTTTTGTAGTAGTGGAAACTCGTTTATGGTAAACAAGAACGCTCTTAGTAGCGTTGAGTCTCGCGTGCTTGGAGTAAAGCAACCGGGGCTGTTATACTACTTTTTCGTTTGGAATACAAAACGGGTGTTGTATGTCATAATGTATATACTCAAACAGTAGAAAAAATTGCAAGGAGAGACAGGCCGCACATCTTAGGCTCAAACCGGTGTGAAGCCTTTGAAAACCTTCTACATATTGATATTGCTCCATTGAGGAGTACTCTTTCAGGGATTTTACACTCGAAAAATTGAACGATGATTTTTATCGGTATCAGGGGCCCATGACTCCGTCAGTATAAATATACATAGCTTTTTTGTACCGGACCAAGAAACGGCTCGGTACAGTATATGTTCAGTAAAGGAAAAAAGTGTAAGTTTAACAGAACCTTATACAACACACAGTTAATTCAGTTCGCGCGTATTCCTGCTGAATTTGTTGTCCGTTTTATAAAATATCAATATCGCGTGAAAGTAATGACATTTTCCATAGCTGCTTAGTATCTACTTTTAATGTCTCCGTACAGTCTCAGAGTACATTGTTTAGAGTTGTACACAGCATTCATTTTAGATAGATAGATAGATAGATAGATAGATAGACAGACAGATAGATAGATAGATAGATAGATAGAGAGATAGACAGATAGACAGACAGACAGATAGACAGACAGACAGACAGATAGATAGGTAGATAGATAGATAGATAGATAGATAGATAGATAGATAGATAGATAGACAGATGGATAGATAGGTAGGTGGGTAGCTAAGAACCGTAGTTTACGGCACGATAAAAAGATCAGCATTGCTGGTGGGGTCGTACATACAACAATTACAAGAAAAATAAGGAGTACTGAAAGCAAATGTACACTTAAAAATTAAAAACTGTTAAAGTTTTTTCTTGTATTACAGTATCACCGGGATAAAGCGTTTCATTTTCCAGGAAAATTTCTCTTTCTCGTCAAAACAATCACTGACTCAGACAGACTCGGATTAGTTTACTTGAATTTAGTGTTCAGTACAGAGAACGAGGTTATGTTCTGTGAAATTTATCTACAGTCTGTGGCCCACATCACCACTGATCCACGATTTATTTATTTATTTTATTTTCAAGTTCTTTTTAACCAATCCTCGATCCTGATTTTCCAGTAAACCTTGAAGTTTTGCTCATTAAGATTCTTCTTTTTTTTTTTTCGACCACTGAAGTGATCAGTTGTTCCAAAATAATCAACACTTTCAGGCTATAGAATTCTTGGACCAACCCGTTCCGGAAAAGCTCGATATGGGATTTCTATTCTGTGGACATGAAATGCTGCAAGACCCGTATAAACACATCCGTGACACGTGAGGGTGGATTTCCACTGATGCGTTTTTGGCTCCGCACGTTAACGCACGTTAATTTTAATTACGTAAATCAAATAGAGCCATGACATAAAGTACTGAGATTAAACGTCAAATTAAGCGAGATTCTACTTTTACGCTTACATAATTGTACGTGCGGCCTTTCATACATTGCCTTTATTTTATTTGCGAACGCACTACGCACGTGCGCACGTAAAAATTACGTGACAGTGGATACTTGATATCTCAAGTATTTATGAAGTGCAGCGCGACTTTTAGTTAAAACATCTTAACAACTGCGAAAATCTATCAATTAAATACATAAAACAAAGTGAATCTATTTAACTGTACATTTCCTGTAATTGCGACAATATTCTGAGAAACGTAACGCCTTAAAAAGCCACAAAATCCTGAGGATTTCCCAGCTATAATATTTTCTCATCCTGCTTGAGGATATTTCCTTTTTAAAGTGCCTGCATGTCCTGCATAATTACACAAAAATCAAGGACCTCCGTTCGAGGATAATTACATCATTGCCAAACTTGTACGCGTCATTTCAGTCATCGCTGAAAATAAACCGCATTCTCATCACGAGATCATTTCCATACAATGAAAGTCGTCACGATTCTTATCCCCAGTTTCCACGGTCTTCGCTAGGAACGCGAGGCCTACAAACTAGGTCCGACAAAAAAAAAACGACTGCATTTTAAGAGTCTCGCGCTGCTCAAGCACGCTCGACTAATAAAATCGCTTAAATCGCAGCGGGTCGGAAAAATAACCACGCAGTAAGCAAGAAGAAACCAAGTCAACAAGGTAAAGTGTTTTTTTTATTTTACTGAAAATTCCAGCGAGTATTTAATCTTTTTTAATGTATAACTTGAATTCCCTTGCAAATCCTTTATATATAATCCATTGTGAGGATTATGCAATCTTAGTATAATTACATCGATGACTATCGAAAATAGAGCGCTGTGATTGGCTAAGAGCTTCGCTTTATCCCGCTATAATCACCGCGCGGTGATTATAGCGTTGAAGGCTAGCAGTTTTCAAAATGGCAGCCAGATTTTTTGATGTTTCGGGGTAGGAAATTGATCAATAATTTTATTTTCTCGAATAATCATCAATGTAATTATACTAAAACAATTAGTCGCCTCAGGCGACGTGAATATTGGCGAATAGTCACCTCGACTTCGTCTCGGTGACTATTCGCCGATATTCACGTCACCTTCGGCGACTAATTGTTAAATAATACCACACGTGTTAATGATTAAACTCTCAAACTGAACTTGGGCTGCCTGTGGGTTAGCAACAGGCGAGGTTTCAGGGGCCCGTTCCTGGAAAGTCCCGATAATTCAACGGGCCCGCAAAGCTGTAGTTGTTTACATGGAGGAAAGGAGTTTCACTAGTTTGGCATCTAATATCATGGGTGACGAATTACTCCTAAATTTTTGCGCAAAATTTCAGCGTTAATTTGTAATTTCACATGTGAAATTAGAAAATTGCCATGGCAACCTGCCGTACGTAACAAGTAAAAAATCCTCGATTGCTAACGTAATTCGTCACCCATGATATTAATAGGTAATCAAATGGTATACTCGTGGAATTAGGGAATAATTTCACGCGCGTTTTGTCCAAATCCTTGTAATTTCCCGAGCCTTCCACGAGAAATTATTCCCTAATTTCGCTCGTCACCATTTGATTACACATACTAACATGATAAAACTATCAGTTAATGAAACAAAATGAGGTAGTCTGCTAGCCAGGACCCTCGCTCTTATTCTGATTGATTATTATTTTGATTTCAAGGGCCCGTTTCTCGAAAGCCCCGATAAGTAACGGGCCCGTTAAGCTGTTGTTGTTTACATGGAAGATGGAGGTTTCAATAGTTTTGCAACTAACATGATAAAACTATCAGTTAATGAAACAAAATGGAGTTGTTTGCTAGCCAGGACCGGTGCTTTTATTCTTTATATTTCGATTTGAATATTTGATTTCGGGCCCGAAATCAAATATTCAAATCGAAATATAAAGAATAAAAGCGCGGGTCCTGGCTAACAAACTACTGCATTTTGTTTCATTAACTGACAGTTTTGTCACGTTAGATGCCAAGCTATATTGGAGCCTCTATCTTGCTCGTAAACGACAACAGCTTTGCGGGCCCGTTAGTTATCGGGACTTTCGAGAAACGGGCTCCAAGGGTCTTTCGAGAAACCTGCCCCAGTGCACCTAACTAGCTTTAAATTCCTTCTTCTCGTATTTGTACTGGATCTTATACTTATTTTTAATAGCTGGCACATCGTGGTTAGGTTAGCTCAGGAGGAATCTCCCCACTTGTACAGAAGGACACAGGAGGAACTTGGTCTGCTATCATATTTTTTGTGTTACACATAACTATTCTAATATGGAACGGTTTGTTGTAGGTATGTGGCAAAGCATTTAAACGAAAACATCATTTACAAGAGCATAGTTATATTCATTCAGATGACAAGCCTTACAAATGTGACACTTGCAGCAAAACTTTCAATCAGAGAATATGCCTTACAAAGCACCTTCCATGCAGAGAACACGAAAAACAGCAGCGAAAACCAAGCTCCACCAACGCAGTCAACTCGGGGGTGGAGTTACCACAAAAACAAGCAACTGACAGGTGTAGTGACGTAAAAATATTAGCAGTAGCTGACGCAGAAAAGGAAAGTGAATACAGTGTATCCAAAGGAGCACTATCCAATCACAACTCGCATCTAGACCATACTAAAACATCGCCGATCCCATGTGAGATTAACGGAAATGTGTGTGATGATAGTAAGAAACTTGTAGAGGAAGCATCACATGTAGAGTGTACAAAGTCAATCCGGCCCTCTGTTACTTCCATCGCATCAACTACAAGCGCAGTTAGAAATGTCACGGAAACACCACGAGAAGGGACAGAAGAGAATCAAAATATTGGAATAGCAAAATGAAATGTGAAGTCGTTACGCTTTGGCTCCACGTGAAAATACCCATCATGAAGAACAAAAGTAGCCGTACTCTTTTGTCAAGTATTGTTTTGTTTTGTTGCCATCAGGGTAGACACAGGTCTACCTGTACGGCTTACTCGCCATTTTTGGGTTACAATCACTGTGCGGTCAAGGTATAGCTCTAAACCACATCAGTGATCTATTGAAAGTATTTCGGTACTGGAATACCCAGAGGGCGCGATCTATTTTACAAAAATACTCCAGTTATTCCGAAATTTCGAGAAAAGAGGAAAATCGATATCTCACATTTTCGAAAATTTCTTTCCGAAAATTTCCGTTCCATTTCATTGTGTTCCCATCCATTTTTATTGAAAAAAAAAAAAAAAAAATCAACGGTTAATGTTACCGGTTTTTACGTAACTTCTCCCCGAAAATTTAAGGTATCATTCGTTCTCGTTTTGAAATTTCCAGAATTTTAAGTCCTATGGATCGCATTTTAAAAATCCAACAGTTGATGTTTTTGGATTTTCTGGAAATGTTTCCAGGAAATTTCTGTACCATGCGTTCTCTTTTCGAAATATCCAGCATATTTGTTCGAATTGATCGCGCGGCAGAAGATTCCCACAAACTCCCGACTCCAATGGCTAATTCTAAAAGGACAAATACCTCTGGTTATTCCATGTCAGCCGGGGTTGCTCTTTAGTACAATGTATAGTTTTACTTTAACAAGGATCTCTAGGGTTAATTTTATTTATTCCAAACTGAATACAATTCGAAGAAAATAAGCAAACAAAAAGATAAATTGAACGCAACCTTTATCAGGGCAATTTTCGGCTCATCGAGCTTAAAAACGCAACCCGAATTATGTAGTTCTGCTGAGATCCGTTCTTGTCAAATCTACAGAGTCCATAGCTCTCAAAATGGAGAGATCAACGTAAGTGATCATCCCTCCCCCTACAATTATTAGGGACCTTAAGATCCGACGACGGCGACGGCAACGAGAACTTCAAAAATACAATAGGTTTGGTTAGCAAAACAACAATTTTTGCACGTGCATCACGCTTTTTTGTACATTTCTTTGCCGTCACTGCACGACTACAACGTGAAAACGCCTAATTTCACGTTTTACAGAGGAAGTACACAAGCGACAACGAAATTTCCTCTCCCTTTCTGAACTTGGATATGGTTCTTAGGGGTTTAACTTTAGGAGGGTTCATCTACTTTTGACAAAGTTAGTGACTTGGAGTAATCGCGATGAAGATTGAAAGAACGCCAATTCACTTTTTCAGCGACGTTTTGTCTGCCGTCGCCGTCCTCGTATCTTAAGGTCCCTATTATCAAAAGGATGGGGGTTTGCTAGACTAGAATTGATTACAAAGGGCGTACTAGATATAATGCATTCCCTTGTAACAATCGAACGTAGACTAGAAAAGAGTGATACTATATTCATTGTAAGAAATTTTCCGAAAGTGCAATATTTTGTGACAAAATGTTTTTGGAAATTTTGCGTTATTTTTTTTGCATAATCTTTCATCTAAAAAACAATTACGTTTTTGTACAAAACTGGTGTCGCAAATATTTCCTATTAGAACGTTATTATAAACTTAACAGATTGAACTGGAAGTTTCTTGTAAAGGGGGACACTGAAAGGTGTAGTTAGGACAAAAAGGATTTCCCATAAACTTTCACGAAGGTTTTTTTTACAAAACTGAATTAAAGAGTGTAATGAAATAAATTTAACCCTCTGCTTGAATAATTCAAACATTTATTTAAAGGACGAATGCAGAGAGGGTCGGAGGCACTTTAAAAGAGTAGGCTTGAAATAGGTCAGATTAGGGTGCTTAAATGACAGGCCGCGTTTTTGAGTGACGCATGTCAATACCTGGACGCTGCCAAATTTTGTAATGCTGTGTCTTTACTCTTAAAGAGACAATTTGCACCAAAACTTTGGCAGAGCCACTGCCAAATTTCCACTTCAGATTGAAGTGCGCCACTCAAAACGTCCTCGCTTTAATAAACCTCCTGTATTTAGTATATTTGAGGACGCAGTGACCTTTCTACACACCTGATACCAAGACTAATCATGTAACCATGAGTTTTTGTTCATAGTAATTTAAAAGAAATAATTTATACCAAATTTATACTGTCCTACGTAGAGACATCATTATACCGTCGTTATGACTCAGCGACTGACAAGAAGCGTCTTTTCGGTTTTTGCTTCACTCGGTGACGATAAAGGGGGCTATGTCACGCTATGTCACGCTATATAATATCTTTTAAAAACGCAAAATTTTTTTCTCATCAAACGAATGAAAAAATAACGGTCAAGTTTTTGTTATTTTATGTCACGGCATTGAAACTGCTTCATGCCGTCTGCTTCTACGGATGACAAGGATGGACATGATTAAAACTTTAAAAGGTTAAACTATGCGGGCAAAAATCGTCAAAAAATTATTATGCTAAGTGCATTCTGTGTGTAGGTTAATAACGCACCGAGTAATGACTAGCACAGAATTGGCCTAAAACAGCAAAATCCTCGTGACATAGCCACTTTGAGAGAAAAAAAAAAACACTGCTGAGTGAAAAAGCAAAAAGAGACGTTTTATCTGCAGTATTCGTAATCATACTCTCACGTTCTAGTTTTTGTACCATATTTCATTACGTACAACCTTCGAAAATGACGCCAAGAGAGGCTATCATTTATGTCAGACTAAACAAGAAGCTCCCAAGAGCTTTAATGAGCAATCAATATAATATTTCATAGAAACGTTTTATTTGTGATTTTTTTCCGCCTTCATTTCCTTAAACAGGGTCCCTAGAAAGTGCAAATGCTTTGGATCACCAATTCTACTTACTAGATGGTCTGTATTGTTTAGCAGGAAAAGAAGCCAGACCCTGGTTGTTCAAACGTTGGAAAGCGCTATCCAGTGGATAACGCAATTTGGCTTCCCTAATACCTATCCAGTGAAAAGAGATTTACCCGGTGGCGCTGTCCATCGTTTGAACAACCAGGGCCAGGTCGCCGTAAACATGACTTGCGCGGCTTTGACGCGATCCATAGGTAATCCAAATAACAGCGGAGCTCGCGCGCACAGCGGAGCACCATGGGTAAGAAAATTTGTGCACACAAGAAATTGTGGTTGTGACAAAATCGTCCGTCTGTCAGTACCAGACTCCCCCCGTCCCCCCCCGCCTATCGTTTGCAGATGTGAATTGTCTCACTAACTGAAAACTTAGCCCGGGAAGCTGGTGAGATTAGTCGGGGAGTGCTATTTTTTTTGTTTTTGTTTTTGTGGCGAAGAAACAGCGAGAAGTTTAGGAGCAAGTTTGGGAGCAAGTATTATCCGCTCGCAAAAATCTCGCCCGGCTCCGCCCGCAATAGGACAATTGCACGATGACGTCATTTTACTACAACAACCAGAATCCTCGAGTTTGTTGTTTTCTTGTGCAAATTAAGGCTATTGTTCTTTAATCCTCACCGGGATTGACAAATTTAAATAACAAAGCAAGACGGAAATGAATTCTGGTAGTTGTAGTCAAATATCGTCATCGTGCAATTGTCCTATTGAGAAAGTACCCCGCCAGCCCGCCACCTACCCAGGCTACTTAAAATTCCAAGGTATATAACAAACTGTGATTAATTTGATATTGGACATCCATGTTAGGATCAGTTGTCAGCTGTCAAAGTAAGGTATCCGCTGACTAATGTCACATAACCGTATCGCGGTCTCAGGTAAAGTGACTCGTTGATGTCTCCTGTTTTTTAAGTTCTTAAGCAGGGTTTCAAGTGATCGCATCACACTTAATTGTAGAAATGTCAAGTGAAAATTAAAAGATACTTCTAGATTATAAATCGGAACGTAACGGAACAAAACCTTGCTTAAATAGAGCATGCGATTTACTGTTTTGAGAAGTTAAGTTAGATTTGTGACAAACAACATCAGCCTCCAATAGTAAACTATGTCTACTACACGTCAATGGGAGATCCAAAATTCTATGCCTGGGACGCCAGTAGACTGTTTTTGCCCGACTTTTAAGGGTTCAAAATATGGTTCGAGTTATCGAGGGTAAAATTATATAGGAATGATCTGAGGGGAAACAAAAACTACTTCGAGTTAGCGGAAGGTTCGAGTTGTCGAGGGTTCGTGTTACTGAGGGTCAAATTAGAGGAAGTGTTTGACGAAAATCCAGGGGAAAGCGATTTTGGTTTGAGTTAGCGCGAGGTTCGAATTAGCGAGGGTTCGAGTTATCGGGAGTCAAATGTAAGTCAAGTCAGTGAGGGTAATCTTAAAATAACTAAGATAGTACGCGTACGTCTGATTGGCTGTGAGGCGTGTTTTAACAGTTGCGACGTCATCGATTGTACTCATAAGCTAGCCTCACCAACAATCTTGGACAAAAAGTGTTAAGAATTTTACACTTTGTTGTACACGGGGGACACACCCAGTGAATGTAGCATCGGGGTGGCCCCTCCCTCCACCCCTCCCTGATCAATGTTGTTACGTCCGGACCAGAAATGTCCGGTGACCCTTCAACATTGGCTTTTTGGGGGGAGGGGGAAGTATCTTGACTACAACGGTCTTTGGAGTGAAGTATTCTAAAATGAAACATAGGAGGTGTATTTTTCTTAACATTTTTGTCCAAGATTGAATGTCTGATTCTGTGACTCGGCTCTATTTGGTTAAGTTTATGTGGGGTGGGTTGGGAGCAGGAGGGTACTGGACTTCTGCCGAGAGTGCTTATTAGAGAAAGCCATCTATTACATAATTAACAATTATTCCACGAGTGCGCGTTGGATATGAGATGATGAGACGAAGCGCGTATATTCATCTCATATCCAACAAGCGCGAATAAAATAATTGTTTAATTAAAAACGTCTGCAAACTATCGAGAATTTTCCCCGAATTAAGCAGACACGTACAGTTACCCGATTTAATTTGGAGAGCATGGTATAATGACTAAGCCAATAAGAGCTCTAGAATTGCATTATCCAATGATTCAGTTTTTTATAAATGGAATTATCATATATGGGGAGTAGGTCATTTACGTTTGACTTGATAGTTAGACATTTGGATTCTATCGTCAAGATCCAACCACAAACAATTGGTTTCCGTTCGTTTTATTATTTCTGTATTCACTCAATAACTCACATTTGTACAAGATATCTTAATCCCAATCCTATTCACAGTAGGAGTATATTATGAAATAAAGACCTTACATTTTCGTTGAATAAAAGGTCAAAGTACATCCTCGCTTTATTGATTAAAAAGCATAAACAGCTATCTTGAATATTGGCCAACTATATTCTCCACAGCTTATTCTAAATGGCTTGGTATACCCTTAATATTGCTTTAATTCCGTACAAAGAGTTAAAAACTAATTACTCAAAAATTATAGATAAAAGTAGCCAAAGGGAATTGTCTGTTTGACCAACTATTATGGAGTCATGGTTATTTTAACGCGATAGTGAATGATCGATTATACCACTGATTGTGAGCAGATTATAATAATATACTATAATACTATAAACTGCTTTTCCAGAATTTGCGTTTTTGGACTCAGTGATAAGTTGAGCCTATTCAAATTGTTCAGGTTGAGGAAAAGCGAACCCGAAGTGAAAAAAAACGCAATATGCAACTCAAAGCAGAGTGAGAAAAACTGACAGGAGCCGTTCCTTAGTGTTGCCGTTTATTCAATGACTGCTTTGAAATTGTGATCTTGCTAACTTTGTTCGCTTTTCCACAGCATGAGATCCTATCAAACCCGAGTCAAACTAATAATTTTCTAAATCGTGATTGCTTTAACTCTTGAGTTATTAGTCCATGTCGCGAGACGATGGAAAGCAGCTGCTGTCTCCGCGTGGCCGGCGGCCGAGCGGTTACAGCGCTGAGCAGCGCGCTGAGCTAGTCTTGTAATCCGGAGGGCCCGAGTTCAAGTCCCTTCCTAACCGCTAGCTGGATTTGTTCTCGGTAGTCCCGAGTTCAGATCGTCGGCCACGCCTAAAAGTAACTAACTGAGTATATTTTGTATTTGAAAGCTTCCCCTTCTTTTCTAACGTCGTTACGTAAGGATCTGTCCCGGGTTGCTCGAAAGACGGTAAACTTAATTTAACCCAAGCCTTGGGTTTGAAAGTTTACCGTCTTTTGAGCAATCCGAGACCAGATTGTAACCAGTACTGATAAGTAAAAATATTGCGGAGGCGTTACTTAGAGAATCAGTTATCTGAAACTCCCGTGCAGTAATGGGTTATAATTTTAACCTTGGGTTAGCGCTAACGGTACGTTTTCAGGGAGCCTGGGACCAGGCTCTGCGGTGAGAGAGCGGGAGTCTGGGGACAGGAAGACCTTTTTTCCCCACTACGGAGCATATTTCCAGGCTAGTTCTCGAACTACTGGTATTTGAAGTCTTGTCATCAACTTCCATTCTTTTGGTTGACTCGGGTTTGAGAACTTGTGTAGCTTCACGGTAGCTTTATCTAAAGTGATCGTCCCTCGCATGAACTACTGCGTTCTTTTTCCGCCAACACTGAAGACACATGATCACAATCAAATCAACAAATTCACATAGCGTCAGGAGACTGCAGCCCAAAAATAATCCCATGTTACCTCCGACGTCCGCTGAAAGCAAATTGAAATGCACACTGATTAGACTGCCTGCAGTCCGCCTTTTCTCTTGAAATCCGTTCAGTTATTATCCCAGCCAGCGCGATTGTAAACAACGACGTTTCAATATAGGACAAGCGTGCATGGGTTAACCGTCGAGTAACTTTGCAAAGAAAAATAAGAGACTGCTCACACTCGACACTTAAAAACACGGACAATAATGTTGTCTATATCCATATCAAAAGACGCCTATGATAGATGTATAGTACAAATAGGAAGGCAAAGTAACGCAAACGGCGTCTAATCAACGGACTTATCAGACGTGTACGTCATTTTAGGCCGTCAATTTCCAAGACGAGACGCACATGCGTCGAGACGTAAAAAATGACTGAACTGAACAGCAGGTGCCACCATGAGGGAGGGGTCGGTCTTCAAGAAGGGTCTGAAAGATAATTGAGTGTACGTGACATACCCCGGTAGAGTTCATACTTACATCCAAAATCGTTGAGATCATAAGCAGGTTTTTCCTCGGTTACCTCTGTGTTCAGAGTTTCATAATAAATGTTCACTTGTACCATCCTTTTTCTAATTAACAAGTTAAAAGAAACAAAAAGCAATAGTAGTTAAAATTAAATAATATTCTGACGATTCAAGTTTAGCTGCGTTCATTTAATTAAATGGTTAAAAGGTAGTGTGGAAGAGAAGTGCATTTAGCTTTCCACCCTGTCTAAAAGTATTCCACTCAAATCATTAAAAACGGTAATCAAATTAACTAGCAGAAGGCATCAGTTAGGGATTTACAAGCGTAGCAAAGGATTTTAACTAGGGACAATCGACAAACAAATCCAGCTATTGGTCGGATCTCGAACCCGGGACGGCTGAATAGTGTGTCCGAAAAGACCACTGCACGGCCACCCATGCCGTTTGTAAGATCTAAAAATTGAGAGGATTCAAGTCATGAGGCAATCCCACTTGTGCGTAATGACCACAAGAGGTTGGTGGGTTCGAAGATGAGGGTAGCTGAATGAAGAGTTTTATAAGAAATAAGCATTTTCTCGCATTCGTTAAAAAGAAAATAAGCAAACAGTGAACAATCTATGCATGAATTGAATAGGCGATAGTTGTCTTGAAAATACTGCAAGGGTAATAAATTCATCCGACTTGTTATGCTTCATTTTTCAGTGTTTGAAATCTGCTGAAACACTCTTACCCGTGTTCGAAATGTAGCAATTATTACGGAAGATCAGGGAGATGCGAAGAGAATTTCGAATAGATTTACGTTACAAAAGGTTTACCTGACATAGTCTTGGTACTCTCTGACTTTTTCTGTATCATTTGGTGTGATGTTATAGAGTGGCAAGAGGGTAACCCACAAGTGGCTCGACGGGGAATAGGCCATGGAGGACTGCACCTGATAGTCAATTTTTTCACACGGCACGGGGCAATCACAGCGGCTTGGGTTAAAATTTGCTATAAAACAAGGATAAAAGAATCTTGTCGATATCTCCGACTTAGTCACTTTTTAAGAGATTTAAAATGGTTGTTCGTTTGTTACTTACTGGCTTTTGGAAAAGCACATTTGAGGAGCTCTTTTGCACTACAGAATCTTGTATGGTTAACTTCACCTGTTGAAATAATTGTAAAATTTATTTGTGCCAGGCTGTTTGTGCCCAGAACCGTGAAGTTTGACTTAGTTAATTTACAACAGAGGGCAAAGAAAAGCTTTGAGCCAATGAGGCCCATAACGGCGGAGGTAATTTCGGTTAATATTGAAGTAACTAAGGGTCTCCCCCGCCCCCAACCATCCCCCGGCCGGATGTTCACAGTATTAATCTGTCACACCAGGCACTGTCGAAAGAGACAAAATGGAGCATTAAAGGCAAGGTCTCTGGTAAAGGCTAAAACCTTTACCTACACATCCGAGGAGACTAGTCCACTATGCCTCCCGTGATAGCTGAACCCCGTAATGAAATAAAATACATAACATCATGCGATCAATAAACAGTGAGTGGCCTTTTACAAATGTTTACAAAATATAGAAGACCTCCGGATACATGGACAGGCCACCAAAAATATCAGCTAACAGTCTATCCATTAGGAATGAACGTTTGTCTCACGATAGAATCGCTTTGAGATATTGATCGCGACGTTTCGACTGCAATACTGCAAGTCTTCATCAGGCGATGAGGTCGATTGTCTAAGTGTAGCTATTTATGCACGTTGGTTCGCTGTGATTGGTGTATGTCGATCCTTATTATTCCGATTAGCAGATGATGTTCCCTCACGGGTCCGCTTTGTAGTTGAACGGCTGTTATGCTTTCTGATCGTAGGCATCCATGCTTCAGGAATTTCGATTCCGTTGTCTCTATTGATGTTATTAGAATAAAGTCTTATTTGGATAGCCTCTTTGACCCTACGTGTGTATCGGTGAGGGTCACGATCGATAAACTTGACATTGTGGGCTAAACGTATAGTAAAAGATTATCAATTATAGGTGCGCGTTTTCACTAACGTGGCCAGCAGCTATATGCAAATTATGGGAACAAAAGAAAGTGTACGCTTACATAAGTAAATGGCTCAACGTCTCCCACAGGACTGGTTTCAGCATGTGACATCTGTTTTGGACACTAATATGGTGGACGTAAAAACGTCATGTGACGTCATTTATCTATTGCCGGTTTGTATGAGACATCACGGTCAAGAACAACAGCATTTCTCTCCACTTGGAACTCCATTTACTGAATTGACCACCAATACGAGATTGCACTACTATTCAATATAACACACACTCTACCAGTAATGAAAATAACTCTTGAAACACTAAGCGCGCGCAACAGAAAAAAGAATGGGAAGCAAAATAAAAAGGAAAGATCGCACAATTTCCATTTTGTGAGCTTTCATTAGTCAAAAGTTCGCGACAAACAGCTAATAACATTAATGCATCAAGACATGTCTTACTCATCGGTGGCATTGATATCATGCGACAGTCACACGCATTTACAACCATCTTGGTGTAACAGTCCAACAGACATGCGTATTCCGTGTAAACAGGAAAAGTTGAGTCCAGCTTCTTTGTACCACAACCGGATTTAAACGGCTTCGGAAGACTTATCGTCTACAATCAAGACATGAAAAATGATTAAGCATATAAACCTGTTACTCCTATGGTCAGCTGTAATCTTTATGGCCTTGGATGTCATTACTCTTGGTCCCGGGAGATACTCCCATAAATTTCGGATAGGCGTGTTCCGCACAGGGTCTTAAAACCCTATTTAAGGATAAGATAAACAGAAATTGACAGCCTATTTAAGTCCCAAACCCAAAAAAGACTCCCAAACAGGGAAAAACAACGGATGAGAAATTAATGGAAATGCGCAAATCGTCATTAGATCACTTTCATATTAAACGCTAACAGTAGTTGCATGGGCATTTACAATTACGCACTTCAATCTTAGCTGATACAATTTTTGTACCCTGTCTAAGGATCACACACTGGGACCACAAAGCCAACAAGGACAAAACTACACCCTATTTAAGGATCAAGACCCTCAAAAACCATACCCTATATTGCGGGACATTCCTATCGAACCCATACATAATAGTACCGTCCCCCGTGAAAATGGGCAATTTACCGCCAAGCCCCGGTTGTTCAAACGTTGGATAGCGCTATCCACCGGATAAAAATCTATCCAGTGGGTACCCCAATTGGTTTCCCTTACAATTATCCGCTGAATAGTGATTTATCCGGTGGATAGCGCTATCCAACGTTTGAACAACAGGGGCCAGGTGACTGGAAACAGATGTTTCAAACAACGCCGACCACAATCTTTTCAAGCTTACCTTAGTCCTTCGCACGCGTATATTGGTAGTGAAACCGGGTGGTAAATCCACGCCAAAGTCTTCAATGTTGGGATACGACTCGTTTTGATCATGAACCAAAATTTTAAAACCTGTTGCGTCATAACTGTATGGTCCATAGTACTCCTCTGGCTGTGCATCCAGGGAAAGTGTCAGCGCTTGTATTTTCCCCGATGTTGTCACGTACAGTTTAGTGTGATTCGGATGCCCAGAATTGAACGTGTAACATACACCTCGCTAAAAAGGAAAAAAATAGCAAACGCTTTAGATTACTCTCCTCGCCTCTTACATAGTACCCCCCCCCCCCCAACTCTCTTAGCCATGAACACCAACACCGCAGTCACAGAGGAAAAACGCATTATTACCTCCATCAACCGTCGTCATTATCATCATCACCACCACTGGGAACAACACTATCACAATGAATATCATCATCATCATCATCACCATCATCATCATCATCATCATCACCACCATCATCATCATCACCATCATCATCACCATCATCATCATCATCATCATCACCACCATCATCATCATCATCATCATCATCATCATCATCACCACCATCATCATCATCATCATCATCATCATCATCATCATCATCATCATCATTATCATCAATACCATCACCAACGCCATCAAAATCCCCATCACCATCATCCTCGTCGTCGTGTATTATACCAAGCGAAAGGACAGGAGGTTAAGGAGCGGGTATTCGCCAGGCATTACAGTTATATTTTTAGGGAAGTTCTTTGGTTATGTTTAGATCAAGAGCAATAGTATGTCGAGATTAATTTCTGCATGGGTTACGCACAATCGAACCAGCATATCTTCATGAACATTTTTGCCTTTCGCTTTTGGGATTTCCAAACGTTCGATTTATCTAGATACAATCTATTTTCTCCGTAAACGTGAATCTTAATCTCTCTATTTTTAACCACCTTACTGCGGGCGAAAAAATCTAAACAAATTATATAGATATGCGTTATTGGCTAGCCATTTCCAGCTATGATGAGCGAGTATTGGCTAAGTTCTTTCTTGCGTTTTCTACGGACCGAAACGAAGTCGAGGCTTGGTATATAAAGGATTTATTGTATTGCCAAAAAGGAATATCTGGCTTGGGGGACCAACGCGGGAAATCCTAAGCTGGTAAGAGGGATCCATTTTGCCCTCCCAGGTATCCAATCTGAGGACAGGTTTCGTGGATTCGGTTATATAATTAGAGAGACTTATGAGGTGTTTCACGTAACAAGGGTAGTTTCTAGGTGTTGCACAAGGATGCAGGTCACCACAAAGCAACCAGAGATTCTTGAGGTAAATGGCTGGAGGATTTCAAAGCATTTTAAACAATTAGTGAAGACAAAATAGCCGAATTAGTCGAGGTACTGACCAAACTAGATAGCAAGAAACTGACAAGAACTGAAAAGCCACGTGAGGGAGATTAACTACTACTAGGTGCTTTGAAATCCACTCATATCATCAAACTGCAGATCAGGCCTGGAAAGTGGTTTAAAGAAACTTAAGGCACAGAAATAATGTTATAAGGTGGGAAACGTTCGTCAGCTTTTCAAATGATGAAGAGAATTATTCAGATCCCGATGGGTGTTACCACTCAGTGACCTCAGCCTTCCGCCCTTCTGGCAGGTAACACCCTCCTCGATATACATAAATCTTCATATCGCATTCAACTGATCATCTATTCAATAATAGTTCATTATTTGCCTTGTTTCTATCTAACATTATCGTTTACTTTTACCATCAATGAGAGGAATGAAGTGAAGTTAGCGGCTGAACATTCTTGTTGTTGAAAGTTACAACTATGCAGCATTTCGGAGAGCACATGACTGTTGTTGGTGACGATTTCGTCAACGTTAAGCGACGGATCAACTTCTTTGTCCATGAGGCTTTTACCTAAGACGTGAATTTTTACATTATCCTGTTGATCAAGGAATGTTTGCGCGTCCGTTCCAATAATTTTGCTCCTCTTCATCATGTTCTGGTTGCATATAGTTATGGCAGGGAATAAAAGCTTTTCATCGTGCTCAATGGCTTTGCTTATGATGCTCTGGTTCCTTTGATATTTTCTATAGTTATCTCGGAATTGGAAGAAAAGGAAAACAATGCCCAGCAATATTAGGGTTATCCAGATAATTCTTCGTATCAGGGAGGCGGAATCAAATATGAAATGGAACCCATGTAGCGTAGTGTAAGACCCGAAATCTTTGATCACGCGTGTGGCTTCGTCAGTCTCTGACTTCCAAACTTCTTTCGCTCCTTTCACGCAGTGGTCCGTTTTTTCTCTTATGGCTTTTAGCTCTGTTTCCATGGTGTTGTTAGTGACCTAGAGGGAAAAAGTTATAAAGGACATCTTTAAAAAATAATGATACGTCTAGACAAAACAAAATAGAATAATATAAAGTTTTAAAATCGGGCAACTGAAAAGAATCTTGATTGGTTGATTTCGTACCGTTAAATAAGTTCGCAGTAAATTGTTTTGTTTACATGCAAATTATTATTTGAATTACTTTTCCTCAAAATTGTGTTTTATGTCAACTCGTGCGTCATTGTCGGGGCCGTCTTCTAAAAAATTTTTAATGATTTAATATTGTTAGGTTTAAAAGTAAAAATAAAGACTTACAAAATTTACTGCGTCAAAGTTGTGCCATAAAAGTATTTTAAAAAGACACTAGAGGCTTTTTGGCCCTGAGTGGTGCCTCAAGCTCCACTGTAATTATGTCAAGTCGTTACTGTAAAGCATAAACTCATACCGCTCTGATGAGATGAGATAATGCGTCATTACCGCCTACTTAAAGATCTGTGGACTGAGTCTTGAAACCCTTGTACGCTTTCATCTGACGCTAAAATCACGGAATGAAGTTAAATAAGCCAGCTTTCTCTTTCTAGACAATCTCTATGTAAACTTATATAGGAATTATTCTGAAGTTCCTTGCATAGAGATCTTTGGGTTATTTGATTGCCACTTCAAGGTAGTACCATGCAGAAGTACATTTGTCATACTACATTCTCAATATTTCGCCGAAACTATTTGAAAAGATAATGTGTTCATAATTAATATAAATAAAGGCTAAACAACACGGGCTGTACTCAGTTTTATTGAAAGCGAAATAAATCCGCAAAAATCGTAACAAATATTGATTAGCAGACGAGTTTCCACGTAAAAAAAAGAAGAAGAAGAAGAAGAAGAAGAAGAAGGGAAAGGGAAAGGGGCAAAAACAAACATCTAAGTAAGAGCCTGCCAAGAACAAAAGAATAATTAAAAAAAAAAAAAAAACAAACAGATGTACTAAGTTTAAGTTTTTTGGCGTGTCATCAGTCTCCAAGTGTTATACAGTCGAACCTCCCGTAGAGGACCACCAAAAACTGGGTGGGTCGTCGCTTACAGGAGATGGTCCTTTACAAGAATCGAACCACGGGGTGTTTCTTCCGAGAATCTAGGTAACCAAGCCCGCAGACTTTATGAAAGATAATTTATTGCATTCAAT
This sequence comes from Porites divaricata, assembly GCA_038088405.1. Lineage (NCBI taxonomy): Eukaryota > Metazoa > Cnidaria > Anthozoa > Scleractinia > Poritidae > Porites > Porites divaricata. The sequence goes on from JBBMOI010000001.1 coordinate 19,051,195, forward strand.
TTACGCCATGTGTAGTTCCATGTTTTCACTGAAGTGTTTCTTATATTCTAAGTAGCATAGTGCACACAGCGAACTTAGAGATCGAAGAATATGTCAAGTGATCGCTTAGAAGAGGTTAAAAACCACTGGAAAATCATTAAACTTTCAGGCCCAAAAAGGTGGTCGCGGGCGCGTACATGAGGAGATAGTTCACTTTACAACTGCAAGGCTTGGACTGGGAAAAGTTTGGTATTTTGGATAGGCGGTCGCTTAATGGCAGTTGGTTGCTTACGAGAGGTGGTCGCACACGGAGGTTCGACTGTAGTACGTTATTCCAGAATTCTCTCGCTTAATTCAGTTTGATTGAGAGTTGTTGCTATCACCCATTCTGCAACGTTACTGCAGCAAGACGAGCAGATCAAATTAACTGGGCTCTCCTTTCAAGGTGAAGTGATTATGCGACCTTTTTATTTTTTGGCTTTAAATACTGAGTTCTTTTTGCTATTAATCACGGTTTCTGTAGTATGCAGTGTGCCCTAGTGTCGCGCTTGTGAACACCTTTTCTCTCACACTGTCCTACTGGAGGTGGGTGTACTGATTGCCTTGAAGTAATAACAACACAGTTTAGGTTTCTCAGCAAGGGTAATAATGCTAACAAGAAACAACAAAGGTGACACAAGGAAATGATAGTAATTGTTATAACAGAGCCACTATGATATTACAAAGAGGCCTCCAGTCCCTTTAAAGAGTAATTTATCCTACCTAACAATTAAAAATATGCCGCGCAAAAGTGCATTTTGACGATTTGTTGTTTTTCCCCTTCCTCATCATTTCATTAAACCCGTTTCCAAGTTTTTAGGCCCGGAAACTTCAGCTAAGTCAATCGAGCTCCACAAAAACCCACATCATATTCCACTTTAAAAAACTAGTCCAAGTTATATTGATATCATATTTTCAAAGGGAACATGGCCAGTGATATTTTACCATCGCTCGAGCGCATCACAACAGAATTCTTGCAATCCAAATAGCCCTAAAGTACAGGCCCATAGAAAAAATTAATGGTAAAACTTCATCAGTTAACAGCCCTACAGGAGTTATTGTTAGTTTTCCCGACTTTAGCCCAATACTGATTAAATATAACTAGAATAAGGTTAATGTTGTTTATGGGTTCAAAGTTCCTGACTACCTGATTCGAAGTAGAGAGTCTAGTTCGTACGGAATGATGCAACAAAGTTTTGTTTCTTGCTTCAAAAGTACACAATTTCATCACCTACCTTTGGCTACACGGATTAAAGAAGAAAAGGAAATGAACTGCTGGTCCGCAAATAATTCTCGTAATCTGCATTTTCCTGGCAGTCACAATCAAATGACTGTGTGGCATTTTATCGTGGAAAAATTAATTTTAACATTCGCTTTCTTGTGTATGATTAATAAATGTTAAAGGGTAGGACTTAGCTTTTTGACTGAACAGGTAGAAAGGTTAAGTTATCTTTGTTGCTTTTGATATCAGATTGTAATTATTATATAAAGTTGAAATGTGTGGCGAAAAATCAAACATTGAACGACATCTACCGGTACTCATTTCTTACCTGCCTATCGCTCACTTCACTGTCACTTCTCAAAGAACAATCGTGAGGTTACTGCACTATGAAAGTACTCAGTGCAGACTATCAAGTTATATTTGGTTCAAATTTCAGGATTAAATTCGAAACAACCTTAAACTTGGCTATTCCATTTGCAATTAACACTTCGAGTGATTATCTTTGCCAATTACTGCTGGGCTATTATGCTCCGCTCACCTGTCGGAAATGTGTTCTCTACAATCAGCGACCAAACTGAAAAACAAAAAGAAATAAACCGTTTGATAACTTAGCTTCACAGTACGGAACAGTGTTTTCACACTCTATATCTCGATGCAGGTCTTAAACTTTGTCAAAAAACGGACCAGTTGCCTCGACAGTCTCTTAACAAAAAAGGAGAATTTTTTTCAGGATTATGATGAATTTGATAGCAGAATAAATTAAAGCAGGGTAAATTAATTACAAAAGCAGAACATTACTTAGTTACAGCCGCTTTCAAACCTGAAAAGTCGTCGCACAGAACGTTTCTCTACAACTGCAAGTACAAACGCACCAGTCCACCGTTTGCAACGTCAAAATTACAAGTATTTGATATCGCGACAACAGTTTATATTTTAATCATTTTTTTTGCTTTCTGCGCAGGTGATCTAGATAAATAAATAAACTTGCGATATAAATTTTATTAAAAAATAACGCAAATAGCATAGGTTTTCCATTCAAGATAACAAAAAGGCTATCGTATCTCGCAGAATTCTTACCCGTAATTAACTAAGACCTTAACGTGGTTAGCAACTCTCAAACTTGAAATGCAAGGCAGGGATATAGTCAAAATATTTTTGGGTCTTACATTTTTAATGCAAAATTTTATCATCCTCAAGAATAAACATATATCTGGTATCAATGTTAATACTCGTTCGTTGTAATTAAAGGCGCTGGAAAATATCATGCAACTCAAGTAAGTCACAAACCAGTCCACATTCTGTAGTGTCATGCTTCCTTTTTAACCTAAAAATTCTACATGGAATAAACCAAGCCAAAATCCCAAAGTGCACGTATTTTATCTCGTTCCATACACCAGAGATAAAGGTATCTCTTAAATAAGTGATTCTTGTAGCAGGGATCTGTAGTTGGCACACCCGGCATAATCACCCTAAAAGCAGGTCAATTTGATCTGCAGTTTTCAGCCCTACCTTCAAAATCCCTTCAATGAAATGAAGAATCGTGGATGAGCCAGATAAGTGAAATTGCTGTAAGGTGGAACCTACGGTTTTTCGTCCTTATCCGAGGAGACTAGAAAGTCTAACCGTTTGCAGATTACAAAGGCGGCACTTTCTCCTCAGTTATTTAAAGACCCTGAGTGGTGGTCCAGCCGTGACCTTCCGTTCGGCAGACCGGCACTCTTCCAACTGAGCCAGCCAGGCGGCGGTTTCAGTCCTCTCAATTCAAACCTAGCCTGTTATAGCTTGTCTCTGTCCTATTCCGGAGGAAAGAGTTTTCTTCTTTCATCAAGTCTTCAATCCAATTTCTCTACAACTCAACGGAGAAAATGCAAACTGAATTTTTCAAAGTTCATGTGTAAAAACCTTGAGACTCATTCGGGTTTACGACCCTTATTTTTAAAACCTACACAATCTTTGCTGGCATTTCTAACACAGACACTGAATGATAGCCAAGGGCAATCAAAGAGCATACTGTGAAAATCTAGGATCTGACAACTACGGTTAACAGAGAATAAACTGAAAGCCACTCAGACTCGGATATGGGGTGAAAATTAACAAGAATTCTATGTTAGATTTTAATCATGAACAGCGTTAAATCATTAAAGATGCAGGATAGTGGTCTTACAATTTTAAAGTGGTATTAAAACACATCTGTAGACATTATACATAACATATAATTTATAAATTTCGTCTTTTAAAAAGCACGCACTACACCTAACAGCAGGCGGTAAGACTTATTTTATAAACAAGCCATAATGAATTTTGCAATACTCGTAACATTTCTATTAAATATTTAAGATTCTAAATTGCGAAAGAGTTTGTTTGCAAACTCAAACGCATATATTATTCTTCGAAAAAATGGTGCAAAAGAAATCTTCCTAGAGTTTTCAACACAAGCTCTTTGATTAGCTCATGTGTTTTTATGAAGATTTCCGCACGGTTGTTTGTTTGATTTGTTTCATGTCTAAAATATAATCACGCTTCATTGTTTCCTGTAACTATTGATATCGCAGACCTAGCCTGAGATCATGCCCTCTACCTATGAAGTGTTTTCACTCACGTGGCTAGGATTTATGCAAATTTATTGGAACAAAAGAAAGTGTTTGCATAAGAAAAGAGTTCAACTCCCAGAGGATTGGTTTGGGACACCAACATGGCCGCCGTTTCATTGTTTTGGGACACCAATATGGCCGCCGTGACGTCATGTGAAAACACTCTATTAGCCCTTTATGTCTCTCACGGGAAGAGAAGAGGGCATGATACATTTGTTTCTCGGATCACATGTAAAAATGCCAGAATCTGGACTTTTTCCTGATTGGGTAGGAAACAATACGAATGATTTGCGCCGTTTCGATTGGCCAAAATGCCGCCATCCGTTAGTTGTTGTTAATTGATTTCAGTCTGCATTTTTGCTTGCGTAATGCGGCAGTGAATACACACGCGAGTTCGTTATGAAATTTCTGCCGGCTCAGTTTTCTTGAATTTGAAGAATGCCTAAATAGAAATTTCATCCATTGAAATATTTTCCATCTCATCGTATACTAAAAATTCACCGATCATTTGAATGCAATTTGATACCGGCTACAAGTTACAGAAGCGATAAACGGGTTCACTTTTCAAATTAATCAATTCATGAACGGAATCTTGACCTGGCTTGACTGTAATTCTTCCTTCAGAAACCTGCGAATTATTCTGAGCGATCTTCGCTTTCACACCACCTGTCAGTTCGTGAAATATGGTGCTTCAGCCTCATTTTTTTTTCACTGCTTTCGGTACAGAACAAAGTCAACGAGCTTTAACCAGTAAATTCTTTATTATTTGTAGCTATTAAATAAAGGTACGGCATTTCCAGCTACTGAGCTAGCAGTATTTTATCACAAAAACAACACATTTAAATTTCTTTTTTAGGAAGCGCCATCTGAACATGGGCGAACTTAAAAATTTTCTTTTCCCTAAAATTGATTTCAAAAGAGACAATAGGGCCATTTATACGAGGAAAAATAAGACGCGTCTTACATAGGACGCGTCTTAAATAAGACGCGAACTTTCCGTATAAACGGCACATTTCGTCTAAAATAAGACGCGACTTAGCTAAGACGCGTCTTATTTTAGAACAGCCCTTAACACCTGTTCTTAGATAAGACGCGTCTTAGCTAAGACGAGAAAAACTTCGTATAATGACCTTCGCGTCTTACAAAAGACGCGAACGCATAGTACGCATGCGTTAATTTTTGGCGGGAAAATTTGGATTGCCGTTAAATTGCGGTTGCTACGGGCAACATTCACATGAAAACGAGTCAAGAACAGGAATAAGACGAGAACCATTTATACGAGCTGTTCTCGTCTAGATAAGACATGCTCGTATAAATGGTACAGTTCACGTCTTATTGAAGACGCGTCTTATGTCCTATTTTTCCTCGTATAAATGGCCCTATTATTCGCGTCAAAATTTGATTCCCTTATGGTAAACGCTTATTGTCTAATAACATGACAGGTCAAGCAGACGTTACATTATGTAAATTAGGGGGCGGTTGACGGCTTGTTAAATAAATGTATCAGGCGTTATTTTTTCCCTTTCGAGCCAAAGAAGCAAAGAAGCAAAAAAAAAAAAAGAAAAAAAATAACGCCTGATCTCAGGTTATCGCAGACCGCGAACGGATTACAATAGGGAAGTTTTGTTTTGTCCTTAACAGCCCATCACAATATCAGGCCAAGGTAAAAAATATGAAGTATTAGTTTTTCATGAAAAAAAGGTACTGTAAAAAGAAATGCCCAAAAGATTTCTTGAATAATCACAGCAAACAACAAAACAAAATATAAAACAACAACAACAACAGTATGAACCTCGCCTTATCAACATTTTTTGGCCCGAGCGTAAGTCCTTTATTCAACAACCACCCCGTTATTACGACCAACGACTACCTTTTAGAGGTCTTTTAGAGTCATATTAGAAAGCTTTAGATCAGTCTAGGATGAGGACGAGCTAGGACGAGGACGAGTCAAGGGCGGCACTACGGGTGGGGCATTTGCTTCACCAACTTTCAACTTTGGGACAACTCAAAATTGTGAAAGCTGATATACTTTTGTGTGGCAAGCTGAGATTCTTGGACCAGATGATCATACACTGCATGAGGCTATTTAATGTATTAGATTTCGTAAAAGAAATATTCTGTGATTTTATAATATAGGATCCTGATTCTGTCTGTGATTTTTACGGAGACGACTTGAAGCGCAACTCGCTGCTGCCACTGGTACAAACTCTCAGAGCGCAGCTTGGTACTGAGACAGACCTTGGATTGAACGATGCAGTGGCATATCTGAGAAACCTCCTCCAAAGAGCAGCTTTTGATTATTTCTCAGACATTTTTTAACGTTGTGAAGTTTAATACTTCTTGTTGTACCGGCCACGAAATCCTGTGAGTGAGCCCTCGGCCTCTGCCCTTAAAAAGCTCAGGACGAATCCTCGAGCGACTATGTCGCAAGAAAGTTTGCCGAATCACTACATGACTCTCCACGTTCACAAGGAAATGACTGACAAATTGAACACGGCAGGTTTTGGAAATTAGTTTGTTTTAGCATCAAATAACAGGCAAAATCGCTTTTCTATTTGGAAAATTCGATGACAACTAAAAATTTCTCAAACAATGTATTTGAGCGCTAAAACAAACTGACAATTGTTAATTTTCTACGGAAGTAATCAAGTTCGATAAGTTTTTTTTGCTAAGCTGGAAAGTCATTAAGTTTCTCTTACTTAGCAACTAACAACTGAACGTTTCGTTGAAAGTCGATCACAGAACATAAATAATTGTTCAACTAATATATGCCGTTTTAACCCCACAGATTTATTGTCTAAAGTTGCTATTTAACAATTAGTCGCCGAAGGCGACTACAGTATTTTAGTATAATTACATTGATTATTATTCGAGAAAATAAAATCATTGATCAATTTCCGACTCCGAAACATCAACAAATCTGTTATGTCTGTTAGCCTTCAATGTTATAATCACCGCGCGGAGATCACAGCGGTACTCCTAGCCAATCATAGCGCTCTATGATAATCATCATTAGCATCACCCAACTAGTGGACTAATGCAAATCCTGCATTTTAATTGGCTACGCTACTAGAGGACTATTACTAATAGTCCTCGAGTAGCGAAATTCGCCGGTTTTGAAAACCTACCAAAACAATGGCGATCGCTTCGCGTTTTGTGGAATGCCACAGTAGCTCACAGTCTTTTAGCTTTCATGGCTGCTCTGTTTCCATCGTAAACAACAACTACATGCGATGAAATAAAAATCGACAAACTGTTGAAATCTTGGCCCAATTATCAATCGCCAACTTGATCTAGTTCACTTGAGCTTTCCTTGCAGTTCATAAAAGTATTGTGGATCACTGCATTATTTTAAAGATGTTTTTTTTTTTCTTCTCTGAATGAATGAATGAATTTTCACAAGCTACACTTTTATAATCACGTGTTTCAAAAACGTGACAGTTATGTAAATTTATACAAATTTGGCGCAGTTGAGCGTGACGCTTTCTTTCGTTTTATTCCCAAATAAATATATCTTCAACTTGCTAACTTTATTATTACCTTTTCTGTCCGACTGGTTGGGTGATACTAAAACAATTAGGCCCTTCGCCCTCAAGGGCCACGGGTCAATAGCCCATTCGGCTTCGCCTCATGGGCTATTGACTTGCGGGCTACGGGTACGGGTCTAATTGTTAAATAATCATCAATGTAATTATACTAAAACGTATTAGCTAAGAAAGGCTTTGTGAAGTTACCCTGAGGCCATTAGTGAGACCAAATTTTTCATTGCCCAATACTGGTCGGCGTAACATGTAATTTTAATTTCCCAAACAAATTCACTACTATTGCAATGACAAGAAGTGAATGCAAGGGAAACAGCTATCGAGTCAGTCGAGTGACTGAGAAGAAGTACGAGAAGTGGATGTATTAAAAAAATCTCCACTGAGGGGACCGTTTTCGGAAACCTGCGTTTTTGGTGCCTTAATAGACCCTTTACGTGTGGACGGATGTCTAAAACGGATACGGATACGTGGGGACGCGGCGTAGTATTTAGACTGCCCTTGCGATGTCCCAGCTTAGCACGGAACGTAGGCCTCGTCCACACATCCGTTTCTGTTTGATAAAGGAGAAGTTTTTCTCCGTTTCCATTTCGCGATCCTGATGACGACATGTGACTACAACTAACAGAATTCATTTAGTTTTTGGTTTCTTATTTAAATCTCTCAACCCCGCTAAGGTTTAAAAATACAATAACCCTGATTTGCCCAAGACAAAAAGAAACAAACGGAAGGATTCTGGTAGCTTAAGTAAAAAGACACAAATTGTCCTATTGAAAACGGTACCACCTAAAGGAAGCATGCGCATTTACTGGCATCTGAGCCTGCGAGGTGGTGGCGTCTAATCTCGTGTGCCGAGTAGACTGGATCGAACACCATAACGTAATCGTTTTCAAAAACCTCCGTTTTCATCCATCCACATGAGTACAACAAAACGGCGTTTTCAAAAATCTCCCCTCTGGAGAGCGTTTTCGACGCGTTTTCCCCGGATACGAAAAATATCCGTTTTCAAACAGAGACGGATATGTGTGAACGGGAAAATTGTTTTTCTCGGAAGTGTTCGGGTCGGCCGCTTACGGAAATGCAAAATACAAACTTAACAAGAGAGTTCAATTGTCAAAAAGGAGCTTACCGCTTACAAGAGTGTTATTGTTAGTTAAATGTTAAATATTGAGGAACTCTATCGTTAAACTAGTTATAGCTATCGCTAAGTGCCAGCGAGCAAAGATTTTACCTATACGCACGCGCTGTTCAATTTGAATATTCAAATATTCAACGTACAGATTTATGACATTTATATTAGGTCTCATTTTAAAGCTTAGAAAGTCTACTTTTCAGAAAAGATTTATGGTGCGCCGATGAAGCCTTCCGATTTATTTTGCTTCAAAGACACAATAAAGTTTGCAACGTTATTATTTTTTCTTAGCGGAAGGCAATAAAAAATTTCAGCAGGCAAATGCAACAGCCACGTGTATACGCGTATGATGCAAATGAACCCACTCGACGAATGATTGAAGATGGGATGAGCACGGGATTCACAAACACGCACACGGCTCGTGGATTCTGTGTTCAGTATCACGCGTTCGCTCGAAAACAATGCATTGTCTGTTCTGCACTACGTCATAAAAGTTACCTTACACTACTATTATGTTACATCGATTCAAGATTCATTGTGAACTTTCGCGCACGGCTTTATTAGGCTGCCCCCTCGCAGCCTCGTGTCTTCGTAAGGCTACTCGTTGGCAATAAAAAACTCAACCTCATCCCGAGGTTGCTAAAAAAAACTCTTGCGGAACGTCCTAGACAGCGAAAAAATAATTCCCATTGTGTTAACGTTATTGGTATTCAGTAGCAATAAATAGCACTTTTGGTGTGCCCTAATTGGCTGGCTCGGAAATGTTTATTCTGATTATTCTCCTCCGTACCTGTTTTTGTAATCTTATATGCGCTGACTAATAAATTTGATTAACAGCGGTAACAAATGTTTGTTTACGATCAAGAACTTGGACTCTAGTGAACACAGCGATACTTAACAGTTCAATAGCAATTTGACATGAATACTGGGGCTATCTAGTCCAAATGACTCAAAGTATTTTCTACAAGACTCCTGAATGTAACAGGTTCTTTAATGCGTACAAATCCTTGTTTCAGGCAATGAAAATTTCAATCCTAAACGATCCAGTTTTGTTTTTGGCTTGAATAATCTATGATTGCCTTACTACTCTTATTGAAGAACGTGTCATGAATGGTATCTCGCACCTCTAATTAAAAGTTACTTTCTCCAGTGAATTTTAATGAAAACAAAAGTAATAAGGAGTGAAGCTAAGTCTGAGAATTAAAAAAAAGGACAACAGACGAAACATTATGCAATATTTTTTGTCGATCACTTGCGTGAAGTATTTACCTATAGAACTAAGGGGATTTTTCGATCTTTCCTCCCGGAATTAAAACTCAATTTTGTGCTATAGCTATTTCACCGGCTGCGTCCCAGCTATGGCTGGGTATTTACTAAAATATCCACCTCGGTGACGGTTTGAGTGGAAGATATTTATACATGTCCTTCCTCCACTATTTACGTCCACTTCGGTCAATAATTTTCAGTTTCCTGCTATTCAGTATTATAAGTGGTATCAAAGAAAATTGTGCATGGTTTTGGCGTGCACTTTTAATTCTCACACTTTACGTAATCTCCAAGACAAATGTCAAGGCTTTAGGATTATCTGCGGGAGAGAAATATGCCGGACATTAACGATAAAATTTTGTTTAATAACTAGTCATTTCAATATCAGCTGTGTAACTCAGGCCCAGTTTTTTCCTATACCGCTGCGCTATCCGAAATTGGCCCATTTTCGTATCGATTCGGTTTCATTTTTCCTTTCCAAATTGTCATAATTTTACGCCACCCACTTTAAAACCGATTCTTAGGAGGTTTCCGCTATCCTACCGAGCTTTTCACTAAAAAACCAGAGCTTTTGATAGAGCATCTTTTTGTTTTTGAAAGAGAACACAACAAACGATGGGTAGCGGAAAATGCAAAAGTTCAAGTAGAAAAACTAATATTGATCGGATTCGGCAAAACTTAAAACCACACACACTGGGAATCTGCATGGTGAAGGTTAAAAAAAGATCGTTTTTAATTTTATTTTTTAAATGCGAATGTTCACCATGCTAAGCTATAGAATTGCTCTGTGAATATAAGGATTCGTTCATATTGCTATTAAACACATTTCGGTAAATACAACCTTTTTGGTGATTTGGCGTTAACTGCGCTGTAAACCATGACGAGATTTTTGATTTTTTGCTTGATTGTGCTGTGCTTGACTTTTCAACAAACGTACAGCAGTGCACTGACGGTTCCTAAATACGTGGGTAAGGGAAAGAAACGAACAATTGATCCTGCACCATTCCATAAGGTTAGACTGTTAATCTTAATTAGTAATACTCTTGAGTAAAATCAGCTATCCCAACTTTGTTGATTTCAAGGGTGAAAGATCACCTATCTGTTACGAGTCTCAGGAGCATCTTCCTCAGCTTAAAATAGGATTATATCAATAAGAAAAATTAAGCAACTCATTAAGAGCTGAGATAACCACTGCAACTTCAGAAACAATTGATCATTTTATTCCCAAACCTCGAGTCAGGAAAACTTTGTTACTTGACAAAAGGCTGATACTGGAAACTTTTAGCTAGCCATGGTAACGTCTAGTCAGCTTTGGAAGGGTCAACAAAATTTCTTACGCCATATCTTTATCTTGGCCAACAAAAAAAACAAACAAATAAAATATACCAGTTTAGTTCTCCACGCTCAGTTCTTCCACTCAGTCCGTCTGCTTTTTTCTCTGATGATGTTGCTTTTCAAATTTATACTTTGTTAAAAATAATTTATCACAGCAATTTAATCCTCTGCAACGGCGGGGTATTGGAATCATATACGAACTTAACGATTTCAATATCTTACAGCATGTTCCAGGATATGAAGAAACAACGAGGCGTAGAAATTACATCAGTGGATATCGAAATCAACAAAGAGAACCAAACGAAAAATCAGGGAAGGACGGGATTAGTCATCAAGGACGGTTTCCAGAACAAGGACCTACGTTTGTGGAACAGTAAACCTTACAATAGTAAGGATTAAACATTGTGGCGGTTAAAGTATCATCAGTAAACTACGTATTAAATAAAACTGTGTAACAGTAGCACTATAAAAGTATAATATAGGAATTTAAACCTTGTAATGTTTGTTCTAAATACAATAAATATGTCAATATATTTTTACTATCTCTTCCTTTCAATGTAAGTCAACCAGAGGATTTGACCGCACATTTCAATTGTTTCAATGATTACATTCCCAAATAATCACATTCTTTTCACTGACGACAATCCCTTAACATTTCAAAGAACGTGCTCACGTTATCTAAGGTACTTTTCTAGGGCAGAATTGCTAACCCGTGTATTTCGTTGCGAAATATGAAGTTCTTGTTGCATTAACAACGCAATAAAATAAAATGTTTTTCAAGTAATAACAGACGTTTCTGTAACTCATTATACCGTGAACAATCAGGCGGCCACCCTTTCTTAATTTCTTTCCAAAAAATGTCCATCCAGTGCATCTTATTGCAATGGTTATAAATCACTACTATCTGTTCGAGAGAACAAAAACTGATGGTATAAAAGGAAAAATTAAAATATCATGGGTCAGTAACAAGTGTTCGATATTTCAGTACGGCAGCCATTCATTAATATAGACTACGAGTAGTGCCTCATGTTTCCTTTAAGTCAGGAGAGCGAGCGCAACAAGAAAGCACACGTGAAAACCGTAGTCTGTCATTACAAATGTATTGGCTGAGAATGATAAATTAAAGACCACAATTTCGCTTGAAATTTACCCCAGCATGGGAACATTACCACCCCTCGAGTAGGAGCTTAGAGTTTCCTAAGTTAGCCTGAACAGGGTTCTAGGTTCTTATTTTCTGAACAAATAAAAAAAATACATTGCATTTAAGAGAATCTACTTCAACCTGCTCCTTACAAAAACTTTGCTTACCAGTAAAAGCCACATTAAAGCACTGATGACACTCGTTCAGAGTACACATAATTTTATTTGAAAATATGAGCCTGTTCCAAACTTTAGGCTAAACGGGTTTCTGTACAGAGGGGGGTCTTACTTACAAATTGTAGCCTAACAGGTTGCTAAAGACAAAGTTCAGCACTTGCGGGGTAGTACTGTATAAATGTATCACGATTAGCTTCTGTTCTCTGGTCTACAAAAATAAAGTGATAATAAGACAATGCAAAAAGGAGACGTGGAGAAAATGACTGACTTGACACGTAAGTGTACTCATTACTATAAGTAATTCACCGTCCGAAAATACGAAATTTGCTACTAGATTTTCCATTGCAACCGCACTGTGTAATCAAGGCTCCAGAGGTTTGATAAAGTCATCTTCAAACCTGCGACAAGTTCCATTTTTTTTCTTTTCGCCGAAACCTTTTTTGTGAGCTTTTCGTTAAAGAAAGCCCTAAACTGAAATAAATGTTATCCGGTGGACATCAGTCTTAACGAAACTACACTAGCAGGTTAGATTGCCAAAGCGCAAGGCTGCTGTTGTGTTATCTATGTGGGCAATTGTAATAAATGACCGAGTGATGATTGAACACAAGAGCATGCGAGGAGCCTGTCTGCATTATTTGACGAGTTCTATGATTTGATCAGAAACATCGTCTTTCTTTAATCTATGATAGCGGTTCAACCGAGTGTGATTGACTGTTGGTGAATATGCCCACAAGCGAGGCGGTAAGCCCTCAACAAACTCCTCCACAGATAAGTTAACTCATTCACCCACAACAAGGACAAGAGCTACTAATAATTTTCATCCGCATCTTTGGTATGGGTGAGTTAACTTTCTTGAGGACAAAAATATTAATTAACGGGAGTGAATATTCTTTTGCTAGTCGCTAAGGACGCCGTCGTACAGTATGAATGTACAAGGCGGGCTGGTTGATGATGAGGCGCAAAGAAAAAAAAAACGCAAAATATTCTGGTACATTTGTATCCTCCAACAAGTTATACCTTAATATGAAAGTACTTTTCTAATTACCTATATTACACTGTCTGATGTGAATGTTACAATTCCAATTGAAAAGAACAGAAAAAGGAAGTCCCCAACATAAGACAGGAAACAACGCACTTCTGACGAGCAAGGAAATTAATTGATTTAAGCGCGTCATGTTGGAACACCCCCGTCACCACGTCCTTCCGTAAACTTATGAAATTTTGTTGATAAAATTAAGCGCTTGTTTGTATATTTAAAGGGTCTTACTTCTGTTAACATTCAGAAAGGAGCAGTTTTTAAATGGGTAGAATTCATAAAATGAATTCTTCATTTCTTTTTTTCAGCCTTATGGTAGTTCAAGTTCACCTCATCAATGGACAGCTCTC